>JAFBJR010000060.1:3753821-4353821 GCA_016785285.1 Brachirus orientalis
ATATATGTAATACAGTTCTGTATATGTATGTATTCATTTATACAGTTTTACATACAATTTCTGCTTTTAACATAGATTCTTTTAGCTTACTCCCCTCTTTTTTTGTGAAAAGTGGCTGAAAAAAAAAAAAATATCTACTCCATCTAACAAAAGTGTCACAGCCTAATGAGTGTGACAAGGGGTGTCAGCTGGAAGCCATTCTATTTATGGTTAATAATATTAAGTGTTAGATTAATAGCCGTAGTTTTTTAAGTAATCCTGTATTTACAAAAAACTACACATGCCGTTAAAATAATATATTACATTATTTATAGTTTCTTAAAAAGTCCATTCTTAGCTTTTGCAGCTTTTGCCGTATAGAACATAGCCCGGAGTGTAGTTATTGTATTTTAAGTTTTACCAAATGTATGTTTTTTTTGTTTGTTTGTTTGTTTTTGTTTTTTTTTTAGGCTTCTTTCTGTCATACGCATCTGTATATCCATGGTTGTCTTGGAGAAAATGGACGGCAGTAGCTTTTATGCTTATAATTCAGAGTTTTATTTGGTTCAAGTTAACACCCACACTGATTTTGGAGATCTCATGCAGCAACTAGACTGTGGAACCGGAGAAGGGATGGGGGAGTTGTTCATAAACAGGAAGTGACATCACTGCACAACAGGAAGTGCAAAAGCTTGGATGTGGTGCTTCGGCTCACAGTACCATAAAAAAGCATCCAGTGCTCTGTTGGTTATTTGGTATTTGTTATGCAGCAGAGCATTATGAAGAAAGATGGCAAACGAGAGGCTCAGAGAACATGTTGTTAAATAGTGAAAATGAGGGGCCGATCCGCTGAGCATGCCACTTCTGCTTCACAAAGAATCCAGTGTGCTACTCAAACCAACATATCCCAATTCACTCTCATGACATCTCCACACAGTGTTTCCTGTATCTATGATTGCTATCGGGGTGAACATTGTTATTTTGCTGTTTACTGACATTAATTGAGACCAGACTGCAGTCCATAGTGACTTAACCACAAATGTAATTTCCTTGCAATATAAATGCCACCTTTATATGTGAGCAAAATGTTGCTGTTTCACTGAGATGCTACTAGCCCTATAATTCTAGGCATCATAAGCAGGAAGCGCTAAACTGGCCCCTGACCAGGCGGCTACAAAGACAAGGCAGCCGGCCGAGATCATTGTCCATCAGCATGGCATAAAACACAAAAGAGTAAAACATGATTTCATAAATACTCCCATCACATTCACTTACATTTTGTTGCAGAGCTCACAATAGTACATCTATATTATCTCCTGAGAAAACAGATGAATTTTTCAAGCATTGCATACATTTCTAGGGTCTCTCTGTCTAATAATGACAGCGAAAAAACAGAATGGGCAGGGCATACTTCACCCAATCCCACTCCATTGACAAAGGGCAGCAAGGGATAACAAGGCAGATCTCTTTGGCTTCTCCACACACAATGTTATCATCACCCATTCATAAGTTTCTGCTTCTCATTAAAACAGGACACAGCTCTAACACTCGACAATATGTTCTAGCACATGACCATTTCCCTCAGCGTATCATCTCAGGTGTGGCTTTTAAAATCATATAAAATAAGACTCATCACACACCAAAACGTTCAATTTACATCAGCAAAAAAATTAAATTAAAAAAATAAAATAAAAACACAGGTAAATATATGGCATCAAACGATGTAAATTCAACCATTATCAGAAGTGTTCTCACCCATAGAGAAACCAGCAATTCAAAGGAGTTCGCCATACCTATGAAATCCCCCAAAACCACTTATACCCCTCAGTAGGACGCCCCCCTCCCCAATGCCCACTCAGACAAAACTAAAGGCAGACGGTATGGGACATTACAGAGGTGCATACAAATAATAAATATAAGCTTTTAAGTTGCACCCTTGAAAACATTTAGTCCAAATTAACATTTCAATCCCATGATTCACATAAACCATTTCAACCATTTCAACATCTTACACACTCAATCATCTCCAGAGCAGCAAATAAATGTTTGGATTTCACCCACTGATCCACCATGTTGGTATTATTTGACCAACACATTCCATTCTTCTGTCGATAGAGGCAACAATTTGAACATAGTCATTTCTATATTATATTGCGTAATGAGATAAAAATTTGGATCCATTTTAGATGATCAACCCCCACTTATCTTTGTTAAACAAATGACTCCTCACTCTGAACTTTCAAATTTTGACAATGTCTCGATCTCACAGTCGAGCCACTGGTGTGGTCTGAGTATTAGTGTCTTGTGGACTATGATAATTCATGCAAGATTTCTGATCAAAACATGCCATCATGCAAGTCATTTCTATGCATTGAACAAGCACAATTATTTATGTATTTGTTTGGAAATCTTTCTGAGTAAATGTAAGCCCTTGGCCTGAGTTGACCCCATAATAAACAGACCCTTAACCAATTGGTGTGAAAGCCCATGTAAAAAAAAAAAACTTTTTTGATGTGGGTATAACAAAGATAAAATGACTAGAAGAGTTAAGTGACATGGGCAGAATGTTGAATATTGTTCTTTTTTTTTTTTCATCTTGTTTGCATTTTTGTTGCTCAAATTAAAAATTTCTAGCTTTAATAAAACAGAAAAGTACTTCCAATGCTCTCTGTCATTTGTGTCTTTCACTCACAGTCATCCCTCTGTTTGCTCTTATAGCAAGAGAGAGAGAGAGAGAGAGAGAGTCATTTTTTTATCTGCTATTCAACTCACATTAAATGACACAGAACCACTCATTGGCTGCTTCAAGAGGACAGTCCTTTTGCATCTAGCAGCAAGCCTTGGTTTTCCTTAACAACACAGTCTTATGAAGGAATCCATTATTTGCATCCAGGCGCAGAGTTCCCTTAGTGTTTTTTTTTTCCATTCCACCCCACATCCTGGCGTAGAGTGACTTGTCTTGTCTGTAGACCTGTGGTAAGCGGGCAACAGACATTTCCATGTCTGCTGTCATTCCCTTTTGTTAAGCTCGGTAGATACAACAGTGTTGCACAGTATGCTGATTATGTTTGGTTTGACAGAAGTTCAAGAGTCTTCAAGCTGTGATAGACCAAGTGGCTTCCCTCTGCATCAATATAAGAATGAAGTCTGTAAACAAAATTACTGAATATTATTTTTTTCTGACTTGGAAATGAAATAATCTGTACATCTGTGTGGGTGAGAGTCCTCTGCTTGAAGTTACATTATTATAATTTGTATTGTTATTACTGTGGTAATTAATCCAACATTCTAACATTTAGATTCCCTGATGTCTTTTTGGTTTCTTCCTTTCTGTTTCCTCCCTCCCTTGCCCTCATTGTTGTCATCCTGTTTCTCCTTATCAGGTTTCGTTACACTGTCATAAGAGGGCAGGGAGGCAGTGGAGGGAGTGCTCTCCCTTTTTTCTTGTTCCTGATTGTTCCCGCCGTTCTCTACTTTGTTACTGGATGGCTTGCGTTTACAGACGAAGCCGCGTCTAGCCAGGTAGGCTCGGTATGCCCTTTGAATGATTCTAGCTGACACATCCTCCTGCTTGCGTCTCAGAGTGGTGGTGATAGGCTCATAAGAGACTTTGGAGGGATTTGCGGCCACAAAACGCTCCTCCATTTGTTGCCTTAACATGTCCAGCTCACCACTGTCGCCCAGCACACGCTTAGTGAAGGCAAAGAGGATGTCCAGGCAGTGGATGCGGTCACCACTCACCATTGGCATGTCCATGGCAATAAGTTCAATGGTATTGGGCTTGGGGACTCGGAGCGGGTGTTCAAGCGCATCAGCAAAGTCCGAAAGCTTGGCATAGGTGATAAACTGGGAGGCATCAGGGTCAAACTTCTCCCAAATCTCATAAAAGGTCTCAAAGTCATCCTCACTGAGTGGGTCAGCACTCTCCTCTGTGGCCACACTGAAGTTTTCCAGGATAATGGCGATGTACATGTTCACCACAATTAGGAAAGAAATGATGATGTACATAACAAAGAAGAAAATGCCCACAGAAGGGTTGCCACAGTCCCCTGTAGCAGGCGTGCCGGGATTCTCATATTTGGGATCACAGTCAGGAGGGTAGTTAAGAATGGGCAGCAGCAGGCCATCCCAGCCAGCTGATGTGGTGATCATGAAGAGGATGATCATGCTGTTGCCAAAGGTCTCAAAGTTGTACAAGTCATCAATTCCTGCACCATGTTTCACATAGCCAAAGTTTGACATGCCAAAAATGGAGAAAATGAACATAACTAAGAAAAGTAACAAGCCAATGTTGAACAAGGCAGGGAGGGACATCATGAGGGCAAACAGAAGAGTTCTGATTCCTTTGGCGCCCTTGATGAGACGCAGGATTCTGCCAATACGAGCCAGACGAATCACCCTGAAGAGTGTCGGTGACACAAAGTACTTCTCAATCAGGTCAGCCAGAAACATTCCTGGAGTAAAAAAAAAAAGAAAAGAAAGCAAAAACACATGCAACATATGTTTGGTTAAGATACAGGAAACATAATTGAAACACTCACCACTGACTGTTGTACTTGAAGCTACAGTGTGCCACTTTGGAAAAGTTCTGTTGTTGTGTGATTGTTATTTTATTCTGTTTGGTCTTCATGAAAAGAAACAATGTAACATTTTTATACGGTGTCCTTTATCTGACACAGTGAAAAGTGGAAAGTTTATCCTGCCAAACTGCTCAACAATCAGGTTTTTTGAGCAGTAGAATTCACTTCGGAATATTTTGGTGGGCACTTCTTCATGTTTTCAGTCATATTCCAACCTACTTGCAGCCCTCTTGCTATAATAGTGCAATTTTACTATTGCCTCCATCAGTCTTGACAAAAAAAAATTGCTTCCTGTGTGCGGCACAGAAATGTTGCCAGTCTGTATTATGTAAAAAATAAAACAAAGAAAGGCAGCACGAAGTGCAATGTTCGATTCCCTTTTTTGTTTTTTCTCATCACCTTTGATCATTGATTTCAAAATGTGAAATGGATAAATATTGAATTGGGATCTATGGTTGCCTTCACATATCAGAAAAGACTTTGGCCTTTATTGTAATTGAGAAAGTTTCTAAACACAAAACCCATCGCTGATTTGATCTTTGGGGCAGCTGTAGAAACATGGTGATGCAAAACTAATATTACACTTACACAGACATGTTTAATAGTTAGTTAATTTCTGCCAATAAACCTTTTTAATGTTACACATTTGATTTGCCCCCCTTTTAGATATTTCAGATATGAACTGTATCATGTCATTTCCAATTGGTTTCCAATTATTTTCCAAACACGATTCTCAATGTATAAATAGCCTTTGGGAATACTTGCCCACGATTGAAAGGATGACAACAACCACATCAAAGATGTTCCAGCCGTTGGTGAAGTAGTAGTGACGCAGCGCAAAGAGCTTCAGTAAAAACTCGCCAGTGAAGATCACAATGAAGACGAAGTTGACCCAGTAAAGCACGTCTTCCGTCTCCTTCGACTGATCATCGGTCTCCACCATCATGGTGACCATGTTGAGGCAGATGAGTATCATGATGGAGATGTCAAACACCTGCTGCGTCACAAAGTCAAAGACCATGCCCTGGATTTTGTTCTGAGGGGAAAGGAAGGGAATGCAGAAATAGATATTATGAGTTAACATAGGTGTGGAGGTGCAGAGCTTAAAGTGTAAAGTGTATTTATTTTTTTTTTTACCTGAGGCCTAGGTATTGGTTTTTGTGGTTTCTTTGACCCCAATTTCTTCATGGCATTGTAGTATTTCTTCTGCTCCTCTGTCATGAAAATGTCCTGACCTCCAAAGTATAGGGACAAAAAGTTTTTGGTTATAATCCGCAAGGATATATTCATCCAAATATAGTATAAAATTACAGTCATTTGACTCTTCTGATGGGTGCTGTAAAAATAGACTCATATATGTATTTATACTGTTGAAGGAGAACAAAGTAGTTTGACAAAAAGTAAAGCAACTGAGCTACAGTTGGAAGAGCCACAGTAGCTTGGGTTAGCTTGTTAAAATAACCATAATATATGTGAACGAAAACAAAAAAATAACTCATCTTTTTCTTTTGCTGGTTGAAGTTGTCAATGATGACACCAATGAAGAGGTTCAGGGTGAAGAAGGAGCCAAAAATGATGAAGATGACAAAGTAGATGTACATGTACAGGTTGTCCTCATAGATGGGCTGTTCCTCCAACTGTGACGGGTTCAAAGTAAAAACAAATAATTAAACAAAAGATCAGGAATGAAAAAAATGACTGGACATTTGACCTGAACACTGTCTGTAAAAGCTGTACCTTTCTTGAATCTATAGCTGCATACATAATGTCCATCCAGCCTTTGAATGTTGCCTGTTAAGTGTGCAGACACAATTGTGTGAGGGAAAATAGATTAAACAGTAACAAATGAGAAGTGAGAGGGAAAGTTTCTCACCACTTGCAGGAGTGCCAAGTATCCAGCACCCACGTTGTCAAAGTTGATCTTGACATTTTTCCATCTGACACCAGAGGCGTTTGCGTTAATGTAGGTATAACACTCCGATTTGTTGTTGACCTCATCAGCTGGGAAGTTCTCTTCAGACGTCTCATTGAAACAGTAATAGTACTTCCCAGCAAACAGGTTGACTCCCATGATGCTGAAGATGAGCCAGAAAATCAGACACACCAGCAGCACATTCATGATGGAGGGAATTGCACCCACCAAGGCATTTACCACAACCTGAGGAGAACAAGAAGAAAACAAAAGCACTGTAACTGTACAGTCTCACATCAGCTGCATGGAGATGTTCACAAACAGTCAACATAAAAACATACAGAAATGCACATTCCTTCCCTCCATTAAAATTGGCAAAAATCTCATATGGTAACAGGGGTGTAGCAATACTGTCGACTCAAAGTTTGACATAAAGCGTGATATACTCACGTTTTATGAGCACAAGTTGTAACATAGTTACTCTTATCTGCTTTGATGAAAATCTGGTTAACGCCAATTAATAGCTAACAAATACAGTATAAGGAACCTTTTTTGTTTCTGAAAAATAAGGTGAAAAAAAGAGCTTATCACTGCTCCGACCTGTGAATGAATTACACAGCATATTTGATTTTCAGCTTCATATTTGTGGTAATTTTCTTTTGTACTGAATTTTATGACAATATATTATTACACCCCTACAAAACACATTCATTATTTAATTATTCATACATATTTTAATGAAGATTGTACCAGTGTATGAACTGTCATGCTATACAGTTCCACCATGTCAACAGCTAAGTGACGAGCAAACACTGTACACTTTTACAGATTGTATGGGTAAAAACCTATATAAACGTAGGTATTTTTATTTAATCTTGCCCCAAACATTGACTGTATGTAACTGATACAGGTTTTACTGTGGAAGGTTACAAATATGAATGGGCATTTGAATTTGACTGCTAAAAAATACTGCAATGAAGCAGCGTGGACACGTTCCAGGAGATAATTCTATTAGCCTCAGGAGGGACACTGTATGAATGTGCATTTATAGACACATGTGATAACAGAAAGGCAAATAAACCAAAACTATACTGTCCAGGCAAACATCAACATTTTTAATTATAGAAATCTGGCAAATATTTGAATATAAAGAAAATGCATATGGATGACCAGTTTTTATAAAAACGGCAAAATGGTGATCAAAACCGTGATGGTGATGGAATTCACTGAAGAGTGTCGAGCAAGGATGGCGAGGAAGGGGGGTATGCAACCAGAAGTTTGTTGATCTTCCAGTGTGACAATGCCAAAGCCAAACTGTGATAAGGTCCAATAACGGGTAACGGGACACTCGAGGCAGAGCGACCGTGGGAAAATGTTCTTTCAGTCTAGCAACAACCAGAGGCTGATCCAAAAAATCACACTTAGACAATGTAGAGGAGAAATCAGAAGAAGCCAATTATGCTTGTAGAAAGCAAATACAGCTCTTTCAGGCAGAACTCAGTACAGACCCCCACGGGTGTCACATAGTACCAGAAGTATTGACGTTAGAACTTTGCATACAATTAAGGAAAAATTAATCAAATTTGTGCACAATGACAAACTGCAAAACTAATTAAGAACCAATTTATTTCTCCATGATATGATACCTTTGACAGCTCTGTAGCGCACACACACTAGTGAATTGGTTTCCTTGCATGAATTGACGCTACACCAACCCTGTGCTGTTGTTTACATTGAACAGGTTGTGTGTGACGGTTCATATCAGCCTCCTGTTGTCCTCTCAGCTCACACTGATTATTATTATGTGTTGCCTCATTTAGGTCAAAGTCTCTCATAAAGTCCAGTCTTGAATAATTTACCCTGAAATTAATAATAAGGGATAACTCATTGCAGATTGACATAACAGAGCACTAAATTTATAACATATGAAATGAAATATGATTAATCAAACCAGATGCACTAGTGGCCATCTGAGATGATTTGCATCCATGCAAAAAAAAAAGCGCATCTTTCATAGAAGGAGGTTACCTTAAAACCCCACCCAGAGACATTTAACAGGAAGTTTCTCTGTTGCAATCTCTAGCATGCGTTGCTGTTTTCAATTAATCGGCATGCAGAAGGACCAGCTGCCTGGTAGCTTAGGTCTTACCCTCATCCCTTCAAAACGTGACAGGGCCCTGAGGGGTCTCAAGGCCCTCAGTGTCCTGAGTGATTTAATCGGGCCTAGATCGGAGTAGCCCAACGCATTAGCTATAAGGCTGACTATAGACACCTACACAGATAGGGACAGAAGGAGAGGAAAAGACAGAGGCAAAGGAAGAGAGGACCCACACAGTTAGAGGGGATAAAGAGAGAAAGATGAACCCTATATATATATAAATATATATATATACTGTAAGGATGGCTGAATGGTTAGAGAGACAGAGATACATGTATATAAGTACATATATTGTTTTTATGTCTGAGTATATGTACATATATCATGAGATTAAACAGGGGCTGTTACAGTAGTGTTCGTGACCCAAGATTTTTCATTTTCTAATGAGTTTGTTTTAGTTTGGCAAGCCGGTCTACTGCGATAACCAGCTTAACAGCACAGTGAGCACACCTGGAAAGAAACTTGTGGTTGACACAGTGAAAGGGAGAGAAGATAAAGAGTCAAACAAAGGGAAAAAAATCTGAGGAAAGATGTATTCACAAACACTAAATCAACATGACACAATCATATACACACGGTACACGGTACAAAACAGTACAGTCTTCACACCAGAGAGCGTCGTACTTAAAGAGGGGAGAGAAAACGCAGAAGGTTGAGGACAACTTTCAGGGTTAGAAGAGAGAGAGGATAACCTGTGAAAGTAGGAGCCCCAAAACAGCACAGAAACCTTACCCTGGACCATTAAACACCGACCCCTCAGTCCCGCTCGACAGATGCGCAATGTCTCTCTTAGCTTAAAGAGAGACACAGTTAGAGGCACCTGCTGTGAGAGAGAAGACATGTCAATAACAGAAGTTTGCATGGAAAGTCAGGATAGGTTGTCTTCACAACATATGGGCTGCTGCAAAACTTGACTACAAATGAGACAAGGATACAAAATCTAACTACACTAAAGGTCAATATCACTTAAGTATTTAGCCATTTTTAAATCATATCCATTTCTAATTGTTTACATTTCAACAGTATATATGACTACTTAAACTTAAATCTCAGACGAACTATGGAACAAAAGTCAGTGCAACGTCCCCTCCTGAGATTTCATTCATACTGTAGATTTCTTTCAAAATGTCATGTGCACGCTTTTGTTTTTATGACCGATTTCTTTGTGCAGGACATGGATCATACCTGTCTTAATCAAATCTGTGGAGACATGGTCTGTCCCTCTTCGTAACCAGATTTGTCTTCTCAGAAAGATCTGCAGGATAATCTGAGTCAGTGTCTGCCTCCTTGGCTGAAAACACCAAGGAGCACCCACAAAAACTTTCCTCCTAATCATCCTAGCCTTGACTCGTGCAGACAACCTTTTTGAATGTGTCTCCGTCAAGTAGAGGTACAGTTCATGTCTGTTTTTACTTCCATCAGCTTGTGTTGGACACCTTAAGCTTTAACCACGCACGCTATAAAGATGTGTAGATGAGATGAGCTCATTTGAACACTCCCGTCATATTCATAACCTGAGTTTTTCTGTTTAAGGATGTCTCGTGTAACAAGCCCCTTGGTAGTGGCAGAAAGAAGGCAAAAGTGTCCAACCAAAAGCAACTATCTGCATTTTCTCCCAATGTAATCTTATTTTTTGACTGCAGACAATGATAGAGATAAGAACAGGGTTCATTTTAATTTTAAAATTTTAAGTTAATTTTAATATATAAGTCTAGCATTTCCACTATGAAGAGGACAACAAACTGCCACATGGCTCCAAAATGACAGGGAGCTGCAAGCATGCACTCGTTACAAGAATGCGCACTAAAGGCACAAAGTCACGCAAAAGTGCACGCAGGCGAACAAATGTGCACGAATGCTGTGAATGCGTGCAAAGGTTTGAGATGAGATTGAAGTCAAAAAGCCAGGTAATCACTTAAATTATATCACTTAATTTATTACACTAGTGGCTTATCAAAGTGCAAGTTTTAAGTGTAAAGAGAATGAACTCAATGTTTGCCAGTTTTTTTTTTTACTGTTTGTGTCATCTATTTAGATTTAAAGATGTCAGGAAAGATCTAAAAACTATTCTTTCAGTCTTTCTGAAGCATTAGCCACAGCTTTTTAACCAATGATATATCAAACATATTTGATCAAAACTGCTTTCAGTCAATTATTTGTTCGACCATAGATCTTAGGGCAAGTTATGCTGTGTATTTAAAATCCAGACTGTCTGACCTAAATCCAGATTCACACCCTCACTGGGACCCCTTACACCAGTGAGTGAGTGAGTGAGTGAGTGAGTGAGTGAGTGAGTGAGTGAGTGAGTGAGTGAGTGAGTGTGCAAACTGGAGAGGTAGGGATAAGGGGACTGATCCCACGTATTGCATTTTGGAAATGTGACACAAATGGGTGTGGGTGGTGAGAATGCAATAATACTGCACACTGCAGCACGCTATTAAGCCACAGTGAATCACTATGGGGAAAAGTCTTTCACGTTTTCATTGTATGTGAGAGCACTATGCTGACCTGGTAAACACAAAAAAGACATGGCATGAGGCAGAATCACAATTTAAAACAGTCACAGGCAGCAGAGAATTTGCCTCAGTACCCACACTTGTAGTCTAAGGCACTTAACTTCAAGCATTTCCAGGTAATGGGCAATGTGTTCCCACAATTTAAAAATCATCTGAGCAATACCAGACCAGGGTAATGTGCCTATAAGAATGCTTCAGGTCCACCAATAATTAACAGACATTAGAGGAGACAGAGGTTTATCTCATGATGGATTCAGCATCAACTGCCTGCACAATTATTGTTGAAGATGCACAGATGTGATACTTATTATTTCATTACTTCTACATCTTTGTTAGGTGGAAATAAAAAAGTAAAAAGAAACATATAAAGCTGCAGTCTGTAACCCCATACTGTGGTTTATTTCAAACCTCCACAAAAGATGCCGATGAGACATTTTTAAAGGAAGCCTATCAGACTACTTCAATGTTGACAGAGGAGTCCCACAAGGCTCCTCTCTCAGTCCACTTCTTTTCTCTATCTTTAACTGTGACCTGCCTAGAATCTATTCAGATTGTCACATGCACTTATACGCTGATGATATCACAATCTATAAATCCAGTGCTAACAAATCCAAAATTGAGCAAACCATAGACAGTGACTTTGCCTCTTTTATGAAATGGTTCTAAGCCAACAAATTACTGTTTAATAAAAATATAACTGTTTGGTACTAGGTTAGGTCTTGGTGACTTACTGGGTCTGAATAATTTTTGATCCATTCTTTTCTTTCACCAACAAACTGCAACATTGCAAACAAACTGAGCCATAATCTACAGCAGATATTATACTTTGTAATTTGCAGCACTACCACTCAGTTGTCATTACTCTTTCAGCCTGTCATATTTTGTTCAATACACATGTGCAATATTCCAATAACTGTGTACCACTGAACCTTTCTTGTTTTGCACACTTCCACACTTAGGGTACAAGGTAATATGTAAAAATATTTGTAAAAATTTAGTATTTTGATATTTGATATTCCAATTCCTGCTTCAAAAGTAACACTTCACATTCAGGGAACAGTGTGACCAGACAAAACACAGCGATGCTGCCAGGCAACACTAACAGGTACTTGTGCAAAGCTCACTCATGCAATTGATTTAGGGCTGAAACAGCTGCTCAATTAATCGATTAATAATCGACAACTAAATCAATTGTCAACTATTTTAATTTAATCAGTTTATCTGTTTGAGTTTTTTTTCCATTATTAAAGCGAGTTTCTCTGTGTAATTTTTTTTAATGGTTTCTTTGGTCCATATAACAAAGAAATCATTAAAACTGAAGAACTTGGATTGTGGCCAAAACAAGATATTTGAAAACATCATCATTTCCAAGTTTTCTGACATTTTATGGGACAAAAGATTACTTAATTAATCAAGAATGAATCAAGAAAATAATCGACAGATGAATCAATTATGAAAATAATTGTTAGTTGCAGCCTGACATTGATTCAAATGAATTTTCCAGGTTTTTGTGGAGTCTCTCAATCATCATGACTGATTTCATGCACTTTAGTAGAACTTAGTTTGCCACATTTTATGTCTATCACTCTTATATGCAATTAAAAAGCAAATTTATAGAAACTCCTCATTGATCGGTCTGACAGTAGTTTAAGTAAGGATACCGTTTTATCATTGCCTTTAAGTTGCAATATACAGAATGGCAAGTTCAGACCTGGTATGAAATCTGTCCTCAGTGATCTGATCACATGTAGGGCTAAGTACATGTGTAATTGATAATGAATTAATCAATTATTGATTATTTTACATGATCCTGAAAATAGTATCCCCAAAACTGTGATATTTCTACCAGCTAAATAACCAAATATAGCAGCTACAAGCTTACCTAAAAGTATTAGAAGTTCTGTTTATGTGTTATCTGCAATCCAGGGTTTTAAAAGAAGTTTCCGTTCCTTTTCTTTTGAAGCATAATAATTTAAAGGCTCACATCTGTGCTGTGTCCTGTTTGGAGATTTCTCAGAAATTCAAGTAAAACAACTCACCATGCACAAATGAGAGACAAGGACAAACTACATGTGAGTAAAAATAATTGTCAGACGGGAAAACACTGAACAATGCAGAAACCCAGAAGTGGACTCAGATTCTTAGGTTAACCAGTGTATATACTGTGAATATTTCCTGTGTCAGGGCTGCTGTTGTGTTGCCGTCTGCAGGCCTGAAGTTTCACCTGGCATCCTGGTGATGAAAGTCTTTGACAATGATGCAAAGCACTGAGAGCAAAACATAATCCTAAACTAAAAAATATCACATTATATGCCAGCTTTAACTGCTGATTCTATACCATACTGACTCTCTAACAATGATGCTGAGCCCCCATTTTCCACAGTAGTGTTTAAAGTTGCAGAATTTTTACCGGAGTGTGAATGTGGTCCCAAAGCACTGCAGCAAAGCCTGTGGATCATGTAGGAAACAAATCAAATGCATCTCTCAAGCTGTGACCCAAAACTATGTTGTTATGCGAGATATATGAACAATATAGCTTAATATTCAAATGCTATTGAACATTACAGACAAGAGTTAAGCCAATGAATAACCCATGTTTTTTTTTTTTTTAACACTGGTCAGTTTGACTGACTTCTGCAGTAAGAACATACAGACAAATCTCTCCCACATATCCTTATTGTTCTGGAGAGACGGGATGAAATAACTGTTATTATTTATTACAGTATTTAATTTGGATATTTTGTAAAGAGTAGAGAAGAGATGGAATCTGAGTTTCACTGTGAAATCTGTGCAAGTCATGACTTTGTAGAGTCAAGGTGGTTAAGCAGGCTAAATTAATTTATATCTCCAGAGCAGGTTATTCATTGTCTTTGTTGTGATCTCTTGGCATATGAGAAATCTAATACTTTACATTATATTTTATTATTTTATTATTTTATATTACATACTTTATATTTGTACGTTTTCCTTTGTCAACACATTTGACTTACGTCATGCACCATGTGCTGTGTTAGTAGTGCTACAGAATCTGTTTAAATGTTTTTTAACCACTTATCTGATCACCAAAAATAATCATACACAACATACTATTACATTGTCATCAATGTAATAGTCACTTATAAAACAGACCAGTACAGACATGTACTTACATCCACAATGAAGAAGTCCAACCAACACCAGGCGTTCGTGAAGTACTTGACGAACCCGTAGGCCACCCATTTCAGCAGCATCTCAAGAATGAAGATGTAGGTGAAAACGCGGTCAGCATACTCCAGAATGATGCGCACGGTCTTCCTTTGCTCAATGTAGACATCCTCAAAGGCCTAAAGAGCAACAGAGAAGCAGAACCACAGACAAACCTCACTCACTCATGTATGCAGTGCACTGACCATGGACCTTACAAATGAGTAAACAGTGAGATCAGCAACAGCATTTTTGTATCATGTTCAATGTCTCTTAAGAAGTTGAAAGTTAGTTAAGTTAAAGTTTATTACAATGGTACATTAAGCTGAGCTGACTGAAGTGTTGTACAATCAATACAAATATAAGCAATAATACATAAATTAGAATAATATATGCATGCTCAATAAAAACCAAGGTTATTTAGGGTTTGTTTGTTTTTTTTATTGTTTTTTAAATGGAGTTGAAATTTAAATTTGCACAGACCTTCACTTACA
Organism: Brachirus orientalis; assembly: GCA_016785285.1. NCBI lineage: Eukaryota > Metazoa > Chordata > Actinopteri > Pleuronectiformes > Soleidae > Brachirus > Brachirus orientalis. The sequence goes on from JAFBJR010000060.1 coordinate 3,768,644, forward strand.
ACTTCTGCTAAAATATAAGCCAGCTCGTTAACTTCACTAAAAGGACCAATTGTAAGGTACCAATAAGAACTTCCATTATCTTTAAGTAATTGTTTTAGTAGTTAGCCCTGAGGGAATCAGCATGGCCTAAAATTAAAAAGGTGCTTCAATTTTAGCCTTATGATGGGGCTAAATTCTATAAAATTATATAATTTGTTGCTAAACATTCTTGGAAACTTCTGCAAACACCAACTTTTTGGCATACCTGGCTTACTCTGTACATGTGACACCTACTGCACCATCCTAGAAGAGGGATCCCTCCTCTGGGGCTCTTCCCGAGGTTTCTCCCCTTTTTCCCTTGTACAAGAGGTCATTCAATGTGAGGGCCTGAGGATACAGGGTGTCACTTCCTGTACAGACCGTAAAGCCCTTCAAGGCAAATTGTGTTTGTGATGTTGGGCTATATAAATAAAATTGACTTGACTTGACTTATTGAAAACCAGGAATTGACTGTGCACATACAGTAGTCAATTGAAATTTAAATTCAAAGAGTCTGGGCACCTCGCTCATGCAAAGTTAGGTTGTTCCATAGCCAATAACAAAAGGGGGCCATAGTAAAATGGAAATAAATCTTTATCTTTATTTAGTTCCTCATCAATCCTTTTCAGACATTGTCTTTATCTTCGCAGTCTCTTTTCACTGAGTCAATCACATGGTACTAGTTAATAAAGGCAATATTTAATCCGAATCAAACTAAGCAGATTATTTCCTCCTGTCTTCTTTTTGCTCTTGCGTGTATCAATTCTTCAGCACGTAAGTGTTTTAAATTGGCCACAGGCCTTCCCCCTCCAGAAAGCTGCAAACCTAAGGTGGATTCTGCTGGTTGGTGCATTATAGCACTTTGCTGTCTATTAGTAACAAGAAAATCAAGAGCAGCTGCAAAGAAAAAGCAGGAGATGATCTTGCAAGTTCATGTCTTTACAAGGAAATGAGACTTTCTTTATCCAAAGGAAAGTTGTTTTCATTGATGTTTAATTTTCCTATCAGTGGTTGTTCATGTGTTGTCTCCTGAATGTATTATAAGAAGGAATGTCACTGTGTAAGATTGTTTTGGTGAGTGCTTCATGGTAACAACATTTGAAGCACTTGTAGTGTTATTACAATTTATCAGTGTATTTACACCGGAGTGTTTGCATGTGCACTCTTACCAAGGCTCCGCTGCTCAACAGGATCATGAAGATGATGAGGGTTTCAAACCAGTTGTGTTCCACGATCAGGTAGCAGGTTTTCCTTAAGAACCACCAGTATTTCCCCCAGCCATGAGTGATGGGAACATCACAGCACTTGTATTTGGCCACACATTCTGTATCATGAATAAAAACAAGGCCTTTGATACACACTCACCAGCCACTTTAGTAGGTACAAAGGATCGAATAAAGTGGCAAGCACAGTGCCTCTGGAGATGGTTTTCTGCATGCACTGATTGTAAAAAGTACATCCAGAGTCATGTTTACCGATTTAGTATCATTCTGATGCTCTGTTTGAACTTCAGCAGGTCGTCTTGATCATGGCTGTAAACCTAAGTGCACTGAGTTGCTGCCATGTGATTGACCGATAAGAAACATGCATTAAAAAGCAACTGAACCTAATAAAGTGGCTGATGAGTGAACCCTGATTTTCATGGACACAATAGAAAGGCATTAATATAGTGATTAGTAATCATAACAATACACATCTATTCAATGTTACTGCTACTGCACAAATAAAATAAAACCCACCATCTGTCCAGCAGGCTTCAGGGTCAAGGTACTCCTCCACTACCTCCACGGCTGCCACCTCCTCCACATCAGGCTTGATGTCGATTGTGCTGCCCTCAGATGAACTGGTGTCATCCAGCTGATACAAAAAAAAAGAGGAGCAAAGAGAACAGATCAGTTCTGAATATTTCTGTGAACATCAACTCAACAATGAGATGCTATAAAGCATATGAATAGGGCAGAGAGTCAGTACAGCTATTAAAGTGATGCACCTTTGGGTTTATACTGTATGCGTGACATGATTTATTGCTGGAGGTACTGTATGTTGTAACCATGTAGTGCAGCTAGTTCTTCCTTGGCCACTGCTCATTCTACAGAACTATAATAGAAATATAAATAGTCCATACTTTGGACACCTACAGTTTCACGAGCGCCTTTGACAAAGAGCTGCGCATGAATTTGTAAAAAATAATCATATTAAGACATTAAAACCATGACTATGTTACTTAAAAATAAATAATGTCGTATATTCACATTGAGTCAAGGTGAAGCAGGGCAGGAAAATAAACATCAGCAACACAGGATCCTGACTGTAAATACGTATACACATTTAGTATACAAGCAGAGACGCTCAGCCAGTTATATTCATTTGAGAATGATACTGCACTTTGTAATCTTAAGTCGTCAGCAAAGGTCCGCATTCACGCTCTCTTCCTCTCCCTTCTTTCCCTTCCTCTCCGCTAAACAACCAGATGGGTCTGTTTCCCTTTTCTTTTTCTGATTGGCTGCTTGCAGCTCTGTCTGTGTATACTCCCTGCAGTGTTCCTCATAGCTGGCGGACTGTGGTGCAGGGACAAACATTGTGCGGTTGGTTTGATGGGGGGGGGGGGGGGGGGGGGGGGGGTGCAGGTACAGTAGTGAATCTGCTGCTGCATTATCTCCCTTCTTTCTGCTAGAAACCAGGTCAAGGTGACACATGCATCAGACTTTTCTATATACCTCTGTGTATGGCTTCCAGTTCTCCCACATTCAGACTGTACAGCAGTTTGAATGTGTTTTAGCTGTCATGTCTATGAAGTCAGATACAATATATGTCTTCAATAGCTCTGAACTTTGCTTAATGGATGAATGTATACCAAAAGACGCACACATTAATAACCATGTACTTTGACTTAGTACATCACCTTTTTTTGGTAAACATAATCATATCATGGCATCAGTTTTAACCACAACATATGCATGATGATTGAAATATATGTGTTTTAATGTATGTTTTAAACAGTAGGGTTATCACATATATGTAAGTTTATCCCAAATAATAATAATCCCAAAAACTTCTTCTATCACGTGATGACAGCAGTTTAAAATTCTTGCTATTATTAGGACCTTCATCACTTCATAATGTTCACCCCAAAAAAAAAAAAACACATCAAAATTCACAACAATTAAAAAAAATCCCTTTTTTGTTAACTGAGTGTTGTAGTATGAGCAAGGGAAACCATGAATATGAAATTCCCTGACAAAACACTGCATAAAAAACAGTCTATTAACAGTCACCAAAACTGTACAAAAACTTATTTTGTTAATTAAGTGGAGAACAAATAGTAGGAGATGAAAGATAAATGAAGTGGTGTTTCTCGAGTCAAATGTAATCTAATATGTAATAAAACAACTCAGAAAAAAATATATATTGTAGGGGAATTAAACAGTAGAATATAGGATGTTCAGTTATTATTACAGTGCTGTATTTTGTTAAACTCAGATTTAGACAAAAGGAGTGAGTCTTTGTCCATGAAGACCTATTCAGATTAGATTGACTGATTTATTGGTATTGTTTATTAGTGTAAATTTTTTTTGAGGAGTGGAAAGTTGGGATTGAGGAATTAATAAATTAACTGAGAGGAGGTGGCAAAAGTATTGTTTCCCATCAGTGAATTGCACTTGATAACATTTTAATACATGGATCATAACACAATGGATCTCTTACAACACATGCATTATGGTATGAATCTGTTTTTAAAGAATGTTTCTTATAAGACACTACATATTTTTAGTATTAATCCAAAATGGTAAATGGATTTCCTGTTACTGACTGTTTCAGTGAGATAAAAATGCTCCCACACAACATAAAAGGTGAGATATTGAATATTACAGCCAAAGAAAAGTTCTCCAAAATTATAAAAAGGCACATTCAAAGTAAGAGCTGAATTTAGTACATACAGTATATGCTGCACAAAATTGGTGAATACTGTTATTGAATATTTCGTTTCTCAATGTTGAATTTTGTAGATGGTCCCTGTGCCTCCCTCAAGAGTCGGCTATGCATAAACACTCAAAGGATTAGTTTGTTTTGGGGTGTTTTATATTGAATTTTAGGTTGTTTTGATTGTGGAGGGTTGAATCTGGGTTCTGTTTCTTTGCACCACTTTTCCGTGCTTTTCCATAGTGCCATGGAACAGTTCAGTGGTATCAGCTGTCTAGACCAACGTCTACCTGTGTACCACTAACACGAAGGCTTTCACTCCTGCCTTTATCTCTCACTTATTTTCACACTCTCAGTCCCTCTGACTTACATCTTTGCTGTTCTCCACATCCGATTCACTGCTGAAGTCCTCTGTATTAAGATTTTCAAAGTCCGACTCCCCAACAGCAATTGGAACGCAGACGGTAAGGTTGGGGTTGTGGATGAAGGACATGTAGTCTTCATCAATCATATACTTCCCCACACTGCTTCCAATGCCACTGGTAGTGCCATTGCCATTTTTAGCGTAGTCCAGTTCACGGTTGATGTCCACTGTGTGGTTTGCAATGCAGTTGAGCTTCTTCTCATACATTTCATCCAGAGGCTTCTGTTCATCCTCTATAGGCTGTGTAAAAGAGTGACAACATGAGATAAATGATTTGAGACAAGGTCAGCCATCATAGAACTGTTACAGTGTTTTTCTCGTAAGTCATAGTTTTGTATTTACCAAACAAATCATTCATATTGATGGTTACTTATACAGTACCTTCTTGAGCACTGTGGCGATAACAACTCTCATGTTGGCCTTGAACCAGGCAATCCCTTTCTTAATACGATTAACTGCAAGCTGCAGGTTGTTGGGCTCCCCATCGTCATCTGTGGCAGCCAGATTGTCTGCACTGAATGAGCTCAGCAGCAAGGCCAGGAACAGGTTAAGCACCTGAGAAGGAAAAAAAAGTACATCACAAAAGCTGGAACAACCCTGAACTCAGAGTAAACTGTTGACAGTTGACTCTTGGAAAATTATCATTCATTTACATCTACACTATGCAGTCTTCCTCTCAGCTTACCACCAGGTTTCCAATGACCATGACCATCATGAAGACAGTGAGACACATGGTCTGTCCTGCCACCTCCATACAGTCCCACATGGTCTCAATCCATTCCCCACACAATACTCTGAACACGATCAGGAAGGAGTGGAAGAAATCGTGCATGTGCCAGCGAGGTAGCTTACAATTCGGGGCAATCTTGCAGACGCAGTCCTTGTAACTTTTGCCAAACAGCTGCATGCCCACCACGGCAAAGATGAAGACGATGATGGCCAACACCAGGGTCAGATTACCCAGAGCTCCCACCGAGTTACCGATGATCTTGATCAGCATGTTGAGGGTGGGCCACGATTTGGCCAATTTGAAGACTCTCAGCTAAGACCGAAAAGGAAGCATTAACATTCCACAGTTGTTCCTACAAGGGCAGTGATTACAAGGATGCCACTATCAAACAACTCACATGGTTTGATTTAATTTTGAATGTCACGTGAAGCTAAAGTATTGACTGCCAACATGTAGTGACAGAAGTGGATTTAAATATTTTAAACAACTGCTTTTACTAGCTCCCGAAGCTAGTAAAGTTTCATCTCATAACAACTTGAACTGGACATGAACAGCTGGAGAAGGTAAACACACTTACCAATCGGAAAGACCTGAGCACTGACAGACCTTCCACATTAGCCAGTCCCAGTTCCACTAAACTCAGCGTCACAATGAAGCCATCAAAGCAGTTCCAACCTTCCTGAAAGTAGTAATATGGATCCATGGCAATTAGCTTGGCAAACATCTCCCCAGCAAAGATACCTGTGAAAACCTGTGGACCCAAAAAAGTAATATCATTAAATTAATGTTTTAAATATTTATTTATTTAATGCAACTTATCTTCACCCCAGAATTGGAATTAAAAAATTTTCAGCCACATTGAATGTAATTTAACATCATATTAGATTGTGTTATTCTTTGTATGATGGATAAAAAGAATTAAGGAGGATGCACATCCAAATGGGATTTAATGGGATTACAGCGGAAGTTGAGTTTGCAACTGCTACTAGTGCACACTGCTTTTTATGAAACAACAGTGGCACTAACAGATCATTTAGCTTTACTTTCATGGTGTGTGACTTCATTTAATTAGATAAAAAGGACTCTTAAAGGAGAAGTGGATTTCTTATATTACATTTGGTTTGATGCACTGTAGTACGGATTAAAAATGTAACAATAAATAACAGGAACACGAAAGTTGAATATTCTGACTCAGCATTGCATAAAGATTAGACTGAAAGCTCCACTGATGAGACAAGGTCATATAGCAAAAATGGCACTGTATTCCAGAAGAATTGGTATGGAACTGTCGTACCCTCAGCCTTTCCCATAATGTCCGCCCAACAGCTAACCAAGTGACCAATCAGTGCAGCAGAGAGCACACAATGATTCATACTGCACCATCCATAACACCACATCAATTCCTCTGACCTTAGTTCCTGTTTTACTACTGACTTCATTGCCAATACCTGTGATCTCACTTCCTTTCTTATTTCAGATACTGTGCCAGTAAATGCTGCCCTCAGACAGCAGGCCGATGTGCTCCAGTGATAAGTGACAGCATATTGGGCTGTACACAATGCCCAATTTACATATGGCTCCTAAAGATACTCGATCAGACCCGTTCTGGACAAATCAGTGACGACAAGCATTACTATCATGATTGTGTGTGTGTAAGCTGAATAGAGTTGAGGTAAGCGGGATGCAACGGAAGCAAGAGAGTGACCTGAGTGGGGGTGATGAGAGTTTGGGGAGCAGGCTGCCTGTCTGCATTAAAATGGAACTAAATCTTTAATGAGGCTCCATCAGAGGCCTGTATACACTAAGCATGTGTGCATTCTTAAGTGCACATACCAAATGATGCATTGATGTACTGGTGTAAGGTAATGTAGGTGGGGCAAAGTGAATCTGCAATGCTTCTTGTAGTGAAGCTCAAGGCATAAAAATTACAAAGATAAATAGCAAGAATGGATGAAAGAGGAGCTGTGGTTTCTTACCAAGTTGCCAACAGCCAAAACAGCTTCAAACTGATTAGTCATGGGGTAGTGCTCCATGGCCATGAAGAGGGTATTGAGGACAATACAGATAGTAATAGCTAAGTCAACAAATGGATCCATGACGATCAAGTAGACTATGTGCTTGATCTTCAGCCAGATGGGACAGCATTCCCAGATGAGGAAGATGTTGGCGAACTTGTACCAGCAGGGAGGACACTTCCTCTGAGATTCCTCCAACTCTGCAGGCAGAGACGAAGGGAAAAAAAATCAAGAGAGTCACCAAAGAAAAACCATTTTCCAGTTTTACTGTGGATGAAACAATTTTCTAAGCAAGTGTAAGACAGTGTCTGTATCTGAATGTCTTGTCTGCATAAAGATAATGTTGACATGTACTATGATGTATTTACTCTATTCTAATGTTGCCAAACTTCTTTATTCGGGGAGCCATTTGTACTATCACAGTGTTGCCATTTCTGAAACACCTAACATTATTATTTGTTTATATTGTTGGCACTTCACATTGTTCTTTTCATGGTGTTTAGGTATATCTGTGGCTGTACTGACATGTATCACTGTGTATTACTATGTGTACATTATTGTATTATTATAGCCACCATCTGGCACATTTAAATAAAATTGAACATGAGTGAAAAAATATTTAATTACATTTTAAATTAATAAACCAGCCATTGCCAAGAGCTTTATATTTGATAAATGATTTGCAACTTTATTATATGTATGCATATGATTCTTAAGCAACATACTGGAAAAATGTCAGAAGAAATATTTAACTACCCCAAAACTAATAAATATTAAAATATTGATACTGGCCCATTTAATGTTGTCATCTGAATGATGTAGATTATAACTCTGTAGAAGGTCATTTCAACAGCATTGGATTAAACCAGGAATGTCAGACTGTGGGCCATAAGTGGCCCCTGAACTAAAATGGGTTTGATACGCCTGGATTGAACCATTTTGACGAGGAAAAGAGGTGGACTGTCTGTACCCTCTATCAGTGTGTTGGTGACAACGCTCATCTGGCTGTTGGCACGGTCCTTCCCTTTGAAGGAAGAGTTCAGCTGATCCACAGAAACCATAAGAGAGCCAGAGTGTTTCTTCTTAATCTCCACATCTGTTGTCTGTACTCAGAGAAAGACATGATGTCAGTTATAGTCTATGCGTCGTTTTAGTCATGTGAATGCACACATAACAAAGACACATAATGCTAACTTTCTGCACAATAAATGATGCCCTGTTTCCTTAGAAGATGTAAAATCATGTGTTCTTCATATCAGTTTATCTAATCTGTCATACGATTGTTGTTTTTCCCCAGAGTTACAAGACGTATTCCATTTAAGCATTTCTTACAACATATTACACAACACATTTCAAACTTTTCAAACAAATACTGAAAATTCTCAAATGGTTGCCTTAATTTCATGTGACTGAGGAGACAGTGAGAAGTTTGCACTCAAAGGTACCGTTTAAGATAAGAATTAACTTCATGTTTCAAATGATGCTATATATTAAAATTATTCATTATTTATAGACCGTGGCATTTATTTGAGAATTTATGACATTTTCCCTTTTTAAAATCTTATTATACAACCCTTAAGTATAGAAACTACAGTGCATGCAATGGCATGCATATCAAGAACAAAATGAACTAGGGAAGGTCAAGGCATCATTTGCTGCTACATCATGCTACATTTTTGGAAAGTTAAAAAGGTAAAAGCAGGTCTACCATGCTAGCTAGAATGAGGAGCAATAAAAAAAATTCAGATTTCTTGCACCATCCAGTGGCTAAAGAGTAGAAGATAAACAGGGATGTGAAGGAAAAAGAAGGAGGGTGTGAGAAATAGAGAGAGGTATAAGACGAGCATGGAAACCCACTCAGGATGGAGAAATAAATAGGTTGTGTGGCCTTTTTTTTAAGAAAAGAAATAACAATATAGATGTTTGTTTAGTGGCAGAATTATAAGGGTAGGTTGGTAATAAATTGTATTATTATTAGTGATTAATGAGTGAGCAGGAAGCTCTAGCTGTTACAACAGGAGCAGCAGAAGGAAGGAATTCGATTCAAGGGGGGGGTGTAAATGGAAGAGTACAATAAAATAATTAGAAGAATATTAAAAGTAATCGAGATATTCAGGGTAGGGAATGAAGCTTCTGAGTTTGGGGAAAATAGTAACAAGAGACAAGGGAGAAGAGGTTGTGAAGGATAAGCTGCAGAGACCGGGGCCACCACCATCATGCCTAAACTGTATTGGTGTCCCATGGACGTCCTTACACTGTCATCAGTAGCTGCCTTATCTATTTTCACCTCAGGCAGAAGCCGTCTGCCGGGCCCAGGGCCGATGAGAGACACCACACCATTGCAGTCCACTGTGCTGTTCCTCTTCCCTCCAGCGTGGGGTGCAAGTGGATGGATGCGTGACGAGCCTTGGCTGTAGCCACTGTAGCTGTTTCGACGGTAGGGGATGAACAGGGAGCCCCGCCGATCCTCGCTCTCCTCTACTGTGCTGTGCTCATCGTCGGCAAACTCATTCTCTGAACCCATGTCTTTAGAACGGCCTTTGAAGCTGAAGATGCTGCTGCGGCTGTTGTGGCGCGACATAAACGGTGAGCCAGGGATGCTCAGTAGTGACTGAAGTGGGACACAGGTGCATAGATGGAGAGTTGGCCGTTAAAGTGAAAAGAACAAGAATAAACCAGACTAAAGAGGCAGACATTAATCGATTTGACTTGACAGTCAAAGATTTATATGCTTTTCTGACCATGTGATATGATTTGACTCCATGAGAACTACAGTATACCATGAACTAGAGTGTACCATGATGTGAAATGACATTATAATCATACAGAATAATTCATAATTCAATACTTTCATCAATTTATTTCATTTTTTATTCATTTTTTTATACAAGACTGTAAATACTAAATAATACTGTAAATATTTTCAATCCTGTACCTGCAGAGATGACCACAAGTAACCTGGGTCAAATTACTGCACCAGGGGTCAGCAAGTAACCTTAGCCAAGGGCCAATATTTTTCCACACACATGAATACCAGGCCCAGGCCATGAATATCATCTTATCATCTGCTAATCCTTTTTCCTTCTAATCTAAACTATTCAATATTATACAAAAATAAAAAATTTAAGAGATCTTTTTGAAAAAGTAATAACAAAGAGAGAAAAAAATGTTGAAAGAATATTTGTGTCTTTGACTCAATTAATCATATTTCAGTATAAAGGAATTCTGCATGACTTTGCTGTTTTTTGTAAAGAAAGGCAAATACCGAATTGGATATTAATGCTGGTGGCCTAGTTTTGGCCCACAAACCGCTAGTTGCCGACCATTGGATTCGTTTTTCTTGGATTATTTAAGAAAAGTTTTCAGGATGCTTTAATCTGGATCATTGACATTAGCATTGTACTTCAGGTCTGTATAAGACGGTATTATTTGGTTACATAAAAAAAAATTCCATCATTAAAAATTAAAAAGAGTCTTCCCAATTTATATAGTAAAAAACAAACTGATACCAGGATTGAAACACATAAAAATAACATTGTTACTTAACCTAAAGATACTCATTTTCCCTCACACTGTTGTTGGTATTTGGCTGCTGTAACATTCACACTGTAACTATAAACCAATCTCACTGAACACAAAGATGAAGGACTCATCCTCTCATCACTCCCTTTCTCAAGGGCATCAATAAACTATGGTAGCCATCACATACCAGAGAGGATGTTGTTTGTCTTTGTTTGCGTACTAAAATTCCACTTAAAACAACAAACACATACAGTCTGGCTGGTTTGTCCAATCGAGCTACTGTGTAAACATCACAGCTCAAGATGGCGGTGCCTTAAAGCTCTGCAGAAGCCTGAGAATGACCTATGTATTTGAATCCGGTGCGTTGGAGCAAGGAAACTTCTAAAACATGCAGGGCGCTGGGGTGAGAAAATCTGCCTTAAAGGAAAAATCCGGAGTTACAGACATTCTAGGTCAATTTCCAGATGATAACGAGTTCATATTTTCATCGGATGATTTCTGACAAATTTTGTGTTTAGCCATTTTGACTAAAAGAGCTAAAACGGCAGTGCACGGGCACTGCATCGTGTCGAGATAAATCGCTATTTTTAAAACCACTGTAAGGCTCAAAACAACATTTCACTTCTGTGGTAGCGAAGGAGAGGGTTCCTATTTCATTATTTATAATTTATATTTGTGTTATTTTTCTTATACATAGACATTATTTGGGCAGTATGCAGTGGAAGGCAACAAGTGTAAAATGTTGTGAAATATTTCTGGTCCATCTATCCATCCATCTTCTGCCGCTTATCCGAGGTCGGGTCACGGGGGCAGTAGCTTAAGCAGAGAAGCCCAGACTTCCCGCTGCCTTGCCACTTCATCCAGTCAATAATTGTTTTTATTTATTTTCCTTCAATAAAAACATGTTTAAAAAAAAAGTTTAACTCAGGGGCCCAATCTTAATATCCCCACAACACCCTTATCATGGAAAGATACAGAAAAGCCATTAGTGACAAAACTGAAGCAGCACAGAGAGCCTCAACGTGGCTGTGGCACAAGAGAAGAGTAACAAGAGGAGAATGCAGCTGATTAACCATGGATAGGCTACATGGATGTTTATAATTTTGGAAACCACCCCATGATTTCAGGCAGATCACTACTCAAGTGTCTAAGGGCATGTGCAGATGTAAATACCAACACTAACTCAAATCTTCTGGATTTAGTTTTTCTTGCTAATTTCACCTGGTTCATGATGGATGTCTTCCGCCCAAGCCGGGTTCCTGGGAAACGAATGGTGCTCTTCTTGCTGCCATCATCTGAGTCAGACTTAACAACCTTTTCACTGTCTCCCTTCTCTTTCTCTTGCTCTTTCTGACGCCATTTCTTTTTGCGATTGCGACGTTCCTTTGCACTCTTGGAGCTCAGCTTGGAGACCTCAGAGGAGCTGCGGGACAAGTGGCCCCCTCCTTCATCCTCTAACGCAGCCTCAGACACTGTACCTGCAGATGTTGCCATGGCAGCAGCCTGCGAAAGATAAAATATGCACATGACAAACATAGACTCAGAAAAATGGGTACATGTTTATGTTTATGTGTTTGAGATGAGACCAACCTGAGTCTCCTCCTGCTGCTTTTTCAGCTGATCCAGCATGGCCTTGAATTCAGCCTCTTTCTGCTCTGCCTCCTCTATTGTGGCCTGGTTCTGCTCCTCATAAGCCATAGCCACCACAGCCAAGATGAGATTCACCAGGTAGAAGGAGCCCACAAAGATGACAAGCACGAAGAAGATCATGTAGGTCTTCCCTGCAGCTCGCAGAGTCTGACATAGAAAATGTTTTAAACAGACATTTTTGTAAGTTTGCCCAGCTGATTGTAAACTACCTGACCAAAACATTATCCTTAACCCTAACTGTAACCAAATGAGGTTTAGTCCAAACTTCTTCCTGACTATAATTCACATTTTATGCCTAACCCTAACCAATTCCCAGGAAATTAGGTCACACACAGTTTGTTTTCCATGACTTCAGAGGGCATTACATTTACTTTTTTTTGGATTTTCTGGAGCCTTAATCTAACCTTAACCATAAATACTACTGGCCTAACCCCAACCCTAACCTTAACTTATCCTAACCATACCCTCATCCTAACCATACAAAATGCCTTGACCTTAAAATGTACAGTTAACATTATGGGGACTTGCTTTTTGTTCCCGTAAGGAAGAAAAGTCCCCACAACATGAGCAACACCTGGTACGTACACACACACAGGCAGAGTCTGGATTCACAAGAAGTAATTCTATTATAGGTATATTGTAGGAGTAGGAAAGAAAAGCTAGTGCACTCTGCAGAGAGCCCTAAAGAAGCAGAGAGAGAGATGTTGTGAAAGAAAACAGATTTGGTGGAGAATAAATATGATTGTTCACGTGGTCATTTCACTACTGAACAAAACTGATCAATTCAATTTTGCATATAATTACTTCAATACAAAAACATATTTTCCACCTATGTGAAAGACAAACGTGCCTCGTCAAAAACATCTGGCTAATGATCAGCTGTCCTTGCTTTATTTTTATCCAGAGGCTAAATGCTGGGGGGGGGATATTTCTAATTCATTCTGTATTAATATCACAGTGTTTCCATTTTTATGATAAGGTAAGGAGAAAATCATTGTTTGTGCTATAGGAGTGTTGTGCATACCAAGGCAAGTGCAGAGAGACTTTAGTAGAGCTCATTATCTATCAGAACACAGTTGTGCTCTTTCATCTGGACATATATGTCAATTTGAGACTATAGAGACGGGACACACGACATTAAGGAAAGCAATACATTACCAGCATGTACAGATTTTCCCAGAAGTCTTGGGTCATGAGGCGAAAAAGGGTGAGAAAAGCCCATCCAAAGCTGTCAAAGCTAGTGTAACCGTAGTTGGGGTTCCTTCCAGCTTTCATACATGTATATCCCTCTGGGCAACGCCTGAAAGTAATACACAATCATGACAAAACACAGTCAGAACTCAAGAAAGCACAACCCAATATTTTTTTTTCCCTTGAGCCATATCCTACATCCTCAGCAAATTTCATCCACATCTATCCTTTACTTTTTTAGTTATGCTGCTCACAAACAGACAGAGACACAGAGAAACAGACCCTCTCCCTGCAGACAATTATAAATACATCCACAGCAGTCTAAAAAGTATTACAATAAGGCTCGGAAAAGTTTGTGTATGTGTTTGAAGTGTTGTATTTGCATGTGCATGCATTCTTATAGTACATGTACAGTATTGGGAGTAAGATATTGATAAGACTTACCTTAATATTTCATGACCTTTTCAAAAGCAAGAAAGTGAAGCTCATGAATTATAAATAGATGCCTGACTGCTTTCACTGCAGGTGTATGCAGGTACAAACATAGGCTCAATAAAGTAAATACAGCACAGCAAAAAATCTACTCAAACTGTTAATGTTGTAAATTGCTTTGCATCTCAATAATGCAAAAACGTGGCTATCACCTAGGCCAAAATTAGATGCTTCTGTGGTGTGGGGGGTGCAAAAGACAAGGAATCGAGTCCCCCCTGATGCCCGATGAACCATGAGCTCTATGTCAAAAAAGGTCCAACAGGCAGGAGACAAACAGAAGAGCTTCAGTTTGAAGAGGATCCGGATGGAAAATTGAAGTCAAGGCTATTGTAGATCAGAAGCACCAGTAAATGCCAACCATCAGCATCAGAATTACCACTGATGTTTTATGGAGCAGAAAATTGGCGAAAGACAATTCGGCAGCTAAGACAAAGGCTAAAATATCAAAGGAAGGAAATCTCTTGAAGGAGATCTAAGAGATCTAACAGGATGCGCAAGAATCAGCTTGGAGTGCCCTTACAAGGTCTACAACATGTGTGTCCAGGCTCCTGTGACCTTTCTAAATGGTCCTCGAGATGATCTAGTGAAGCAGCAGGGCAGCTGAATTGATGGAGAACTCCAGTGGGTGCCTGTAATCCAAAGGAGGTGAATGCAAGGGCCATCGAGTAATTCTGGACCATCTCTCTCTCTCCTAAATGCTGAAAGCAAGGTATTTTGCACTTGGAGACTCCTGACAAAACTCCAACATCAACGTCTCACTTCTAAATGGTGGAGTCTTGAAGATCATGGTTTGCACTCAGTGCACAGCAGTGGTTGATAAGGGCTTTACAGAGCAGAGGCAGAGACAAAGCTCATACTGATGTTGTGTTGCATGAAAGCCCGGCTGTCGTTGTGAGTAAAATTTTAATGGTGAGGCTTTCAGACACATTTTTTTTTATTCTGCTTATATTTTACATTTGGAGAAGAATTTCCTTTAATTGCAATCCTGAAACTACAAAAAATGTTTTGTGGACTCAAGAACTTTATCCACCCCTCCAGTGGCATAGTGGTGAGTAAATAATGAGTGGATTTTCATTTTTCAGCACTTAAATCATGGCTGGGTCATCTGGGTAAAGTAGTCTGACAGTGAAAGGCCCAAAACAACGTAGCCCTGGTAAATCCTCTAATGAAGACAGCTGCAGAAATCAATGAATCTGTAGAGAAACACTAACTTACCCTGCGTCAGAACTGTTTCCACATAGTAGAGCATCAGGCAGACCAGGGAGGAAGTAGAAATTACCTATGGGTGAAAAAAACACAAAACAGAGAACAAACAATTGCATTAGTCACTGGGCACCGTCATTGTCCTTTTTTTTTTTTACATTAAAACAAAAACTATACAAAGAGAAACGAATTACCAAGATGTGAACAGAGTGCATATCTTCTATTTAACTATTTAAGTGCAGTTAGATTATCAAGGTAATCACTCACTTTCATTCATGATATATTGTTCAAAGTAAAAGGCTTTTTGTCCATTTGCCAGGTAATACTCAGTCTCGTTGATTGGCCAGAATACACATTTATGCCGCAGGTTTCCCATGAAGAGTTGCAGTCCAATCAGAGCAAAGACACTGAGACAGAAGACAGTCAGGATCATCACGTCCGAGAGCTTCTTCACAGACTGGATCAGAGCACCCACAATGGTCTTCAGGCCTGTCGGTTAACATACAATAGACACATGCACACACATGCACGCGCCCACAAATATGCATGAAAGTCCATACATGAAAACAGGCAAACTCACACACACACACACACACACACACACACACACACACACACACACACACCAGCATACCCATCCAAATGCACATACACAGACAGACAGATGGACAAATAAAAGAGTTGCAAGTTTTGGGGTAAAAAGGCTACACAAGCATTTCAGAGTTCACTAACTTGGTCAAAAGATTTGGTTTGGCAATCTACTGTATATCTAATGTTGTATGTAACCCAGTGCTGTGCAGGCCACAGAACAATGTATATCACAGGCATCTGCACCTGATGATGCTAAAAGTTAATATAAGAAATTGAATTGAAAAAGCAGATCGTGGTTCCTGCACTACATCTGTATTTCAGGATATTGTTTTTTACTAATTTATCAGATTGTTGCAATCCATGCTGTGGGGATTTCTCAGCTGATGTATAACCTCAAGGGTTTGTTAAAAGGAAATGTATTAAGTCATAAAATGGCCATGATATGTCATCAGAGATAAGGAAAACATGTTTTCCTTAAACACAGGTTTCACCGATAATAATGGTGCAGCCAATATATTCACAATTTGAAATTTCATACAAAGCCAGCAAATTCTACTATGTATATGTTGTGAAAGGGCATACATGTGTAAAGATTTTGGTTTGGGGCAGGATGTTATCCTCAAACTATCAAGTAACCACAAGAGCGGACTGCAGTACCTAATTTAAACTCTAGTGGTCACTATTTTACATATCTCACATATTTAGGGATGATTGTAATTTTTTAAATTTCAACAGCAGACAAAAATCCCAATACTGCATGATAAATATTTTTTTTTTATTTAAAATTAATTAATTTATTTTAATTTATTTAAAATTGTATTACTAATTTAATAAAGAATAATTTGTTTTATTAACTGTTAATTTGTAATATGTTTTCCAGCTGTTCCAGATAAGGTATTATGCAAGTTTAAATTATTATTATTTTTTATTGTACATATGTAATAGATAAATTGCTGTAGCATTGTGTAATTGCTGCTTAAAACATTGTCACACAAAACAACACAATAGTCTTACAGTACACAGAAAGATACAGTATGTGGTCTACTGATATTTTAATAAATATTGATTTAAGAAAAAAAAAAGTCATAAAATGTGTGCCCCATGTTTGGACCTAAATCTGTTTACACAGTCACATTATGGAAACAAAAATGACTAAATTTTAAGGTGAAGACATGTTTTAAAGTTACACTGGTTAGGTTGAGGTTAGGGTCTGGGTTAGGAGTAGGGCACTAGTAATTATGATTACAGTAAGTCTCCCACGAAATGAATGTAAGTCAATGCAATGTCCTCTGAAGTCATGGAAACCTATGTGTGTGTGTGTTGATTTGGGGGGTTAATATCTCCTGCCATGCTAAGTGGCAAAAGAATATATAGTTCTCGTCACCTGTGCTAAACTTCTTAATATTGACTTCCATTGTATCATATTACTTAGGATGAGCACTACTTATCAGTGAAATCAATGACATGGTCCTTTAGTCCCACTATGAACGAACCAAAACATCATTTTCTGCCAGTGTTGCAACTGTTCACTTGAGAAATTTCTGCATGTGTCCTGATTTAAAGTAGGCAGGGTTCACCTGGGGAAAAAGATGTGAACCTGATCTAAATCTGATGACATTTGTTGGGTATCTGATTTGTTGCCAGGAGACTGATAGATTATATGATTTACTGGCTTTTTAGAATAAACAATAACCATCAAACTTGGTTGTTTGTTGTTAAGACTCAACATCATATAAAAAAAAAATCATATATGCATTTAGGTTTTTTGGAGACTTTTCTAGATTTAGATCCTCAAATTTAAACGTTAAGTGTTATTACTGTATGTACACTAAACAGTGCAGCTACATACAGTATCTGTATGGGTGATATTGTCTAGAAAGCATCACATCAAAGAAATCAAAGACGTATGTAGTGAGTGAGAAGAGCACATTGTGATATTTGATTCAAGGTTAACACCAGAAATAGAGGTTACATTAGTTTTTTTTTCTTAATCACAACAAACACAGCAACAAACACTGTGGCCACATATGGGACATTTCCATCAGAAGATATGCAAATCTTCTATTTGCATATTAGACTTTAACTGTTCCATGTAAGGAGTGAGTTCCTTTTTTTCTCCACAGATAAAGAAACTCCAGCTGGACCAATAAAGATCCACCTTCACTTCTTTTCTTCATCTGTGGAAATGTCCCCAACTTGACCGCAGTTTTGAATTACACTGCATCCAACATCAAAGGAACACAGCAAGTCTTACAACAGCAACAGCAAGCAGCCACGACTAGGCTCAGTCAGGAGAGGGGGACATGGGGAGGACAAAGAGAGGACAGGCGAGGAAGAGCAATAGGTTTGAAGGGGGGGATGAGAGGTGGCATGCAGGTCATTTAAACGCCAAGGCTGAAGGAATTGACTCTGCGTCAGCATTACTCATCTGTAAACCGTGATGGTGACGTAACTATAACATGAAGCTTCATTCTCCATTCCAGGACCCGCATCCTCTCACTCTTTCAATGTGGGACGAGCCCTCGGGCATGACCGAGCACTACACTATGGACGATGAGTTTACTGTACTTTACTCAGTGTGCTCTGTGTGTGTGTGTGTGCTAACATCCAGTGACTTAACATTTTCTACTTAACTCTTTAAGTTATGTGTCTTTGTCCAATTTGGATGTGTGTAACTGAATAACTGAAGCATTATACCTAAGTGTTTTAAAAGCTGTCAATTTATTGAAAACAAAAAGAATAGTAACTAAGTGAATTTTACTCCGAATTTTATTCTTTGTTTTTTACTATTAGATTTTTAGGCCTCTAATTACTTTGGTAAAATTTCATTATTGTAACTGTACTTTAGCTCTTTCTACCTATGCTCACTTTACTCTGCAAATCATTTCAAACTTTTGCTAACATGTAACATCTTTTATGCATGTTTCCCTTACACTTTAAGGATGCACAAAATAAAAAACCGAATCCTATAATTCTTAAAACTTACAAGAATACAATCCAGGAGAAAAGCCCTTAAAGCCAAACTTGTAAAAGCATGTGTGTCTCAAAGCTTCATGCAGCGTCAGTCTGCTGTCAAATTAGGCTTGGCAGTCTTAGGGAATGCAAAAATCCTAAGGAATACATATGTAGGCAGTGTCATAGACTGAAAATTTTGAATATTGTATGAAATAAAAGTGAAAGGAATGCAGATGTGCAAAAGAGGTGACCATTTCTAAGATCTTGTGATAATTTTTTTCCCCTAATAATTTCATTCAAAATAATCCTAAATGTCAATACTGAAATACTATCTAAGTTCTTGCCCTTTATTATTAAATGTATTCAAATTTCACTTTAAGTAGAAATGTTCAAAACGATAGATGCCTGTAGACTGCTAAGCCTATCAAAAATGTATGGCTACCATTTTTGATTACCATAAAGAAGTAAAACAAAAAAGTAAAATGAAACGTAAAGTCTCTAAAAACATTACCCCCCACCGCTTTTTTTTCTTTTTCTTTTTAAGAAAAACAATATCGAAGAAAGAGAAATAAAGCTGGCTAAGAGATAAAGTAAGCTCAGCCTTTGTGTTTAAATGGGAGTCTCACCTGGAATGACAGAAATAGTTTTCAAAGCTCGGAGAACCCTGAACGTTCTCAGCGCCGAGACATTCCCAAGGTCCACAAATTCTGTTATATATCTGTAACAAGGTAGGATGACACACAATACAGAACCCCATGACACACAACACACACAATAACAACATACACACGCACGCATGTACGCGCAAGGGCATGACACCAGGACCACCATCGAAGACCAGGAGGGGACACCACGATGAGAGAGAGAACGCCTGCCCGACCAGTGGGAAGGGAGCGGAGGAGGAAGAGGAGAGGAGAAGGACTGAAACAAAACCACACCTAACATCAACCCCGGGACTCGCCCACCCGCAAACACAAACACCTGGACTGTCTTACCTGGGATAACTGAAATTGTTTTCAAAGCCCTCAGAACCCTGAACGTACGCAGAGCTGACACATTGCCTAGGTTTACAAACTCTGTTATATACCTGCAAGGTGGATCAGATACAGTTACTCAGCAGCCATCCACAACAGAGGAGAGAGAGAATAGTCACATGATAAACGGTAATAATGACCTGTTTGAAAGTGGGATGGTGGATATGTGTGGACTGAATTGCTGTACAGACAATTTGGATGAAGTTTAACAGCTTGTCTGCCTAACATTAAAAAAAAATGACTTCAAAGGTCCAAAGGTCAAAGGAATATTTCCCCTAAACACTGAAAATTGACTCATTATTTACTCATTTTTACTTTCATGTGTCTGTCTATCTGTGTTGAGTTACTGCTGTTGTGAAGGTAATTGCTCAGGGCGGGAATCACAGGGTACCACATGACACGATAGGTGATACATGGTCCACGACACCAATAATGTCACCATATACTGCAAAACAATCAGAGTCCGTTAAAAGTAAAAAGTGCACAATTTCTCTATTTATTCACAACATAGAGAACAAAGTGCATATGCAGTCTACATTCTGAATGTGGATGGGGCATCTCTTAAAATAGCTTTCTTTGCCATTACCCTGCTGTAAACTCCCTCTGCCTGCCTTCTGCCTGTTTCCCTCCCTGATTTGAGCAGCGCCAATGCAAGGAGACATGAAGTAGTGACACCCGACGAGTGAACCTGGCAGGGACTGTTTACTGTAGAGCCCATTAATTTGTTAATTAAAATAGTGATATTTGCCCTGGCTTATTGATTATCATATTTCACAAGGAAGGACAATGATATGTCAGCAAATCAACGTTTTGACCCACCCCTAGTAATTCGGGAACAATACAATTTTACCTTACCTTACCTTACTTTACCTTACCTTACTCACTATGCCTGGGGAGGGGTGGGTGAAGTTTCTGAGTCAAAACCCTTTTTGAATTTGAGGGTTGTAGACAAATCCAGTACAACTGAAGTAAATGGTGACCACTTCCTCATACTTATTAAGGAAAATAAAAAAAAAAACAATAAAATAAACGTATTAAACGGCTCTATGCTGCTCCTGTGGTGTCATCCAAGAGTCAGGAAGCCCCATTATTCATATGTGACCCAAACCAACATCATTTACACTATGTTTTTAGACGAACAGCAATGTTCACACATAAGCTCTCTTATAAGAAGACAAGATCAGTGAAAGCTCATGAGACATGCAACTGAATCTTGCAATACATACTGGAAGTGCTTTTGTTAAGTCCAAAATGCGAGCAGATCTCTCTGTTGTTTGTACTGGAATTTCAGGTTGCATGTTAACATAGCCTTTGATGTTTTTCTTTTTTCTTTTTCTTTTTTTAATCTTTGTACATGTAGATACAATTTCATTCAATTATATATTGTAATTGGTTGCAACCCTGAAACCCCGAAAAGTATTTCAGGACTAGCCTGGATTGTAGAGTAGATAATGAGTTCATTTTCATTTTTGGGTGAACTATCCTTTTAATAATCAATTCATATAGCTCAGTGTACGAAAGCATGTCCACTGCATGTCATTCACATACTGTATACGTAACTTAGTCTGGTCTTTACAACTTATAAACAGCAGATCCATGTCCACAGAGATGTCTAAAGTAAATGATGAATGTAATGACTTTGTCATGACTGAATCCTTCTGGTTTCGTGCTTCTCTTGCAGTGCCCTGTACATGAGACCTGTTTTATGTAACCTTTGACTGTGCACATAATGACTGACTTTTAAATACTTACGCCATTGAGATGACCATGAAATCCAGCCAGTTCCACGGGTCTCTGAGAAAGGTGAACCCATCTATACAGAAGCCTCGGGCAACAATTTTTGTGAGTGACTCAAATGTATAGATACCAGTAAAGGTATACCTTGGGGAAAAAGAAAAGAAAAGAAATACAGTAAAGCGGTGACAGACACATTCAACTGATTTAAAAGACATGATTGTATGGACATATGTGTACTCACTCTACTTGTTTAGACCACTCCGGGGGGTCACTAAATGTCATGAATATACAGTTGGTCAAAATCGTACACATGATGATCATGCTGAATAACGTGAGAGAGCAAGTTAAGGAAAGTTCAACATTATTTCTAACACAGAAGAAACTGTCATTGAGTTTGAATACAGACGTTGCACTTAAAACTGCAGTGTGCGACGTTTAAATATGAACAAAAGTCAGTTACATTCACACCATTGTCAAAAAACTTCATACTACGCTGATTCATCCTATCAGCTCCACGTGACTCTGTGTTTCTCAGTGTAGCGGGGTTTGGATCTTGTATTTTGCTTGGTGTCATTTGTTTAACGTCAAAACAGATGGAGGCAACAGCAATGTTGCGCTAGTAAAGCAAAACGGGTGCACAGTTTGGATTATGTGAACAAAAAAAATGAAATCTCTAACAAACAAAAAAAAAGAAATCTCTAAAAGTTACACACTGCAGCTTTAAGGAGGAACAGAGAGTTAGTTCTTACAAAGCACTAGCTTCCCTTAATATTCACACTACATCTGTTATTTTCAAGGTAAAACAGAAAATGAATCACTTGAAAGGATATGAATGTATCAAAATCTTAATAGCTATTTGCCTAAATATATTAAAAGGGCTTATGATGTACAAGGAGGGCGTGGCACTGAAGCGGAAGATTGTTTTCCCTTTGTTTAGGACTATAAATGTCTGTGGAGAAAGAGAGACAAGAGAGAAGGCAGTTAGGTCATTTGCAGAATTAACTATATGAAACATTAGGTTCAGTGTGGACTGCAAACCTTTGTGTTGACTTACTTAAACAAAAGGAAAAAAAAAAACACATCTGTAACTGGACTGTAATAAGCTTAGTCCTGGGCTCACCTCTTACGCATTACTGCACTGGTTTGAACTATAGCTATACAGCAGTGTTGAGATGATGCTGGAATTTATTTAAATGTCACATTTTGCAGCGTTCAACGCCACAAGCAGAGGTACCAGCAGACGGTTTAAGATTTGGACACAGGATACAAACACTAGTGTGAAAAGATAGAAAAACAGGTATACAAAAGGGCATAGTCATGGGAGCAAGGACAGCACGGCACTGACATCACTCACTCTGCGGCCAGTCACCCAATAACCAAGAGCACAGTTAACATCTCTGCTCTGGTTGCATCAGACTGAGCCTCAGTTCTGGCGAGCTTTTCATCACAGTGGCAGCTTTGAGAGCTGCCTCCGAAGCAGCAGACAGGCACATGGGAAGCTCTCTCCTCTCCGTGGCCAAATTACTTTCTTCTCCCCAAGTTTAAAGCTCTTACTGGAAGAGAACCGCAAATGCTGTCATCGATCAGGGGCAGATCTGCTGACTCTAGGCTCTCAACAACCACTCCCCACCCATAAACAATGGGCCAAGTGAGGCCGGGCACTGGGGTGATGCAGGAGCAACAGCAGCAGCAACAGCAGCAGCAACAGCAGCAGCAGCAGCAGCAGCAGCAGCGTGTTTCTTTGTGCAAACCTAGGTGTTTGTGGATGTTTGTGCCCAGTTTTGGATGAAAACAACATGGAGGGATACTTTATATTTAAAGCTACTGTTGGTCCAAGTGCTTCCCAGTTTCTAGGCATTAGAGTTCACAGAGCTGGTTCATGGTCAATTCATAAATGTGTGGTTTGGGTAGGAATCTGTGAGACCTTCCCTCACCACATCCTATCAAAAAACACACTGTGTGTCTTGTATCACAATTAAAATAATATGCTAAAGTTTGATTCACATCCTTAGCACTCAAACATCCAGAGCAGAGGACAGATACTGTATATATATATATATATATATATATATATGTACACAGCCTTACTGCTGGTGCAGAAAACACTCCTATGTCCATGGCATGCATTTGACACCAGCAACAAAAAAAAAGTGAACTTTGTGGTTCGCATCATGGGAAACATGAGAAAGAATCGTGGAGGGCGACCATAAGGGATACAAATGGTGTCCTGAAATCTATTTATAGTAGAAAAATAATTATCTCTCCCTCGTTGCTTCTTTTTTGCATGTACATACAACATCAACTGTTTCCTGTCACTCAGAGAAATTTCCCACAGTTAATCAACATTGTAATAGCAGGACGACACATGTTACAAATCTGCCCAGAATGTGGAACTACTCTATGTTCCATGAGTTACTACATGAATCAAAATCACTCACTCATTTTCTACCACTTTATCCTCCACATGAGGGTCGCAGGGGGCGCTGGTGCCTAACTCCAGCTGACATAGGGCGAGAAGCGGGCTACAAAATTAATGTAGGTCATCATCATCTCAAATAGAATTCTCACATTTTTAAAAAGATTCCCAATAAACTACAGAGAGGTTTCACTTAGTCAACGAACTGTGTCACTTTGGAGACCTACAAACTTGTTGACGTGAACTTGACAACTTGGCATAATTACAACTAGGATGCAAATGTCGGGCAATTTCCTTAATTGATTCCATGACAGGGTGATCGATAATTGGTCAATGAAATAAGCTTATAAAACAGTGAAAGCAGGAATTCATTAAACGTTGCAGAATTGATATGAGTTAGTTAAATGAAAATAAATTAGTTTAATCACATGACTAAAATGGATCATTGCATGAATCAAGAAGAAAGCTTCCTTGTGTTGGATTAATGACCTGCAGGTGATACATTTCTTGCAATTTGTTATAAACTAAATCAGTGTGAGCAGCACCTTTGCTGTTGTACAGAAAATCATTGACCAGAGCCATGACCAAAGCTCAGTGGACACTGAGCATAAATAAAGCCACTGTAAAAACTCAGTTCTAACACAATAACACACTATTAGTTGGTTTAACTTTCCAAACAAACTCTGCACAGACAGAGAAGCAATTAGAGAAACTAAATGTATCCTCTTCGAACTTAAAGTTCTCTTTGCATTCATTTCAGTGACTCACCATGCTACACAAATGCATATGAATGGCACACAGGCACAAAGTCCTTCATAAAATAAAGCACATGAAGGCACATAGCTGGCAACAGATATCATTATAACATCACAAAAACAACACAAATCAGTAGAGTAAGCCACAAGTCCTGTGTGCTGCAAAGGACTTGCAGGAGAAATGCTCGCAATTCTCCACAGAGCTTTAAAGAAAATGGCACATATGCAAGAAATCTGGAAGCAGAATGCAGCTCCAAGGACAGTAAGGGTACTTGTGTGTGTACTTTTATTTCTTAGCTTTAGGGACCTTTTCTGGCCAGCAGACCTCACTGAGACCAGAACCTGGTACTAATGAGACAAATCCTAATTTCTGGTTACATTCATGGCTAATATGTGTATTGTTGTTAGGGTTAGGCATTAACTGGTTATGGTTAAGGTTAAAGACACGGCTTTGTTTAGGCTTTCTGAATGAATGAAAGTCAATGAGAGTCTTTAAAAAGCTGCACGTACCCCTGTGTTTGTGTGTAGCAGGGATATTAAGAGGGACTTACAGTGGAATGGGACAGCAGCAGCAAAGGGAGCTAGGGAGAAAGACATGGAGCACGAGAGAGAGAGAGAGAAAGATGTGAGAGAGTGGAGGGGGAGTGATGCAGAACAGAAAGCCAGAGAGCTGCAGAGTGGAGAGAGCCAAACCTGAGATGGATGGGAGGAGTGGGTCGGCATGCAGCAGAGAGAGAAACTGAGAATGAGATGATGAGTGAGATCTAAGCAGGAAAACAACAGTGAGTTTTCATAGTATCAGCCCAGGACCTCCACCTCACACTGTGTGATCTGTCACTTCACAAACCTGACTCCATATTTGGTCTATCTAACCCATAGACCTTTTAGGGTACTGCAATAAAATGAAAATTAAAACATTAGGTTGATTCCGTTTGATGAGCAATAATTGATTGTTTAACACACTTATGAAGAACTTCCAGCTTCTTCTCCATACAGATAACATACACAAGGGGTTCAAATCATCGTTGTGGATCTAAAAGCATCTTTGCAAAAATGGACACACATGCTGCTTAACCTTTTACTTTCCTTTTAAAGAGTACCTGGATTTTTATTAAATTTACAGAGATCAAAAATTTTAAAAGCCAACATCCACATTGTTTATGGTGAAACTTTGTGACAAAACAATACAGACATTAGTAGTGGCCATAGTATTAGGTGGGGTTTCATTTAATTAGTCTTAAAGCCTGGAAAAAACTGATATACATTCCCTGTCAAAATCATATAAAATGAATGAAAAATTCAGCATCTCATGTTTTTGTACCTGGACGCTGTGCTGCAAAACCCTCCGTCCCCACCCTTACCCCTCCTTCATTACACCAACCTGGCCAGCAATGAAAGCACACTCACTCCCACACTCCCATCCCTTCCTGTCCTCATTCAGCCCAGTACAGGAGGATGCTGTGTCATCAGAGACTGACGACTCAGACTCACTAAAGCCTGGCCCTCGCTTTAATTTACTACACAAAAAAAAGAAAAAGAAAAAGAAAGCCAAAGAGGAGGCAGCGGAAGCGAGAGGTAAAAGCAGAATAACGGTCAGAGACTCACACCGAGAGGCAAAGCTATGGGATGGCAGCATAACGTAATGCTGTGTAATAATGTGCTTCATCCTGAGACCAAGATTTCGCTGTCACCATGCGGAAGCCTGGAAAGAAATGCCTCGTCCACACTGCCACAGTGAGGAAAAACACTGAAGCCACTGCATCAATGAAACCCCCGGACGTGTGCACATGCACGACGCCAGCTAAAACACTCGTGTGCCCTCCACCCACTCTGTCCCTCTCTCCCTGTGTGACTACAGCACCTTGAACACTGCCTAACCACATCAGACATTTGAAAAGCCCAGGCAGTCCTCTCCCCATCACAGGGAAAAACAAGAACTGCAACGCTGCATTTCTCCTCCTCACCACTGCCCCCTCTTCTCTTCCTCCCTCTTTGATGCATGAGTGCTGTGATCAGGTTTCCTGCAGCGGACAGTAACACACACACACACACACTTAGACACACTCATTGACATACAGTGCAATGGTGAGCGATAGGATGACTGTCGGTCGAGTAGAGGTGAGGACACAAAAAGCATAGGAGGAATGAATATACTTCGAGGTACTTTCTCAGGTGTGATAAAGGGCAAAGACATAAGTGGATTAGGAAAATGACTGATACGAATTATAGTAAGGGGGACAGGAGAGATGAGCTCTTGGCCTGTAACTCTTATTGAGCTCAGAGAACACATGGGCACATAGTATATGATAAAGTCAGCGCAGACTAAGCAGAAGGAAGAGCCTATACAAGCAGAAACACAGTAAGTAGTAGTCTAATAGTTAGATAAGCTATATAGCTGGCAATGAAAAAGCCCTGTGTTCCTTCCAACCATTTTAAAATGCCTTTAAAAGACAAATGTACACAGTGGTGCAGTGGCTAGCATTGTTGCCTCACAGCAAGAAGGTCATCAGTTGGGACCTTGGTTCAATCAACAGTATTTCTATGTGGAGATTGTGCCGAGTTTCCTATTTCTCAGAGTACTCATTTTTCCTGCCACCATCCAAAAACATGCAGATTAGGTTAATTAGACACTCTAAATTGATTGTAGGTGTGAATGTGAGAGTGAGTGCTTGTTTGTCTCTGCACGTTGGACGTGCAAAGTACTGGAGACAGTCAGTCCAGGATGTAGAGCACCTTTCACCCTATGTCAGCTGAGACTGGCTCTCGTGACCCTCACGTGGAGGTTATCAAATAGTTAACAATTTTGTATTCAATTATTAACCAATTAATTAATTGCTGCAGCCCTTCTCAGAAGCAACTCAGAAACTATTTTACCATTATCATATTATTTTGCTAATAGTTTGCTAGAGTGTTACATATCAGTTAAGAAAAGACACATTTATCTACATTCAAAATTCATTGCACAGTGAATCTAAAGCTTCTCTTTGTTTGTTCATCTATTGTACTCATAAACAAAAGTAAATAATTACTAAATTGGCTTCTAGCGACTACTCTGTAATCAATCACAGTGTTGTGACCACCACTTGGCACATATTTTTACCTTTAATTGCTCAAAAATAATATTTATTTTGGTGCGGAAGAGAGCTCACGTGGTAGAGCTGCCATAAAATATACAGTGTTGTCCTCTGCAGTGACACCTTTTTAGAGTGTTATCAGTGCTGTGAAAACCGCCGCTAATTTTAAAGGAAATTCTGGGCTGTGGATCAATGTCACGTATACTTCTAATTATAAACAAATGTATGTTTATAAGACTTATTTAGTACATATAGTACATACTTAGATTTATATACATAAATTGAAATTAAACAAATATCTGCCGATGAGTAGCATTGTTAATGGAGTTACTGGAGATAATATGTGCATGAAATTATGCAGTGGCCCACGAGTTAAAGAAAATAAATGCAGCGGTTTAACTGAGGAGACACATTCAGGACATCAAATAATTCATATCCTGTTTATGCATAGATGCAAAATCTGTACATTAAATTAATGTAATGTCAAACACTGGTCATTTATCCAAATGTTACAGATTTTATTTTTACAGGGCCTACAACTTACCTAAGTTGTAGGTTTTTCATGTATGAATGTATGGTAATTCTATTTAAATTGAGATTTTTTTTTTTCCAAGACATGGTCATCTTATTTTTTTAGTAATAGAAGTACCTGCCTTTAGAGGCAGAACCACTGTGTGTTTTTTTTTTCTTTTTAATTTTTGTTTCCCTTCAAAATCCTTAGAGGCACTGACATCACTTGTCCACAGCACTCAAACTCTTCCCATGACACAGTCATGCAGGATCCATCCAACAACATGACTTTAAAATGACCCTTTGTTCAGTGTCATTTCCACAAAGCAGTGTGCAGACACCATACCATCTAACAAATTCAAACAAAAAAGCTGAAGCCTCTTTTCCTTCAGTCTGCAAAGTGAGATTCTACAGGGGAAAGGAGGGATAAAGAGCTGCGCATTGGAAAATAAGAAAAGTGAGGAAGGATAATACAAAGACTGCAACCCTTTCTGTGGCCACCACTGAACTAGGGTTGTGGATCAATAGATCACAAAAGGCACATAACACTTGATAGTTTCATCCAAGCTTCCTCGGAGAGTCCTGCTGACTAGGCTTGTTGCTGCCTTACAGGCCGCGGATCCACTTACACATTATCACTGCAACCACACAGGAGACTGGCTTCTCCTCTCCTATAAACAGCTGCAGGTACTACTGTATAGCTTGCTCTCCACTTTCTGCCCTCCCTGCAATATCCTCATTAATCCTTTGCAGAGCCATGGTAAAGACAAAGCTGAGCCAGACTGACGTGACTTGTGAGATGGAATTGAAAATGCAACAAAAGTCACTTTTTGCCACCATTAATCCTTAAAGGCTGAAATTATGTGACTGTGTGCGACATGAAAGTAACCCTGGCATGACCTTCAATTCTGATACATAAAAACACATTTTTAGGGTATTACTGGATGTGGACATCTTTTTCAAATCTCCCACATTATAGTGAAACACCAAACTCAAAATGGTCCAACAAACAAATTATAGGTGGCTGTTATCTGCTTTTTCTTTTAGCCCATGAAAAATGGAAGTAAA
Organism: Brachirus orientalis; assembly: GCA_016785285.1. NCBI lineage: Eukaryota > Metazoa > Chordata > Actinopteri > Pleuronectiformes > Soleidae > Brachirus > Brachirus orientalis. The sequence goes on from JAFBJR010000060.1 coordinate 3,797,950, forward strand.
CATTTCTAATTCATTTCCTAGAAATACGGCATCACATGTATGAAGACATATAGCTGATATATCACTCAATAATGCACTGATGGAAACACTGTCCTCTCAGACATAATGTTGGAGAGAGAGCACTTGCAAATGTGTCGCTCAATAATTTAATTATTCACAGCATATAAACTTAAAGGCAAATGTGTCATCCCAATCATGCATTTTATCATTTTACCATGCATTTAAGGTCCAGTGTGCAAGAATTGGTGACATCTAATGTCGAGAACATAGATGGCAAAAGGAGGACCCTTCACCCCTTCCTTTTCCAAAAGTGTCAGCGAACTACGGTGGCCTTCATATTCCAGAAAGGATGTCACACTGCATAATCAATTTCCACTTTAAAATGTGAAATGCACACTTTGGCTGATTCATCTGTTCAGCTGTAGAAACATGGTGGCGCAAAATGATGACCTTCATAAAACAAGGTCCTTACCTAGAGTACATTAAAAGGCTTATTCTAAGGCTATAAAAACAATAATTATATACTCATATAAACATATTTATGGGTCATATATACCATTTAAGCAAATAAATGTTCTAGTATGCTACACAATGATTAATTAAAAAAAACTGCAGAGAGCTCTATCAGGGTAATTAATCTTAAAAAACTACACCACAGCTACTTGCAATGTTGCAGAAGATGAAAAACTGTGACTCTGCCTCCAGCTGTGCTTTGATTTTAAAGGTGTTCTGAAAAAACTTACAGGCATTTTATATGAGCCTTCCCTGTAACTGAATGATGCACTGACAGTCAGTGAAGAACCAGAATCTAAACACTGATAAATAGCTCTTGAATGCTTCAAGGTCATCTTTGCTATGATGTAAGTAATATCCCTGTAGCGACCTGATTCTGTTATGACACTGAAGTGCATTACATGGTGAAATGTGTGCTTAGTTTACAGGGCTTGCAGTTTCACATGACGAAAAAAGACTCAGCCTATGTTAAGTTTTGGATCATCGGCCGAAAAATAGTTCTGTTAGAGTTAAAGGAAATTCAGTTTCATTTCCCAGTCAGTCATTGACATTCAGCAAATACTTTATCTGATAAGTTGAAGACCGCTGGGTGGTGCATTTGACTATAGTGGGTTAACAACTCACTTTCTGGTTCAAATAATATGGGTCCAAATCCTCCAGTGGTGTTGCCACCATTCCATCAGGAATATCGCCGTAGATGAACGGCAGGCTCTTCCCAGCCTCCAGGTCACTGTTTGGCTTGAGCTCATTGTCATCAGATGTGTCGCGGTGACTACTGTCCGATCTGGGCTTGGGTGGCTTCTTGTTCTTCTCTTCATTGATTCGCTTCTCGATATTAGCAAGCGACTCTGGGGTGAATTTCTTGAAGCTGTCAGGTCCTGGGGGTGCAAGAAGGGGTGCGGCCATGTTTTCATCCTGCAGCTATTTCCACTTTATTTGTTTTTCATCCCAGACGTCCAGCTCTGAGAGGAAGAGAGGGGCACAGAGTGAAAAAGTGAGCAAGAGTAAACAATAAGGTGCAGAGCAAAGACAGCGCAAAACTAAATAATATTCTAGAACATTTTCGTCATCTGATTCAATTTAACATACCTGGAAATTTGGTTACCATATTCATATTATGCACAGTATAAAATAATAAATAACATAAATATTATACTCGTATAAAATTGCACAAAACACATATGGAGTTTCCTAGTTCTGCCAGAGGAATGAAACAAAAGCAAAGATGTTACAGTGTCACATCATTGTGTAGGGAGTTTCACTATCTCACTGAGAATCTCATTGACTAGCAAGAGCTTTAAGCAGCATTCAGCTCACGCATGGTTGAGAACAACAATATCTAGCCTATACCAGTGGGTTTCAAGACAACAAAAAAAACTATTTTCCACACCATGTACAATATTTTCCTTATTTATTGTTAAATTAACAATAAATTGTCCAATCTATAAAATCTAAGTCTATAAACTAAACAAATAAACTAATTAGTATAAAATAAAATTCGCCTTCTGTTTGTTGTATACTAACACATGTTGTTAAAAAATAATAATAAACATTTATATATTATGACAGATGTAATGGATACATCTGGAACATAATGGAACCCTTAAGGGTGACTGAACCTCCATTTGAGAACCACTGGCCTATACAATAAGAGACAAGTGGCTCCTGGCACTCAAGCTAATGCACACATATTTTATGCTCTGCTGCAAAAAAAAAAAAAAGACAAGGAGCCAAACTATCTTAAACCAAGCAAAAACACCAAATAATAATAATCTTAGCAGGGGGACTCAAAAATGCAGCACATTCTCATAGGAACGAATAATCCTCTAATCATAAATCCATTATTATACAAAATGTGTGACAATCCCACCCATCAGTCCCTTACAGTAATTTGACTTGACACACATTAAAGCCTTACACATTTGGCTCACGTGACACACAGCACAGCTATACCGACAAAAACAATTCATTCAATTTTAAATCCAGTAACCAAAAACAAACAAAGGTATCAAAGCATATCAGACAATAACTTTAATTACTTAATATCTAAGTGGAAACTTGCTCTTTGGACACTGCCCTGTGTAAAGCAGCCAAGGATGCCATACAAGATAAAGTATTTCTTGGGCCCATCCTTCCGTGTATTTTCTCTGGGATAATTTGACTACATTTACTTGTTATGGCACAGACTCCTTCGAAAAGGCTTCAACTAACAGTAATTTTCATTAACGTTTAATCCGTTGATTATTGTTGATTATTTTCTCACCTAATCGATTAGTTGTTTGGTCCATACAATTCATAGAGTGGTAAAAATTGTTGATCAGTGTTTCCTACAATGTCCCATCTTGTCCACAAAAATGTTGTAAGAAAGTAAAAGTATATATATATATATATATACTGTAAAAATATTATATATATATATATATAAGAAAGTGTATATATATATATATATATATAATGATAATCTCAATAGAATATTCTAGAGACTTCTCACAGACCCTATGACTGGCACCCATTGAGAACCACACTGTTTTAAACAGTAAGGTTATAATATTAGGAACTGCATCTCTTCAGGCTCCCCCTGTTGGCTGATGGCCACATCATACTTAAGTTGCAGCTCAAGAACAAGCTCTTAGAATTTAGACAGTATTAGCAACATTTAAGGAAACTGTTGCAGTGGTACAGACCTGGAAATGAATCAGAAATAAGGAGTCAGGGAAAACTCCACCGGCAGACGGACGGAGAGATAGAGAGGTCGAGGCTCCAAGTATCTTTGAGTAAAAAAAGCACAACCAAAAAGAAGAGGAATGAATTCCGATTCAGGTAACCCAACGGCACAACCTCCAAGTCTCCTTCCAGCAATGCCACATCAATTGATCTAGCATCAAGGTGATTCACACCACAGTGCACTACCATGGGCGGCAGTGCATACTTGACACATAATGCTGGGACAGTCCTAAAAACAGGCAGCAAACCTGAGAGGTGACCAGACAAAACAGCAGAGCAGATGATGCTTTCAATGTCCACTAACCTATAAGGTCAAATGAGAATCACCGCATAAAACATATTGGCCAACCATCACACTTATGTATTTCAATTTAAAAAAAATAAAGAAAATGCTGATGTGATCACTCAGAACGATCACACTGAATCCTGTTGGTGCATGTAATTGCCAAAGGCATGCTGGCCAAAAACCTCTGTTCGGTTAAATCCAAGCCGACTCAGTCCAAAAAAAAGAAAAAAAGAAAAAAAACATAAAAAAAACAACAACTCCGACAGCCTCAGTTGCCTCCAGTGAAAAAAGAAAAGCTCATCCCTGTCCAGTTCAGCAGCATGTGGCAAACTGTTCTGACGCTGCGTCTCCTGTGTGGAGGAGAGAAACCCAGAAAAAAAAAATCCTTCACCCTGCTCTGTGTGCTCTGATGAGGATTTAACATCTGGTGAGACCGACCAGACACGGTGCTACAGTGAGCAGGAAGGGGTGTATGGGGCACTTGCATCAGAGTCACATGGGCATGCAAAAAAAAAAGAAAGAAAACCCACACATCCTTCATTTCCTGCAGCAGACATTTGAACACACACACATTTTGATTTTATTGAACAACTTGTTCATCTTATATGTATTTGCAGAGCACCAATCAGTCTATCTATCTATCTATCTATCTATCTATCTATCTATCTATCTATCTATCTATCTATCTATCTATCACTGAGACAAAAACTTGACTGCCAAATTTAAAGAGACCTCACATAATCCCCTCATGCTCTATAGAATAAGAGTGAAAGCCACTTCCTTCATGTCTGAGCTTATTATTATTATTATTGTTATTATTATTATTACCTTAATGTATCCATGAAAGCCTCACTGAGATTAAAAATCTCTGTTAATATTGGCCTTGAAAGGCAGCAGCCCATTTAAAGAGACAAAAACCACAAGTTCCAGTCAAATGTGTAAGGTCATAAAATATCACAATATTCATCCGCAATCCATCTCAGAGAAAACTAAACTATATCATCTGAATATTAGTCATAAAATTAGGTCCTGTCTTTGGATTTCTTTTTTTTTCTTTTCTTTTTTTTGTTCTGATATGCAGCTTTTTCTTTCAGAGAACATTTGAGGAGAGAGAGAGAGAGACTGAAAAGTGTGCAGCATGGGACACTAGGCCACTATAAAGATAAACACCTCTTATCCTCCACACTGTATATGTTACATCATCCCAATGTTATCCATTGACTGGGAGTGATTTGAAGGCTTGGTAAAGGTGCACTGTTTTATACAGAGGCGCGCCTATAGGGCCGAAGCCTAAAATGCTGCAGTGTGGTTTATTGCTGCTATAGGCTCTAGAACTACCGAAGTGAACTAACTAACTGATAGTAGGTCAGCTGAATGCAAGTAGACATATCCTAACAACTCAACACGGTCAGCACATCACATCAGCACAGTGCCTTAACCAAAAAAAGTGACATTAGTCATAGACAAAAAGATGATGTAGTGTATAGGCCTGAAGGTTTCAGGCCACCACACCCGTGTGGATGAGGCAGCACAGATTCAGAGGATGCAGGTTTAGAGAGAAACTATATATTTTGTTAAATTGTTATTTTAGTGGGGGACACTGCATGATAAGAGCAGGGGGGGGAAAGGATGCCGCGGCCCCATTGAAGGCTGCCAAATTAAAGACGCACCTACCTCCTCGCGCAATACAGTCTCCTTAAGAGATTGCAAAAGGGAGGGGAGGGGGCAGAGAGGCGGTATATACAACTATCATAGTTATAAAAAAAAAAAAGAATGGCAGCTCCGCAGATGCATCAGTGCATGTTACATGCGCTATACCTCTGGCGCATGTCGCCACACCGTGTTGTTACAGTGGCCACTCACTCTGAGAGAAGTTTGGCGTGATGTCACTCCTACATTGACATCCTAAATGCGTATGTCTCACATTTTCTTGTCATCCCATCCAGGGGCAGGCCAACACCCCGAAAATAACCCGCTGTCTTCCCCTGTTTCCTACCGCGTCGCATCTAAGGTACATGGCAGCACCCCCCCCCCCCCCCCCCCCCCCCTTGAAAGTCACCCCCCCCCACCCCCTTATTTGAAAGTCACATCTCCTCTGCTTCTAAGCATGTACAGATGTGTGTGCGTGCGTGCGTGCGTGTCCTGGCAACGAGCCCTTCCGCAGCCGCTGCACAGTAGCAAAGATGCTGAGATGATGATGCTGAGAGAGGAGAGAGGGACCGCTCTGCGGCACTGGGATGCAGTCAGTCGACAAAGTAGCTCTGCGATTCGACACGCGCGCGCGCGCACACACACACGCACACACAAACAAACACACTCACGCACACGGAAACACCAGACAAAGCAGTTAAACAGATAGTCTACTTACTTTTTCTCGCATCAACAGAAACCGGGACAGTTGTCAGTGAACTGCAGATATAGAAAAGAGTCGGGAGTAACTGCGGCTGTCGCCATATTGTTGCTGCTATCTTCCTTCCCAGTGCGTGCGGCTACCCTGCATAATTGATGACTCTCAGCAAATTGTTAGGGAGTGTCGGTAAATGTCTCTAGTTTCACTAACGGACAAGAGACCGCAGCATCGTAAGCAAAAAAAAAAAAAAGAAAAAAAAAAACAACAACAACAACAACACACTGTTCACTGTTCATGTAATGACAGAAGCCTAAAGTAACATCTTCGTTTTTATCTGGATCTGATGTGAAACACATTTGATTTCATTTTATTTTATAAACGGACCTGGAAGTTGCAAAGCCCTTTTTTTTAACTCTTACATTGAAACTAAAACACAAAGTGGCAGCAGATGATTTAAAATGTCTAATGTCTGAAATTCCCTCCCAGTAGTAAAACTAAGTATTATTAATGATAATATTTATTGTCCACAAAAGTGGAAAAAATAAAAAAAAAGACATTATGCACACACAGGGAGAGGACAGTAATAATGAGCATGGTTCTGCCATTCATATTTACAAATTCAAAAAAGTTTTGTACCATCTGCATCTGAGTGCAGTTTTATAAATTATCTTATCTTTTCAACCCAGTTCCATCTGCTCTTTCTGTGTAATTTTACAGGCCACATTAGAAATTCTTTACATCCTGCTTTAGTTCTTTGCCAATACAATGCACATGCAATTAAAGCTAAGACACATTCAACAAGACTTATATAAACAGTTTCTATCAATGTCCTTTTATACATTATATGAATTCAGCTTCTGGATAAGTGAGGTACTGACAAAGAGTCGGCATTATCATCATCGAGCGCCTCCATCGCTGAGAACCATGACTGGTACTGGGACACTCACTCCAAGGCAGGGACACAAGGAAAAACTGATCTGACCTAATAAATCCTTCATTTGCTTAGGTCTACAATATCATAAGAATGCGTTTCCTGCTTTATCTCAGTATTATACAGCCTTTTTGTGTCAAACTGTAAACCACTCACTTCCCATAGTGAATTCCATAGAAAAAAGATCTGATTTTAAAACACGGCTCACAGAAATTGTTGATCTATTACTGCCTCCATCAGTAGGTTCTGAGGTATCATGTTTGACTTTGGTTTTTGAAATGTACATGAGTGACAAGTGTTAACTAAACAAGGCAGCAGTAGACCAGTCGCTTACATTTCCTTGTAAGCTAAAAACAATTTTCTCAATGAACTTTGGTGTGAGAGAGTCATAGATATTCTTCAAATATCATAGATCTATAAGCAGATTTTATAAGGCGAGCCTTTAGTTAAGTGGCTTACCAGGTATATTTGATTTTGTAGCGCATTCTGTGGGTAGAGCCACTTCACATATGATTTTCTGTCATGACAGCAATTACATTATTTGATTCTGATACAGGTTCAGTTCAGACATGGTGGCACTCCGCTCTGCAAGGCATTTGCATAAAGTATGTATAGTATATAAAGTTTTTTTTTATATTCTAACTTATACAAACATACTTATGGACAGTGTTCAGTTTCTGCTCATACTCTTCCCTAAATGTTGCACACTGGACCTTAAAAACAACAAAACAATAATACCCACCTAGGGATAAGCCAAGGAAACTAGTTTTGCAATTCTATGAATCTTGCTATTTGTTTAACTGATTGTCTGTGCTAACCCCTAACCCATGAGTACATAGATGTTCAGCCACAAATTATAAATAGTATTTGCCCTTTAAAATATAGGGTTGGATGATTTCACCAAGAAAGCATTTTGAATATGACCCAACAATGTCTCTATCTGGTGGTGGTTTGAAGAACTGCACCTTTCTTTGAACAGGGAATGAAATACTTGGCATGCAATAGTCTGCTTCGTTTCACTGTGTTTATTTTATTAATTGATTTATTTGAAAGGGAAAGTACATATAGGAATTGTTAACGTGCAGATGATGCAGTGTTTTTCGGGAAGCCAAGCCGTGGCTAATTTGCAGTCCTTGTCCCTGGTAAGGTGTTTGGGAAATTTAAGACAGAATACATCTGTATAAAAAAAGAATAAAATAAAAAAAAATATATAAATGTTTAATATGTAATCACAATCTCATTGTAACCTAGATAAACCTTGTCCACATATTTTGTACAAAAGGAGAGCCATTAGCTGACTGATAACAAGGTTAGACAAAGTTAGACTTCAAGGTCCTTCACTTATCAGAGAGGCCATGTCATCCCACAAACGACACACCCACCTCTGTCACTGGCTCATTTGCTCATTCATGCTGTTTGACTGTGTCGCATCTACAGATGTAGAAATACACAGCAAGACTTTGCTGCAATTCAACAGTTTTGCCACCACAAGCACAATAAATCCTTAATAGAAATCCTTACAATGAAGTCATAGAAAAGAGGAGCTCTAATGGGAGAGGCTTCAAGGGTGTAATGCTGTTTTAAAAGGTCCATTTCCTTAAATTCATCGAATTAATATTTCCTTAATTCATTGAATTAATTAATTCATTCATTCATTGAATTAAAATAAACATTGAGAAAACAACAACATTATTTAAGTTTTGCATTTGGGTCTGGGTCATGACCACTGTTTCAGTAAAGCAGGATGACATACAGTATATATCCTTTTTTGTCAAGCTTTGTCACGTTTTATATAGTTCTACATGGATTTCACTGAAATCTGTAATTTAAATATGAACTCTTTCATAGTGTTTACAAATCCCAAACTGATGTCTGATGAATTTTTTTAGACTAATAATATAGACCAGGTGTGACAAATCTAAATCCAGGGCTTTTTAGATCAGGACATGGCCTATTAAATTCAGTGTTTATTGTCATATGCACATGACAGAACCGAGTTTGCTGCAAAATGAATTATTTATTTATTTATTTATTTATTTATTTATTTATTTATTTATTTATTTATTTATTTATTTATTTATTTATTTATTTATTATTTTGCCTTCCACACTATAATTGCTGTCAATGGAAGAAATATATAGAGAAAAACATACAAAAATAATAGGTATAAAATAAAATAGAATAAATAAAAAGATATATACATTAATATGTGTAATTGTGCAAAAGTGTGTGGAGGCAGTGGTAGGAGTGTGTGTATTTTTATCACAAATAAAAGAAAGGTTTCAACTTAAAAGTGGATTTCAGACAATGGCAATATATCATTTGAAATGTCACATTTACACAGCAATGAAAGCAGCTGGAAGCAATAAGAAACTGCAGCTTGAGCAGTTCTTTGTGTGTGACTTGGGCTGTTATTTTGACAGAAAAAAAATTCTATCAGACAGAATTGAATCTTTTTGAACAGGAAAAGCTTTAGCTGAATAACTTTGGCTTTTAACACAGTGAAAGTGGGTTCATAGTGTTTGTACAAGTCTTACAAGGGCCAAGTCCACTAATATTCAGTTGATGAATTATAGAAGAAAACGTTTTCAGCTTTCTTTACCTTCCATAACTCTGTTTTGCAACCTTAAGCAATAAATACTAAAATATAAATAGAGGTAAACCATTTATCAGTATGGTCAATTGTATGGTCTTTTTTTTAAGTATATTTACATTATATTCATTCATTCATTCAATAACAATTTAATAATAACATATGTATGCAAGTTGTTGTGGAGATAGAAATAAAGAAATTTGACAGTCCACCAGATTGTCTTTTATGTTTAATTCTGCAGAAGGAACAGGTTTACAGAGCACAAGGTGGTCTGCAAAGGAGTTCAAAAAAGAGGAGGCTATATGTCATGTATGATAGGCTATATGAAAGGCAAAAGCAGTTATAAAATCAATCAAATGGAGGGTCGAAAGATGAAAGTGCGAGAGGTAAGCATTACGCATTCCTTTGGAGAAAGTGGAGACTGGTGGAGACTGGCACTGCTGACAGTGCAGACCTCCTCAGTAGAAGATATAATGAAGCAGATATGTTAAAAACATGGTTGATATTATGAAATTATATTAGATATAGGGATTTTCCATTACTTCTTCTTACTGATTTTTCAGCCTTTGCCTTCTCATCTTCTCATCAAATTTGTCATTAAACCTTGCAATGTCTTTCGTTCTCCAAACTTAGCCTCTTCTTCCCACATTCTCAAACATTTTTCATGCTTTTCCATTCTTTCTATCCATCTCACTGGCACACTTTTCCTCTTTTTAACACTTTCTCTTTCGTTCGTTAGTTTCTCTCTTAACTGTGACAGTTTTGATACACTTAATGAACCATTTGGTGGAAAATCAAATTCTTTTGTCCAGCTTGACAAGCATTCTACGCTCTCTGGACCATATTTGTGTACCATGATGTCCACTACAGGTCCTTCTGGGACCGTTTCCTTACTGTTACTGTCCCCCATTTCGTGCACAAATGTGGACAAACCGTGGTTCCAAACACATGGTGGGTTAACCCAACACCGTAAATTTCCGCCCTGCTACGGAACCGATACTTTCAGGTCGACTCGAACGCCTATAAAAGTGTCTTTACAGGAATGTAATTTACGAGGGACACCGCCCTCGAAGGCCTCAACCCTTTAAAAACCCAGAATTTACAGAGAAACAAAAATCTCTCCGAAAGGCCTCTAACCTTTTTAAACAGTAATCTTCAGATGTTTGTCAACATAGGACATCATGGCAGTGATTAAACATCACCCTGCTAGGACCCAGTGCAGCAGTAGAACTCTCAATATCATGAAGAAAAAGGTGTGAATAAATTTTCTTTTAATTTAATTTAAAAAAAAAAAAAATCACACTACTTATTTTAATATTACCACTTCATATTTATTTATTTAATATTTATTTTCTTTTTTTTTTCTTTTTTTTAAGTTAGTTGCTAAAATCCAATGTAATTATATTTTATAATTTAGGAGATTAAAATTTCAGCTTCTCACCGGGTTCAGGAAATTGTTCCTGTTCGAAGATCGCCGTGTCAGTCAGCTGATGTCCTAGCGGGCGTTGGCCCTCTCGTATCTTTCTTTGTGTCGAGGTAGAGGTCAGGCGTCTGTCTCGACGTCACCCCAGGGCAGCCGCAGACCGCAGAGGGTCGAAAGATGAAAGTGCGGGAGGTAAGCATTACGCATTCCTTTGGAGAAAGTGGAGACTGGCACTGCTGACAGTGCAGGCCTCCTCAGTAGAAGATATAATGAAGCAGATATGTTAAAAACATGGTAAAAACATGGTTGATATTATGAAATTATATTAGATATAAGGATTTTCCTTTACAAAGTCTACACATTGTTCTCAGTAATTTGCTGCCTAGAGCACTCAACCTGTTGGAAACTTTTTCCTTGTCGAAGCAGAGACCAGAGACGTTGGGATATCTTTCAAGAAGAAGTTACTCTTTATTGAGAACTCACTGTGCGTCGCTGTAGTCATCCAAGTCTGACTATAGCTCAGTGCTGTAGAGTTTTATACTTTTCAAGATATAGGTGGAGACAATCTAAACAAAGCATGCAAATACAGTACAGGAATCAGCCCGGTAATGGAATCTCTCCAGCCCTGATCTCATCAGCATAACAGTGTAGTTGAATGCATAGGTGCTAGTGCAATCAGCCTGACAGTATCGCCCAGACCTTCACAGTGTCATAGAGACAAGGGCAGAGCCTGGCCTTGAGATTAGCAATCACATTTAACTTCTGACCCTGCTTAGTGGTCAGGAAGTGTATAATTAGAATGTCATCATCTTTACCTCAAAATGTAAAACCCAATGTACATAACGTTTTAGTTTATATACTTTATGTTGGAACCTAGATTTAAACATTTGATAAATGTGTAATCCGACAGTTCCCCCTTTGAGAGTTCTAATAACTCTCACAAAATACAAATTTAGACACTTCATTCTTGTGACTTGTGATCGTTACAGGCACATAGCACTTGTTCTGTTTGTTGATTGTCTGTAGTGATGAACGGCATGCTGACATATAAACAAACATGTAGCCAGAGTCTGTGATGTTCATACAGGTAATAGTCTTTTCTGGTTGGAGCTGTCATTTCCTCTTGTGGGTTATTTGTTGAAAGAAACACTTTATAAACAACATAAACAACAATAGCAGAATTGCTATTTCCTTGATCCACAGCCAGCGTTTCCCTAACAGGTTTCCGAACCATGAAGAATTATCTTCAGTCATCCAGGGTAATTTTGTTGAAAGATCAATAATGTCTTGTTGGGTTTTGTTTAAGTCCTCTGTTGGATCCATTAACCTGGTGCAGCACACAGGGCTGATAATGGTGCAGGCTCCCCCTTGCGTTGCAAGAATGTAATCCAAGGCCACTCTGTTCTGTAAGATCATTACCTTTATGCGAAGCGAGAGTGTCTGTGATATTACCCAGAGCCAAAGCTGTATCATTAACTAGTTTCTGTACAGAATTTGACTTGATCAAGGGCCTGTATGACACCATAAGACAGGATTACTTACAATGTTTGTGCACAAGCTCTAAGAATATGTTGTTTCTGGAGTCTACAGCTTGTGCAATGTCCATGATGATTATTAGTACGGCAATCTTGATCATGCTGATGGATGACTGAAGTTCTCGTATATGATTCTCTGCTTTGTATATTTCTTTTTCTTTTTCTTTTTTTTCATCTTCTGTGACAGTTGGCTTGGTAGTAGGTCTAGTTGTCTTTTTAGAGGTTGTGGCTTCATGCGCAAGTGAGGAGGTTGGTGCGTGTGGGTCTCGTAAGAAGTAAGAAAGAAAACAAAAGACGAGCAGTATCTGTTGTAGAAGAGTGCAAACACTAGGGTTGTATCCTCTGTTCAATCTGAGTCTGCTATTGTTCTTCCTTCTTTCCCTGTTTCTTAATTCCCGTGACACCTAAAGAACAGTGAGGTAAGGACGGACTAATGGATGGGGAAGGGAGTCTTCACCGCAGGGTTGGCCCGCGAAGCCTGTTGCATTCAGTTCTTCCCTGGGTTCCTTACTGGTCTGGCCAGGTTTTCCTTCCCTGACACAACACTACAGCTGCTGTAATCAACATCACTTGATGTGGTCCATGCCACTTAGGCTCTAATGGCTTGTTTCTGAATGATTTTATCATGACCCATTGACCAGGGATGATTGTGTGTCCACCTTCTGGTGGAGTCTGCCGACATGACTTAACTCTCTCTCTCTCTCTGGCACTTTGTACTGCCTTTGTGAGGTTTTCACAGTAAGTGTACTGCCCTTGCAGCGCGTCCTCTTGTGCAAAGCTAGACAGCCAGTTAACTAAAGATGAACCACTAGAGATCAATGTATATGAAATATGTTTTTAACCTTTTAACCTTAACTTGTTCTATGTACTTTTTTGAACTTATTTAACTAACTTATATTTTATAATGCTGACTTAACTTTAATGGCATCTGAGGCAATGCATACATCAACATTTCTATGATCAGTCACACCTGGCATCTGCATTGGGCGTCCAGTAATAATAATGCCCTGAGATCTCCTCCTAGCACAACATACCTTCACTACATTTGTTTCAGAGAAGTCTTTTAAGTCAGGATTATCATTATCAGACTGACTGACTTCTTCCACATTCGTTTTTGCTGAAACTTTGTTGCGGTTCAATTTTTTAGTCAAAGAGAATAGTCTAGCACGGAGCTCTTTGTTCTGTTCCTCTAGCTCTAAGTTACGCAGCAGATAAAGCTTTTTCAGTTTTTCTTGTGAATACATGCTCCTACTACCTTTTTAAACTCATCTGCAGACCAAGTCAGGTTTGGATGGATCTCATATTTCCGAGTTAGTTCTTGTTTCACTTTCTCAGTAACTATTAGGTTCATTTGCACCCCTAACAGTGATGTGAATTCACTATCTGACCACAAAGGAGTCGCAAGACCACCCTTTTCAGTTGTGGGGATTAGTCTAGCATTCTTCCTAAACATTATGTGAATTGCTTTGTTACCACACAACCAAAACACTAAAACTTCTCTGATCAACAGAGGGTACACGACACAGATCAACTATTGTTAACCTTTCCTGGCAAAGCAGAGGATTACACAAATATTAGCATGTAATTCTAATCTTCCCTGCCTGAACAGAGGATAACCTCCATCTCTAAAAAGAACTTTTCAGAGGATAACTTAGTTAAGTTAACCAAACCCTACAGCTGTCTGTTAACTGTTCTCTGACGGCGCAGAGGATAACTTGAACACTGGTCTCTTGCAGTTCTTTGATAGAGTGACACTCACCAAATCATAGCTGAGTTGAAGAAGTTCAGTCTGGACTGGTTTCAAGTGAGCAGCTCTATCCGGGTCACGGCGCCAAACTGTTGGAAACATTTTCATTGTAGAAGCAGAGACCAGGAGACAAACTTGATTTTGTTTATCTAAAAATGTATTCAACACAGTTCATTTTTGATCACCTATTTGCTGCATTCACTATTCATTTTATACATTATTTTGTCTGTGCCAAAATGCACAGTTGACATACAGACAGACAGTCTGTACAAACACACAAAAAATAATAATAAATATTTATTAAACAGCTGTATTTTTTTCAGCTGGAGGGAAAAAAGAAAACTCCTAGTAAAAAATGTATTGTATTCATACTGATTTAGCATGCATTTATTATTTAGGTAATAATTAATGAGAGTTGATTGGGCACTGCGTCCTAAAAAAAAAACCCACTGAGTCATTGTTTTTTGGGGGGGGGGGGGGGGCACAGTAATGTTGGGTTGTTTGCGCACTTGCAATACAAGGAGGATGGTCTGACCGCGCAGGCGCGGACAGCACCGCGGACTCTCGGCTGTGATCGAGTGTTGACGACTCCACAACCACAGCATCCACGGCTGCTGTCGGTGCTGCCGCGTGCCACGGAGGTCAGCGCGTCCGCGAGAATGACCCTCTTTATGAACATTTGCTGCTTAGTCGTCAATGCGTTATGTCTGCCCTTTCATCTCCTGAAGGCGGTGGGTCTATACAACGCATACAAACGCGTCTTTCCGTTCTGCGCGCATCAGATTTCTGTCAAGTACAACAAGAAAATGTACGACAAGAAGAAGGAGTTGTTCCGCAGACTCTCGGACTTCAGCAAACCCGGAGGACAGCTCACCATTTTGGAGATCGGCTGCGGAAGCGGCACCAATTTTGAATTTTATCCTCCGGGGTGCAGGGTGATCTGCACCGACCCGAACCCCAATTTTCAGAAGTATCTGAATAATAGCATGAGCTTGAACGATCACCTCGTCTACGACAGGTTCGTGGTGGCGTCCGGGGAGGATCTGGGCTCAGTGGAGGACGGATCGGTGGATGCAGTTGTCTGCACCTTGGTTCTCTGCTCCGTCAACAGCATCGAGCAAACTCTGCGAGAGACACGCCGCATTCTTCGACCAGTGAGTTGTCCATTACCTCCGCGCATCAGAGCTACTCTTAGTCACATGTGCTTTAAAGATCCGATGTGCGACGTTTGGGAATGGGACCCATAAAGATATAATATGTAACATCTCAGCTTTAAAATAACTATGAAGCTAGTGTTATACTTTCATTTATCGTGGCTCAACAGGTCAGCACACTGAAATACATCCTCAACAAATGCTACAGTGTTTCTGAAAACAAAACTATATTTGAAAAAAACATTGCAACACTTCACAGATTATGAAGAAGGCAGGGCGTAATTGGACAGATCCGAACTCCCTGATCCACTCCATCTTTTATTTCACTCTAAAATATGTTTTTATAGCATGCATGTATTTAATAATGCAGAAGTACAGACGCTATTTTTGAATTGTGTTTCCTGTGGTTTTGTAGTACATTGACCTTCAGTAGACATTAGCCAGAATGTTTCCAACACTCTAAAAAATCAGCATTTCAGTTCAAGGCAACAGACCATTTCATTTTACTGATGATGTCATCCATTGACCGTTTCTACCACGTTTCTCAGTGCAACCCCCTCCCCATGAAACACGTGGGAGAATGTTGACACAGTGGATGTTATGTTTGCAGGGCGGGGCCTTCTTTTTCATCGAGCACGTGGTGGGAGACGAGACAACATGGACGCACTTCTTCCAGCACGTGTTTCAGCCTGTGATGCACTACTTTGGCGATGGATGCGAGATCACCCGTCAAACATGGAAACAAGTGGAGGCAGCCGGATTCTCTGAAGTCTACCTGAGGCACATCGAAGCTCCGTTCATCACCCTGATCAGACCACACATCATCGGCTATGCTGTGAAATAGCTTGTTTGATGAGCTTAAATGCCATCAAGTAGAGGCAACCTGCAACTAATATAATCAATGTGTGTGTTCGCAATCGATTTTTTTCGATTCGTTAATTAGTGAGTTGTTTGGTCCCAAAAATGTTTCCCAAACATTGAAATGGTGATGTTCTCAGTTGTCCTGTTTTGTCCACAAACAAAAAAGATTCAGTTTTAATGTTATTGTTCCTTTTGTGTTATTCGGAGCAAAGAAAACATATTCACATTCAAGACGCTGAGAAATTGTTTTAATTATTAATAATATACTTTCAGATCAAGATTAAACAATTAATCATTGCAGCCCTACTGCCAAGTATATAAATACACCGTGTTCTAAATGCCTGCCCCTTGATACTAATCCTTATTTTATACTAATCTTATTTTTGTACACAAAAAGCCCTTTCAGTTTTCTTGTTTTTTTTAAAGACAGACTTTAGTAAATTAAACAGGCCACAACACTAATATCTGTATCTTGTTGCTTGATCAACTCTTGTTGCTTGCACAGTGAACTGAATGAATGTTTTTAATTCATTTGTCTTCAGTGGTGTGACAATAGGTGGTTGTGTCAAAAATAATTGCAGGGTCATTATATTTCGTCGTTATTAGTTCACAAGACACTGAGCCTGCTGGGTTCACCTAATTGGTTTACTTAATAATAAAACAATAAACCAGACTTGGAGTCAAGCTGCAAAGAACTGTGGAACACGGAACAGTATGTTACACATATGTATTGAAATCAGGGCAGCAACAATTGTTTCTTGTCATTAATAATTGATTAGTTGGTTGTTTTCCTCATTTATTTGATTAGTTTGATTAGTAGAGATTAGTTTTTTTCCCCCCACCAAATCTCAAATTGACACCGTCCTATTTTCTGTCCTGGAGGAAGTATTCATGTTTCTGAAGTGTACGATTTGAGGAAAGTTTGTGAAATACTGTGTCAATCAATTTGTTTGCTGAGCAGTTGAATGGAAACACTTGTTTGTTGTTTTGTTATTGTTTCTGTCTTGAAACAATAACAATTCTCAGGCTGAAATGCAAAACCCAATAAATATATTTTAGAAAAAAGAAACAAAAATATCATCTTGCATAGTCTGCAAAGTTGTATTTGACTCACAGTAAAATACCTTTGACTTTTTTATTCCTGATGAAATGACTGATAATGAAGATATTAACAAGGTGGTCAAATGAATACATTTAAATGTATCTCATAAACAAATCATTAAAAGATCATTTGCGAGTTACAGGTTTTGGTTATCTGTAAACCACAACATAGGGCTTCTTAGTTAAGCCCTCCACAATTATTTTGGTCAGTATGAAGGTCTTGGTGATTTGTGATGATTATTTAATGGTAATAAAGAGTAAATATTTTAATATTAATTGAAAAGTTGTGTTTACTGAAGTGTGCTACAGTTTTAGGGGCTTCAATCCTCTCAAGTTGGGGAATCTATTATGAACTTTTTTAGGCTTTTTGGATATGCTATGTCCTGTGCTTTTACTTTATGTACTACTCTTATTCTTAATTGGATAATGGGGCTGTAAGAAAGTCTGCATTGAAATGAATGGTCATCACACACAGTCTATTTGCGCCATCGTGTGGCCAAAGGGCAGCACTGTCATTGTCACTCAGGTATTACAGAGTAATCTCTTGATCCTCTCTATTTTCAAGTCTCCTCTCTTGAAATCCTTCAGCCAGGCCTCAGAGGAAAATGAAGTCCTGTCTGATGAAATTCTGCAGACTTTTCCTCTTGGCACTGACTCTGCCTTTGAATCTAATGGAGATCACGGGCCTGTGCGGCGCCTACAAGCGTTTCTTCCCATTTCTCGCCTACAGTATTACGTTTTCGTACAACGCCAAGATGCACAGAATCAAGAGAGAGCTTTTCCGAGACGTGAGCAAATTTGCAAACACCGATGGGACACTCCGCCTGCTGGAGATCGGCTGTGGCAGCGGAGCAAACTTCAGCTTCTACCCGTGCGGCTGCACTGTGACCTGCACTGACCCAAACACACACTTCCGCAGGTACCTGCAGCTGAGCATGGACGCCAATCCGCACCTGACCTACGACACGTTCATAGTCGCGCGTGGAGAGGACATGAAAGAAGTCCAGGACGAGTCTGTGGACGTGGTTGTCTGCACACTGGTCCTCTGCTCTGTCGGCAACGTGCAGAAAGTGCTGCAGGAGATCCGACGCATCCTCAGAACAGTCAGTCTCAACAGCATGCTGCGTTCAAGCGCTTTTGGAAATGTTGATGCTTAGGCCGCGTTCACATTAAGTTCGCAACAATAAGCGCCTCAAGCTGACTTTCATGATGATGCTGCTGTCAAGTGAAACAGCACGCACATGCAGACTGTCCTCTATTGTTATTACTTGTTGTGTTCAATTAACCTCTGAAAGGTTTATGGACATGTGGGAGGAAAGTGGGGAACCCAGAGATGGCCAAGTATCAAGTTGCAAGGAGACACTCATGGATTGTGGCAATTAACTTGCACGAACATGTGTCAAGTACACATCAGCTCTGGGACGACAATTCTTAAGTGACACAAGTCTGATTTGAAAATCTGAATAGTGGTATCTGTAATTTTGTGTCCACACAGCCCCGAAAGAATCCAATCTGAGTCGAGTAAGGGGAAAAAAACTGGATATGAGTCTTATTGGCTTATTGGCTTGTCTTACTGGCTTCTGAAGAGTGTTACACCATTGGTTTCCATAAAAAATTCGGAGTCTGTGAAAACAGAATTGCAGATTAATCCAACAAAATTGTGCAGGTCTCAACTTGAACTTGCTTATCTATTTTACATAAAGCTTGAATACAACAAATGGTGAGCGATAAAATAGTTCTTAAATACAAGTAAGCCAGGGTCAGAAAACAAACACATTTTTTTGTGCCTAGTGCAATAATTGCAGTCACCTTGCAATGTTAGCAGTGCCTTACTGTTTCAATCCCAATAGGTTTAGAATATTTGAAATCAAATATCGCATAATTTGCAGGGTGACCTCTGATCATACATATTTCACATCACTTACACATTGTTTCAATAGCTTGTAATGCATCTGCATATTTGTAAAGTATGTTTAGCTATAAAAGTATAAATTGATATTACTGTTTTTACACTGAAGACATTTGATGCTGCTTTTCTCAGTCAGTCGAATTCCGAATTAAGCTATTTTAAGTCACATTTGAATTAAATAGCTTCAGGATCACAACTCATGACCTTATCTTCTTTCAGCCATTCTAACAACAGTCAGGGTGTCAAGCCCAGTCTGTGTACATAGTTTAAAGTCACAGAACCAGATTAATTTGTAATATAATATTATGTAATATAATATGATATTCTTGTCTGCATTTCAGGGTGGAGCCTTCTTCTTTTTGGAGCATGTCGTCTCAGATCCGTCCTCCTGGACATTCTTCTTTCAGCATGTGCTTGAACCTCTGTGGTACTATCTTGGGGATGGATGCAGGATTACAAGAGCGACATGGAAAGATCTCGAAGCTGCAGGTTTCTCTGAACTTCACTTGAAACAAATTGAGGCTCCAGATGTTACATCAGTGATAAGGCCACATATAATGGGGTTTTCCATTAAATAGACAAACATCATATTTGCTCGAATTACATAATTCTTGATCATTTATTAAAATTAAAAAACAAATTGTCCATGCTTTAAATTTTAGGTGAAAATATATTTATTTTCTTTCAGAATCAGCAACATTTCATAGATGGTTTGTTCATCTTCCCCACCCCTCCCAAGATGCACATAAATAATATTACCTGGACAGTGTGCTTTTTCCCTGATTGTCTAAGTAACTGCAAAGAAACAACCCAATAAACCACACTCAATGCATGTTATTGTAATGATATTCCATTGCACAAAAATAAGGAATGACAAATGTAATGGAAAATTGCTGGTTCATAATATACAAGAATTCTGTCTATGTGTTAATTATACAGTCAGAATTTGGCAGACACTGTAAGGAGTAATAAAAATGCAACGGCAATATTTTTTTAAAAAAAACACAAGAGTACAGGGATACATTTAGAAACTGAAACTCATAATTAAAGCTCACAATTTCAAACCTGCCAGTATTAAAAATGTACACAACTATACATCATAAAGAATTCGCTATTTGTTTTTAAAAAACAGCAGGTGGAAAAAAAATGGCCAATTTCTCTTTTTGTTGCTGAGTAAATCTCACTGTGGTCACAAGTTTGTATCAAAAAAACAAACGATCTCAGCCTGAAATGAAGTGTTCCCAGAAACCCCAACAAGTCCAAATGGCTGAGCTGTGCCGCTGCCATGTTATGTCTTAATCCTTGACCTGCATTCAAACAGGTTATCCTGTTTTAACACAATAAAGGTCCTTCAATGTTTTGAGCTCTTCTATCAGGGTTTTGTTTTGGTTCTCAAGAACAGCTACACGGTTTTCCAGACATTTGACATATTCCTTTTTCTTCCGTCGACATTCACGGGCTGCCTCTCTGTATGAGAGGAATATTTGCTGTTAGTCCAGCTTAACATTACATTATGCACATTTTTTTTTTTTAATTTAATCCTATAAAACACTTTTTAATGCAACAGTCCTGCTTTTAAACAATTACCAATGCAACATTTAAATGTGAGGCAAGACCACGTGTTTGACTAATAGTAACAGAACAGAAAATACATTCAAAATAAGCGCTATATTGAAAAAAAATATTTGGGGGAAGTGTGGCTGCTCTAACTGCATCATGTCTATTCTCAAATGAAAAGCAAGATACTCCAGAATGCTTAAGTGCTGCTCACACATCCAATGTGGCCTGGGTCTTATAAATATTCAACACCACACACAATGCGTAAGTCAGAAAGTAAAAATGATAAATCCAGTAACTGCACCCTTACCTGTTTTTTGCAAGCCTGATTTCTCTCTTAATGGTTGGGTCATCCGTCTTGCCCTGAGAAAGTCCCATAGGAGCAGTCATAACTACAGTCTGAGGCAGGGAGCTGGATGTGGCTGCAGTGCGGATCTGGTATGCCTGCATCTCTCCTCCTGCACCTGAGAGAAACACAACAGTCAAGGACATTACAGCTCTGATAATGCACCATTTGAGTATAGATAGTTATTTCTTAATTCATAATTCTTTCTTCTCAAAACTGAGAATACAAATTTTAAAATCTTACTTTTTTGATGCAGAAGTAAACTGTCTCACAGTAACTGGTATGTAGAATTTGGCTAGAATATGCCAAGGTCTACTCACCTTGTACAACGACCTGGTTGCTAGGCACTAGTATCTGCTGACCATCAGGTGTCTGGGCATATTGAAGGATGGTGGTGCTTTGCTGGGCACCAGCAGAGTTGGCAACAGCCTGTAGTCCCTGAATGCCTTCAGTTCCTGGAGTTGCCAGCTGGATTGTGCCATTAGCAGCAATAGTGACTACAAAAACCACAAAGATGGCAAAAGAGCAGCATTATAGCAGGCTGTCATTCTAGGAATGTTGGAACACACTACTTTAAATCGGTGAACGGATCACACAGAGTTTCTGGGAGTCTGGTCTACAGCAGACCGCTCTATCTGGTGTGCAAACATGCAGTAAATTATTACAGCAATTATAAACAAGCAGATATCCCTTTACTAAAAAGGAAATGGTGATGCTTCTTTATTCATTTTATGGCATATTCTCATTAAATAATTTATTTTTACATAAGTATACGGAAGGAAAAGGATCATACTATACTGGCCGGTGCTGGTCTGGTAGATTGGGGTGGTAGGTAATGTAACTCCTGTCACTCCTGTGGATGCTGGGTTGATATCCTTTCCCTCAGTATGTGCCAGTTCCTCAGATGAGAGCTCATTTAAGATTTTTCTGCACATGACAAGAGAGAGATTCAATGGTCATCAACAAGACTCTCGCAATATAGAGAATTTCTGTTTTTAGAGATTTTACCTGTATGAGGGCCGTCTGGCCAATATTTCTCTGGTCTTTTGGGCTGTAGCTCCACTGTCTGATGAGTCTTGTGAGTCGTCACTGTCTGTACCCTGGGTCTTGAAATAGAAGACATTGATTAACAAGTGCAGATGAGTAAAAGCTAGATATGCCAAGAAAGGCAGCTGGTTTTACCTGTGCAGTCTGTGCCTGAGGGGACTGAATGACTGATGACTGTGCTGACTGGATCACTCCTTGAACCTGAAACTGACCTCCTGGCAGCTGTACAACAGTCACAGAAGAACCTCCTAGTGACATCTAGAAAAACGCAATTGCAAAAAGATATATTTGTCATCGTACTTGTATTCAGTTTAGAAACACTTTTAAAATTAATGTAGATTTAAAAGCATTGCATAAAAGGTTACATTTATATACTCATAAGAAAATAGATTCTCTCAAAGAGATTGGGGTAGAAAAGGAAAAAAAAAAGGCAGAGATGCAACACGATGAATGCCAACCAAGGACATCAATAGCAAAACAAACAAATAAATGTTTTCTTTCCTCCTATTGTGTCATCTGTCCTATTGTACCTGAGAGAAGATATAACTCATCTTGTCACAACATGAAAATATGCTCGTTCACCATGATTTTTAGAGGAGTCATCAACTTTATTTTGCTTATCCACAGATTTACAGAATTTATTGTTGAAGTTCAGAAATGTATCAGCTTATAATCCATTAACAACAACCTACAGTAGTAAAAACAGCAACAGAGGGGCAAGACACAAGCAACCAGACTAGTCACACTAAACCTCAAACTCAGAGATCACTCTCCCTGACAAAATGGATTATGATTTATGGGGTAAATCCATTTTTTTTTTTGTTGTTCAAAAATGGTAAAGGTAGTGAGAAGCATAGACAGACAACAGAGAAGTGGAAAAGTGGCACAAAGTGAGCATCTAAGCATCTAAAAAAATGCAAAGTATTTGATTCTTCACTCATCTTAAATATTATGCCATAGGACTGAAAGAGTTAAAGCAAACTTGCCACATACATAAAAGATTAAGTTATATGGTCTGATAAAGCCATTTTTTTACTGGACAACAAAGGTTAGTAAACATGCTGGAGCCAAAATATAAAATCTCCTTACAGACATACTTTAACCTAACACTATTACCAGCTCCACAAAAGCTAGGTTTCAATTAAAATGTATATCACAAACTTTGACAAAAGGTTCTGTAAGAGAAAATGTGCATGCATGTGTTTTCATCAAATTCTGTAAAGCAGTGGTTCTTGAAATTTTTATACAAAGTATACCTGAGAAAATGTTGAGCTTTCGAAGTAACACCATCCTCACCAACGTTAAGTTCTAGTTGAGATTTATTCCCAATAAGATAATTTGCACTCTAATCATCCTCCACTTCCTCGCATAGTATATTATACTTCACACTGGAATAGCTAAATCTGATTAATATATATATATATAGAGAGAGAAGGTGACTCTAACTATAATATTTAATTTATTTATATTTTTTTGTTGTTTCATTTTCTCAGCTCCACTCCGATCACGTACCACAATTTGAAAACCCTGGCTGTAAAGCAAATACTAATTTAGATCAACAAAATAAGCAGTAGGTGGTGCAAAAAAGTGACCTTTTCCACCTCCCTTTACACATTAAGCCTTTTAAGGTAAATGTCTTTTTTCTGTAGTTATTTGTTTTCATTCCGCTTTTTTTTTATACCTGTGGACAAAAACTGACACAAACCCACAAAATGAGAAAAAGCTGAACTTAAAGCATTCAACATGAATGAATTAGTGATCATTGTGAGCTACTGAGAGCTTTATTACAATTGTGATAAATACCATGGTGGATTCAATCACATTATAGAGGACTTGGTTCCTGCAGAAATATATCATAAGATTTTGATGTTGTTACATCCTTAATGTGTCTTCAGTATGACAATCATGAATAAAGCAAAACAGTTGTACTAGCAAATCCAGGCACTACATGGCTGTGTTCTTTAAACTGTATTTTAAAAGGGACCCCTTAATTACCCGTTGGGCTATCTGAGAAAATTGAGAGGATGTTATGATAGCGGGAGTCTATGACTCGGTGTCATTACTGCCTTGTTTTAACATCTTCCATAGCAACTGTAAACAAATAAATCTGTATTACCGTTTTACAATGGCTCTGGTAGAACATAAAACCTGTTTAAAGTGGGAGTCGCCAGTTATGTGACACCGCTGTGGCCTGTGTGCTTTTACAACTAATTTATGGAAGTATGTAAAAATATCAGGAGTAACTCTGTGTGATATCAATCACATTTCTGCTTTAATATTGCTAAGTGGGCCACTTTAAAAGTTAAACATTTAAGTCTAAGCCCATCAAACCTCGACTTCCTTTATGATCCAATCGTGTTAGCTAATGCAACTGATGTTATCATGAGTAAACGAAAATAACTGAGCCTGACAAAACTATTATTTCCCTCTCGCGATTTGGCGTTTAGTGAAAAATTAAAAAAAAAATGCACAACACGTCCATTTTAACTGACATGTAAACTTCGCATACTGCCAGAATGTTCGGCCTCAAGAACGTTACCGTTGCTAGTTGACATTCACAATAAAGGGAGTTTAAATCGTCAAAAACAAGCGTTCTGGAGCAACAAGCAGTCAAGTTTTACTACACTACTTCACAGAATACAGGAGCTTTTGTCTCAGTGGGTAAATATGTGTAACTCTGTCACTGGCACGCAAGTTACCGCGTCAATAGACGTCAGCGATACGGGGAGCCATTAAGCTAACTACACCTTCCCTTTTCGTGGAACGGCGAGGAGTTGACGGAGTGACCGCCGCCATTACCGCCACAGCGTACCACAGAGCCAGGCGAGCGCTACAGTAACGCCAAGCAAGCGGAATATTTACCTTTTCAAACGCCGCTTGAATGCTCTTGTTCAAAGCGTAGACTTCGTGCAATTCGTGAATGAACTTTGACGAAAGAAAGGCCTTGAAAAGTTCGTTAGCAACAACTGCTAACAGCTAAAAATACTAAGACGTTAGCTATAAAAAAAAATAGCTCAGCACTTTTTTTCCCCAGAGGAAATGGGCGGAGCTGTTTGCGAAACAGCATTACGTAATAGTTTATTCTGGCTTTGTGATTGGTAAAGAGTTTTGGCAACTGGTAGTTGAACAGATGCATTGACGAAAGTTGTATTTCGTATTCTTTCTATGACGAGATGAGTACGTTTACTTCAGTTTGCACTAATATGTATATACTACGAATTACCAGTCTCTCTCTCTCTGTATGACACTTTATTAGGGCCATCTTTGGTGACGGCATTTGGCATCCGTAATGTGGCATTACTGCGTCCTTTACATTTTACCTTCGAGTTCCCCCCTCGCTGTTGTTCTTGTAGTTTTAGGACAGTTGGCATCATCACTGACTTGTTGTCCTTCTTTTCCTAATGCTGAATTTCCCTTCACTGTCGCTCTCTTGCCTCGTCACTGCTGTTGTCACTGTTCTGGTCGTCGTCGTCGTTGACGACACCCGCGATGCTCAGCATTTCTCAAGATTAAAGGGTTCAAAGGATTCAAATGACTTAAAAGTCTCTACACTTGTGCCATTTACCCATTCACGTCAATTCTCACAGGTTCATACAGCACACATGGGGATGTTTTTTTTTTGTTACACCCATTCACATGCAGCAGATACAGCCTTAATTTAAATGTCATGTTGATGGACACTTTTCAGCACCAGTAGTCCTCATGGGGACTAAACCCTTAAGGATTAAGATGTGAATTGTATTTAAATGGTTTGGATTAGACTGTCCAAATGAATGAAGTCAAAGTCAGTGTCCTGTGTTACATGGGTTTCCTCTTTAAGATATTTTCTGGTAAAAACACTGACCAAAGCCTGGTCCAAATGAGGGAGAACTTAATTTCTGCTGAACTGGTTAAGTCTAGGGCTAAGAATTCAAGTATTGTTAGGTCAGTGTTAGAGTTAGGCATTGACTTATTATGGTTAAGGTTAGGGATAATGGTTTGTTTAGGCTGCTCAGACGAATGGAACTTCTGTGTGTGTGTTTGTGTAGACGGGTTTTGACAGGTTTAGTCATAAGATAGATGGGTGTGGTGCTGCTCATGAAAACAACGTGAAGCTGAGCTCCCATGCAATAGTGCACTGATATCAAACAGTGACATGGCTGATATGCCATCACTGGCTGATCCTACTGCAAAATTGACTGCCGAGTTGTTACTCGAAGTTGCTACTTCGTACACTGTTTTCAACATTTGACAGCTGCAGACACTTTGAAAATCAAGCCGATATATCAGATTCCAGAAGTCCAGAAATGTAATATGCCGCTGATGACCAGTCTGTATAGTATATTTAATACTTAAGGTGCCAGCCCTTTGTTTATGGCCAAGTTCCAACACTAAATACACCAGTTTATCATATGATGTAAGGGCTACTCTACTGGTTTATAACTCATCTGATATAATTTATGTGTATGTGCAGTGCTCATAGTCTTAATAAATATTTGTAATAAAGATCAGATTATTTTTTAAAGAGTAATATTCTTTCTATGGCAGTTGTGGAAATAAATGTGTAGAAATTTGATACTTTGATTTAAAGACTTGCCACATGTGAACAGTCCAGTGCTGCTCAGTGATTTACCTTTTAAAGAAACCTTTTCACATTATGTCTACAATTGCATCAGCATTAAATGAGAGCATATTTGTCTGACAATAACAGTATAAAATTTCTTGCTTTACAGGAATTAGATTTACAATCAGTGATTGTGATAGTTGGCATAGGCTCGAGCAAATGTCAAAGCTTTAGAGCTAATGAATGGATACATGGGCTATTTCACATATTTTTTTTAATTCATACTCAATCAGGTTCCAGTGGTTATTTTAGGTCTATAAGTACTGTATACCGGGAAAGTGTGATTTGTTGGTCTATTATTACTAAACTCATAAAAATTCAGACACTTTAAATGATTTAATGTTTTGTTTATTCCATATTACTTTAACATTAAGTATAAAACAAAGTACAACAATCCAAAATAGAAAATAAATGAGACAAATGGGGTGGAAAAGGAGTGTACCATATTGAATTGTAACTATACTATATAGACACCCCCTCGTGTTACAGAATTATAAGTGGGTTACACCCTAAGGGAGCAGTTTAGAATTTACCAAATTATATACAACTTAGCAGGAGTGCATATGTAGAATATTAATAAAACAACTCAAGAGAGATGAATAAAGTCTAAAGTACAATACCGGTTGAATTCCATGTCATTTGTTCTTTGTTATTACAAAATGTTTTTCACCAGAGTGTGCAAGCTTTCAAATTAAATAGCACAATCTTTGGGATTGCATAGTGTGTACGGACTGAAGGAGAAAGAGTGGAAACCAAAGGAAGCCCATGATGACTTCCCAGCCGAGCAGGCAGGTGGTAGACTGACCCAGCTTTTCACTAAACCCCCCTATTTACTTATTAGGTTTGCAAGAGCTGCAATGATTAGGAAAGGAAATTAGTTTTTGACAAACGTCCACATTTTATGGGTAATATTCACAGATTGCACCAAGGGACCACCTGGTCCATCCCTGTGTTATGAGTTTTATTCCCTGAATATACAGTTTCACACATACAGATATACTATATATATATAAATCTATCTCCCCCACTTGTGCATCGCAATGAGATGTGCCTCAAGCTGATTTCTTCTTGTGCTTTGCTGAGTCATGCAAACATTCTGCTGCAAAACCAAGGATGCAGTGTTAAAGCCAAGATGATGTGCTGTTAGTATTTTCTAGTTAGACTTGAAACTAGGCAAAACCAAACATAAAGCGCTGTTTTTCTTAATCATATTTAGTCAAACATTAAATGGGGAGAGTTCAAATCAATCACTCAAAACTTGAGTCCACACAGTAGAAACCTACTGTAAGTACCATCAGTGCAAAGTGCAGTAATTCAATGGATCATTTTCCTGTTTACTTTGAAATAACTAAATATCTTTCTATTATTGTGGTTGGTATGATCAAATGTAGTGGAACAACTGCAAAAGTCCAAAAATAACAAAAAAACTATTTACAAAGTGACATTTAGGGTTCATCACTGGGCAAAGAACCTTTACATTATGGCAGGGAAGTACAAGGAAAGCACAAGATTGCAGGACACTAAATACATTTTGCAAATACATCTTTATGCAAACAACTCTTTACCCTAATCCATTTCCATATTAATCGCTTTATTTTGCCATTCAAAGATGTTTCTGCTGTGGCTCAGCTTTGCAACTGCATTTACAAGTGCTTTTAAATCCAGTGATTGAATACAAAACAATTCAGATACATGAATGCTTTCCTCTACTCTACAGACCTAAAGCACCAACAATCCTGTTGGAATTCAAAGTAATTCTTTGCACAGCAGTTGTACAAACACAAAACGCAAGTGCCAAACTGAAACACTTTCTCGCTTACACATGACAAAAGTGAAAGGAGTGTAGAGAGTAAGCAATGCAATGGTAATGGCTATTTAATGAACAATTGTGGGACTGTTTTTTATGATTTACAAAATAACCCGGTAGCTGACAACAGTCATGATATCGGATTTAGGTTTCCATTGGATTTAGCTTTTAGTGGCCAACAGGAAAAGTACCTGGTATTAACAGCATTAGCCCGCCTGATAAACGCTCCATCAAGCATGATACCTCTAAATCATATAATCTCCAGAACCATTAGTTATAATGCCTCATTGTTATAATAAAATAGACACTTTTGAGAAAGTGCAATGTTATCTCTAACCTGACAAACAATTCTTTAAAGTTATTGACCTTGACCTCAATTATACAATATTCCTCTTTTAAAAGTACTGTCAAAACTGTCTGATCCTATTTACAAACTTATTTCTACTATTGTTATCATCCTCCCAGTTTAACTATCCGGACACCACCAACTAAGAGGGAAGAACCAATCTTTTATACATTTATACAATTAAAAATATCTGTACAGCAACACACAGTATCCAAAATACAAGGAAGTCTCTAGATACAGTACAGAATATGGCCTCTCTCCTCTTTTACTTTGATCCCTTTGGATATCTGTCAGGATTTCTACCACTGGTCAAAACCAAAGGACTATAAAACAGCCACAGGAATGTATGACTGAAGTTTTATAAGGCAGGAAATATAGTGTATAAGAGCAGGAAAATTTATTTGGCTTCATTATCATGGGACAGAATGAGCATTTTAAAATATGCACAGAGCTGAGCTATTAGTTTGAAGGTTTGCTTTCATGTGCCCTTTTTGATTCATCCACATCAGTGAAAAATAACACAGGCCTAGTTAGCACATGCATCGTGTGCGTTAGTTTGAAAGCTGCATGTAAAAATATTTCTAATTATTTATACAAGTTTAGTAGCTCACAAAGGGGAAAGTGGTGAGAAAAGAATGAGACTGATTTTCACTTAACCATTACTATAGTTCACATGTGTCATTTGCTTCTTTCCCCCGCGAAATGTGCGACAGGGACTTCTTTTTTCATTGCCATATGCAGTGCAAGCTGCTTCAATCCCTTTTGCAAAATTATATCTATAATACACAGTGAACAACTCCAAACATGGCAGATCCAGTCACATACATGCAGTGGCCAAGATATGCTGGTGTCACACACAGGGCAGGGTGGCGGTATGTGTGGTTCATGCTTTTACTTCTCATCATCTGTCAAGCCAGTAGTCACATGTTTGGATGACGGCGCAGAGGCATCCAGATGGTGGATGATGGCTCGACAGAACCCATCACATGTTGTAGGCAACATAGATGGGATCCAGCTGGTCAGCCAGGAAAGAGTCACGGAGGTGCATGCGTTGCTTCTCTCCCCTGGAATTAATGGGTATAACCCCGGGGTCTACAATGACCACCACGCCCACAATGAGGTGGTGCTCCTCCAGGACCACATTGGTGATCAGAGGCACCAGGTCGAGTGCATCCTGCTCTGAGCCACACAGCTCTGACACCACCACCAGCAGGTTGGTCCATGTAAACACAGCGCTGTGAGGGAGAGGAAAGTCACTCAGGGTGGGCTTCAAACTCAAAAGGAACATTTAAAGAATAGTTCAACATTATGGGAATCATACTTATCAACTTTAAGTCCAATTTATACTCCTTTACGAGACACTTTGCCACTTAAAATGTGTCAAGTGGCAAAATGGACATTCCAGCTACACATCTACAAATTTTTTCTGTGTTCTGGACACTATCATATTGTGCTGCATGTGACTGGTTGCCAATGTCTTCCTGTACATTTGATCGTCAACTGTCAGACCAAATCATCTCCCTGTTGCCCTCTTGATGCCATACTGATCTACCTCGTTTCTTGCATGGCTTTAGTGCTCTGGGTAGTACTAAATTAAAAATGTCTTCCTCCAAAATTATATAAAATCCATCCATTATCAAATCAAAACACAAAGCAGCACACGTAGACAGTAGATATGGATAAACAAGCAGACAGAGGAATAAACTGCAAGAGAATTAACTGAAAAGGTTGTTGATTTAAAAACCAGGCTTTTACTTTATTCCCTCAGTCTGAAGCTATGGTTTGCTTAGCATGAAGATTGAAAACAAGTGAAAACAACTCTCAGGCTGAATCTTATAGTTTAAAGGAAATGTCACATCTAAAATCTTCTTAAAATTTAAGTATAAAGTGTCCCTATGAGCTTTAATTTCCCTTTGAGGCAGTTTGCACTGTACTGGTGAATTTCAGCAGTCAATAAGATAAGAGGTACTTTCCCTGATCCCTCAAAGAGGAAATACAAATTGACACAGCAGCAGCACAAAAGGTTGGTGCAGAATGTCATGACCAATAACTAAGAATAGATCAAAAATAGATCTACCTGTATATGCATATAAGAGTATTCTCACCTTTCCGCAATACTGCGATGAGCACGGGATACTGAGGTTTCAATGTCAATCGGGTGGTATCGCAGTCCTCGTAGCTCCAAGGTCTCATCCAGTGACCCCACCACAAAGAGAGCATCATGCCGGTCTGAGCGCAGAGATACAGACACGATCAACCCAGACATCATTGCCAAAGAAAGAGTAATGTATAGTTTTGAAGCATCCAAGAATGTGCTCATTTCAGTTTGATCGATCTCATTCGCTGCTGTGTCTTTCATTTGGCTGTTTATCATCTACTATCTATTTGACAACATGTTCAGTAATCTTTGACTGTGCCGATCTACTCTACTTTGTTTTGAAAATGTGTTTTAGCCCCATTTACCCCCACTGGCATCTAACAGCTCGGTCCTCTTCACAAAACCCAAGTATCCAGTTCTAGCCCACAAGGTCTGAGGATCTCCGAAGCTGAGTTTAGTGTTGAAGTGGTCGGCCTGAAGACTCTCCTCTCCATAGATGGTGTAGTAGCCACTGGCAGTGTGAGGGCTGTTCACCCAGATCTGAGAGCAGGAGAAGCACAGACTGATTCACTGCTGAATTTAAGGGAATGCAAAATTTTGGCTTTTTTCCGTGACGGGACAACTTTCTTTCACCTCTCCTAGATGAGAATCACCAAGCGGGCCTCTAGTCTCTGGATTGACGATTATCACGCGCACACCAGGCAGTATCTGAGAGCATGAAGAAACTGTGTGAATTACGCTGTCAGTGCGCCTTTAACTACACACTTCACAAGCTCAGCCGTCACCACTGGAATGCACATGGAGCATCTCACCTTGCCGGCCTCCATTAGAGGAAGACTTTGAGGCGCTCCTCTCTCCACCAGTCTCACTCTGAAATGGCACATACACATGTCAGCAGGCACATGGCAATTATTGATGATTTACCTCATTCACTGATTTTCTACATGGTTCAAAACTTTTTTTCTATTTACCACAATGGAGGCATGTGCAGTGTGTAATGGCTGATGTGCTGTATCTTGTGCGTCTCTGTTCACATTGGAAGAGTGGGTTCTGCTATGATTTATATACTGTTCGTCTTGAAAAAGCCAATAAATAATAGATAAATATGCCAATGCCTGTATATTCAACTAAATATGCAGATCCAGCCAATATTTCACAATAAAAGCCTTGCTGAAAATAATGACTGGATTGAGGGTGGTGCTTTCAATTTTGAAACAGGCCGATAAAGTGATGATTTGTAACATATTCGACAGATACTGTATATACATCATAAATTGAAATTGTGGTCACATATGATTTTCTCTGTCTTTTATTTCTCAAGAAGAAAATACTGTAGGTGAGAGCTCACTTGAGGAGAGTGTGTCTCACACTATCAAAGTTGCCTGAATGAAAAGCAAAATGTTCCATGAAACAGACACACTATAAATAGATCCACTGTGATTAGGCTGATTAGATTAGGCTGTTCAAGTTTGGTGAGTTTCAGTGTGCATGGGAAATTATTGTTATTATTACTTTTTTTTGAAAAAAGGTCTAGGCTGCTATTGTATTCATTTAACATTCACTATTTTATATATACTGTATGTATATATATTTTTAATTTAATAATTTATATACAATTTAATACAATTTCAAGATATATTATTGCTGAGGAGAAAACAATCTAAATGTAAATTTAATATAAAAATGTACTGTATAAATACTGTAGTGTGATTGGGTTGGCGCAGATGTCAGACACAACAGAGACATCTTCAGAAATCTTTGGAAACTGATGAAAAATAACTAAACTGCATAAATAAATGGTTTGGATCGCACTTCCAAAAAATTTGTTTTCCTGAATTTATGTACTGTATGTTTTCAGTAATCCAGCTGGTCTCACCTGTCATGGCGGAGAGACTTCATGTCCACATACACAGTACAGGGATCAGGACCAGTTGTGCCCTGTGAAAACATTACGGGTGGACACATGTACGTA
The DNA here is from genome assembly GCA_016785285.1 of Brachirus orientalis. Taxonomy (NCBI): domain Eukaryota; kingdom Metazoa; phylum Chordata; class Actinopteri; order Pleuronectiformes; family Soleidae; genus Brachirus; species Brachirus orientalis. The sequence goes on from JAFBJR010000060.1 coordinate 3,830,853, forward strand.
GATCAGACCCAACATACAGTATAGCTCACAGTGTGCGTCTTTGTAATGTCGAGCTATGCTGGTGGGTTTACCTGCAGGCAGATGGCAAGATTCACCCTGGAGCCAAAAGCAGTGCTGACAGCTCTGGGTGACAGACCCACATCCTTAAACAGCTTGGAGAAGGAGTATGTGAGGGCCAGACGAGGACGTTCCTCTGCTATCACCACACAGCTCCGCACACATGACAGGTTCACACCACGGGCCTGAGACACACACAACACACACACACAGAACAACCGTTAAACCCATCACCATCTACACACTTGTCAGCCACTTTATCAGGCAAACAGAACATATAATAAAGTAACAGGAGTGGCGCCTAGTGTGGGCTTCTGCTGCTGTAGCCCATCTGGTTGAAGGTTTGAAATGCAGTTCAGAACTGGCCTTTTCAATACTTTGTTTGTTACTAGTTGTTATTTGAGTTACCTTTCTATCATCTTACACCAGTTTGGCCACTCTCCTCTGACCTCTGGCATCAACAAGGCATTTTCACAATTTTGTTCAGACCATTCCCTAGAAAACCTATAGATTAGAGGTTTCAGAACGTTTTCAGAGTGGCCCGTCTGACACCAACAACCATTCCATGTTCAAAGTCACTTATAACTGAAGTGAAAACATTTTACAAATAAATAAATGCCCGTTCCAGCTACACACTTTATATCTTGTGCTGCACAGTGACATTCCCAGATTCCACAGAGGGAATGATTTTTTTTAATGTCAAGACAGACAGATAAAACAGCCACATTGTTCTAGTAAAGCAAGACGGCTGCAAACCGGTTGGAGCATGACTGAAAACACAAAGGCGCCCACACACAGCAGCTTCAAATGACGTTTCTTCCCCATTCCAATGCTTAGTTTTGAACTTCAGCGGGTTTTCTTTACAGTGTCTACATATCAATATGCATTCATTTGGTGCCATGTGATTGGCTAATGTTGACATTTGCATTATCGAGCAGGTGAAAAAGGTCCTCATAACAGTGGCCTGTGAGTGTAAGTTGATTATCATTTCTCTTGGCGTGCGGCTCTCACCTTGAGCAGCTCAGTCTGAGTGCCCAGTCCTTTAGTGCAGAGCTCCATGACAGAGTAGGAGCAGAAGGTGTCTCTGATGCGGTACTGACTGAGCGTGCTCAGCCACAGTGACAAGCAGCTCTCCAACTCAAAGGGAGGGACCAGGATGGACTGGTGACCTGAGTAAACACTGTGAGGCAGGACAACGTGAGTGAGACACAACACCTTGGTGCACAGACAGCGACCTTTTTGTAGGCGATTGTTTACTGTACCGTACCTTGCGAGGCACCACAAAACAAAGCCCAGACCACAATATGGATCCAGGCAGATGGCTATTTGACGAGAGGAGTACAGTTCACACTGCAGCTTTATGGAGCGACAAAGTGCACTGACTGCTGCATGGGAGATCTGATGTGGACAAAAAAAAGGACACATTAGGCACGCCAAAGCTATACCCTGAATGCTAAAGTTTGACTTCACTATTGTGAATTATATTCTAAAATTTGTGCAAAGCCAATGAATCAAGGTGACGGTGAAAAATTCGGCATCTGTATACAAGCAGCAGGATACTTGTCTGTGATGAAGACAACGCAGTATTTGAAAATGAGCCTCAAGTGTCTGACCTTAACCCCAGTGAGCATTCCTGTAGTGGACACACTGAAGTCCAGATAAGCTATCATCTCTGCTGTGGGTGGCTTATAGATCTGTGGAGGCCGGCGGCGAGGAAGGTCATCTGAAGGAGCAGGAACAGTGAATGTTTTACACAGAACTAGATAAACATACAGCTGTTTTTAGCTGGTGTATCTGATACTCTCAGTCTCTGTTCAGCAATAAAGGTACTGCAGTTAGATGATCGTGGAACTCGGTCAATTTTTTTTTTTGTTCCCAGGAAGAGCTTTATATCATGACACAAAAACAGACAAAACATTAAAAGATTAAACAACCACAGTACAAATCTGAGCCCACTGAGCAATTTGATAGCAAGTGGAGTAAACGTTACAAAGAAATGTCCTACTTCCAGTTTGGTTTAATGCTGCAAACACTATCAGAGTCAAACAGTGTACAGTAACAGACGTGTAATGTATTTTTACTTTGTTTGTCTACAAATACCTGGCACGGATTGAGGTGATATCAGACATATTGCAAATTTTTGGTCAAATTAAAGTTTCCATTAAACAGCCTTTGATGCTTCTGGTGAAATTGTGCCACGGACATGTTGACGCAGATGTCTGAACTCAGTTTACTTTCAGGGTCCCAAAGCTGTGTCTTCTGTCTCACTGTCACACTGACAGATCAGAGCCAATGATAATGTTATGTGTAACACCTGTCCTTTTGCTTTGTTACAACAGCATGTTAGCATGTCTGCTGCGTATGGGTGCATTTTACCTGTGTCAATGATTGTTGGCCACGTTTTAATGTTTACTGAAGCAGCAGCCTCCTTGGAACGAAGGGTCCTCATGAGGTTTTGAGTGGTGAGGATACACGCAGCTTTACTGACCTGTAACAAAACATAAGCATGACTCATTTGAAAAAGGGACACTTATCAAGATTGGCAAAAAAAGGAAATTATAGAATTTTACATCATATCACAACAAACCAATTTCTAACTAAGATTTTAGAGCTGGGAAACGTTTAAACGTATGTACCTTGTATTCAGACATTTTAGTGAAATGAATTTATTGATTTGGTGAATAGCAGCAATTTTTTTAGGATTTGCAAAACCATATGAAACAGTGTACACAACGACTTACATCAATAATCATGCGGACAGTCGGGAGCGTGGCTGCCAGGTTCTGAGGGTGCGGAGGTCTGACGTTTACAGGAACGCATCCAGCGTACAGACAGCCATAGAAGGCAGCTATCAAATCAATGCCTAAAGGGAAGAGGGAGGACAATCATATGTCGTTCCTGATGCACAATAATCAATCTACAGTGTTGTACATGAGAGTGATACTTAGACAGGAAACTGGACATAGAGCATACTAGGAGGATAGAGCAGCACTACGTTCTCTCCGGTGTTGATGCTGCCTTTCTCTGTGAGCGCTGCAGCTATCTTCTCAGCTCGCTTATGAAGCTGGACGCAGGATGCCGTGCTCACCGCCACACCCTGAGAGACAGATGGAAATAATGAAGTGTTAAAAAGAGAGAAAGAGATACAGTTTCAGAAACGCGAAATGGAATGTATCCAGCAGCAACTTTATAAAGAGTTTCAAGTGCAGAATGTAAGATTTAAGAGGGTTTCTTTGCAGAAAATTTATGTAATACCTATAAATATGTTTGTGTAAGTGTGTAATCACTTCAAAATAGAATTGAATGGTTTATTTAACCTTAGACTATTATGCATACTTTAGGGAAGCGCCTTGCTTTGTGTTGCAAGGGCCTGTTTCTATAGTAGCCCAAACACTTTGAAGTGAAAAAAAAAAAAAAAAATATATATATATATATATATATATGTTCTTGGACTTGCCGCAGAGTGAGGACCAAAAATCGTATATAAACACCTACAGAGTGAGGACATTTTGACAAAGTGGGGACATTTTGGCTGGTCCTCACTATTTTTCACCCCTTAAAAGGGCTTTGTCAGGGTTAAGACCAGGGTTAGGGTTAGAATTTGGTTTAGGTTAGGGTTAGACATTTAGTTGTGATGGTTAAGGTTAGGTTAAGGGGCTAGGGAATGTATTATGTCTATGAGGGTCCTCACTTTGATAGAAGCGCAAACATGTATGTTTGTGTGTAAAGTAATGTATATATAATTGAAAATGTAAAGTATTTCCCAGTTTGGTACCTTAGCATTAAGAAGAACAAAGAGGACATGGTCTGGGTCTGTCTGTGCCCTCCACTGTAGAGCCTCTGTCAAATACTGATGCTGTAATATGAAGAAAAAACGTAATTGGATGTGTATTCTGTACATCCGGGGGTGTGCTTAAATAAAAAGTACTATACATTAGCCTCAAACACAACAACACAGAGGTTATACGGGGAAGTGTTTATGCTGATGGAAGAACTTAATTCAAAGGTATTCACACCTGCACTGAAATGAAACAAAATAAAGTGTTGCCCAGAGACTGCATACCTCAGCAGACAGCTGTCGGGCATAAATAATCTCTTATGAATGTGCTAACAATTTGTACCACATGCTCTGAGCCAATCCAGCTCTTAGAACAATGAACACTGACTGAGGATGGGAAAACTATGGCTACAGTAAAACAGGAGATAAGAACAGAAGGTGCAGAGCTTAAAACAAACCAAAAAACATGCTCATTATTTGTTACTCATGTCACCTTTTAACACAAGTACACAGAAAAATACCACAATATAATGCAGATACGAGCACAATGAGTGTAAACAAGGGTGTGGGGGAGGCCGTGTTTCTTACCATCACAGTAGGCCACATACAGAGCTACATCCAGAAGGGGACAAGAGGAAAAAAGAGAGAGAAGAGTCCAGATTTTCTTTTAAATCTACACAGCTGAGCTCTGGTTGAGCTTGTGCCACCATTACACTGGCAGTGAGAAGTCCTCAGTTCTCACTATTAAGCTTCCAAATATACTTTTTAGCATAGTTGCTGGAATTTCTGAAGAACCTGCACGTGACTCATTTGATTTTGTGTTTGAAAAGACCAATAATTTGTGGACACAATACCTTCCGGATAAGGTCCTGGTCTTCTATCATGCCGAGGTCCCTGCCTGCAGCCTGAGCAATCCTCTTCCCTGCCACCAGGTTGCCTACCATAACAGAAGCAGGACCTACACCCACTGCAAGAGAGAAGAAAATGGAGTAAAAGACAGAATATTGAGATAGAAAGTCAAGTATAATCGGTTATAATCAACCATAGCAGAATCTTTTATGTCACAGAAAGGGTATCCTAAAAAGTATTCTAGTGTAATATAAATAAATTATTCAGGTGAAGAGTAAGTATGTATTACCATATGACAATTTCTAGCCAACGTAGCAGGAACATTACTTCCCCCAAATTTAGAAACTCTTACGTGTGTGTTATGGAAAACTACTGACCATGCTCTTTTCTTTTTCCCAAAAACACCTTATACTCTGACTAACTCTGACATGCGTGACACAGTCAGCGGTTTCTCTCATCAAGTGGGATACAGTTAGTAACTAAGCTTGAGGGGGATTGGAACTAAGTGGATGTGATATAAACTCCTGTAAACAGATCTCAGAATTGTAGTATTTGGAGATTTTACAATCATGTCTTTTCATATACACACCCGGCTGCTTCTGACGAGGTTTGGGCAGGTTGGTGACACATGTATGGGGACACATGAGGATGTTGCAGGGATGGAGGTTTCCGTCTAAAAAGTACTGCTTGGTGTCAGAGATGTGGATGCCACCCAGGGGTGTTTTGGGTAAAGTGTTGGCTGGTACCAGAGCCAGACAGTAGAGGCCCACCTGGTGGATGCTGTCGATTGCCTGCAGGGGAAAACCAAACAGGAGTGTGGTAACTTGAAAAACAATATTGGCTTGTCTAAGATCCTGGGTCTCGACATTGATGTGTCATTTTCTTCTTTGTTCCTCTGCATTGGTCTTGATATGTCAAGGAGACACTTATCTCCTAAAAATCTTTTTTGGCAGCATGCAAGAAAGCATCAAATGATGGCTTCAGTGAGATTCCCCAATTCTAGATCTTTTCATAGGAATGGTTAATTCTATACATTCTTTAGTTATAGAAAGACAAGGAAAAATATTGGAGTAGATGGGTCTGTTAATTTGGAGACCAAGATGAGGGTTGGGGATTTTCCTTAGTCCTAATTTTATTTTATTTTTATTTTCTTTCTTTAAACTATTTTCCTCCCCATCTACATTGTTATTATTACTGTGTACCTACTAACCTGTTTGGTAAATGTTTTCCTCACATAATGTGCGACCTCATGCTCTTTTGACTGTTATCAGAAAGTGTGATTGTATAAATAAAAAGTAAAAAAAACAAAAAAACAAAAAAAAAAAACAACAACAACAGACTTAGTTTAATGACAACAAGAAGCAAAGTGGGACGAGAGGAATCGTCGTCTTATTGTCTCATTTGGTCCCCCTGTGCATTTGTGCTTCACGGGGGAAACTTTGGTGGCACAAACGTAGTAATCATGGTCTAGTAGTGACAAATAGACTCGATGACATGATAGACAATATACTGGCTACTTTGTAGTACTGAATATTTCTTTCCTCACTCTAACGATTCATAGGGGATTTACCCAGGAAATATTAGCTGAGACGGTAAAGCTGATCATTAAAAGAGGGACAAACTGAAACTGTCAACTGCCTGGAAACAGACTGACTCTAGAAATAGAAATATAGAAATATAGACTCTATGGATTTAAAGAGTGTTAAAAACATTTTGGCTAATGTAAATACACTACTCAACACAACATATAACATTAGTTTCATAGTTTTTAGATATTTTAATGCTGAAACTTTACATGTTACATCTTTAATTTTTCTTGAGTACTTATTTAGTTTTACACAGATGAATCATTTTACACTATTACCCTGCAAAAAAAAAAAAAAAAAAAAAGAAGCTTCCTACTTAAAAACCATTTGAAATAAGGTGATGAGGTGATTCACCTGAAGCACTCGACTCATCCACTGGAAGCTGTCCTCCTCACTGGCATCTGGCCGCTGCTCTGCCACAATCACTACCCTCTCATCATAGAACACAGTGACAGAGAATACAGCGATCCTGGCACACACACAAACACGGCAACAAAGACAAATATGCTGAAGGTTAGTAAGAGGTTGAGGAACTTGGACATCAACAAAAAAAAAAGAAGACAGTTTTATTGCAGCCTGAAACTTAAAACACCCTATCTGGTGATGTTTCAAAAAGCCAAACCCTGTGAGCAGATCCACACCAAACCTCCTTGGCTGAGGGTAAAAACAACTGTAGCTTAACTGACACCAGATCTGAAATGTGTGCCTTGTTTGGTTCTGCTGTTCTTCATTTGAACCACTAGATTCAGTATCACTTCTTGTATATATAATAATTTCCCCTCACCTGCCACGGTACACGGTCTTGACTGGCTCCACAGCCAGAGCAGTGGCCACCAAGTCATCAGCATTGTGTCTCCGTCCACTGACCATCAGCAGGCCTTCGATCTTACCCACCACAAAGATCAGACTGCCCTGTGCAGAGCGGTGAGCACACACAGAATTGCATTCAAAGTGTAGAGAAAATAAACCCAATCTACCAGAGACTGAGAGAAAATATGTTTCTTTTAGGGAGGCAGGGGTTAGCACAGGTATTGTACCCGAATGAAACAGTCCTACTTACTGGGCCAACAAATCCCAGCAGTCCTGAGCGCACAAATGGAATCTCTCCAATGGGAACTCCATTAACATTCACTGGTATCACCTGAACACAGCACAGAAACAGAGCGAGGTCGGTGGCATATAACCCAAAAACATGTTCAGCATCTTTATTTTCCGAGACTGTATCACCACAGACAGGTCTGTGGTGCAGTCTGCACTCATACCTCAAATGTGTTTTTCGTGAGTCCGGGCAGACCATAGTACATGGTGCCTCCAGCACGAGAGTTGATTATGATTTCTCCTATCTCATCTGTTTTACACAGCTGAGGAGGCCCCTCGGGTTTTACAATGCACATCAGAGCTGGAAATGCACACAAACAACAGTTAGAATACCTAGACTTCTCTTCTGGCATTTAAAAGTATGGCATACTGATGGCTCTGTAGTCTTCAAATCAATCAGTGCATATAACCCTCCCATTCACTATATATACAGTACTGTATATAAGTCTTAGGCCACCATTAGATTTGTTGTTTTAGCAATGCTATAATGACCATCCTGTACAATTATTTCTCAATCACTTCATATTTTCAGGAACACATCCTGAAAATATGGAGAAACACATATGCAGTTGGAAAATAACATTTTTTTTTCAGAAAAAAACAAAAATGCTTTTATAATATCAAATATTTAGCGTGACCTACATTTACACTTGAACAATAACACAACCATGGCTCTTTAAAACCGGGAATGGAACCCTAATGTTATTGGTAAAACCTACTATTTCATGCCAACAAATAGCTGCTGTGAAAAAGGTCTATTATACCTGGTTTAGTCAAGACATGTTGGAGCATCACATACACATGTTGCACAAGTTCAACTCACTGACAGGTTGATCATATAGTAGAAGACTGACTTTTAGTCACATCTTTTCAAACTAAACGCCAATGATCACAAAACTGACATAAAAACAACAAAGCTGGCGGTGGCCTGAGACTTGCTGCACAGTACTGTATGTATGTGTGTGTGTGTCTGTTTGCAGCATAACTCAAAAAGGACAGAATGATTTTTTGGATGAAATTTTCTGGAGATGTAATGCATAGCACATGGTGATGTGGATATGATTCTCTAGTTTGTTGCTGTATTCGCTGTGAATATCTTTCCTGTCTAAGAACTATTAAATGCTAAAACAATCTTATATGTCATGAATTTACCAAAACATACAGTAGTAGTAAAATTGATGCTTTTTTGGGAGATGATTCTCTCTCTCTCTTTAACAAATCTGTTGTTTGTTTTTCATGCATCCCTTTTAGTACATGGGTCTTTTCTTCTATCCTCACCTCCAGGCATAACATGCCCAACATCTTGCACAGTCAGAGCAGAGTTCTTGTCCTCTGTGTTGACTCTGATGACACCATGGCTCAGGCCACCCATAGAAAGAATGGCACGGGCGGGGAGCGGTGCACCCGGTACTCCTGGTCTACATGGGAAAAATACGGGGAAGAATTCAACTGATCTCATCTGCTCTTACAGAAAGCTGCGTCCACTCATGCACAACATAAAACATAAAATAACAACGTAACATTTTTTTTTTCTATCATTTTTCAAATCATTTCTAATAATCGTTAAAGTGGAAAAACATAAGAAAGTGGCATACCTTCTTAAAGCTACTGTCATGGCCTCAGGTGAGGTAGCACAGGGACAGATGACCTCAGGCTTCAGTCCATGGGACTGAAAAACGTTTAGAAAGGCATCACAGGAAGACACCGACCCTGAGGAGCAGGAGATGCAATAAGTTGTACACCACATCTGCACAGGCTGAGAAGGTCTTTTTTAAAGGTCACATAGAATGGTCTTTTTGAACCAAAAATCAAGATTACTGATGTCTACGTAGATAAGTTAAATAATATTTATGGTCAAAAACCTCATATTCTCTTCAGATTAATGCCCGCCCCCCAGAACACCGAGTCTCTTGCGATTGGCCAGCTACCAAGTGCATTCCCACTCGCTTGTGATTGGCCAGCTACCAGCTGACTGACTGCTCCGCGGTGCTTCTTCTTCTTCTTCTTCTTCTTCAGTTTGAATGTTCACGCCCATGACTGGGAGTAGCTGTTGGGGGAGGGTTCTTTGTGCGGCAAATGTGCTAGTTACGTAACAAAACTGGACTTTTCAAAACCGCTCCAGCTCTGGTAAACAGAGAAGCCCTTCTTTCTCAGAAGTGGCTGAAGTGTTTATTGTGACACTTTAGTGATGTTTAGATACGGGAAGGACACGGGGACACACCAAAAAAACATCAGAAATTTGATTTTCCACTGAATGTCCTCTTTAAGTTAACTATAAGGTGGTGTACTCACAGGGGTTAGCACCATCAGCAACAATGAGCATACGTAATGAAGCAAGGCTTGTGTCTCTCTGGTCCCGATGAGCCATCATGGCCCAATGCAGATCACGGCACTTCACCAAAGCTACACGAGCTGAAGAAGAGTCACGGTGATATGACATGCTACTCATTCAATTTTGTTATTCACTCAATCTGAGGTAAACGTACCTTTGTGGATGTGGACCCTCTGCACCCAGGAGAGAGGACACGCCTTCATTACAGCATAGGGAACACTGATAGTGTGTATTCTGTTCATTACAGCCTGGAAACAAGTGAAACCTTATTAAACACTAGACAAATTGCATCAAGAAAGTACTGAAATCTAGAAATGAACAAATAAATACATTTATATGCACAATTTGGAAGACTTCACTACCAACAGACACACGGCTCACTGGCTAAAAGCCTTAAACTTTGTGGTGCTATTACAAAGGAGTGTTAAATAAATTGTTTTAACAGAAACAACTGAAAGTAAATCAAGCTTCGTGTGGATGTGATGAACAAAAAGAAACAAATGGACCTCTACAAACATGGAAATTATAAAAGCACAATGAAATCAGTCATGCTCACCGTGAGAACACCATGCCATAGGCCAATATCCTTTTTAAAGTCCAGGACATTCACTAGTGTTTCCCCTTGAAGTAAAGAGGGACAGAAGTGACTTCAGTGTTAAAAGCGTGCTGATGAAAGAAAAGCGATGAATAAAGTGCTCACCTTCACAGTAGTTGCAGGCCTGTGTCAGGGCCTGACAGTGGGTCAACATGGCTACTTTGGACACAGCCACACCCACCACAGTGCCTTCTTTACTCGCCTTGTACTACACAGGAAGGTAGGGTTTTCATTTTGTTTATTTATTTATACATACAAATACTGTACATGCAACAATATAAGAATGTTGACAAGCTTAGACAACAGTTAAACCTAACAGGTTTCAATAGAAAAATCGAACAGCGGCGTGCACGTGTGTGTGTGTGTGTGGGGGGGGGGGGTCGGGTTGTGCCCTAATGGACAGAAACACAGCACACTTAAGTGCCCTCTTGTGTCAGAAGATGCACACTAAAGGCCCCTCTAGTGAGGCAGTGCCCTACTGGCTGCACCTCATATGTGACCTGTAAAGCAAAATACTGTATGAGTCATACAGTGCCCTATAAATTGCCCTTGCAACTTTGTTTCCTTTGGGTGCCTGTTATGTCCAAGTCTAACCTCTCCAACCGTTCAGGTGATCAGACTCCTCCCCATCATGTCCCTTCTGATTCCTGGCACCTGCTGGAGGCCTTTAAGAGCTCAGGATAGCTCCACCCACTCTCTCTCTGTCACACACTGCAGCTTGGGCCTGCTGCAACACCACCAGCCTGCTTTTTCTTTGTTAACCTGGGTTTGCCTTTTGTGCAATAAATGTGACCTTTGTCCGTATTGATTGTTCTTTTGACACCCGTGTTGCTTCCCGAGAGCCGGGGTCGTAACAGTGCTTTTCCAATTAAAAAGGGTGCTGTTAAGAAATTCACTGCCCAAGTCCCAAAGGCTGTCCTTACAGGAAATGATATTCAGCGCGCAGTAGTAACCCTTTTCATTTTTGCCCATGCCCTTTCAAATGTTTGTGCACGCCACTGAAATAAAACCACATTCATTTCTACACCAAAATCTTTTTTTACCTCTATATATGCAGGGTCAGTGTTGGCAGTGGGGATGTGAGGCTGCCAGTCTTTAGACGGTTTTGTCAGGTATTTTGAATCTGTCACTACCCACTTTAGTCGAGGCCAGCCTATCATAGAACAGTATCAGTAAACAATTTACTTTGAAATTCCATGGTACTTTCCATTTATGACATCATAAAATCTGTATTTCATAGAAGAATATATTTACTATTATTACTAAATACACGATCCAGATGCTAACCTTTAAATTGTAGTATTTCCCCTGCAGGTGTCTTGGGCAGACCCTTCAAACAGATTTCACTGGTCAGGGCCAGACCAACCCCACAGCTACCGAGCAGAAAGCCCACCTGGCTGATACCTGCATCCTAAACACACCGCACACAGAAAACACACAGATACAAATTCAGAGGTTGAAAGGAATAAAACTATTTTTACTAACTAACTTTTTTTTCTTTTTCCTGGTTCTCTCACCTTACGAGACAGCGGGACCTCAATAGGCACAGGAATAACTTCAGCCAGGAGGCAGCCATAGAAGGCCACCCAGAACATCCCTGGGTCACTGTTGGGGTAAACCAACGCCACCTACAAAGACATGATACTTTACATCTGATTTCAATTTTAAATTATATAGAGAAAAATATGTCTGTGTGGATTTAAGCACTGACATATAGTATTCATGTTAAGATCAGTAACAAGAATACAAGCATGATACAGTAGCAGCTGTCTTTAAGCAACACTTTGAGTGAAATGCTATTGTTCAGCAGGTATGATGTTTACCATGTCCCCTGTCTTAGTTAAGCATGTTAACCTGCTAAAAGTAACCAATTGTCACCAACTACAGTTTGCAGCTGAGGTTGATAAAGTGCTTGTTAAGGTCAGCAGAAATTTATATTTGGATGGAAATACTGGAATAACTGAAATTTAAAAAAGTCATCACTTATGACCTAAGTATTCATCCCCTGTCCACCATCAACGTGCATACAAAAATTCATAGCGTATCACCTCACACAAGGGCATATCAAGTTGCAAATTTCCATTATCGATTAATCTGTTGACTATTTTCTCAATGAAGCTGGTTAGTTGTTTGGTCCATACAATGTAAGAAAACATTGCAAAATGATGATATGCGTTTCCTCTACCTCAAAAAGACTTATGTTGTCTACACACTAAAATTAAAGAGAACTTCTTTTAATTATGAAAAGAACAAACATTAAATCCGATGAATCGATTATCGATGTGTATCTACTTCATTTTTTCTGTCAGTTTGTGTGTTGAATGTCTCACTCTGTCTCCAGGTTTGAGGATTTGCTCGTTCTTGGTGCCCAGCTTGTTCAGGAGGGTGTATGCCAACTTCACACTGCGACTCCACAGCTTGCCTGACAGAAACAAGGTATCATCTACAAAAAACTGGGCCCCCCAAAAAACACCTCATGGCATAGGTTATGAACAGCTTTCTAATACTGAGATGAAGAGACATAATACAGTAAAATTATTGCTCTTGTCAGAGAAAAAAAAAATCACTGCGGACTTCGATTTGACCCTGTAAACATCGCTCTTTTTTTTCTGCCTGTTAAAGAGCACAGTCATGTGTCTCACCATACGTCAGTGTATAGAGCGGTCTGCCTGTGATGTCAAGAGCAGTGAGGGCGGGGCTCTTCCCCTGCGTGGCCCCCCAACGGGCCAATGCTGCCTGCAGGGCTGGGGGCCAGTTACTGACCACACCCAAAGGCTCTCCCTTCACTGGGATGATCTGACGACCCTCCGGCTTAGGCGTGTTCGGGTCTGGCTGGGGAACTATAAGAAACAGAGTAGAACTTAAATGGGTATGTTACATGTTAATGGAGCCCATTATGGACGCCACCAGGAGAAAAATGACTCTGCACTAGAGGTCACTGCTGGATGGACCCCAGTCCAAATCCAGACCCAGATGTAACTAGACATGGAAGTATTTTCCTAATCAATGATAACTGACATGTACAGTAACAATATGCTAATATTATGGTGATAGTATTTCTAATAAAAATGCCAGCTTGGTGATAACAAAGGTCATATTGTAGTAATGAAGACATAATAGTAGAGTTACTGTTATTTTCAAAGCAATATAATATACATTATGACATTATCTCGATCTCTCAGAAAGGCTGGACCAGTTATGGCCGATATGCAACTTTGATGATGCTTTTAAAAAAGAAAGTGTTCAGATAAGGTGAATATTGGGAACACACAGGTTGAAGTTTGACAAAGCAGCGCACCTTCTACTATCTCCTCTGAGTCGTCGGTAAAGAACTCGCTGAGCGGCGGCCTCTTCGGCCTCTTCAGCGTGTTGAGAAGCTGCTGGATTTTAGTGGACACTCGGCTGCTGACGGGGACTCCTACAGGCAGGGTGAAGTGGCAGGAGAAACACAATCACACACTGTGGTTCGCACAAACTCACACACGCTGCGACGCCACGCTGAAACTTCTTCCCCTCGCAGACTGTGCTGCTCTTCATCCCGTAAAACAAAAGAGACTGCAACGATGTGTTGACTTAAAATCTGTGTTGAACTGATGGATTGATCGAACTTTGAGGAATGACCAGCAGCATATGTTCAGTTGGTGAAGAACAACACGGGGAAAATATAATGAGAAGTGTGGTTTGTGGGGGTTTGTTTTGGTTTGGGATCACACGTGAGGATTCACTTAGCGTGCAGATGCTGTGTGTGTTGCATTTATAATCATTTGTTGAAAACAGCAGGGAGAGTCAGGGAAGAACAGCACGGGCAATTATAGATTAAAGAGGTTCCTTACTCTGGATATTACCTCTTCCTACTGTATCAGCCAGTGAAATAAACATGTGACAATGTGGAAAAAAGATCAAGAAGAAGAAAAAGCAGTAAAGTCTGATTAATGATACGTCATGGTTGGAAGTCAGAGGAAGACATGCTCCTGCAAAGATTTCCAGACAAAAACATTATTTGATGTGGCTGTTACCATCTGCAGTCTCCATCATGCTCGAGCGGCTCTGCCCACGAGTCATACCACGGACCACGGCGTTGGAGGGCAGGTCCACCCGCGGGCCTCTGGCTGGAGGGGCCACAGCTGTGACATCTGGAGGGGGGGCGCTGTTTTCTGAGGGCGCTGCAGCAGGAAGCAGACGAGGACAGTGAGATCAAAGTCCAACTCTAAAGATTCATCAGCTCTGTTTGTAGTAACCGTAGCAACGACCCAATTGGACACAATGTACAACACTGTGCATTGACCTTCTATACTACATGTGTATACAGACAGACACACACACACACAACGTTCTTTTTATATCTTAGTGAGGACACTCATAGACATAATGCATTCCTGAGCCCCTTACCCTAACCTGAACCTAATTCTAATCCGAAGATATTAACCCTGAAAAAGATAGGTTTGTACATTTTTGGACCTTACAAAGATATAAATTACACACACACACAGAGAATCCAGTTTCCATGACTTCAGGGGACCTTACATTTGACATACATTAACTTCCTGTAGACTTACTCTAATCTTAACCATAACAACTACTGGCCTAACCTTAACACTTACCTTATCTTAACCTCATCCTAACCTTAAAACATGTCTTTACCTTTAAATGTAATCGTTTACATTATGGGGACTTGATTTTTGTCCCATTATGTGACTGACTGCTGTGTCCCCACAACATGAGCAATAAGGTTAAAGGTTATTTTGTGTTTTGTTTTGGTGTGTGTACAGGTACTTGTTAGCGGGACACACTCATAAAACCAGAACAAAAAATAACAAATAACTTTTACAGGCAAAAGTCAGTATTAAGTGTGACCTTTCTTGGCACTTAGCACGTCTTAGCAACTCTTTTGGGGAGGCCCTTGCTGGACTAGTCTCTCAAAGAAGAACTTCTTGAGAATCTCGTCAGATTTTCAAAGTTTTTCTAGGCCTTTTAATCCTTATTTTTTTATCCCTGTCCTTTCCTGATTCTTGATTCCTGAACAATGGAAAAGCCATATCCTGAGTATCCCATATGTTTGCTGATTTGCTTTTGAGAGCGGCCTGAACAGACAGCCTTTACCATTAATTATGGTTCCATTCCATTTAGATTTAAGTAAGCCAGGGTCCTGATAAATACTTGACACTTTCACCCACAAAACATTTTTTTTTACATATATATTATGCACATATATTAACAGTTTATTTTAATAAAAAGACAAATAATTACATATTGCCATTATAACATTGCTACAACAGTGTGCAGTACTGTACAGTGCACACTGTACAGTATAAAACTTATAAAGAATTATAGAAAATTCATAAATAAGGATCATTTAGATTTAAACCCCTGTCAGGATTTGCAGCAGTTCACCATATTAGGATCATAAATATTCTTAAAACCTAAACATCTGTAAAGAGTGCACGGATAAAAGAAAATGGATTAATACTCTAAATGATTTCTTCTTTCACAATGGAAACAGCTGAAGTGGAGTCATACACCTATAAGCAGTGTCTCACCAATGCGGCTGTGAGCCAACATCTCTGTCACAGCTGCAGTGTGGGGCTGTTGCTGAGGCTGTTGCTGAGGCTGTTGCTGAGGCTGTTGCTGAGGCTGTTGCTGAGGCTGTTGCTGGTACTGAGGCTGATACAGAGGTTGGTACTGCGGTTTGTACTGGGGCTGAGGCTGAGCTTGGCTCTGAGGCTGTGGTTTGGCCTCTCCATGGGACAGGGTGGAGGAGGCTGAGGAGGAGGTGGATGAGCCCTGCACGGAGTGGTTGATCCAAGAATCTGGGCTCTGTAGGTTGGGACTGACCAAAGACTGAGGAGCAACCACTGATGACTGTCTGCGCACTGACGTCTCATCTTCAGAGCCGGAGGAGGAGTCTGCAGAAGACAGAGTGGACGGAATTTGGTTAAAGGTCAAATCTGTGTGAAAGACATAAGGACTGTCCTTATCTTACCTGGTGGTGTACGGGTGTTAATAGGAGACTGGACGTGAGTGGAGCGCCGCTTGGTGGGCATAGGCAGTGCCATCTTCTCCTCCTTATGTTTAGCCAAGGCAGCTTGTACTGCCTCAGTATGGATATCTGCACAGACAGAACAATACACACCAAGTCAGTTTTGTCCCATTGGCTTTAGATCTGATTAAAAACAAGAACAAAAATGAATCCAACAAGGGATATTTTGCCCATAACACATAGTCGTGGTCTTCTCTTCCCCCAAAGTCGCTTGTTTGTTGTGGATTTTCTTTCTTTCTATTACTTAGAGCCTTTACTATTGCATTGTTTTCCTAACTGCTGCTTGAACTTGACTTTTTTTTTTCAGTTGTACTGTATTCTCGAGCTGTGAGAAGGACATTGATCCCAAATGAAGGTTCCCAAAGAAAACATTTCAGTGGTACAAACTAGGGTGGAAAGTTTTACATTTTTGGTTTTATGGGCAATATAATTTTCAGCATTATTCAATAATGACTATATAATAGATTTGAAAAGTGACAGAGCACACAAAGATGAGAACTTCTCAACATTTACGTACTACATTTTTTTTGCTTATGCAATATGATAATCGATACACCAGGGCAAATATCGATACTTTAATTGACAAATTAAGGGAACCCTAAAGTAAACAGTTTCGGCCAGCTTCACTCGCCACTCGTCGCTACTTGATGTCTCCAGATGGTGGCGCAGCTCAAATGAATGTGAGAAAGAGGGAGTTTACAGCAAAATAATGAAGGAGAGCGCTACGTTAAGAGACGCCTAATCCACGTTCAATATATAGACTTAATGCACTTTGTTCTCTACGTTGTGAATAAAAAAGAGAAATTCTGCACTTTTAACTTTTCACCGATGTTTGTTTTCTTCAGTTTTACAGATACCGTGATGTATCGCTATATGACTGTCTTGCAATATATTGATTATCACTGAATCATTGTATCATGATATTATTAGTATTGCGAACATGTATCGCATATCGTATTATATCATATTATGATTCCCACCCTTATATAAGAACCTTCTCTGATGTTGTAAAAGGTTGGTTCCTCACTTTCAGCCTATATGAAGAGTAGGTCTTGAATTTGTAAGACAGAAAACCTTTTAACTCTGGGTCAGGATTGCAGCATAATATATCCTAAATTAAATGACCCCAGTAGAGAGTGTGACTTATAGACCCATTTTCCTTCAGGTGAAAGAATCAAACTTTACTGTATAGGTGTCAAGATGAATTTAGTTAGGAGAGCACAAGAGGAACAATTCGACTTTTTTGTTTGTTTGCTAAAGAATATATTAAAATCAAGAAATCTGAACACAGGTTGATGTGCTTGCAGCTCAAACAACACATTCAAGTGGTGACGATGATGATGTGAAGGTAAAAAAAAAACAACCTTCACATCCTCACAGCCACAACATTCAGACAGCAAAATAAAATACATGCAACAAAAACCCACTGACAAATCACATCTATTAACTCAGGGGACATGACTTCAATTCAAACATCAACACGTTTGCATAAATCATCAAGCCCGGTTCATTACACAGCAGCGGCAGCGGCAGCAGCAGCAGCAGCAGCAGCAGCAGCAGCAGCGGCAGCGGCAGCAGCAGCAGCAGCAGAGGGAACCATAATTACATAATTGGCACTGTGGAGAACAGACAGCTTTGAGCTAAATCATCTTCCCTGATAATGTGCTGTTATCAACGCTCACTCACACAGGAGTGAAGCTCACTGTTTACACACGTCACCCAGGAGAGTGCGGGCCGACTCCATGGCTACGAAGAGGGAGGGGTGTGTTTTAAATCGGCCTTAATTAGCAGTGAGATACAGAGATTTAAAGGCCTCAACCTAATAATATGCACCTGATGAACTAAACATGAACATCAAGGAGAAATAGCTGGAGGCAGCAACAGGAAATGGGAGGCAATTCAATTTAAATGGTTCTGCACTATCTCTGCAGCTCAATATTTGTCATTATGTCTCCTGTTTGTTTGTTTTTTTTTTTAACCATTCTAGAAATGTGTCTTTACGTATTAAACAAGTGGCTAAATCTGTTGATATACTGTAGAGTAGATCTATTGCTTGGGTGAACAGTCATGAAACACAGGACAGACATTTAAAAGGATAAAGAGTATAAAATTTAGCAACATTAACTGGTTGCAGGTTGCAGCTGAATATCTGTGTCGGAGAAGTTATGTGGCCTTCAGTTTACATCATCACTTAAAAGTAATTGTAGTTTGTCCCGTGCATGGTGGTTCAAAGGGGCCTCCAAAGAGCTGACTGTAAACTATAAAAAATACTATTAATAAGTATAACTTTTTCATCTTCAATGATTTAATTTCTACCAAATGATAACTAATTTCTAATACGTATTACACACTGGTCATTAATCACTTCAGTGATTTGGGTTAGGGTAGGAAAAGTAAAGCGCTGGAGAAAAATTTAGTGCTAATATATTTGCTGACCCAAAAAAACTCATGTGTGGGTCCAGACTGCTTTGTAATTCATCCATTCACAACCCATTCACACGCATCCGCAAGGGGCAATTTGCCTGGGTACACACAGGCATGTAGACTAGGAGGAAGCGGGAATCAAACCACGACCTTCCAGTCGGAAGACATCAGACTCTACCCGGTGTCTGAAATTTAAAGTGAAATTTCCCAGCTCATATGTTTTACAGTTTTTTTTTTTCAAGAGTGGAGAGGGAAACGTTGGTGCGAAGAAGGGGGAAAAAAAATAAGAGGTGAAATTCTGGAGGGAGGATGATTTTGAAGTCTGCACCTCAGCGAACGGACGAACGAACTAGCTGGGCGCACTTTCGCCTCGACTCTGCTGCTCTGTTTTTCGTTAACCTCTCCAATGACATGTTCTACTCCCCTCACTGCCTCCTCACACATTGTCAGGCAGTGACATCACTCTGCTTACAGGCAGCGAGGTTCCTCACTGAGGGGTAACACACACACAGCTGAGTGAAACTCAAGTTCGCACCACATTTCATCAGGGACTACTGCATCAGAGACTTTCTAAAGGAAAGAGCGAGGCTAAGAATGTGTGTTTCTTTTAACGTGCGAGTTCTTTTTTGACCTGATCTGTAGCGGTCATCCCTGGTTCCTCCACCTCGATGTGTTCTGCGTGAGCGACGTTCTCGGTACCGGGATGAGCTGGACGGTGGAGCAGCATGGCTGGAGGAGGAACTGGGAGGAGGAGGAGGCTTTAAGTCATTCTGAGGGGGCGGTTCCGCTGGCAAAAAAATAATATAAAGACGTATTGACAAAAAAATAAACATAAAAAAATAAAAATTGAAACATTAAAATCCCAGTTGCTGCATTATTACTATACAAGTTTAGTTCCTCATCATTTAGAAGAAAAACATTACATGGTGTGCATTTTCACCTTTAAAAAATTTGATATTTTGTCTCTTTTTTAAAAAAAAATGACTGACAATCATTTCTTCTTCTCACCATACTGACATTTATTCTTCATTAAAAAAAAAAAAAAGTTTAATGGTTAAGCGTTCACTAGAATTTGTGTTCAACCATCAGTGAATATATGGGATGGCACATCAGCAGGGACTGAGGCCGTACCACTGGGAGGCAGCAGTGAGCATTATTAAGCCACTTACCAGTGACATTTACAGAAATGGCCACTTTACAGAACATTTACTGCGGCCAGTGTCTTGTTAACTCTCCCACAGTTATTCTAAAACGCAGTTAGGTTGATATTTAGTGTCTGCTTTGGTTTCTAAAGTACATTTTAAGAATGACACCCATCTATTTTTAAGGTCCTCTTGCTATAACAAGACGTTTGTCTGAAAGAACACTGATTTTGACACGAGTCACAGTATATAAACACTGAAACCAGTTACATGGTATTTTCTTGTGTAAAGCCAGAAAAGAGACAACAGAGAGATGGAAAACAAGCAGCAATGGTTTTTTTTTACCTGGAGTGTGAATGATGTAAGGAGCCAGGAGTTTAGTCCTTTTCTTCTCATAGCCCTTCTGCGTAATGTCACCTGTAAAATAAAGTCAAAAATGAGTCTATTTCTTACAGATGATGGAAGTCTTTTCTCATATCACATGACATCACAAGTATTTCTTTTTCCCGATAAAAATACACATCAGCCCTTGTGTTCAATTGTGACGTCCAATCTAAGTGGCAAGGACTAGGACGGGGTGTCAAACTCAAATGACATGAGGGCTAATGAGCGTCTGGTCTGGTCTGGTCTGGTCTAGAGGAAAAAAAGGGATGAAAAAAACAACTGCTCAGTAGAAAGTGGGAAACATGAGCTAAAAATCATGACACAGCGTTTCAACATGGTATCGCAATAAAGATATTCATGAGGACATTTCGCAGACTTTCAAAGTAAAAGTATTTGTTTTGATATAAAATGATGTGCACTGTATAATAAAAACATATTCAAATCAAAAACAGAGAAATAAATCTAAAACTAAGTAAACAATAGTGTGGGCAACTGTCTTTTGCATTATATTCTGTCTCTATTTTGTCACCTCACTGGCAGCTGTGCCTCATCCACACATACACACGCACACACACAGAAACACTGTTTAAAGGAAGCATTGGTCATGTTTTCAGTATAACACGTAAGTGATTGGGGGAGGCCACATGCAGTTTGACGCACACTGAAGTATTCTCGGCAATGTTTGATGATGACTTTCGACACCCTGATGTCATAAACCACAGCCTGTCCAAACACAAGGAGAACAAACGGTAAAAACAACAACAACAACAAAAACCTAACAGAGGAGACGGACGCGGGCATCTCTAGGATGGCAGCAGGCGTCAAAGATGTGGCCCAGTTCCAGCCCCAATTATGAAACGAAGGGAGAAAACAGAACTAAATTTGGAAACTTACGGAAGTGTGGGCAGGAGGTAGGATGATTCAGAAATGCAGAGGGAAAACAGACACAAAAGCCGAGGACAAGAGAGGTGGAAGACTCAGAGGTAAAACAGGATTGACGAGAGCATACAGGAGGAGGAACAGATGATACCGAGCAGTGGGAGGAATGACACAGGTGAGTGACGGCACATCCCAAGGACAGAAGAGGAGGAATCCTGAGTCACAAGTGAAGTGTCCCTTCGACTCCCCCTTGTTCGCTTCCCTGCCGGCAACCCATCTGCATCTTCCTCCACCAAAATCAAATGCAACACAGGCCGATGGAGCTTTTCAAAAGGCCCAGAAGAGATGCAGGGACCTAGGCCAAACCCCCTGTGGGCAAAACTGTCCGATATTTCGACACAGACCAAAAATCCATCTGTGGAGCCTTTCCCTTACTTTTCTCCTAAGTGTTTTGAACAGTGATGCTTCATTCAGACAGTTCCTTCAGCCACATGCTGCTCTCAAAACTCAAAACAAGAGAAAAACAGGAGAGGACTGTTTATGAAGTAAAACCTGTCAATGAAACACACTTGAATTGTTTCCGCTCTCTCTCTCTCTCTGTGTGTGTGTGTGTGTGTGTGTGAGATACTGGCCAGTCTGACAGGTGATCCTGTTTCAGGTACTCGTATGTAGATGGATCAACCCTAACCCTGAGCTTTAATCCCTGATTAAAAATGAGACGAGATGCACAGCAATAAAAGGCTGAAGCCGTCTGCTCATTACTTCATCTTTTTCCAGTTACATCAAGGGAGAAACTACAAACAGAAGATAAGGATTTTACACCAACAGTCCAAGGGTTTGTAGTGGGGACTTTTTTTGTGTCTGATACAACAACCTTGACTATCGACTGATATTGATATCAGTGTGATAAAGTTGTAAGGTGTGTGCTGATGCATTACCACCCCAGCCATAAAAAGCTATTTCAAAAACACAATTCTCAAACTGTGTAATAAATATTTTGCTCATGTAAAGAAGAAATAACTCAGTGTTCATATGATATTTAGTTTTGGATTCACATCAGATATAAATTTCCCTTTTCCCATACCCATTCCAGTGATTTTGACCAGCACTGGACTGATACCATTACTACATATTGTATCAGTTCATCCATAGATTGCAGTACCGAAGGAAAATTCAGGTATATTTTACTTTCATTGTTATTGGTGATTTCTGCTGGTCATAACATCAGTGTACCTGATTTTATCACTATAAAGGCGTTCAGAGAGGCCTCAAACAACTATGGATCTGTAGCTAGATATATAATTATCATATTTGTGCAATAATGGAAGATGACTATACACAACTGCATTGGCTAATAAATGTCACGGTTAGGGAGGGTTTATGTCTGGAAAGTCACTTCACTGCTACTTCACCTCGTGACCAGTCACTGCCTCCACCCCCTGCCCAGCCAACTCACTGTTACTCCTCATTATTTCTGTAAAATAAACTTTCTAAACCTCGTCGGTCAGCCTGTACGTGTTCTGTACACTGAAACAATAAACCTTTTTGTCGTCCTTTTACACTGTTTATACCCAAATAGGTTTTGATTTCGCTTACTTTTTGATGTAATGTCCCCTGCAGGCCTTGTGCAGGCTTTGTAGCACAATTTTTCTTTTTGCATTCTTTTTTTTTCTTCTTTTGTGTAAACTGTGTCATGACCTTTAATCCTGGAAGTGAAAAATACCCAGGAGTGAGTGAACTCAAAATCCAAAAGAGTGATCATTTTGAGTGAAATATCTGGCATGGTTCCTCAGTATCATGGAGAAAACTAAAATAAAATTAATAATAATATAATTAATATAATAATAAACTAATATATCTACACAGAAAGTGCTGATGATTGGAGGAGGGTAAAGTCCACTCCATTGTCACGTCTGCTCACAGACCAAAGATCTCTTTTTCAGGGATAAAATTGAAGAAAGGCAAACAGTTCCATGAGTAATGCATGAATGGTACAGTTGGCCTCGCTCAGTCACATGATTTATTTTTAGCTCATGTGAACAGGCAGTTTCTCTGCAGAAAGATATATAGAGAGAGAGATGGAATCAGAGATGGGGGAGGGGCTGGTGTGGCATTAAACGGACCTCAGCGTAATCACACTTACATCTGGATGATGTGACTTTCATCTGTTTTTTTAATGCTCGTAGTAGCTCCAGCAGTGGGAGCTGAAGAGTTAAACCCTTTTAGAAGGTAAGTCCTACAAGTGAACTACGGATGAACAGGGACATAAAATTACAATGCGGCTGTGGCAAAGTGGAATATGAGAGGAACGAGGGTAGCTCTTGTCGTTTTCGCTTTTTCTTTTAGTTCAGTGCATTTAGATCAATCTAGATTCATCCTCTGCATGGTAGACAGAAAGACAGACAGACAGAAGCCTAAAGTCTTCAGCACAATATCGGGCAACAAACTATACAAAGGACAAAATATAACAGATGAGACACAAAGTAGATAAATAAAAATATTAAATAGAAAAAAAAAGAAAGACACACACTCCATGGCTTCACAGAGAGTACAATAAATAAGGAATAAAATATTAGAATAAAACATGTAATGTATAAAAGAAACAGAAGACACAGTTAGTACAGAATGAAAACCTAGAACGTGCATGGACAATCCAATCAACAACACAATGAATATATGCATAGTGCAAGTGAGCAGTTTATGTAAGGCCATGATGCTGCAGAGTGACATGTATTAAATGTGTTCTCTGTACAACAGTGCAGATGTGTTGTTTACAGAATGAAGGTTGCTGGTTTGTGTCCTGGCCCGGGCCTTTCTCTGTGGAGTTTGCATGTTCTCCCTGTGTGTTCTTGGGTTCTCTCCCACATGTCCAAAAACACTGGACACTAAATTGCCAGTAAGTACGAGTGTGAGAGCGAATGGTTGTTCATCTCTACACGTTGCTCCTGTAAAGGACTGGCGACCTATCCAGGATGCATGCGACCCCACCTTTAGCTCTATATGTGAGATGGGATCGGCACCGGCAGCCCCGTGACCCTCATATTGAGGATGAAGAATTAGACGATGTATAGATGGTGTAAAATCTAAGAAAAAAATAGTGTATCTACAATTACACTCAGTTGTGTAAGAGGCAAAGCGCAGCTTCACGCAGGTTTTATCTCACTCTTTTACTTCCGTCTTCTCTGAGAAGTCTGTCAGATGTTGCTGAAGGATGTTAAAGGGCTCCTCGGTCTTAAAAGTGCAACACAAACCTACCTGTGGTTACAAATAAAGGGACTTGACTTGACATGAGGGCAGGCTCCCACTAGTTCACCCACTTTCTCATAGATTGCGACTTGATCGTGTCTGACTCAACGATGGCAGTCACAATCGAACCACTGCAGTCAGGGTTTGCATGAGGCTGCCACCGCTCTCCTGCAGTCACCTCAGACGCTTTCACTGTAAGCAGAATCATGAAAGCTGCATCTTCTCCCAGCTCCATACACACTCATTTGCAAGCCCTGAATTACATGAATAGCATGGAGACTGCTCTCTCCTTCTACCCCGCAGGCACCCTGTCTGAATAGTAATTAGCTACCGACCTCTATTCTTCTTCCCTGCTTTTTGCTCTCCCTCATCGCGGCTCGCTCAGTTGCTTCCTCATGAAACAAATTCAAACAGACGTTACAACCTGCTTACTGGACACAACGCTTAGAAAACCAGGATGTCCGTGGTGTTATCTCACAGAAAACAAACAATCCCAAACAAGATATGAAGCTGGAATGTAAACCCACTATAACAACACGTCTTCACGCTTCTGTTAAAATGTAGACTTTGTTTGTCAGATCACTGCAACAAGCTGAAATATTTAGGTCCAGAATAAAGGAAGACGCGTGTTTGGGGGTCGGTTTGACGGTTTCTTTTGCAAAGCTTGTGGCAAAAGAGCTGCTGCACGTGTTTATCTGTAGAACAAACATCCTACACAAACCTCCCAGCAGCCGCCTCTTAACAACAGGCCATATATCTCACTGTGAGCCAGTACAGTACATCACCCACTCAGTGCGTCCACACAGTCACACACAGCTGATCTCTGACATGTTGTCAATGCTCTCGCTCTCTGATTTAGTGCCTGCGAAAAGTTAGGTTGACACTTTATAGCTCTCGTTCTCTTTCATTTCACAGTTTGCTGTCAGAGGGGATGGTGTTACATTATCTAATATTCAATATTTAAAAATGCTTTTTTCTGTGTGTCTGTATTACTGACCGTTTCCTTTCTCTGTAAAATATGAGCACATCTACATAACAAACTTGTCTTAAAAGATTAGTTTTTAGCATACACTCTATTAGAAACTTGATGATCATAACTGGCCGTGTGAACAATATCATACAACATACAGTTATGTGGAATGACAGTTGTGCCTATGCATGCACCTACTTGTATGTGACTGACATTTGCAGGAAACGTTTACCTCTGTAAGAAGCTGTCATCATCTTCTCTTCTGACACAATAAACAACGTTTAACCTGCATCATGGTTAAGAATGGTCCAGCTCCTTGTTACCTTAAAGTTCTTTAATCGAATGACCGTTTCCTTAATATCAAAATGTGAATCTTATATTATTCAAATGAACATGATTCTTGCACCATTCATCATTCATATGTGTGTGTGTGTGTGTGTGTGTGCAGAAGTAGGAATGCAAGACAATAAAACTGGTATTACAGGCACTGGTGAATGAAAGAAGTGCTTTAAAATACCCTAAAGCCTTAAAACACACACACACACACACACACACACACACTGAGAGAAAGAGAGAGAGATTTGCTTAGGTCTCAAGTGATTCTCTCTGAAACAGCAGGCAGGGTGTGGTCAACTCAGGTAACAGAGTGAATCATGTTTCCCTACACACACACACACACACACACACACACATGCATACATACATAAATGTGTTTTTATACCCAATTGCAATCCTTACCCTAAAACCAGGTCTTAACCCTCAAAACACCATGCAAAGGGTTGGCAGAAGATGAGGACCAGCTTAAATTTCCTTACATTCACAAAATGTCCTCACTCCCTATGGTCCTCGCAAAGCTACACACACAGGAACACACACAAACACAATTAACCTCTTAGCCCTAACATTAACCAGTTCCTCAGATATGAGGTTCTGGCTCTCATTTGGAGCAGGTTTTTGGTGGCTCCATGAGGACTACTGCTCCTGACACACCTGATTAAAACAGTCTAAAGCCTGGTGTGTTGGAGCAGGGCAACATCTAATACATGCATACCAAGACTGAGGCTGTTTTAATGTGGCATTTCAAAGTCATATCAGACTCCATGAAAACACCAAGATTTCTTGCTTGGTTCTGGTTTTCTGGGTTTTAACGCGGGTGACTGAAGGTAAGCCTCAACACTGACTCTTTCCTGCTTAGCTCCAAAGACAGTTAATTCTGTTTTGTCTTTGTCTGGCACATCCACTCCACTAATGTGCTCAATGCAGTCACTATGCATAGTTGTGGTAACATATTTTGTTATTTTTGAGAAACCGAGCTGGTGGAAGCATGTAAATGTCAACAAAGGCCCTAGAATTGAGCCTTGGGGAACTCCACTGGTTATCGTTTATTTCAGAAAAGGTACTAAGGAGGTAACAAATACAGGTACATAAAAGAAAGGGAAATATGGAGAATGAACCTGTGTCCATGTGCTCAGGGAGTATCACTCAATGGGTACACATCCTTACCTAGTCAGCTATCAGTTTGCCCCCAGCACACAGAGCTAACTGAGTATCTGACAGGACGTCACTTCCACTTTGTTTCCTCTCTCTGACTGAACCAAAAAGGCATAGCTCACACACCTGACACACTACACTTCACACACAACAGCACTTGAATTCAAACCTATTGCAAACTCTACTTGACACCAGTTACAGCATATCCTGTGAGATTCACCCAACAGACTCTGTGAGTGGGCTGTGACGTTAATGACACTGATATATATTTGGTATAATGAGCACCTCTGATGTAAGATCCTAGATTCCCCAGTGTAACTTTTTTTAGCCATTATACCAACAAAGGGTGTTCGCTGACATGAGCACAAGTCAGGTCTTGTCTACTCACTACACGTTCACAAACAACACTTTAGTGGGCTTTCCACAGCAGTTGCAGAAACGGAACCTGATCCAGCCTCAGGAAAAAAGAAAAGACTGAGTATTTAAAACTTTAAAGAGAGAAACCTGTCCTCCTACACACTGTCAGGCTGTCCAGGGTGACATGAGGCTTTGGTCAGTTTGCCAACAAGGAGAAAGTAACAAGAAGCTAAAGAGAAACTTGGATAAAGTGGCAGTGGATTCTCTGCTGTGCGGAGTCTGAAACACATGCTGCGGGCAGTCCGATTAGACTCAATAATTCAGCAAACAGCACAGTGACCAGACTACTAACTCCTCTCTCCCTCCCACTGGCAGACTGCCTGTTATGTTATTTGCTGCAGAAGAGAGAAAACATATAGTTTGGAGAGGATTGATTCCAATTATCAAAATGAATACAGTTCACTGTGGACATGAAAGCGAGATGGTTCAGCTACCCGACAGTGTGTGTGTCCGTGTGGAGAACTGCACTCAAGTTGCAATCTAAATTATTCAATGTTTTTGTAAACAAAGAGCCTTTGTATTGTCAGTTATTATGTCAGTCTGTCCATGCCAATATCACTACTAGACATATAGGGGTGTCACATAATACTGGAGTTCCTCTTTTTTTGTAGTTTGTTGCCTGGAGTGCTAACCGGAGATCTGCTCTCATCAAAAGGCAAAGGTACAATCGTTATTGACCAATGGCTCCATAGTAACCCTTTCTACACAGCGTGATCTTAGAGGAAGCCCACACTGAACCTCCTCTGCAGCCCTACTGTAGGGTCACAGGAGGCTTTGACCAATCTCAGTCAATTCAGATAGGGAGTGGGTGCTCCTGTTGGCGATTCATTGTATCTACTCTGCAATGCATTTTCAGACCTGGTTGTTGGACCCAATTATGAACATTGAGAACGATGAATGGATGTGTAGTGTAACATAATTGACGAACATGGCATTTCCTATGACTTGTTCCTGGACGTTGACCAATGGGATAACAGGGTGCTCTGACATAAACACTGATTGTACACGTAACAGACAGTCCGTACTGTCCTCTTTGTGACTCCATGGAACAGGTCCAATATTTTTCCTTTCTTTTCTTTTTTGTGTCTGAGAACAAGACCACGAGTATCACCCACAACATTTCAGGATGATTGACAACTCCTTGCCCCGCCTCCCTGATGACCTATGAACACGCACAGTGTCGTGAATGATTATTACTCTGGGTCATACTTGTAGTGTTGACGGTGCCCTGAACAAGAAACGGCAAAATGGCAAACCGTGCCATTGTCATCGATAATCTGACATGGTGACCATCGTGAAAGACCAAAATGTAATGTGGTCTGATCCCAGCATTAGTTACAAAAAAACGAAAAAAAGAATCAAACATCAGCAGAGAGTTTCAGAGATGGGGAGAGTGTTTCAGGTCCTTTGTTGTCTGTCTCAGCACTGGCAGACAGGACGCCGGTGCTTTAACAGCTTTAAAATTGATAGGCTGCATCAGCCTTCTTTCTTTCCCTGTCACTGTTGCACAGACACACATGCATAAGTAAAGGCAATATGAGCACATCATTACATCGGCTACATCCATAAAACAACATTTTTATTTGAAAGCAGAGCTTCCTTCCAGATAAGCCTTTCAGCTCCACATCAGTAAGTATCTGTGTCCATACACGCATACCTGAAAACATGTTACATTGACCATGAAGGTACACTGGACATGCACATGTATGATGTAAACACTCTCCACTGCAGTTGTTCACTTAATTTCAGAGAGTGCAACTAATGAGAAACAATGATAAAAAGTAAGAGAAGGGATTGTTATAAGACCGATGAAGAGCTGAAACTGAAAGCAGGGTTCCCATGCCTTGGTTGACGTCAAATTCAAGGGACTTTCGAGGGCCAGTTTCCTCAAATTCAAGGACCAAATGTGCTTATGATAGGAGGGCAACCTGTAATAGCTGCCTCGCCCATGGTGTCAACACACTCTGCATTTGGACAAGTGATTGTCCTTGAGATCCTGGGTAAGTCAATCTATGTAATTTCTTTGGTGAGCCAGAGATCTTGGAATTTGCATTTCCCAGACATCACGTAATTTGCTCTCTCTTGCATAGAATGGTCTTTTTGAACCAAAAATCAAGATTACTGATGTCTACTTCGATAAATTAAATAATATTTATGGTCAAAACCTCATAGTCTCTTCAGATTAAGCCAGTTTATTGCTGCTCTCTGCCAGCCTCTGAACAGGCACTCTGTTTCTGAGCTAATGCCCGCCTCCCAGAACACTGAGTCTCTTGTGATTGGTCAGCTACTAGCAGACTGACTGCTCCGCAGTGCTTCTTCTTCTTCTTCTTCAGGGTGAATGTTCACGCCCATGACTGGGAGTAACTGTTGGGGGAGGGTTCATTGCACGGCAAACGTGCTAGTTATGTCAATAAAATCGACTTTTCAAAACCGCTTGCTTGAGCGCAGGTACGTTTATGCGCATCAAGAAATGAAGGGTGCATGAAACCGTAGGTGGCGTTGTAACAAACGCTGGCACATCATCAGCAGGAGACATTTACCTAAATATCAACTGAACTTCTTTCTTGCACAAAAGTCAAGCACATTTAATGACCAATGTCTATTTATGTGATGTTCATGGAATTTTCAAAAACTTTCAAGGGCCTTGAAAAAAATAAATCAAATTCACAAAAGAATTGTTCACAGGCAATTGTTCAACTACTGGCCGATGGGAACCAATCAGGAAGCAAATACAGGTAACTACAACATTGGTTTCAATGATCTCCATTTCTGCCTGTCGAAACTTAAACACAGCGTCAAACTTTTCAAAACAATCCACAGCAAAATGTATGTGTCATTGTACAAACGTGGAGTGGAGTAGCAATATGCACACATGGATAGTGTTTTAACCCCTTAGCTGTAAAGGTTAAGAGTGTCATTATTAATATTTTTACTTCAATTCCACATATAAAAGCCAACATGCGTTCCAGTCATTTAACAAACATGTCTCTAGTAGGCAAAACCCGATTAAAGCTGTAGTGAGTAAGTTCTAAATGTAAGCTCCATATGACTCTCTCTATGTTCCACCATGAAGCAGTTCTTTTGTTTTTTCGTGTCTGTGGAGACACAGAGTGATGTCTTAACGTCACGGCAGAAGCATAACAGTTAAGAGACTGATGATCATGTACTTGATTTTGGTCTTTTATGGGAGTTGTGGACTAAAAGAAAAATAGAGAATATGTTTCTTCAAGGGAGGAAAAATCTAAATTAATACAATGAGTGACAGATAGAGAGAAGGTAGTGGTGGAGTCAGGGTAGAGAGAGCGAGAGATCCCCAGCAGCATCAGTCCTGGCCCAGAGTGACTCACAGGCTAAATGATCCACGCATGTTGCCCCCTGATGCTCTGTGACCTAGATTGAGAGACACATGCAGGAGCGTAATCTATCGTTTCTCTCTCAGTCCAACAGTATGGACTGGTTGCTGAGATGAAAACCCCCTCTTTGGATGCTGGTCACAAGCTACAGCACATATCCACTTACAAGGTGGGACAGTTACCGCAGGGGCTAAATGTCTACTGTTAAAAGGTGTGAGAAACTGTCTTTACCGGGCATGTGATGCATTTTCAACTCCAGGAAGGAAAATGAGCACTTGTGTACACAAAGACACAAATGTCATGGTATTCATTAAAGGTTATAAACGGGGAAGTGTTATTTAAAATACATCTATACTATCAAATAAAGCATTGGTAGCAACACAAAAATATATTATCTCTGCAATATCAGCCTGTTGGTTATTTAAGTGATTAGTCTGAAATCAGTCGAAAGGATTCCTTCACTATTAACTTCTTGAGTTATCTGTATCCTCTCCCTTTTGGTCATAATTTTTCTTTATTCAATGGTGGCATATGATCTAAAATCAGCAAAACTGAGAACATTCTGATTAACCGTACTTTATATTTAGTCCTAATTACCAGACATAAGCATGCAAGCTTATCTAAGATTATCTTATGGTAAATAAATAAGGTTGTTAATGTGAAGCTGGCATTCAGCTCGCCGATCAACTATGCCCGAGTACAGCCTCAGACAACGGATAGCTCTTTGACAGCTCCCTCGCTTGCAAGATTTTGCTAGTTTAAACAAAAATAACAGTCTAGTTGTAACATAAATTAAACTCATCAAACATTAAAAAGGTCCAGTGCACAACATGTCAGACGGTTTATTGGCAGAAAATTAATATACTATCCATTGATATGTTTGTATAATCGTTTTGAAATAACATTTATTTGGTTTTTGGAGTCTGTGAAAAAGCCTTTTTTTGGCACTTAAGGCAAAAACCTTGCTCTACATAGGCCACCTTGCGCTGCCATGTTTCTACAGAAGCCTGAATGGACAAAGCTGCCAGAGCATTTTGCATGTAAAGGGGAAGTTTACTACTCAAATAAAGAACAACAATATCTTTATAGCTTTAATAGCTATAAAGATATTGCTACTATAGTTTCCCAAAAGTGCTTGGTAAAGGGAGGGGTGACACTTTTCTGTTGTCACTGTCATGCTGTGTGTTGTTCTGCAGCTTTTGGTGAACAGTTTCCCTGTTGGGACAATAAAGTATATTTGACTATATTTGAAAAGATCTGATTTTGGCACTTTTGGCACTTTTGGTTTTTAACCCTGGCAGTCGACAGACACTTTTTTTCTGAGATAAGTGTCATGCACTGCACCTTGTGTCCTTGTGTGAACATCTGCTCACAGGAAATAGTTCTGCTCATTTTACTTTGTCTCTGACACTTTAACACAGTCACTTATACAAACAAATTACGGGAGCCTTGCACACTACAATGCCCACACACTCCCCGGCTGAGCAGTTGTGGTTCAGTGCTCTAAATTCCACTCTGGCTAAATCTCCAAATCTTTGATCCCCTCAATGGCTTTCTTTGTGTCCTTACAGTCACTGAGGTTATAGTAGGAGGAGCCTCTCGCTCTTGCAAACATCACATCGAAACAAATGCTCACACGCACAAAGTGCTGTCCACAACGATTGCTGTATAAAATGCAGCTGAAGCATATTTTCCCTTGCTTGATGCTGGGGGAGTCCCATCATCTATGGGGACAACAATGAGGTGATTGTTGCCATGTAAAAGATATCCATGAGAGAGATGGGCGACCAGCTGCTTCTCTCCTTGTGCCATCAGGACTGTGCAGTCTGAGAGCTGGTGAGCAGACGGCAAACGCACTTCAGGAAACCTCGCGATGCGGCTACAGGAGCAGGGCATCTGGATAGTGCTTAGCTTTTTTTTTTTTTTTTTTTTTGTATCAACAACAACACAACTTGTCTTCAAGCTTAAATTACATGTAATAGAGTCATGATTCTTCGAGGCCAAGTCTACAGCAGAGGGACGTGTCACCTTACCATTAAACTTTAGCCTCAACATACCCAAACCATCACAGGTGAGTGATGATGGCTGCACTCAGACCATCTGACCAGAATACACAAGCATTTTACAAACTGTTTCCCAACAAAAATACTCCAGACTGCGAGTAGAGAAGGATTCAAGTTTGTGTCTACTGTAAATGTCATTTCTAAAGGAAAATTACATAGGACTTGACAAGAACATGGCCAATTAGGAACATTTAGGAAGGTTTAATGGCAGAAATTAAATACAACCCATACATTTGATTAAGTGTTTAAATACTTACAAATTAAAACAGGTTGCTTTTTGAAGGCTTAAGATAAGCCTTTTTATCTACTTAAGGCAAGGGCTTTATATTATGGAGGCTGCCACCTTGCCTCACCATGTGTCTACGGCAGCCTGAACAAACTAAACAGTTCCACATCCTTTCTATCAAGCGTAGGCCACCGTAGTTCCCTAACACACTTGGGGAAAAGCTGGAGGGGTGACTAAAGGAGTGACGATCTGCAGCCTCACAAACAGACTAATTCTTAAAGATTGGACCTTCAAAAGAAGTTCAATAAAAATCTACTGACGTGAGCATTTGATGGACATCGTGAGCATCAGGGTTTGTTGCTAAACTTTCCCTTTAAAAACCTTTTATCCACAAAATACACAATATGGCAAAGTGTATCAAAAAGGAAACTAGACACTTACTTACTAACAACCCTAAGCCAGAAGATCGGAACTTGTTGCAAATGAGCAGAGAAAATTAATTTGCATAGTGAACAAAACCCCTTTTATGACTGCACAAAATGCTCTCTGGGATATAAACGAACATTGATTCTCTACAAGATATAAAATCTTGATGAGCCTGGCATAAAAATGTCCACAAATAAACTGGTAGAAATCTGGAACAAAACTACAGTATATGGAAAAAAAAACATCCTCAATCAAAATGACAGGAGGAGGCAACTGTGGCAGTAAAAAAAGAACAACCACTACCTCATCTGTCAAACATGCTGATGGTTGTTTTACAGCTTGGACCTGTGTGGCTGCCAACAGAACTGGCACACTGGCATTTATTGATGATTCCACTGCTGATGGTGCAGCAGAATGAATAAAGAGGTAAACAGGGGCATATTGTCAAATGCGTCAGAACTCACTGGTCAACAAGTCGTTTTTCAGTTTGACAATGATCCCACACAAACAGCCAAAGCAACAAAAGAAGCTTTTCGGGGGGAGGTGGAGATTCAGTTCTGGAAAATCCACTTGGACACAGTCATTTTACTGACTCTCACCCATGTTAAGTAGTTAACATATGCTCCATCCTCCATTATACGCATTCATTATCACACTGTTAATTGCAGTCTGTTATTTACCAGACCACATTCTCCACTCCATAGTGGCTCAGTTCAATGTTGCCACAGCAACGCTCACTGACTGTAACCATTGACAAATTCTGAGCTTAGTGTAAAGATAAAGTGAGAATTTGTCATACAGAAAGACACAACCTATTATAGCAGCAATCATATGTAATGCACAGACGAAAATTAAGGGAAAAGCCCAATCACAAAGAAACCCATAGCTCTGTCACTCTGTCAAATGCTGTATATCTGTGAGAATAAATGTTTGTATTCTCACTCACTCACTCTCTACCACTTTATCCTCCACATGAGGGTTGTGGAGGGAGCTGGTGTCTAATCCCAGCAGACACAGGGTGAAAGGCGGGGTACACCCTGAACAGGGCAGCATAGAGACAAACAACCATCCACTCTCACACCTACGTCAATTTAGGGTGCACAGATTAAAATGAGTAGTAATTATTTTGATAATATGAACAGCAGGTGGTGGTAGTCTGTATTCGTCAGTGAGAAGGGGTAACTAACAATTCAGTGGCAGCTGGTGCATATTCAGAGTTTGATTATCTTGTTTGGTTTTCACACAGACAGAGGGAGTCATGACAGCACAGCTGTATTTGCATCTCAATGTCCAAATGAAATAAAGACGGTAAGGAGGAAGTTTACATAACGTTCGCCCTTGGAGTGTATCAAGGGCGAACGTTAGTGTCTCTCCTCGTCTTCTAATTGGCTGGTTGGCTTTATGACTCATTCAACATCCCGAAACAGTTGTAAATCCAACAAGGGCGGATGGTGCCTCACACACTCTGATGAGGGTCGAGAGTTATGGACCATCATTGACTGCCCGACTGCCGACCACTGGGGCAGAGTGTGCTCGGCATTAAAGGGTTGTGTCGCGCAACATTCGGAACCAAAACAACATAATTTTGGCAGGAAGCCGCAGTGTTCAACTCCACAGACATACAGTATGTCACCATTGACATATAACGTATACAAGGCCATATGAGCCAACAACTTGGCTAAGCAGTCTGCATTAAAAACTGAAGATGATGGATCGCTAGCATGCCTGGGGATAACAAAACAGTCAGGGACAAGTATTTTACTGAATCGCCAAAGATCCCAAGAGATGACAGAGTTAGATCACTGCCCTAAACTCTGCTCAGATCCAGCGCATAAGATGGTGTGATGGGAATCCATGGGCAACAGATTCCACTTGCGTGGTGATCACTTCATATAAAAGGTACAGAACCCAACACTACCTTTAATATGTTGCTTATTTTATAGGCTTTTATTGCGACATGTAAGACTTTTGTGGAGCAGGACGTGGGAAAGTTTATCAGAAAGTTGAAGATGTTGGGATATTGCAGGTCTGGAATGATGTGAAAAAGGCTTGGAGGCATTATAAGGGTCA
Source organism: Brachirus orientalis (assembly GCA_016785285.1). NCBI lineage: Eukaryota > Metazoa > Chordata > Actinopteri > Pleuronectiformes > Soleidae > Brachirus > Brachirus orientalis. The sequence continues at coordinate 3,866,276 of JAFBJR010000060.1, forward strand.
GATATGTTCAGCCGGTCAGATTCTGCGACATAAAATCTCTAACAGCCTGAAACAAGCACTGACACTGAAGGGCATTTTCCTGCCGCCATGGCGGCGTAGATAAAAAACTGAGTCACGTGACATCCGGAGCTCAATTGGCAATTGCAGAGCCAACATACAAAGTCAAAACAACAATTCACAATCCACAATCACACCTTCTGCCAATGAGCCTAATAATGCCTTTCCACTGTGGAAAGTGCCTGGAGTAAACCCACCAAGACAGAGACAACATGCTAACTCCACAGGCACCTTGTCAAACCAGGATTTGACCTGTGAGGTGACAGCGCTGATTCGGCATCTACAGTATTATACCAAAACCGGCTGAACATGTGCATACAGTGACGATGGACTAGTTCACCTGTCTCCATGTAGGTTCACCTTGTCCTCCCACATGGGCAGGACATGTCCAGGTATCTGTGCAAGAGGCACTGAGGCATCATTAGTGGCACATACGATACATCCCCCTGCTTGGCTCTCCACGTAAAACATAACATTACTCATCCACCCCCGAGCGCCTGAGAACTGCACAGCACCAATCAAGCTCCTGCACTGTGATTCACAGTGTGAGGAAGAGATTTGCATAACAGCCAGCACCATATTCCCTTTTCCCCCAATTCAGTCAGAGAGTTATTAAAATAAATAAAAACAAAAAGGGTAACTATGAATCTACTAATTAATTACTGGGTTCAGCACTCACAAATGTGTAGACATCTTGTATTTAAAAACATCAGAAATACCTTTTTGGGTTAAGAATAAAAGCCTTAACAACCTTATCCAACATTTTTAAGGTAAGGAAAGTAAAAATTTAGAATGCAAAGTGAGAAAAATACAGATGTTTCCATTTTGGGAGTCAAACTATAGAATGAACTCTGTGATTCATTGAAATTGCACATGTCTCTGTAGAGTTTGTGAAATGCTCAAGGACTATAATTTACTGTGACATTATTGTTATTATTTATCTTTTTATCTTTCAAGTCACTGATTTTCTGCTTTATCTCAAGGATTGTACAGGAGAGGCAAAAATAAGCCTTGGGCCTCAGCATATTTCACTTTTGGTTAGTGACTGGGAATACACTTTTTATTAGGTACACCTGTTCAACAGCTTGTTAACACAAATATCTAATCTGAGTGCTTTTAGGCACGAAGACCAAGAATCAAAATGGAAAAAAAAGGATTTCAGTTACTCTGAATGTGTCATGGTTGTTGGAGCCAGATGGACACCGCTGACCTCCTAGGAATTTTACACACAACCATCTCTAGGGTTTACAGAGAAGTGTCCAAAAAAAAGGGAAAGCATCTAGTGAGAAGCAGTTCTCTGAGTGCAGAAATGCCTTGTTGATGCCAGAGCTCAAAGGAGAATAGTCAGACTGGTTTGAAACGATAGAAAGGAAAGTCTGTGAAGGTTCGGAGTCATTTTCACCTAGACTTGCTTGAGTCTGGTTGAAGACGTCTCACCTCTTGTCCAATCGGCTTCAGAACAGAAGCAGCCACTTAGATGAGAGGTGAGACGTCTTTGACTTCACTCAGGCAAGTCCAGATGCCTGCAACTGGGGAAGATGGAGGGGCAACACAACCACTCAACAAAACCACACGGGCTGCCAGTCCTGCCACATAATTAAGTGTCTTATGTACCCAATAAAGTGGTCAGTGAGTGTATCGTCTGAACGGAATCTATGTGAATAACTACTTTTTCTCCCGTCAGTTAAGTGACAAGATTTGCTCTTTAAAATGCATAATGTAACGTAAAATAATAACAAAACACATAACCATCCTTCTGTACCTGCTGCAGTTAGGGCCAGGGGCCACAGTGTCACACAAAGAAAGAAAGAAAGAAAGAAAGAAAGAAAGAAAGAAAGAAAGAAAGAAAGAAAGAAAGAGCATTATGCCGAACCATAACCAGCTAATGCCTAACCCTAAACTAACTACAAATTGCTTTTTAAGTAGTAGATCAGAAATTATATTCTGCTTCACTGGTCCTGACAAGGTCAGTGTTTATGGCAGAAAAGGTCCTAAAGAGGCAAGCAATGCAAGTACAAGTACCGTACACTGGTTTCCACGACTTCAGAGGACATTGCATTGACTTACATTCATTTCTTGTAGACTTATTCTAATTTTAACCATAATTGTTAGTGCCCTAAGCCTAACCCTAACTTCAGCCTAACTTTAAAACATGTCTTCACCTTAAATGTAGTAATTTACTTTACTTGATTTTCGTCCTCATAAAGAAGACAAGTCCATACAATGTGACTGTGTAAAGAGATTTAGGTCCCCACAACATAAGGAATACTACGCACACACACACACAGGCTTTGGGATGACAAATATGACCCATTTTCCTTTTACACGCTGATAAATCAGTGAAGAAACAGCGTGCTGTGGCTCAAATCAACAATGTAGAGAGAGTTCATACTAAAATGTGCCAGATTACAAATTTTTCTTTCTTTACAACCGATGTAAAGAAAGAAAAATCACGACTACCTGGAACAACAAGAACACTCGCTGAAGAAATGACAGCTTGAAAAAAAAGGGAGGTCAGTGTGTTGTTAATCATTTGTTGTGTTCGTGGCCGGATCCACTGCAGCAGCTCTGAGTCTCAGCCCACTGACACGGGACAGGTCTGCCTGTCTGTCTGCCTGTCTGTCTGCCTGCCTGTGGCTGTACACACGTAAACACTCTCCACATCCACACGTCTCTCAACCAAACCCAGGCATCTTACCCTCGGATAGCTCCAGATCCAGCTCCGCCAGCTGGTCCCTAACCTCTTTAGGCAAAGCCGACAGATCAACACCGCGGTCGGCCATCGTTGGAAGCACAGCAGCGGCGGCGGCGGCGGCGGCGGCAGCAGCGGCAGCCTGCGGGATGTTTGCGGGATCTCAGACGACAGCGGCTACTGTCCAGCATAAAGTAACCAGAAGCAGATCAGGGTGCTGTGGTGGTGTTTACTCCATCTTCGTGACTCCCTGACACCGCCATGACTGTGAGGGAGACGAGAGCAACTCGCCAGGAGACGCTCTCTGTCAGTCACGTGACCAGGGCTGATGACGATAATTACTGTGACAGGACGCTGGGATGAAGCGGACTCTCTGCGCCCCCTGCTGGTCATGTTATTACAGCTCAGCTCAGAGGATCCAGCCTCTCCCTCACATGCCACAGATGGAAAGAGCAGAGTTTTTGCAGAGTTCAGTTAACCACAATAAGAAGAGCCTTAAACACAATGGCGAAGGCGTGACATTTACATGTAGACTCAAAGCCTACATTTAAGAGATTGATTGTTTCTTCAGGAGTGTCACTTTTGTGGAGAAAGGGGATGCAGTGCCCTATAAGATGTCCTTCCAATCAAAAAAGGTGCCGTTATGAAGTTCCCCACTGCCCCTACATGACTGTGTCCTAGAAGGTCAAAGGTTGTCCTTAGAGGAAATGATATTCAGTGCTGTATAGAAAACGCCCATCTCCGTGATAGATTGTTTAGATGGTTTAAAGGAATGTCTAGGTATAAACAAATGTGTGCGAATGTGAGAAATTAGAGGCACCAGGTCAAATTACATTTTGAAAATATGTTACCACCAAGCGGTTTAGTAAAACTTAGTGCAGCACAAAATATTACACAATTATTTACATTTCAAAATTGTGAATGTTAGTGAAATAATTGCTATTGATGTTACACTGTTTGCCATCGTTGGGGTACAGTACCTAGCACAGCAGTTAAACTCCCCAAAGCTGCGTTCACACCAGTCGGTCCAGTGCAGCTCAGCTCGCCAGTTTGAAATGGTAAACCCTGATCTGGCTTGCATTTCCACTGCAGCATGTGTAGACTCAGGGCCGATAATTGCAACAGCTACATACTGTAAACAAAGCGACATCAAACAAGCATGCTACGGTGTAGCTGACCAATAAATTCAACAAAGAAGAAGAAGAATGTGACAGTGAAAAACTCAGGGCAACATAGGAAGAAATTCATTCAATAAAAGAAAACACAAGTGGACAGTAATAATCCTAATTATTACTGTCCAACAATAACCCTGTATCTAAAAATTGTGTATTTTGACTTTTTTCCCCCATTCCATTTCTAGTGTCCTGTCAGCAGACTGCAGTGTCTCGCTCCACCACCAGACCACTATGCAATCTAAGAATTTCAACAAGTAGGTTCTTTTGGTAATGTTTGACAATCGCACTGAACCAAACTGTACTGCTTGGTAGGAACAGGTTGTTCTAGCAAACATTGCTGAGGTAATGGATTTTCTTTTCTTTTTTTTCTTGTGGCTTTTCAGACAAGAGTTTATTTAGAAAAAAATATGCTACACTCAATATCCCATAGCGTGAAAGCTAAACAGAATCTTCCTCATGTCTGCTCTGACCTGAAAAGGTTCCTGTTGGTGTGAAAAAAAAACAGCTATAAGAGGCCATGAAACTCTGTTGAGCTGAGGAGGTTTTCATTCTCTGTGAATTTAACATGTATGAGCAAACCCTATTACATACTGTGCAAATAATCATGCGATCCATTGTTAAATGTGTCATACAGTCATGCTCGACTCTGACTAAAATGCAATAGCAAGACAGGAGAGGCACAAACTGGGGCTCAGTGGAATATGTTAATGGACTTTTTTTTCCTTTAATTTATTGTATTTGCCCGAGACAACTTATTAGTTGACATTATACACAAGTTATTTTTCCCACCTTGAGGCCTGAGTATTTGACAAAGATCCCCCTTAGAGATATTTTCAGGATTTTTTTTTCTCATGTGGTTTAACCTCTTGTTAAACATGTAAAAGACATCTATGCTCTCAAAATTATGGAACATAACATCATGTGATGGATTAAAAAGCAAAAAAAAAAAAAAAGGTCCACAAAAAAAATTTGTGAAACAATGACAATATTAAAAAAAAGAAAAAGCGACGAGGGAGGACACAATGTGATCGTTTTAGAAGTACAAAACAATCTACAGTTTAAAACTCTAATTTCAAAAGAAGCACCTTGTACACGAGTGAAGTCTGCTTCGTGATATAAGACGGCTTTTCAAATGTCAGAAAGCAACCACACTTAGGACATCCGTACATCCATACAGATGAGCATTCATCACCATTCCCATTCATTCAAGATGATTCATTTTCACATTTTATCTGCACACTTCTGAATTTACACTTTCAACTGAAACAGACCAAAGCCCTCTCAGTGGCTGGGCTACATGCATCAGCTAAATGCAACAACATTGATATTCAATAGAAAAATATATTGCACTACTCTTTTCTCAACTGAAATGCCAGGATAAATTATTTAAAATGCATTAGTTTTGATTATCGTTAAAGGGCCTTCTAAAGCTAACCATTTCAAGGACTGAAGATGGAATTCTAACAGTTCTATCAGGGAACATTTAGCATCAATAATTTGAGGCTTTTGAAAACACATCAATAACCAGTGATAGTACAATGAGGAATAAACAAACAGTGGTATGTTTCAGCCTTGAATAATCCATGCAGCCAATAGGGTTTGATACTTACAAGGTTAATATAATGGGGCCCATTCAAAATGGCTTCACACTAAAGCTACAAAATTCATACAGACACATACAAGGTAAACTGTGTACACAGTTATAATTTGGTTTGTTACACATTCTGCTTACTAAATCCACTGTGTATTTAAGGATAGTTGACACAAAAGGGAAAAAAACTGACAAACAGGGTGAAGAGTAAACAGAAAAAGAGAATTAGCAACACTTTCAAGGCTTTTACTGCAGTCAGTGAGCCAGCCATCTCTCATGGTACTTTCACAGAGTCAGCTAAACATTTTGCAACTGCCCAATTTTAGGCATAAAAATTATTTCTTAGATGAAAAACACAAGGTAACTTACAGCAAAACTGTCCGCTTGAAAAGCAACCAACCTCATCACAGCTAGCATGTGGGACAAAACTGGACTAAAGCTGCATTTTTAAGTGAAACAAAAAAGATTTTTCATTCATACTTTTCAGCCCAAACTGAAGCCTTTTTCAACTGTTGCATCACGAACGTCAAATCCCCAAAACCCTGCAAAGTGACTTTCTGATAGGTAATTCATATTTACATACAGAGAGATGAGGCTTCTCTGAACAGGGAGCCTGCTGTGGTGGAGGACTGATGGAGGCACTGTCCCATGTCTTTGTATGATTATCATTGGCTGTGTGGGGCGAAAGCATCTTAGTCTGGGGTGGGAAAGAAGGTCAAATCCCTCTATTCAAACACTTTGCACTAGTCCGGCCTCCAAATGCCACTCAAGTTCATATTGGCTACCTGTGTCAGCACATCATCTTGAAGTTGCCTGTGACTGCGGTGCCATGACGACTCCTCCCGACTGGCCTGATCCCATGCCGGCCAAGACTGACATAGCCACCGCCTCTGCAGCGCGGACGCTCAGCCCGTTGATGGTGGCCCCTGGGCTAGAGGCTGAGGTGGGCGGTGATGGCCCATGTTGGATAACAGCCGCTGGGGAGCTGATGGGTTCAGTCGAAGCCTCTCTGGAGGTTTCCTCTCCTCCTGCAGCTAGAGACAGAGAAAGAAACATTCACCCTTAGAAAGGTGAGCGAGTAAAAAAAAAATACATTAGATGGATGAGATGACAAATGGATCCTGATAAAAGAAGGGACACAGTGCTGGAAGCTTGTTGGTCAGATTGTGACCACACATGGTTACCTAGGAAAGCTGCCTTCTTCTGCATGACAGTGACAGGACAATCTTTATGAGCCAGAAGGAGCTGCTTAAGCTGTGCCACCTCATTCCTCAGAAGGCTTACTTCATTCTGGCCGCAATAAAGAAAAATCAAGTATATAAATCATTCCCAGCATGCCCCTTCTCGTCACATTATCAACTAAAGTAATCTGTGAGCATGTCTGAATCTTCACTTGCTCACCGTTAGTGAGACATTCATGCTGGCAAGATCCTCCGCCTTCTTCTCCAAGGAGTTAACCCACAGCTTTCGTTTCTGTCTGCAGCGGGACGCAGCCGCTCGGTTTCTCTCCAGAAAACGCTGCCTCCTCTCATCAGGATCCATTTCTGAAGCCCGTCGCCTCCGACCTCCTGTTGGCTGAGCAGGAGACACCTGGAGAAATAGGAGCGGGTGAAACCGATCACATCTCGGGCCCATCAAAACACAAAAACTCTACTGTGGTTACACCACTCTAACACTACAGCTCTGTTTTCAAACACCGAAAACAGAGAAATTTGAAAATGCTACTGGCATTTGAAAAATCTCCAAGGCTGCATTTTAGTCTGGAAGAACAGAAACGGAGACATTTGGAAATGATAAGGCAATTACTTCCAAGCTGCTTCAAAATTGGTTTTAAGGGCCATAACTCAACAATCCACAGTGAGAGAAAAGCTGTGAATTCTTATAGTTTCGGTTTCACCTGCCATGGATCTCAACAGAAATCCTTTCTCTGGCTTTTCTTTTCAGGCACAGTTGTTTCTGAAACTAGGGAAACAACTTAAAATGAGAAAATCTGCTTCTTGCTTCAACTGTACCTGAATGGTCATGTGATATATTATCTTTAGGTGTGCTAGTAGGGACACATGACTGCCGATACATAGCTGGAACACATGGTTTTTATTTGAAAAGTGAGTGGTATGAATGCTGCCATGCTTTATGTGCTACATTTGGGACTGGAGAATGTTGAATTACAGAAAGTTGTTTTAACAAGTGGGAGATTTCCCTCAAAGGCATCAACATGCTGTAACTAAGTCAATGAAATGAAATACAGTAAATGCTTTGTTATAAATGTATTAGTGGTAATTGCAGACTCCAAAAACAACAACAAACTATGACTATGCTTCCCATTTTCCGTCATTTATGTCAAACATGCACAATCCACAATAGGAAATATTTTTTCAGACAGCATAAAATGTTTGAAAGGAACACAAATGGCCACAAACTGTAATAATTCCAATGCTCTAATGCTCTATTACTACTTTGGGGGTTTTCATTCTTGTTATGCTTGACTCATGTATTAAACTGGCCATATACAGCAATCTACTACAGACACACACAATGCTACAATCAGTCACAAACACACACACACACTCACACATACATAAGAACACACTGCTTACGCCCTCACTTATGCTCACATTCGCCAATGCTTGCACAGTACAACAGGTACAGAAAGTACAAATACAATGAACACAGCTTAAGTAATATCAGGGTACATCATGCATTCTATCTCAGGGAAGACTCATGGGTGCGGCTGTTCCAGACTTGTTAGCACCAGTTAGCTTAGGGAGGTACCAAGGAGGGGCACAACCGGAAGCAATGCCTGAAGATTAGCTGGTCATGTGCCAAGAGGCCGGGACTTAGCCTGTGCACCAACAAGGGAGAGCCAAGTCTAAACCATGGCCACTCCCCACCTAGTCTTATCCAACCAAGTTCATACCATAAGTTCAACCATTTATGTTTCTATAAAAGTTATTGTTTCCTTTAATCTGGACGCTCACTCCAACAAAGACGACTAAAGTATTCTTGTTCTCTACGGGTCTTGTACCAGACTGAGGTCCTCAGCTGAGTATTTTCATCTTCCATTTTGCTTAAGAAAATAAAGAGCGCAAACAAGAGAAGTAGTCTGTCCTAATTCAGGGTAAATGAACATGCTGTTGCTGGGCAACCAGACCCAACACTACTCTATTTCCTAAAAAGCTACATTGGTTGCTTTAAAATCTTGAAAACACAGATTGACATAACCCCTTGGTCAGGGTTGAGAGAGAGTGAGTGTGAGAGAGAGAGCGCGCTGCAAGGCAGGCAGATAAATGAATGTGTCAGTGTTGATCAATATATGTGGACCACTGCAACCAAAGAATACATTTAGGCACACTCCACAGATTTTTGGTAGCATATGTGTCCAAATTGGTCACACTCTACCACCCTGCTATTTATGTTTATTTTCTGAAAAATCTCACACGGGCCAGTCGGGGCGGCCAAAGGGCCAGATGTGGCCCAGGGGCCATAACATGCCGAGGTCTGCCCATAGTTTTAGTCCATCCAAGGCAGTTGACCTTCAAATTCTTATTTTCTGTCAAGATTTCACAGGTGTGATGAAAAGTCTTAGAAATGGTTTATAGAAAATCAGCATGGTAACTAGGGATTTTGTTTGGCTTACTTTAGCTTGGCTGTTTATACATGCATTGCTTAAATCATCTTGATGTCCTTGATTACTTATATTAATTTATAACAGTATCTGCTCATCTGTTCAAATTTTTTTAATTTGTGAATTGCTTGTACTGTACTGAAATGTACAGTACAGTAATGATGTACAAGTATGTATTTGTATTGCAATAAGGGTGTTACCAAATGTTTGCATAAGATTTTAAAAATATTCCCAAGGCAGTCAGGTGCCTGGCCCTACTTGTATGATGTCTGTGTCTGCATGCATGGGCTGTGTATTACCTGTGGTTGAGCAGGTGACGGTGCATCAGAGTTTTGGGTGGGCTGCTGGCTCTGTTCCTGCCGCTGTGGGACTGCAGGGATGGATCCTGCCCCACCACCGGCTCCGTCTTGTGCTCCTGGGCCCTGATGAGTCAGAGCTGCCTTCAATCGCTACAAAAACACACAGGCATTTTGGTCAAGTGATATTTTAGCAATGGCTCAGGATTTTATAAAATGTGGCTGTATGAGGTACTGACTAACACATCGTCAGTGCTGAAGGAGCTGTGTGCACCTGCTGTTGGCCTCCTGCACCAGGAATTAGCAGAAGACAGGAAAAAATTCTTTCACTGTAACATGGCTGACAGCAGGGACACAAAGAAAACTGATTTAGCCAGTTAATAAAATGCAGTTCAGAGACATCACAGTTTGGCCATTTTATCTCAGACAGTACTTTCCAACATGTGGTTCAGGTTTTTAAACCACATGGTCTCCCGCACAAACTTTGAGAGAGAAAATCTGCATTTTTAGTTTGCAGTGAGATTGGGGGTGTAGTCTATTGCTGCCTCATTTTGTCATTTGTGAAAATTAAGTAAATTGACAGAGGATTTCAAATAACGAAGCCACAAATTTACACATGAAATTACTGAGAGAAGCAGCAGTGGATCAATAACTTCTGTCTCCTGTGACATAAAATAGCTGATTTCTGTCTGGATTTCAGTACAGGGGAATCAACTGAACAACACAAACTTTAGTGTCAAGTCAGGAAAGGCTGTCAGAGGGTTAGATAAAACTGAGAACATATTCTTAAAATATCTTTTACTAGGTGAGCCTTGTTTTAAGTGGCTAAAATATCTTTTAGTGTGTCACTACTCCTCACTGGCAACCGTGTTTCAGTGGAGAGAGCAAGCCTTTCTTATTCTGGCGTTTGGAGGCAAGCACAGCTCAGTCAGCTGTGACAACCTTTCAGTACCTCATATAACCACAACTTAAAAACCTAAATTATTACTTTAAGTGTACAAAAAGGGTAGGTTTCTGCATTTTTTCCCCCAACTATATTAACTATGACACAATTAAAGAGTAAAGTTGATATGAAATGGATTGTAAACGGTTTTTAGAGTCTGCAGCCAAGAAAATTATGACAATGTATCCTCTCACCATCTTGGTCTCAGAATGCAGGTTATAACCCGAGGGAGAGGATGAACCACTGCTTGCTCCACCAACTGGGGGGCCCGGTATCCCAGGGATGTTAGGCACTGAGTTCACTGGCCTCGCAAGCTGCACATTTCAACAAATAACCATTCAGAATAAAGAAGTACAAGATATGGTGAAATAAAGTATCTTGCAAATGTAATGTTAAATCTTTAAGAGTTCTGAAAACTTCTTACAGATATAACTGAGGTCATCTGAACAGGGCTGGGCAGGAGGGGGACAGTTTGCCCATTAGGAAGGTGCCTCACCAATGGATATGAACCTGTTGGAGAGCTACTGACAAAAATTAAATAATTGTCAATTGGTGTGCCACCCTTCTGTGCTCGCCAAATAAAAGAAAAATAACACTAAGAGGACGGAGACCAAGAAATTTTGGTTAAAACAGGAGGCTTCAGCTCTTGTAATGTGAAAAAATGTCAGAGTGAAACTGATCGTGTAGGTAAATCATTGCAAAGGACAATGGATTTAACCCAAACTGTAAGAAGTGCAGTGACACAGAACTGTTAGACAGAGTTTTAACAGAGTTTTAACTCAGAGACTGAGTTTTTGTACACATTAATTTTAAGGTGTTTTGCAAGCACCACAAATGAACATATGGAAAAACAATTAACAACAGGAACACATTGCAATTTACCCCAGCTGTCTGTTGGAGGGTGGAGCTTGAGTGATGACAGATGTTGGAGATGGCAGAGTAGGTTGAAGGGAGTCATTACTTAGGTGAAGCGGCAGAGAACCTGGACGCACAATGGTGGGAGTAGGAGCAGAGCTGGGCTTGGTGGGAATCTCCTGCAGATAAATAAAGCAATACATTTTATTTCATAATGACAATTAAATTTGTTCATTGCATCTCCAAGAACAGAGGTTTATAATTTATGCTTACTTGTGTCTTGCGATAAAAATTAGCTGGATTTTAATGTTAAATCAGTTAGCCATTGTGTTGGCCACATAAAAGCAGGCTAACAAAGCATTGTACCTTGCCTCTCCCCCTTGAATCTCCACTGTTGTCTGACATACTTGAAGAGGAATCTGGACTTCCAGGAGGGGAAGAATCTACTTGTAAAGGACCCTCATCATCCTCATCTTTTATTTCAGATGGTGTTTGTAAAGGTGCAGCCTTGATGGCAGAAGGGATATAAGAATAGATCAATATAACCCATTTTACAGTGTGCCCTTCAATCAAGATGTACATCCATCCTTCATCTCACCGGATGTTTTGGCCTCTGCTCATCTTCCTGTGCTTTGTTAAACTCCTGTTCAAAGGACGTGGCCAGTTCATTGAATAACCCAACCTCCTCACAATTCTTTAAGAAGCGTGTGGGTGTTGGGGTCTGGTCTGAAAAAAGAAGCAGCAAAAAAACAGATCATAAATTATGTTAATGAACAGAAATACCTCCTTTCCAAATGACAGTACTATGTTATAAGTGTTCTTCATTCAATAATAAATTATGTAAAAGATAATATCATTACCTGCAATAATAACAGAGTCTGTTCTGGCAGGACCAAATATTAATGTCATTTCATGCTTGTGTTTATGGACTGACAGGTGGTCTTCATTGGTGAATCTCTGCAAACAATCACAGCAGATTAGAAAAATATGGTTTAGTGTCGTTAATGTGTCTATTAAGCTGCTGAAAAGTCTGATTTAAAGTTGTTGCACTTGCTTTCTATGCTGATGACCAACATTAAGGTCAGGCACTGTAAAAAAGAAGCCTTACTTGTGCTCGACGATTATCACCAACTACTTTGCCATGCACTGACTTCACCTTGAAGTTAGTGCTGACTTAAAATGCAATGAGTTAGATTTCAGGGGTGGATAATCAAGTAGGTAAGGAAAAAAGTGAAGATAAGTGTTTTAAGGAATCATTCATATGAATTTATGTTGACAAATCATACCTGCCCACATCCAGGGACAGTGCAAACAAAAGGCCTGTCATCCCCCATTTCAGACACAGGTTCTGCAAAAGAGAGGGAAAGCAAAACACAGCTATCTTATTAAGTTTTAACCTATAAAGCAAGGACAAAACAATTAATTCATGTCACTGCATACTAGTGAATATGGATGTAACAGTAAACCCAAATGATGTTCAAACCTTGACAAAATGAATAGCACATAGTGGAAGTGTTACAGCAGTATTAACTTATCAAGAGATTTTATTATGGTTACCTCCCTACCATTTGGATAACTTGCATCATTGGCCTGCTTGACATCTAGGACATGCACCTGTTGAGGGCTGACTACAACAACTGTGTGAGTGAAATGCATGAGCTGACACTACACATTTTAACACATGCAAGCCCATCGAGAAGTCGTCGGGGCTCAAACAGGCCGACTATCCTCGGCCTGTTTGTATCATTGGCTTCTATCTCGTCCGAGAATAATCGGAGCCGAGCGTTTAGCGATGAAGCAGCAGAGCTGCCACACAGCCTGTCCTGTAATGTAATGATACGAGTTACCTCAAGATAGATCGATATTATTCTAATCTACCAGGGTGTCTGTGATGATGGAGCAAAAGTTTGATTAAAATAAAATGACAATTATTTGGCTAAAATCTGACTTCATTAAAGATGGGCCTTAAGCTAAAATGCTAGCCGTGGCACATCATTTTGGTTACGAACAATCGTGTCATCAAAGGGAACGTACAGGTTTACATTCTAAAAACAATGTGTAACATCTTTAAAGACAACGTAAAACAAATAAGCCTCGTGAAAAGGTTTCAGCGTGGCTGACAGTCACAAAACACCTAGCTATGCTAATGCTAATCATAGCTTCGCTAGCTTACCTTTGGAAACAGGTTGGCCAAGTTAGCAGCAGAATATTAGCATGCTAATGCTAAATAAATATGTGTTCGACTGCTGGTAAATAAACACCGACATCGTCGTTTTAGTAAAACATCATATTCCGGGTCAAATCATGTAAAAAGTGTCATGTCTCACCCACCGTGAGGACAGCCTCTTCACTCCACCTCCCTGCGCCCTGCTCCAGACAGCGCTGCTGAGCTGCTACCGATGCTGCTGCCCGTTGTTGACACTCTGACACTTCCATTGGCCAAACACCGCGAGAACTTCTATTTCGCCAGGTATTATGTAATGGGGCATTGTTTTCTGCTTCACTCATTAAATCACTTCATAATGGATGTTAGTTGTTATTTTAAGAAAAATGATATGGACGTGGATTTTTTTAATGGAGAGTTTCATATTAAAAATGTCATGTTATGTAGAAATAAACTACCAATTTAAATTTATAACTAGACTGTATTTTGTGACACTGTAAGGACTCACAAATCAAAAAGCCTTTTGGACTATGAATATAAACTTCAACTCCTCTTATTTTGAATGTACGTACACCATCATGTCCATCCTTCCTGTTTGCTTTTTCATGACTTGATTTCCTGTAGGTTCCATGCATGGTACATGAAAGGAGGACAAACTGAAACTCCTCAGTAAAGTATCTCTAAAGGAAATACAATTCATTGGAATCAGTACTACAACTAATGAAAATCTCCATGAGAAATAAAAACAGTATATTGAGCAAATTTACAACAGGAGACGGGACTGTTAAAAAATAAATCTTTATTTTCATATAATATGCTCAGTGATAAAGTAATTGTTAACACCAGTGTTTATGTGACTGAAAACTGCAATTTCTTTTTTCTTTGAGATAGTTACAAGCATGAGTTCCATATAAGACTGGTTGCACTGGCAAGCTTACAGAACTTTATCACAAACACAACAATGGGCAAATGAGCATGCAGTAGTACATGGTAAGCTTCATTCCAATCAACTTTTTTTTACTATAAACCGAGATGTAATATGAATAAAATAATGACCATGCTTTTGACAACAAATTACACAGCCTGATGTGCTCCATTTCTTTTCTGTTCAAATTAAACAATGTTAAGGCACTGCAGGCTTAGTGAGAGTGAATAGTTCCATGTAGTCTGAGGCAGAAGCCATCTCTCTTTTGCAGCCAAGAATTACACTATCAGATACAAACACACACACTGAGACAACTACTGATTAACAAAATACTGTACAGAGACAACAGCCTGTTTTATTCCCCTGAACCTGAAAATGTGTAATTCTTATACCTCACAAATTTTTGTTTGCAAGACCACAGGCTATGTAGATGAAAACACAATAAAACGCAAGTTCTGAGTTTCAGCACCACCTTTCCAATCTCAATCTGTAATTATTTAAAGCCATGAAATTTAAGGATAGTGCATTAAAGTTATCATAGCTGGTACAAGTACATTCTGGTCATGTTTTCAATATAGTATTTTCTTCACAGAATAGTCCACACAGCAGTCCACCAATTTTCACAAATACCACTAAAAGGAAACCACTAAAACTGATTAGAAAATTGATTTTAAAGAGCTTCTGCAGCAGGAAAACAAGCACACACAAAAAAACCCCAGAAAGCTAAAATACACAAACATTTACAAATCAACACAATTCGATAAACAGACTACATTCATCTAAATCAAAACAGATGCAATGTCTCCAAATCACAGGACGACATTGGCCACATCAAACAAAAAGCCACTTTTAAATCAGCAGGTGACATATTTACTGAAAGGAAAAAAAAACATCCTGCATATTATGTTCAAGAAAGTTACATGTATTGATTAGTAATCAATTCTTTTCTTACCTCTTACCCTTCTCTAAACACTGAAAATAAAGAACTATATAACCCCAATTACTATATTCAGATGGAAAGAACTCATGTTTCTCACATATTCAAGACTGCACAGCGTTATCATGGTGAATAACTAGTTTACTGGACCATTTGAAACTAGTTAAACAGTTCTGGGAAAAAGTGTGAAAAAGAGCTGAAACAAGGGTTGTAATCCTGGTGGACACCAGAATTATTAACTGATAAAAGAGGGGAATAGTATTTCTGCTTCTGCTCTAATGTCTAAAAGAATTGTCTAAACAAATAAACAAAAAGAAGATATTATCACAACAGTAAAAGGAAAATTCATGATTAAATCATGCAAAATTACACACGCAAAACTACTCATTATTGTCCATTTGTTCTTTCAAATGCCAGCAGCAGCGCAGCAGCACATCTGCACCACAGAGACAAAACTGCCAAAAACATTTAATGATAGACAATTTATATCCATGAAACTTAGTGTTTCATCATCTTTTGTGGACAAAATCATGAGAACTGCTAAATAAAATTCAAACCCTTCTGTGGTTAATCACATAAACCCATTTTTTTACTATTACACAGTACATTAATCATCTTTCATAAATTGTACATCCTCATCCTTATTCTGAAAATAAAGCTGACAAAAAGCTGAAGATGAACCATTTTGAATGTTGACAAAGCTTGCCAAATCTTTTACAATACCAGATCCCCATTTCCAATTTTCACTTTTTTCAACATGCTCACGCACATGCAAAGACCTTGTGCATTTATGGTGTTATTCATTAGCAAATGTTCCGTCACTGTCTGAAATTCTGTCAGCAACTCATTTCCATTTTCCTAAAAGGAATTACTTAATCTATTAAAATAAATTCTGGTCTGCAATAATGTTAAGATAATCTTTGACAACACATGTCACAAGATTTAATATATATATATATATATATATATATCTATTTACATACATTATATATATATATATATCTATATCTATATATATTATATATATATATATCTATATCTATATATATATATAGATATATTTACATATTCATTTGCCATTTCTGTTTCAGTTCATGTTTTAATGGCTCCCTTTTCTTTTGTCATTTTAGTGACCTTGGGGGAATGTTCTGTTCTTTGCCACTGCGTCTGGTGCTGCGCTGTTGAGTGAACGCCTTGCCACTGTTCATGCCTCTTAGATGCTCCCCAATTTTCCGTCCAGCACCTCCACCTCTGGCTTGGCCATTCCCTCCTCTGAAGGACCGTAATGGTTGACGAGGTGGACGGCTGTCTTCATTTTTATCTGGTTTCTCTGTCCTGCATCTCACGTTGGGGCAAGCATCTTCCCCCTTGTTGACTTTGAGCTCTTGCAGTGGTTGGGAAGCTGAAGAGGCAGGAAGTGAGGGAGACGGTGTTGGTGCTGGTGGCTTGTCCTTAGCCAGCCTCTGACACACCTCTGCATAACTGAGCTTTTTTAGCCCCTGGTAGAAAAAAATGAAATCATTAATATTCAAGGAGGACTAAAATAAAGTCACAATATGTGAGAAACAATGGCTATGCCCATTTGGATGCCACATGATCCAAAATGTTTAAAATACTCAATCAGAAAAATAATATCAAACATTGACCATTGAGATCAATGGCAGAGAAGTGAATTAATTTGTAGAAGCAGGCAAGCAAAGAAGCAGCAGATACATTTCTGTTGGTTTTTATTTTTGGCCTGTCCAAACTAAACTGAATCCAGTCTGACTGAAGCTGTAATGAACTATTATTTACAGAGCAGCAAGCCGCAAACTTTTCAGATTCACTGGTTAAACCCACATTCAATGAATATTTTACATTTGGATGCACCTCCAAAAAAAGAAAGGTCTAATATTTCGGCACACATTCGCTGTGGCATTCTTTCGATAAGCTGCAATATCAAAAGGTTTATTTCCGTCCAGCGTTGCATTAATCTTTTACCAAGATCTTGTATTGATGATGGTGATGATGATCATCATCTTGGAATATGCCCATGCCATCAGCGAAAAAAAAAATCCATTGATGGAATAACCTGGTCATTCAGTTTATTCGGGTAGTCAGCTAACCTCATTCTTTGGGCACACAATGTTGCTAAATCTACTGTTGCTAAACCTGACCAACTGCAGCTTTTCCACAACCACAGGATGTGTCTTTCAACATGATTGTTTAAAAAATGAGAAGCTACTCATTGCATCATTTGGGCTTAAATAACTTTTTGCCAGCTGAAAGATAATCACCCATGCAGTAATTATCCAATGGGAGGCTCTTATGTATTTGCTTAGTTAAATCCAAGTGGTGAATTTTTTTTTGGCCAGGCAAAGCAGAGTTAGTTATTAAGCTGTGCTAATATAATGACTCAAATCATTGAATCAACAGGGAAAAATAAGCAAGGAAGTAATGTAGGGTTCTGGAGGAAAAGAACATGTCTTACAAGCTCTGATGTTGGAGTTGAGGGAGACGGAGAAGGTACTTCTGTTGGATCAGACTGGCAGCTGGTGGAGGAGCCATGTTCTGATGCTTCTGGAGAAACTGCCTGCGTGGATGGAGAGATAGTCGTTTCTGGGACTGGGTGATCCACTTTATCCTCTTCCTCCACTGAAGAGGAGACACTGAATTGACATGAAACACGTGAAATGTTATTTTCCTTCATGTGTGTCCATTCCTTCCTTCCTTCACAGATACATTTAATCAAATATATTAGTTTTTAGTTAACTACCATGAGGTGGGAGGTGTCATGGTATGCAGTGTCACTCGAGCAGGTATAGCAGCCTCTGTAGTTTCTTGGCTTGTGGACTAAAATGAAAGTAATGCAAATTTAAAACTGTATATATGTATTTACACAACTTTAATTTAAAGACTGCTTTTAAGGGTGTTGAATGCACATGTCAAAGAAGGAAAAATGTACCTTGTTAGTCACTTTTAGGCCTCGCACAACATCAGAGAGGCGCATCTCTGGTGTGATTTCTTCCCGTGTACTGACCATAGATCCCGGTAAAGGAGGAAAATTAGAAGCTTCCAGTTCAAAATTTGGTGCAGATATCTTGGCCTCCATCAAAGGGACAGGGCGCTGTAAATATTCCAGTGAAGTCAAAATTAAGACAAGAAAGAATCTTGGAAAGTACTTGATGAAAACCTCAAAACAGGTCCAAATGTTTAGAAACAACTTGTGTGGGGAAGTAATTTAAGGAGGAAAAGAATAAAGAAAAAAATAGGAAATATCCTCACCACAATCTGTTCATCTTCCCTTTTTCTCCTCATGCCTCTGTGGCTTCCTCTCCTATTAAAATCATACATATTTTCACATTTTACATATTTAAAATTTACATGAAATAGACACAGGCACATCAATTTGCATTAGAGGATCGCCATTTGGTCGTACATCTACAGTAAGTCTTTTTCCACCCACCTTCCCCGTCCACCATCAATTAAATCTCCAAATGAAATGTTGGCCTGTAAGGAGGTTTCTTTAAGACTGAAAGAGGGCAGAGAGCCTGGTTCTGAACTCTGTGTCCCTGATGTTTGAAGGGCCTGTGCACTCGGGGGAGCAGGCAGGCTGTCCATCAGAGCCCCAAGAGCCAAAGGAGAAGTAGGGGGACAGTCAGCAGGCCTGTGGTGACCCTTTACATGGTTTCTGGAATATATACACAAACAACCAAAAAATTTCATTCATGACAACTTCATTTTGAAGTGAAAATGTATGAAGTAAAAAAAAGTAACACTGTCTTTAAAAACAAAAAGAAAAAAAATATATACACTTCAGCTTACTCCAGCATATGCATATCATTTTAACTGAGCTTGGCATGGACAATAAAGCTGTGTTCTGTAACGATCCTTTTCAGCTACAATATATCTACACTATTTCATTAGTCAGTCTCAAATCCCAAGACAAACATCCAAAAACACTGTTACAATGACCAATTTATTGTAATGTTAGCCTTTCTAATATTAAGCATAAACATTAAACTTATTACTGCAAATATGAGTTATGTATTTGACTTACCGGTTCCTGTTCACGGGTCGCTGAGTGTTGGTGGAGCTTGAGTTTGCTTTGTAGTTACCGGTGTAACCATTCATGAATGCTCCATTAGGGAAAGGTGCCTAAACATTATGGTGGTAGTGGGAATCCAATTATACAATTGTCTCCTTTCATGCTCAAACAATACATAAGATACAGACGAGGGGTGTCACGATTCCTCCAAATCCTGGATTCAATTTTAAGGTCATGATTCCGTTCTAGATCTCCCCCCCCCCCCTTTAGCACAGATGGGTCTGTCATTTTTAGACTTGTCTAGTCTAGTATCATTGGTTTTATGTCATAACTAATTTCTGAATTCCCATTTCAATTGTTCAATTGTGATAATGTTCATAATTTATTTGCAATATACCAAACTAAGGCCTTATTGTCAAATTTAAATAATGTATTAACAATATGAAGCTGACAATAACCACTCAATTGTAAACTAAGCTTAAAAAGAAGTTATAGAGAGTCATGTAGGTTTGTGTTGCTCTGAAGGTCCAGCAATCTGTTGTTAAGACCACTAAATCTGCACTGACCTCCAATGATATACATGGAAGGCTACACCTTTGTAGTAAGATGTGACCTGCTTGGCATTTCGTAGCATGGTTCCAGTACGCTAATTAAATGTTTAAATCCAGGGATTTGCCACCACTAAATAAGCTTGCATGCCTGATGCTGCAAAAAAGAGCCTATAACACGAGTTATTACTTTAGCGAAAGTTGAATTTTGTGGATGTTTTTGTCAAATGAAGACGGAAGGGCTACCTGTGTTAACGGAATTGTTCTCGTAGTTCTGTCTAAGTCCTTATGATACACATGGAGATGTTCTGTGCATTGCTTCATGTGCATAACATGGCTTATATACCGTGGTTTTCTTGTTGACCATGTGAACAAAACTCACGGTGAATAGAAAATATTTCCACACTGGTGATTTCAGAGAAGCTGGAGTTTCGAGTTTAAGTTCGGTCAATGTGTCGTCCAAATCAGAAGTTGCCAACCATTAGTTGGCAGCAGCTTCAGATAGGAGGGAGTACGTAATGTGTAGTCATGCTATAATGGTTACAACCACAATACTGTGGGTTTTTTCCCCTCTGGTACATCTCCAGGGCGTCACACTGGGGGTGTGTGGTTAAATCACTGATTCCATCTTTGCTTTTGAAGTTTGAGATTGTGACGTAGTTTTAATCAATATTGATTTCCAGTTGAGATTGTGACACCCCTAATAAAGAAAAAGATGCTACAAATTCAAAGTCATACATGAGCCTGCAGATTGTAACATTAGACAACGATATGACTATATTAATACATTTAAATAATGACAATGATGTTTAACCTTTACAGATTTTCCTCATGCATCTGTCTTATTTTGTGAGCCACATTGTGAAGGAATGTCTTACCAGTGGTGTTTCAAAGTAAGGCATGGCTGAAGGGTTCCAGGAGGGAGACACCACAGGATAAACAGGATACTGCTGCTGGGGGCTGTACAACTGTTGCATATAGACGGGGGAACTATACTGGGCCTGTGGCTGGGCCTGCTGACTGTACACACTTGAATCCACACTGCGGAAGCCATTCTTACCAAAGAATGCATTAATGGCCTTAATGCGGGCCTGTGGGTGACGGGAGAGGAAGGAAAGGAGTGAGTTTTGTTTTGGTTACACAAGTGAGGCCTGTAATGTATCTCTGAACACGGTCCTTAAATCCCCTCAGATCTCATAATCTTACGGTCATTAGGTCATAAAACACTGCTCAGACTAGGGGAAAGAAGATATAGCAAGGTTGGGGTGAGCAGGAGAGAAAAGGAGTACAAGGAGGAGCAGAGGTAAAGAGTAGATTAGAGCAGAGACACAGAACATTATAATAGAGAGCTACAAGTGAAAAGTTCCTCCCAGCCAGTCACAGTGCATATGAGTCCTTCGAAGCGCGATACTGATCATCACTGGGGTTTACACAGGACAATTATCTCACAAACCACTTTGCTTTAAAAAAAAAAAAAAACAAGGTCAAGTCAAAATCAGCTGAAAAAGAATGTATTAAAAACCTGAAATAGTAAAGGTAAATGTCATAATGTGATTAAACAAAAAGGCCCCAAGGTCACTATTGTGGCTAAGGCTTAGCCAAACAGCCTAACCAGGAGAGTAGCGACATGACAGCTGATGGCACAACTAGTCCTGGGTAAACAAGCCTTGTGGGGCTCCAGACATGGGGTCTAAGCAAGAACCAACAATAAGCAGTGATCCAGCCTGAGCAAAAAACATTTACTATCATATAGTATACTAAAGTAATAGAACTTACCATGATTGGTTTTCCCTGGAATGTTTTCACTTCCTCTCTTAAGTATCTGAGTGCCTGGGGACAAGAAATAAAAATCACAATGCAGTTAACTTTTTGAATAGTAAAAAGTTTCTTACCATCCATTCCAACTTATAAAAAGATGTCTAAAATAATTTGCACAACTTTGTGGTAGTATCTACTATGTAAAGACCATTAAAATGCCCCTTCAAGTTTGTGGGGGGTCTCCTATATTTCAAAATGAAATCAAGAGGAAACAGAAACAACTTAGAATATGTAGGCTGTTTGAAAAAAGAAAAAAAAAGTGAGAAAAATCCATGACCTACTAATAAGAAAAAAAGAGAAAAACAACCTGTATTTGAAAATTAAAAAATGCAAAGCAAGGTGGTCCGAAATACATTCTGCAATTAAAATGAGAGAACATACCTGTAGTGCATCCATATCTGACTGAAAAGTTATGTACCAATTGCTGTTATGTGCAAACTCAGCACATAATGCTTTAGGACAGTTTTCACTCTTAAAAAGAGCCTCCACCTCCTGCAAAAGAGATGCAAGAAATATGTTACACTGACTAAGCCAACTGAATTGTCTTCTCAGCAGCAATGCAGTTGCAGTCATATAGGAGAACTTTGTATAGTTTTGCAGTTGTCTTTACCTCAACAGGTGTAGTTTCTGGCACCTCTCTCAGAATAATGATGCAGCGACTGTGGTTTGGCCGAACCTTCTCTCCACTTTCATCAACTTGTACCATGGGAGAGGCTGTAACAAATACAACATTAATATAAAGTGTTTTGACTAACTGGTAGTGTGGGGTAGTATACCGGTTTATACCAATAAAAAAAAGGTATTTTTTATTATTTAAATTTTTCGCACACCACAAGACTGATATTAAGAAAAATGGAACATGGAAGCAAAACGGTGTTCAACAGGGGACCCTTTTCACTGCTGCACCACACATGCTTTGAGCTTAGATTAAGTAGTAACTATGGCAGTAATCAATTTACTCCACCAACTTAGCAGAAAATGCATTTAAATGTAACAAGAATGATTAGTTACATTAACAGAAACATGCCACTACCTCTCCCACTAGACCACTATCACAATGAGAGTGCGTGCACCTGTCTCACTGGAGCACTCTTAACTGGTAACTCATGCAGTAACATTTAGGTCTAACAGATAAAAATTTCCCCAGTCAGAGGTGTCCATAAATTTATAACAAACGCATGCAAGAGAGCATTCTCTTAAAACATGCATTGTTTAGTCAAACACCATGACGTTATCTGACAATACTAATAAAATGTAGTACCTGGACAATATTTGTTAAAAATAAATAAATAAAAATAAAAGTACCTCGAAGTACATTCACAATAAGGTCCATATCAGTGGTAAGGGCTTTGATATCTTCCATACAAGCAATGGTCCAGATGGGAACAAAATTATCACTGTCCATCTGGGAGATCAGGTACAGGTCCTTGGAGAGGTTTTCTCTGCAAACACCCAAAAGCAAAATATTGATTTTAAAATAAATAAATAAACGTTTGAAATACACATAGTTGAAGACTAACTCTACTAACAGGACCAATTAAGAAAAAATAATTCTGAAGACCCCCACCTTCCAATTTTATAACACTGTAACTGATGCAACACAAGATCTAATCAATCATTAACTCTTTATTTATTGTTCAAATTCCATCACATCTTTTCAGATAATTTCAATGACATTCCACCATATCCACCATTGTTTGACCCCACTGTACACAGATTTTACCCAATATTAAAACATTCAACTGGCTTTGTGTTGTGGTCTATTTGTGAATATTTGGGACCTGTTTAAAAAAAGTCAAACAAAACATCAATAAAGTGATGCTTCTGTTTTTAAGAAACAAACAAAAAAACAACTACCCCAAGTGGACTACACAATTCCACTCAATCAGCAACAATTCAAATTGATGCACAGGTCTCTGAACCTAACAGCCAATTAATTTGGAATGTTATATTAACATATGGCTAATGGTACTCCTTTTTCTTGGATAGATTTATAAGATAAAATAAAAAATATGGGAACAGTGCCTCTTTTGCAATCAATCCTGCTTTACAAAATGAGGTGATGGAGAATACACTGGCAAAGAACAAATGCTAAAATTACAATTGTGATATATAAAAAATAGATTTTTAAAAATAAAAAGTCTACTCACCTAGAAAAGCAGAACTCAAGGTGCTTCTTCAGAGACTCCCTCATGCTCTCCTCAGACATTGGTTGTTCCTTAGAAGCATCCCCATCTATGGCCAGTTCACTATGTGGGTCAAAAACTAAATACTCCAGGTCAGGGTGGTGGATGTCATTCATGTTCATATCCTCAGTAGGTACAGGGGCATAATCAGCAAGACTGTCAGGATATTCAGTGTCACATCCTTTACCCCCTGCAGAAATAACATCTGAGTAACCTAAAGTAGAGAAAGCAGGCAGTGGCAATAGTTGTGAAATAAATTTCACATTTAAAACCACAACACAATACTCTGAACATGCTTACAATATATTGTACATCTTCAAGGACACAGACTTTCAACACTTACGCAACTGTAACTATGTGTTATGTTTAAGAAATACTTGATTTATGCTAGACATGGTCCACCCTCACACTTAACACATTACCAGCAGAGAAAGGGGTTTGATGTTTATTAGCGATTAATCATGTGATGAAGGCAGGCTACAGATAAACTTAAGTTACAAAATGCCCAACACAGAAGTGGCTATGGTCATACCATTGGTCATCTCAGCAGGAGGGTAGCTGTGCAGCCAAGGAGAATCCTCTGTCTCCTCTGGGAGGTCATTCTGGTGGGAAGGAACTTCCTGCCACACTTTAGCATTGGGATTCAGACCAGCTCCCTTTGTGGTAACCTGAATGATTATATATGTGCCAAAGGTTCAAAACAATAGTTTGGGTTTCACACCTTAAATGCATGTAACTGGTATAAAATAGTATAGTTCAAGCATGTTGTAGTCAGTTTATTTTTCATTTATAAAAGTGACTCAGTGAAAAGACTTATGTAAGAATACACATTTCATAATAAAAAATAATAAAGCTGAACTGAGTGTAGCCTGACATTTCCAAGTACCGTAGAGAATAACAGTATTAAGTACAGTATTAACCCTCCACAACTATCAGAACTGGCTTCCCGCTCAAATATACCTTTCACAGGCAGTCAAATGAATGGAGGGAGTTCCTAAATGAATCTATAATCCAGCTTTGGCTTAGTGTCTCTCTCTCTCACACACACACACACACACACACACACACACACACAGGTTTAAAGGGGCTATTCTTATTAGGACACTATAGAGTTCCATTGTTTGGACAGCCAAATCCAATCTTATTTGTAACCTTACACAAAACCAGTTAAATAGTTAATCTAACCACAATTTGCATCTTCACACTAACTATAACCACAGGGTCAGAAATTAGCTTCTACCTCATTAGATAAACAAATATTATTTAAGACTCATCCCTTTTCCTTGTCTTCCATCACCTTCCTTCTGGAAGGTGTTGCAGTCTATAAGACCACACACTACCATATTCAAGGTGTTTTTCTTCCCCAAGTGCCATCAGGGTCCTGAACTGCCTAGATGCTCAAAGCAGCATCCCAACACAAGAAGAAATTACATGCAATAGTTTTGTATGCACTGTAGCTGAAAAACACACACCAATTTATACTTCTTTTATTATTATTTAAGGATATTGTATAAATGTTTTTTTCTTATTATCTTGTACAAATGTTCACTATAATGTCTAGCAATGGAGAACTAGCTTGTTTCACTGTACCCAGTGCAATGACAAGTCATTTGAATAATTTTAAATTGATCAGAACCAGGCTTTTGATCCCCATGAGGACTACTGGTCCTGAAAAGTTAAGTCACCAAACCAGAAAATCTCCTTAGGAGATAACAAAATGGACTGGCGACCTGTCCAGGGTGTACCCCGCCTCTCGTCCTATGTCAAGCTGGGATTAGGCACCAGCGCTCTCCACGACCCTCATGTGGAGGATAAAGTGGTAGAGGATGAGCGAGCGAGTGAATATACTCACACTCAACTTTGACCAACTATTCAATCTCACTGCATTGCCTTCAATCAGTTAAAGTACCAAAACAAAACACAGTTCAAATCGTAGCCCTAAACTGGGGGTTCTGCTTCATGAGGACCACTGTTCCTGACAAGGTCAGTGGTCAGTGTTTGTGCCAGAAAAGGCCCTCCAGGTACAAACATACATACATACACACACACACACTCCTCGGTGAGCTTCCATTGGATCACTTATCAGCTAACCCCGCCTCTCCAACGGTCACATGTAACCATACATGGCATTGGTCCGCCCGGGAGCTGCAGCGTGACTTAACAATGCATGTTAATCTGTCAACCGTTACATAATATCGATTTGACTGCGCTTCGTTCATTGATGCGAAATTAGTAAAGTGCTCTACGTATGACAACAAACCTACACAGTGTGTGCTGAGATGAGTTGGCGAGAGAAGCACAGCTGCCTTTTCATTTCGACAATCAGGAAGAAAGAAGAGAGCACATGGCGCAGACGTGCCCACGCCACTTTAACACACGCACGATAATATAAATAGTAATTTCACCTGTAAATATAAATGAACTGAAATAAACAGTGTTAAAGAGCGACTGTGGTTAATAGATTGCAGAATGATGTATTGGTCAAAGTTATGTCCGCTGTACCAATGCAGTGACCTTTGATAGCCGTTTAGCCACCAAGTCAAACAAGTAGCTTTCATTGAAAGCAAATCACGTGCTGCACATGCAGCGTAAAAAGTTAAATAATACACCAAGTGCAGCTTTTTACAGAACCAAAATAATGATGTTTTTACAATGGAACACCGTGTTCATTTAAACACGTTTTGGCACATTAGCATTATTTCGTGGTTGTCTAATGATGACGAGCGACAACAAAAATACTCGCCTTTAGCTAACTAGCTTAAGTTTAAATAGCAATAATAACCGGTATACACTTTACACCTAAGTGACCGACAGTTTAACAGTAGTACCGTGTTTACATTTTTATTTAAATGTTTATTGTGACAACCATAGTAGTTAAGTAACACTCTGAAGTGATAAGCAGCAAAGCGGTTTAGTTCAGAGCTATAGGAGGTTACAAACGAGAGAAGGGACGCGAACAGGTTGTCGCATGTTAAGCTAGCGTGATCAAGGTCCAGGCCCCAAACTCACCATGCTGCTTCAACGCTCGCCTCTTGTCACCGTGTCTTCCTCGGGAGCAGAGGGATTCAACCTTCTTATTAAGACTCAATTCTTCCGCGACGAGTTAAACGAAATTATCAGCACTTTTTTTTCCTTTTCTAACAAAGTGTTCCTCCGTCTAAATCTGGTTTCCCCCGGCAACTGCTGGTAACATATGGCTGGACTGAGCGTCTCTTGGCGGCGTTTCCTCACGGAGCTTTCGAACTTTGAATTAAAAAAAATTATAAGGGGAAAAAAATCATTTCCCGTTATGACGAAAAAAATGTTCTCTTTGCTCAATTCCTCATCCCACAGGTTAGCTTCACTCAGCCAGCACGTGACAACTGCGTCCTCTGTCTGCCACAGTCCCAGTGCAGGCTATTGGTGTTGCTGCTACTACACTCAACTCCGTCAACAGCAACGCTAACGGCGCAGCGTAGCAACCGCTCTGCGTGTGTGACCTCCGTGAGTAAGGACTCGCTTTCCAGGCTTTCCAAGCACCTTACAGCTGAGGCCAATTACATAAATATGCATAAATAACTGAAAAATCATTTTACTTTTATTACATTGAGATTGTGCTAAATAATAATTATTTTTAAAAAAATCTGAGAAGACTTGTAATAATCACCGGGCGCTTTACAGGTACAGGTACACCTGTTCAACTACCTCTAATCAGCCAATCAGATGGCAACAAACTCAACAGTCAACTGGGGCTTATTTTATTTCTCCATCTAATTAATACGTTAACTAGTTAGTCTGATAACTGGTTCTTATTAAAGAAACAAAGCTGAAATTTCAAGCATTTTTCAAAACCTGAAAACACATTGGAATTCAAGCTACAATATAAATCTTGTTTTTACACCTTTACACGTTCTTCTGGCAAACCTGTTGGTTATTATTTTGTATTTATCCTTTGTTTGAACTCAAATTTCTTGAAAAAGATATCAATGTAGGCTATTCACTCTTTTGTATCCAAAACAAAAATGTAACACAAACGATGGAACCAAGTCTTGCTTGGAGACTTGCAGGATTGTTTTCATTCAGACCAGCTCTGATGGAAACTAATGAGCATGCTTTGATATGAACACTGATGTTGGATTTTGGCTTTCATAATTGTACAGAAATTTGCATGCAGTGTATTACAAACTGAACAGCTGCAGTACCTCCATCACTCACACACCCACTGTCCTTTCACCAAGGTGATTTTTTTAAAGCTGATTAAACCTCTCTACCAGAACATATGGATGTGTGAATGTATTTAGTCCAGTCTTTTCATGCCACCCAAGAAGTCCATAATCTGATTAGGGTCAACTCTGTAAACATTCTGTATGCGCATCAGAGGATTTAGTTTGATGCCTTTTACAAATATGGATATAGTCTGATGAATGACAAAATACTTAGTAATGACATCAGCCGTGAAGCAAGAGTAGTTACAAAGTGTTAATTGCATTTACAGGAACATTTAATTATGCAAACCCAATTTAATTAATTACTTTAAAATTGCCCAAGTACATGATTGCTATATCACGACAACCTATTTGATAAAACAAACACATTTTTTAATTATTTAGTATTAGATTTGACTTCATAAGGTTAACCAAAGGCATTTTATTGTCCATAACCATACATCAAGTAAACATTATTATTATTATTATCATCATCATCATGAGTCACAGATCGTTAAGCTTTGGTGGTTCCAACCGTTTGTGATGTCTGGTGGCTCTGTTGTAGCTGCTGGATCTTTATGTTCATTACTTCAATTACAGCTGCAAGACAAAACACAAAGTATTATATGGATGGGTCATCTTTGCCTGGTTGTGGTTGAATTCATGACAAATGCAAATCACAATAGCTAAGATTTTAATGCAACCTACAAAAGCAAAGCCTAGCCCTAGCAGACCAAAATAAACACATAAGGTGTTTTATTTATTTATTTTATCCCTTGTGTCCCTACTACACTGCAATAAGTTTTAACATCACAATGACACGTTTAAACTTAAATGTTGTCTATTTGAACTTGTGTCTCTCAGACTTTGAAAACATTTGATTTTTTTTCCATTATTAGTAAATGCATCTTTGGTTCGCTTTTGACAAAGCACCATACACTGGTAGTTGAATCATACTTCATTTCAAATTACTGCCCATGTGACACCACTGCAGTCCTCTGTGCAAAATAATTAAAAAAAAATTGTATTTTTGGGTTCTTGCACTTTACATATTCGTTGTGTTTGTGAGGGAATTACACCATGGAAACATGTCTATGTAAAATGAAACAAATAACATTTGGAAAAATAAAATTAAGTACTTGGTTTACCTTGTTTCATTGCATGCTTTTCCTGAAGGGCAGGCTGAATTTTCTCTATCTGCTTTGTGAGAAATTCTATTTTGCGCTTGAAGAATGTCTCAGAGTCTTTCACATTCTAAAGAAACAGAAAAGGACAGACTCATAAAATAAAATTCACATCACAATTACCTCTTAAAAATGTATAGGATTTTTTCAAAATAGCTTTACCTTTTCAACATAATAGCCAGTCCCCACATCCACTAAGACATGTTCTACATCATTCAATGTTCCAGGTACGTACATCTAAGAAGACATGTTGTCAAGGACAAGTATATATTGTATGTCTAAAGAGGGAAAACAACTCAATTTAAACTAAAACATACACAACAGCAACAAATTAAATTTAATGAAGGATACAGAGCTGGTGAGAGGAACCAGCAATTCTTTCCCTGCACAAGAAAGGATGGGGGGAAATATTAACAAAATTATCTATTAGTAAGTAGAAATTTAAAACCAGGGTCCAGAAATTCTGTTTAAGCAGCATAAAATAATACAAAGCAACATAAACTAATACATTTCTAAATAAAAATTAATAATTTTACTCACCTTTATTGTTTTTGTTCAGCACACTCAAACTATCTTTGGCATCAACAAACTTGGTCTGGGCCACTTTGAGTTGACCTATTGAAGACGTCAAGAACTCAACTTCCTGCAAAACATTCAAATTAGTGAGAAAAGCATGGTCAGAGAATTTAATGGAGAATCAACTGATCAGGGGCTCAAAAGTAAAAGCATATTGATTAAGAAAAATCTTTAAAGAAAGATGTAAATTGAAATGCAGTATCAGTTATCCATCTTATGTTTTGGTCTCATGGAGGAGAGACCCTTGGCATATTTTGGCATTTTGGCATGGCCATGAAACAAACAATTAGTAATTTAAATTAATCACTACATTTATCAACTATTTTGATAATAGATTGTTTATAGATATTTCAGCATTTTATTCTTTGGTTTCTTTACTCCATTTGACAAAACCATTAAAGTTGAATCATTTTGGCTCAAGGAAAATATTAACATTCAAGAAGCTGAAAAAAAAATCTGAAAACTTGTTTTAAATCTTTAAAACATTCAAACTGATCAAATTATCAAAAAAGCTGACCATTAATTTAGTAACCAATGGATCAAGTAATTATTTATTAGTCTCTGCACAAAATAAACCTAGCGAGGGAAATGTTGTATTTACCCAACAATAATATCAACAGTTAACATTATTATTATTTGCAATAAGATTCCTTAAGCTGTGGGACATTTAATGCACTTTAAGAGGTCCTTCACAGCCCCATGACTATTCAGTTGCGGGTGCAGTATGTATGGACACTTTATGGATATGAACATTGTCAATTTAAAACTACCGGTACATTCGATTACTATCCACTGGGAGGCGGGGAGGTCCAACAGGACACCTGGCCATGCCAACACTGGTCAAGGGCTCAGACTCAACATAAAAAGCAACCAAAATATGCTCCAACATCATATCTAAGGTAACTGTTGCTAGTAAGTGTATCCTCATAATGTTCAATGACACTTAATGCAGAAAGGGGTCACGTTAACGTGGTACACACCAGGAATTTCACTGATCATTTTTAGCGTTAGCCTCGGGAGTTAGCTTCCACGTTGTCCTGTTATCATCCAGATTATATTCCTCATACAATAAAATGCACGTGCGATACATAGAAAAAAAAATGAAATACATTTCCGTTTGTTACCTGATCTAGTTGAGTTTTCAGCCCCTCTAACTGAGGCAGGGAGAGGTCTGTGAGGTTCACCGCCATGTTGCAAACGCGATGCCAGATGATGACCTGCTTTGTGATTGTGTTTCCGGGTGAAAGTCAGCCATTAATTTGAGGCGACGCCACCTAGTGGCCAAGATCCGGTGATAAATAGTTTGAAAGTACCAACGCTTTCACTTTAAATGCATGTCGTCATGAAATATACCACTGCCAACACAACCTGTATGTGAAACCACGTTTATTTAAGTATTTAAATCAACATTAAAAGCGGATTCAAACATTTTATAAAAATGAGTGAGGTTTAAAAATTAATCACAACACTGTTACATCAGTTTAAAAATGGAAGCATTGGTTAAATTAAGACAATTCAATACATTTTTCCAAAAACTTTAAATGAAATTAAAAAAAAAAAAGGTCAAATAATTAAAGTTTAAATACTGCATTAATCATTTACATCCTGCTTTTAAAATACTTTTGATGGACTTTCCATCCCATCTATTGCAGGTGGACTGGTAAACCATAGACCACAGGTGCAGCTCCAATGAGGTGTTTTAGATGTGTGGCCTGACGTGATTGGCCCATATAATCCAGGAGGGATGCTCCAGACCCAGCAGATAACCAGGACTCCAACAAGGCTTTAGTGAAACGATCAATATCCCGATCTGTCACGTCCCACAAGTTTCCCAAAACAAAGGGGCTAAGGAGAGAAAGAGGTCATAGTCAACTTACACGGCTCGGTATAAAATTAAATTAAACCACAGGTTTCCCCACAATAAACAATGAATATTCATAGTTTTGAAAGTTAATTTGTTTTAAATTAGGAACACAAGAGGTGACGGAACCAGGTCTTGCAGGGATTGTTCAGTTTTTTTGAAGGGTGGTTTCATGATGTACTAACACAAATCCAGCATAGTGTACATGCTGCTCTCTGTTGTTCAAATTTATGATTTGAACAACAGAGCGAAGTTGTACAAAAATAAAACACTATGTTTATATTTGCATTATAAATGTAAGTTAATTACACCACTGCAGTCAACTCTATAATTATTAATTATTCACAGCAGATAATTTAGACATGAAGTATTACAACAAGAGTGAGCAGTTTACAAACTTCAGTTTCTATCTGGAAAAGGCTGTTTACTGCAGCATGTCAAGTCAGGGCTGATCATGTGACAGTACCTCATACAATGACACTTACAAAAGCCTGAACTATCACTTGATAACTAGTGCATTAATCTGATTCATCAAATAATAAATCAATCAAAAATAATAATAAAAAACTATATTAAATAAAACATTTAAACAACTGCCATTTGCCAATATCTTAACTCTATTTCGTTAGTTGTAAAAACAAGCATTAAAAAGGGACAGAATGATCCTCAATGATATCTCACCAGCCTGCTATGAGGTAGTTGAGGATGATACCATGTCCTTCTTGGTCCCCACGCACTGCCAGAGCAGCACTGCTGCAGCCAAAGAGCAGAGAGGCAGCTCTCATCTGTCGTTTGAGGACCATCTGACTGTCTAAGAACCGAGCGCCTGCACCATGACCCACGTAACTTAAGGAAACAAAGCAAAGAGGCAAACGGGTAATCAAATCACACATTAAATGTTAACTGTTAAATCCATGCGGTATCCTCCTAATCTCCATCAATATGCCAACATTATGAGTTCCTTTCTTTATTCAACCTTTCAACAATGTGCATTTTCTGAAGATTCTGTCAGCTAGCCGCATTTCCACATTAAAGCCTTTCACCCATGTCAATACTATAATTATCTTCCATACTTCGGAAATTAATTTTCTTAACAGCCTTCTGGCCATCATTTCATCCGTCAGGATGGTTAAAATCATCATAAACTCACATGTAGAGATCCTTGGTTGCTACAGCTTCTTCCAGCTGACCTGAGTCAGGAGCCACACCACACACACCTTCCCAGTCCAGTTTACTTGAAGGAGAATATCGATAAAATAAGTTAAAAACAGAGAAGGGACAAACAAGTCTAGTCTTCTGTTTCAAATCTCACTATTGACTTTACCTGCTAAACCACTCCTTGAATTCATCCTGAGAGTGTCCTAAATTAGCATCAGGGTCCAGTACATAATATACCTTCTTTGTGTCCACACCTCGCTTCAGGATGGAGTGAGAGTCATTCTAAAGAGGGAAAGATGTATGGACACCTATATCTACCACTGAACACAGTCATTACAGTTGTATTTACAGGGTTTAATCTGACCTCTTTCTGAAGGCTCAGTCCAATCAGTGAGTGAAGTGAAGGCATCCGACTGACAGAGTGAGACTTTAAGATGGAGATGCTCTCCCATGGCAACTTCTGGAGGTACTGCAAAACAAATTAGGACACATGGTAATTGTTCTTTACTTTAGCACAAATCCACTCCATAAGGAATATTTTATAATAGTGCACTTGTGTATTATGTATCTGATAGAGACAATATAACCAACCCTGTCCAGGATGAGAACCACATGACCATGGGGCTGGTGTCTCTCTGAAACCTGGGACACAGCTGTTTGGAGAAGCTGGTCACACTCCATGTCCCATTGTGGCAAAAATCCAAGAGTAAATCTCTGTATGTCTTCTTGGGACAGCACAGGAAATGCAGACAGCAAAGCCTGAAACAACAGTCAGTTTAGTTTAGTGTTTTTTAGTCCCTGTAACAGAATGGATGGTCATACACTGATGCCCCAGGATCCATTGAGTGAAAGAAACGCAAAAATAAAAACAAAGCCACACCTTTAACATCTCCTCACTGCCTGTGAATCCTCTTGAAGACAATGCTTTGTAAAGATGCTGGGCCTGACTGGAAATCTCTGGATACGAGGAAAGTGGTAGAAGAAGGCTCTTCCAACACCCAAGCAACCCTTCCATCTCTTTCAACAGATACTGGAAGAAAAGATGTAAAACTGTTCAGACAAATGCTTTCAACTTTGAAGTGACCTGAAGTGAAAACAAAGTCGATTGAGGTCACTCGGTTTCCCATACTGCCATTCGCGAATGCCTCATACAATACCACAGTTCCTCTCTTCGCACCTTATCATGGGCTTTCTCTGGATCCTCAAAGACAAAGTGCAACTCCTTCCTCAAATCATTTTTCCACACAATATACTCCCTATCTTGCAAGGTTGTTTTAAAACCAAGATTGCAGATCTGTTTAGATACAAACACATATCCTCCTTTGTGGAGGTAAACAAGTATTTCCTCAAGTTTCCTGCCAATGGAATATTTTATCAATTGCATCCAGTTTTCTTGTTCTATATGTCTGTTTAACTGTGTCAAAGTCTAAGTGCATAAACACATTCTCTTTTCCTATCCAGTGATAGCAATCTATTAAAGTGTCAATGCACCTGGTTTGAAAAGGGATGGGAGATGATACTCTGATTAAAAAAGTAAATAAACTAATAAAAAAAATAAATAAATAAAAGCAGCAATATTAATTCTGGCAGTAAAATGGCAAGCACAATTTCACAGACACTAATTGTACATGTGCCTGCAATAATATTGTAAAAACAGAGCCCCAAGTTTCCCTTACCTCAACTCGAGAGTCAAGCACTCTGCGGCCTTCCCACCATTTGGCTTTCTCAGATACACAGCTCACAACCTTCTGTTCCACCAGAATACTGTCCATCTCCTGCACAAGCCAACTAATGGGGTGCTGCATGACACAACAAAAGTCAAGGTTATCTTCTGAGGTGGTGAACATTGTTTGCAGATTGTAACTTCCATTTTGCCCTAACTGTAATCAGAGACACAGACTTGGTAATGTTTGTTAGGGAAAAAAAGGACCAATCATCATCATCATCACCTGCTGCTTGGATGTGGGGATAAAAAGAGTGACGGGATCACATCCTTTTTGAAGACGTGACAGCATGATGCTGTCACCCATTTCTCCAGGTTTTACTCCAAACACAGACATCATACACACAGTGACCCCTGCAGAAAAGAGAAGGGAAGCAATAATATTCATAATCTTCTTTTGCATAGCTTATCAAGCATGAAATCATTAGTGAATATGAATCAGGTTTTAGAATAAAGGATGAACGCTCACTAATAGACTTGTACAGAGTGAGAGGTACCCTGAACCAAAACAGCTACCATAGCATTCTGCAGCTCCATGCAGTACCCTCTGGTATGTGCCTAGTTGGTCAGCAGTTCATCCAATTTTGGCCCAAAACATAAGTCTAAGCTATATCAGAACTACCTTAGAAAAAAGAACAAAATGGTAAGCTTGAAAACATGGAGTGGCCAGCACAGACTCCAGACTTAAACTCCATTAAGCTGGTCTGGGATGAACTGGATAGAAGTGAAAGTAAAAGAAGGGAAAGCAAGGCACCCTAAAAGTGTTACACTCATGGGAACTTCTGCAACATAGTTGAGAAGGACTTTGAGGAATATTTGATTTCTTTTGTAGAAAGAATGCCACAAGTGTTTTTAGCTGTTATATCTGCCAAAGGTGGCTGCTTTGATGAGTCAAAAGTTTAGAATACATTTTGATTTATTAATTGGTTTCTATTTTAAGTTCAATTATTTGTTCTATGCTTTCATTTCAGAGTAAAATGAGATACTAAAGTGCAAACATTTCAATAAAAAAACAGAAAAAAGGGATGTTCTAAAACTTTTTTGTAGTGTACATAATCATTTTGGAATACAACAGCTATAATCATTGTAACAGTAGCAGGAAGAGGATGCAAATGCATCTCATAAAGCTTTACTGATGTACAAATACAAATGCTTTACCTGGAGGAAGATGCTGAAGTTGCTGGATAAACTCCTGACAGTGGGTCTGGGGAAAAGATGAAGAGTCAGCAGTAGGGAAGGAGAAGATGTTCTCCAGCTGACTCAACCTCTGTTCAGTGTATGTCTTGGACTCAGTCGAACTGAGCTCTTTTAGACTCAGAGCATCCATTCTGTCTGCCAATTCAATGGAAGACTTTCTCAGCTTTCTGTTAAGAAAAAAAAGCAATTTAAATGTCATTTTCAAACAACAAATTTGTGATCGATTTGTGATGAATAAAAGATGCTGGCACTGAGTTAACACATGAATAAGATGTGTGAGTTTTTATTACAGACAAAAGGCTGAGTAAGTGCAAGTTGTGCTTACTTGAGACAGCTGGCTAAATGCCTGATTGTACGATGACGGGTTGTGATGCCCAGTGACTGCGTGTGTAGCATTGCTATAGTAACAGCGTCCTGCTGTCCCATTGCCAAGGCCAGAAGAGCACAGAGGGTAGGGTAAATGGCAGGAGAAGGGAAATGCTGAAGGGTCAGCCAGGCAGAACAGAGCAATGACTGAACATTCTCCAGCGAGAGATTTTCTGGTGGAAAATAAGCAATTGAGAAAATTGGATGAGGACCCAACTATCTGCTTAAGACTGTCCGACCTTAAATCCCAGCCTTAAATCCGAAGGCCCCCACGATTGTTGGGACTGAAATATGGCAAATTACCCTCTAGTGTGGGGCAGGCTTTACCGGCAATAGCTAACAGCATGACAATCCAATTATCTTTCCAACATCAGGCTTGTGTTTTTACAGAGAACAGTACCCTTACTTGGTAAGTGGGGTTTGGGCTGTGGCTGATGGCTGCATCAGTGAGATAGGTAGTTTGAAGTTGAACTGTGGTGACATCATCATCAAACGAGAAAAATAAAATAAAATAAATAAATATATATATATATATAAAATAGAGCACATTCAGCAGTTCGGTTTGTACGACTTAAACTGCCTCGACGCCCATGGGAGACTTATACCGGTCTCCCCAATCAGCTGACTGTTGTGGGTGGAACCAGTCTATCTTCAGCCTGACCTTACCGTATCACTCTACTCTGTTCCCCCAAGGGAAGAGTGCCCAGAAAAGGAACAGAAGGGGCTGGTTATTTCGGTACAATTCCTAATGGGCCGTACTATACCAAGCACTTGTCTAGGGTGTACCCTTTGCCCTATGTCAGCTGAGGTTGAATCCAGCAAACTGCATTTGACAAGTTTCAAATTAGGCAGCAATACAGTGTGCAGTGCCAACTTTGGCAGCATTTGGATCAGAAATGTAAGCAATATTGAAATCTCTTTTAAATAAATAAATAAATGCTGCTTATACACCACCAATGTTACAAGTTACATAATCACCTGACTGAGAGTTTCACTTCTTTGACATGACCAATGATACCACAATGATGAGTATACATTAAGAAAAACTCACCTGGCCTGGTGTCAGAATGAGAGAGCTGAGTGTGAGGACCTTCTCTCAGATGAACTCTACTCCTCAGCTCAGACAAGCTTTCTCTCTCCAAGCAACAAATATCCCTTCGTAAGATTTCAAAATCTATATACAGAGAAATAAAAGGTTAGATCCACAGGATGTTTCCAGTGCAACATTTTGGATACAGAGAAGGTTATAAGTTATACAAACACACTGATATCTGTGCTTGAAGCAGGACTGTCTTCAGTCTCAGTGTCTGATGTCCTAAGCTGCTCAATGCTTATGTCCAGAACGTCATTAGATTCCTCCTCAATGGTCCTCATTTTGTCCGGCTCCTCCATGGTTTCTGTCTCTGTCCTGGACAACGCTTTTCTGCTTCTTCCTCTTCTTGTTGGGACAGGCTGAGATAAACTTTCATCATCCTCAGAGGATGTGGCCCGAAGCACTGCAGTGCTTTTTTTACTCTTCACCTGCCTCTTGGCCCGTGTGCTCTGAGAAGGTTGATCTGAGTCTGTCTTAGCACTATAGGCAGCTTTTCTAGTTGCTGCCTGTTTTTTAGGAACATCCAGCTTTTCTTTGGGCTCTGCTTGGACATGAGCTTCTGAATCACTCTCATCACTAAACTCCACCTGTAACAGAAAAAGTCTATTATTTTTATTAAAATACAAAAAGAAGTCCATTTTAACACATCTACCTCTGATTTCATGCATACCTTGAAACGTGATTTCTTTGTGCGTCTGGGAGCAGCAGGCACAGTTTGGGTTTTCTCTTGAACTGGTGAAAACTCTTCATACACATGAAACTGCTGCTTAGAGGCAGTTCTCGGTGCTTTTCGCACTGAAACAGGAGCTTTTACCTTTTGAACAGGGGTAAAAGCCAATGTGGGTACTGCAGTGTTGAAGTCAAAACAGCCATGCTCCTTGACAGAGGACTTTGACTTCACCATCACTGGAGTCATGGGAAGCAATCCCTTTCCTCTGGTTGAGGAGCTTGTTGGAGCTTGAATCTTGGGCTTGACAGTCTTGACCTTCTTTGCCTCCTTAGTTTTGTTGGGAATATCAGTGTTTTTAACATAGTCTTTCGACTTTTTCCCCAAGGAAGAGGCAGCAACAATCTTCTGCTCCAATTTCAGCTCTTTATTTTCTGTTGGTGAATTCCAAGTCCAAACATTTGAGAAAAGCTCCTCTGGGTTGCACCCTTTTTTGGCAGCCAATGTGATCAATGATACAATGGCTTTTATTCCCATTAGCCCTGCTCTTACAGGTCTTAGCACAGGAGATGGCATGGAATCAACAAATACTAAGCCAGCTTCCAGCACTTTCCATATACCCCAGTTGCTGTTGAGCCTTGGCTCCAGCACAGACAGAGCCATGTGAAGGTACACATGACCCACTACATCTTGCATCAATGAGGGTTTATAGGAGCCTTTTGTGGGGCCATGGGGAGGGAAAATTTTAGCCAGTTTTGCCCCAAGTTTGGCAGAGAGGCTATTACAGCGGGATAATGTTGCCCACTGAAGTTTCAAACTGACTTTGGCATCATTGGGATCCAGTTTAAGAACAAGATCAGCTTGTGTAGCAGCCCAGTGTGCAGTAATACGGCCCAGACAGGGCTCAGAGCAACAAGGACACTCACAGCTAGATTCATGTGCCAGAGAGGACAGCCAACGGTGTGGCTGGGATTTGAGAGGCGGGGAGCTGGTCAGATCCCCAACAATGGGCTCTTTAGCAATCCATCTAGTGCTAAGGATGTCTTTAAAGTCATCCTCCAATTTTGGTAGGGGTGACTGAGGTTTCTGAGCAGGGCGACCTTTCCTGGGCTTGATTTTCACCTCTGTCTTTTGCACCTGATCAGAAAAATCTGAGAAGAAACAAAAGTCCATTAGGTCATGAAAGGTGATAGGAAATATTTCAAATTGTAGCTAAGTGACATTAATGAAGTCTGATGTATTATAGTCAACAATGCAAAAAATAAAACAAAATATGAGAACAAGTAGTACTTAAGTGACCTGTGCAGAGCTCCAGAAGGTTTCTGACGTTATTCAAGTCAGTTCCACTTTCTGCTTTCTCTCCCTGCATCAGCTCCAACTCTGCTTTCAGCACCAGCAGCTCAGCACATCTGAAAAAATAACAAAATAATAAATACCCTAAAAAATTTAACATTATATTTATTCTGCACATAGGTATTAGTAAATATACACTAAGAGAATATTTTTGATTAAGTAAACACATGTATAATTGAACAAAAATGAAAACTATGGTTAACAACTTAAATACAAGTCTACCAATACCACCAAAAAAGAACAGCCTTACAGATTAGCACTTCATTTTGATAGTAACTGTAAACA
Source organism: Brachirus orientalis (assembly GCA_016785285.1). NCBI lineage: Eukaryota > Metazoa > Chordata > Actinopteri > Pleuronectiformes > Soleidae > Brachirus > Brachirus orientalis. The sequence goes on from JAFBJR010000060.1 coordinate 3,905,762, forward strand.
TGTAGCCACTCAATAGTAAATCAACAATACATTACGTAACACAATAGGCATGTGTTCTATACATGATATTTATGTGCTTACTTGCTGAGTGCTTGTAACTTGTTAGCCAGTTTAAGTGCTTCTAGGCACTGGAGTCTGGCATCATTGATGGCCCCACAACTGCTTCTGACAGCCACCATCTTCATGGAGCAGTTCAACAGCTCTGAGAGCAGCTGCCATTTCACCAGTAGGTTATCTCCTATTCATGGACCAATGAACAGACACATTAATAAGAATGAGTAAAAGTCAGTTTTTTAATCAAATATTATTTTTATGTTAAAGAAAAATATACCTTGGTCAATGAAGTGCACATCTGAACTGCTGCCATTTGTCCCGTACAGGCCTTTCCCCACCAAAGTGACCAGGAGGCTACAGAGAAGCTTAAGACTTTCATACAGGGCAGTGTCTGGGCTACTTATACCTAAGACAAAACAGAGATCCATACTGGATATAGCTGCAAACCTCAACACCACCATTTTATATTGTAAAATACAAAAACTACTGGTAATATAAACTGGATTAAATGCTTCTGCTAACCATGCTCTGCGATACGTCTGCGCTCGGTCTGTGACAGGGCAGCTGTGTCCAAACTCAGGTAGGAGCTGCAGGTCTGTAGAGCCCGAGCACGAAGCAAGTACCAACTTTTTGACCGTCTCTGCTCATTCACTTCTTTAAGCACTTCACACAGATGTGGCACTCCTTTACCTACCTGAAATGTGGCCAAAAAGAGAGGGGCACATGTTGAAGTATTACTTGTTTCAGCAAATACAGTGCATTAATGTGAAGAAAGATACTGCTGGCACACTTGTTACCTACCTCTCCTGTGCTATAGTAGTACTGAGCTTTCAACAGAAAAGCCAGCATAGAAAGGGATGAAGGTCCCTCACTGGTAGTTTCTGAAGTAAGATCTTTCTCTGCTTGCTCTAACTGGGCCTGAAACAAAGAAATTTAGAATGATTGAGGGAAAAAAGGCAAGATAAATACTTTTTTGCCGATTTATAATTATTCTTGTTGGCCGGGGACAATCATTATAAAACTGCATTACCAAAGCAATTTCAGGGACACCCATATCCAGAAGGAGGCTTGCTGATTGACAGAGGGAGCTAACACAAAGATGTGTGTCAGACAGGTGGCGTGAAAGTCCAGTTGCAAGTTTGTAAGCTTCTAGAGCCTTTAGAGGCTACACAAGAGAGCAGAAAATTTCATTAAGATGGTTACTCAGTAAGTTCATGATCAAAACATATTTGGAACTTAACAGAGAACCAAAAACAATGCAGTCCAGAATTGTTTTGCCCTCATCATGTGCCATTACCTTTCCCATAAGTCTGAAGAGAGCTGCTGTCAAAACTAATGAGCTGCAGGTCTGTTTGGAGTTCCTGACAGAAGGCAGAGCTCTACTCTGAAGAAGAGCAGTCCACTCATCCAATGCTCTTTCCAAAGGTTTACACAATTCTTGGGGAAAAAAACAACAAAAAAACAGCATTAATTACACATAGAGGCAGAGTGATAAACAATTATCTATTTCAAGTAAGACCCACAAAGGGAAAATGACTAGGGCCGCAATGATTAATCATCAAGACATTTGAGAGTATAATTTTGAAACTTGGGAAACACTGGTCATCATTTTCTGACATTTTATGGACCAAACGTACTTGATTAATTGAGAAAATAATTAACTGAATAATCAATTGTGAAAATAATCATTAGTTGCAGACATACACATGAAAAAGACTAGAAGCACTCAGGGTGCACAGACAAAATAACTGTTATTTCCCTAACTGACAGACAAAAACAAATGCTGACAAAAACATCCTCCTTGGTGAAGGTAAAGAACTGCAGTACCATTAAATTGCAGCAAGGTGGCAGGACATGCACATAAATAAATGTAGTGCTGCATGTGTGTCACGTGATCAGGCTTTGCAAGAAGTGCTTTGGCATACATAATGATAAAATAAAATGACAAAAACATTCCTGTATCCAGATGGCATTTTGGATAAGCACTAAAATCTAATCATCTGTTCCTTGTCCCATTACTCACCTTTCCTGAAAATTTCATCAAAATCCATCCATAACTTTGAGCTATTTTGCTAACAGACAGACAAACCAACACTGACAAAAACATATCCTCCATGGCAGAGGTAATAAATTCCAGAGCAGAAAAACAACATACAGTATATCATGACACAGGCATGTAGCTGAAGGCAATGTAAAATAAGAAATACTAGTTCCTACTGTTTTCTGCAGCAAGGTTGAGATGTAGGCCATCATAGACCAGAATGCTGTCCTGTGTTTTCTGCTTGTCCTCATAATCAAAATCATTGGTTCCAATGGGATTGGTCACACACTGTGTCTGTTCACGCAGCTCTCTCAGTTTCTTGTCCCTTTCAATGGCCTGGCCAAAAAACACAGTATTTTTTTCATTTCATAGCTACAAAACATTTAGTCAAACTTATACAATTAAAAATCAACTCCAAAAATAACAATTTTTAAAATCCAAACATAAAAAATACTATTGGTGTAACAAAACCAACACAACGGCTCCTGAATATCTTGCATAGTATTGGAAAATCCACCAGTGCTAACCTCCTGGAGGTTCTTCTCAAGAGTGCAGATAAAGAACCAAAGTAAAGCATGGGCCTTGTCGTCCTTCAGTCTATCAGCATTTTCTTCATTCTCTGGTTCTTCTTTCAGCAACCGTAAAGCTTCATGGGTAAAATCAACTGCTGAGCTGTGCAGTTAAAGAGAAACACAATGAACACAGAAAGGTCAATGAGCAGTCTTGCTCATTCTTCTTAAAATCAGTCTGGTATAAATTTTGCAAATGGACCAAATTCACCAGAGCCAACAGGAAAGAAGTTTAACCCTGGATGGAAATACAAACTGACATTCACACAGAGTGCTAGGAAATAACATTACTTGTTATTGTGGATGCAGACACAAGTACCTACCAGTCAGTCTGTTCACTGAAATCCTGGAAGCACACAACTTGGGCCATTTCACAGAGGTAAACAGCACGTAGGTGGGTGTGAGAGCTTTCCTCATGGCAGATTTCCAACAGATCGCATAGTGTGTTGTATCGTTCCTGAGCAGTGTCACCTGCCACTTCCTTATAGGCACGAAACTCTTCCTCCAAAAGACAGAGCATTACGTCCTCATGAGGGATGTCAGGACTAAAACCATCACGCAGTGTCCTGGTGCAGGAGGAGCCAACAGTTGTAAATTTCCTTTCCATCAGTTTTCCATACATAAATAAATCTGTTCAAAATCCTGTGTTACATTAACTACATTGCTAACAGTAACTACCAAGACACAAAATGAGCAGAAAATTAACACTACTATACTTTTATATCTGGGCAGAAATTAGTACCTAAGTCGGATGTCCTCCTCAGAGTTACGTGCTGCATCAATCTTTATTTTCACCCACAGTGAGACTGGTTCAGCCATATAAGTAGGAATATTGTCACCCAGAGCTTTAAGCCACAGAATCACCCAGTCCAGTGCTTGCTCCAATTGTCCAGCCCTCCGAGACGTCTGCACGGCCAGCATGAAGGGTCGACTCAACTGGATGACGACAATTTAAGCATTATAAAATAGAAGTGCATTAGAAGGCAAAACACGTGTGATCCAGATACTATGTGTATACAGTATGAATGTGTAAAACAAGTTTCCACTTGAACATGACTCTTATACTATAAGCTTTGCAATTATCAGGGCCTGTTTTAAAAACATTACGATATTTTCTGAAATTTGATGTGTGGCAAAACTAAATATAATTCAGAAAAGTTTACCCGATCAACAGACAGTGAGATGGGGCAATTCTTGTACAGATCCCTGCAAAGAATCTCCACTAGCTTGAAGGCCTGGTCACAGAGACGCCGGTTGTACAATCCGCAAACTAAATTGCTGACAGTGATCACTACAAAAAACACAGTGAGCACAAAAAAGAACACGTTAAAATCATGCAAAAAAACTGCATGTTCATTAGAGATCCATCTTAGGTTTATTGGCAAAATGTAGAAACTAGCAGATGTATGCAATAAACAAAACAAACAATTTAAATAGCTCAACACAAGTAATATTACAAGTGGTTTCTCCAAATCCAACAAAAAATGCCACTTTCACTGGACTACTGAAGTCCCAAAATTATTCAATTATACTTAGTAGGACACCCTTTTGCTGTTATGACTTGCTGCAAAGAAACCAGCTTCTGCCAGTGTTCCTGAGGACTCTTAGTCCATTCCTCATGGGCAAAAGCCTCCAGTTTACCAATAATCTTGGGTTTGTATGCCAGTATCTTCTAATATCTTCTCCTGAAACCAAGCCTTGGTGGACTTTGAAGTAAGCTTGAGACAGCATGATATTTTCTCCAAAGATTTCCTCATGATTGAATCCATCTTGCCCTCCACATGCTGCAGGTTTCCAGTTGCAGAAGTGTAGCAGCCCCAGAGCATCATCATTTGAGGTGATTTATCTCAAGCAAACCTGATGTAACTAATGGAAACCCCTTGAGGCAACAAGTGACTTGCAAATGTGTGCTCTTATGAGGAACTCTATTCAGGGGGTTGAATAATTTTCAAACTGCAATAGTCATTGAAAGTAGTAGTGTTGAATTTGGATAAAATCTTTGCAATATGAGTTTTATTTAACTATTTAAACTGTTCTTGTGTAATTTCTTTACTGCAAAGAGCAGAAAATTTTAAATTTTGCCTGAAAATGTAAAAATGTGGTGGGGGTTGAATAATTTTGATTGCAGCTGCAGATTTGATTTGGCTGATTTCCCACTCGCCCCCCATTCATTTGAAAAAAATAAAATAAAAAAATAATAAGGACAAATAATACAACATATAGTTTAGCTTAAACAAACTAGTTTGTGCAGACACAAAATTCTGTTTGGAAGCTATAGCTGTTGTTAAACAGCTATAGTTTCCAAACAGAATTTTGTGTCTGCACAGCAGTGCAAAAACAAAAACCTGGTAAACAAATAAAAATAATGAAACAGGTAATCAAAAGACTAAACTTTGTTATACATTTGGGAAAAAAAATGCCAGCCATTGCCAAATGCTTTAAAAAAATAATAAAAATAAATTTGCACAATTGGTCTACCTCTAATATTAATGTGACTTGACTAAATTAATAGATTATAATTACCTGCTTTGATAAGAAGGCTTTCACTAAGGAGCTTTCGCAGCTCAATCATCATCTGTCCAACTGTGGCTTGGCAGTAAAGCAGCACTCTGTTCAGTATATCGCTGTTTTCCAGCTGATGATAAATTACAGTCAGAGGTTACATCAAAATCAGACAGGCGTTAAAGCGTGATTTTGAATATCAAGCACAGATATTATAGAAGTTACCCTCACCTGCGATGCAAGCATGCTCTCGTATGCATACGCAAAGCCTTGGTACATACTGAAACAAAGGGCATGTTGTAGTTTGGTGCTCTCAGACTGGCATGTCACATTCTGTGAACAAAAAACACAAGTCACAGGTTAACAACCTCTAAAAAAAACCCCACAATAAAGCAGACTAAATGTGTCTGATAAGCAACTACGCTCACCTTCTTTAGCAATTTTGTTATTTGTTCCTGTTGCTCCTCAAGGAAAGAAAACCAGGCCAGGAGTACCGGAGCAGTTAAGCCCTGGCTGTGTCCATCCTCGACAGCCCACACCACTAGTCCGCACCCTTCCAGGACTGCGTGGGCTTCTTGGTCCCCCAGGTTTGCCGAGAGAGACCTCAAAGCTCTAGCACAGTTTGTCAAAGTCTGGCCACTCTCTCCAGCAGCCTTCATTGTTGAATGAAGTTCTACTGCCCACTTGGCAAGCAACAGTGCTGTACACTGACAGTCAGCACAGTCTCTGACTTTTCTTTCAATCTCATTCAGGAAGGTGGAGGCCAGATCGTAGTGGCCAGACTTACAAAGAGTCTTAATTACAATTAGCAGCATTTCGGAAAACACATATACACTTGATTTCTTAACATACTTCTTAGATCCTTCGCCCTCACAGTCCTGACCACAGGTCTGACATCTGTCAAAAAGCATGCGCAATTCCTGGACAAGAAAAGAAGCATCTTCCTTGGACACTGCTCCACAGATGCTCTCAAATTCAGCAACAGCATCCTCTGTGTATATAGGAACTTTGGAGAAGGATAGAGATGCACTTTCTGTATCCAACAACATGAGGAAGCTCAGAGCTTGCATCTGGCAGTGGAGCTTTTCCTGGTGACTGAGGGTTTTCTTGTCTTTGGTAGCAGATAATCCACTCCAGAGCACAGAAAAACAGCTCCGCAAAAGGACAGTGTAGTCATCGGCCTATGGACCATACAGATCCAGTTAGTGCTAAAGGTAATAAAGTAACCATGCAGAGTAGATGTATGACACACAGCTCCAATTCAGTAACATCAATGATAAAAATGATACATACCTGTTGTGCTGAAGCAAGCCTATTGCAAAGCAACCCAGCGACATGGCTGCACAGACTGTGAGCTTCTAAGGAGCTTAGCTTCTTGACGATGTGAAAAATGATCTTTTCCATGTACAGTGGGCTGCTCTGAGGAACAAGTGCTGCAGAACGGTCATAACCATTAAGGGAAAGCTCCACCAGCTTTACAAGTTGCCTGATATGGTCAGAGTCAGGACACCCAACTCCAAGTTGATGGTTACACGCTCTGATTATCCTGTCACACACTGTGCGACCCTGAAGGCCTGGACGGCTCTTCACATAGTTCTGCAAAAAGCAAACCAAATGAATTTAGATTATCTTTTCAATGGTTTCCTGTGATGGGACTATTTTACACACAATGGTAATTGTCTGACACAGCAGCTGGAGATGGGCTCTTGGTTATTAACAAGTTATCTTGTAATGCTATGTGGCAGTGCTTCAACAAATTTATGAAAACGTTTAATTTTGTTATTCACACTTTAATGCTATGTACAACAATAAATATTTTTGATCAATATTAATCTCAATATTGGACAATAACAATGTTTTTTAAAAACTGTGGGAGGAAGCCGGGGAACCCAGAGAAAACCCACGCGCACACACAGGGAGAACATCCAAACTCCATGCAGAAAGGCCCTTGGGTCTTATCACTCTGCCAACTGTGTGGCCCTCTTGCCATCACAATAATAATAAAATGTGCTTTTCCAATAATTTCAAATGTTCATAGATGTAAATGAGCACAGCCTTTTGTCCAAACTATTGCTTGATTTGGTTCATATCCATAAGCTTTCAGAAAATCTGGACATATAGACAAATTCCTGAAAGCTTAAAGATAGCGAAGTGAACATATAAACTCTTGTTACTGATGTTACTTAAAACATTACTGTCTTAAGCAAAAAAAACTATAATAACTGCACCATTATATGGATTTGACAGCATATTTATATTTAATAACAGTCTGTATTTTAAGTCACTTTAATCGTATTTCTGTTATGTGTACTTATTCTATTTATTATTCAGTTATATTTATTGTCACAGGAGTTAAAGGTCATATCACTTAAGTACAAACATATGCCACATAGGTATATATATATATATATAGTTTTTTTGATCTTGTTCCTTATTTTCTTCCTGGGTGGTACTTAATTCTGAAGGAGCAAATGTAACGCACCCATTTTCACTGCTGTGATCTGATTTTGATTCTAAAGTGAAAAACATCTTAATCTTAATTAAGGTCATTATAAATAATGAGGTCCTTGAACAAAGATTAGACATTTAGCATTTTAAAGCCACCCTTATAAAATGCCAATGTTTTTCTCTACAATATTTAATTGCCCCAAAATGGAAATTGACCACCATACCTTATTGCAAGAGCTTTTAATCTCATTGGCAACAGGGGCAAAATAGTGCAATTTTTGTGATGTATGTCTGCTTCAGTTTTTGCTACATTGTTGATAATGTACAAACGTGGGATTTGAACCTCGGAAATTTGCTGAATTTTCAGGAGCCTTAAAATGAATTGTGGTGAGCTCAGCAAAGTGCAATACGAGAGGTTCGTCTCAATAAAGAGGTGAATAACGTTAAGCTGACCTCCAGTTCTTGATGTAAAAGCTCCGTCTCTCCCACAGAGGCAGTCTTCTGGATGTACTCGTCCACTTTCAAACACTTCATGTCGAAAGCTGTCGGGAACAACACTCATTAAAGCGGTTTGTCGATCTAATGTTAAGATACGACGAACCGAGTTGACTTGACTGTTAGCTAATATTAGCGATAAAGTCCACCACAACATGAGTTGTTCGAGTAACGTTAATATTTAACACAACTCACCCGGGGCTGGAAACATATGTAGAAATGAATTTATTTAAGGCAGATAATAAGGACAGGTAATATCCATATGAAGACGCAGGGGAGCAGCAAGACCGCTGCTTGTGAGCTAAGTAAAGTTAAAAAGATCTAAACCTTCAACTATCACAAATACTCCAACACTCACACTGGCGCACTGTTTTTGAAAGATGTTGGTTAACCAATCAGACGGGACATCCGCTTTAAAACCGGAAACGAAAAGACCCTTGGGTAATGTAGTTTGATTTTGGTTTTCCTTTTTGGATTTTAAGAGTAAACCAAAAACAAGTTAATCCAGATTTGTTTTGCCTTAATTATGCGCCATTACTTACCCAGTAAGTCTGAAGAGAGTTGTACAGGTCTGTTTGGAGTTCCTGACAGAAGATTGACTTGAACCATTTAAAACATTCAGCAATTTAACCAATAAAACTATAAAAACTATAAAGTTACATTGACAACAGCAATTTAGCCTATATTTAATATCCCATTTTATTTACCTTATAGGTAGGTGTCTTCTGTACTGATATGAGTTTCCACACTTGGTCTGTACAGTAGTATATTTAAATAACCTGTAAAAATGGACTAGAATTTAGACTCACTCACTCACTCATTTTCTACCGCTTTATCCACTATGGGTCGCGGGGGGCGCTGGTGCCTATCTCCAGCTAACGTAGGGCGAGAGGCAGGGTACACCCTGGACAGGTCGCCAGTCCTAGAATTTATACATTATGATATATTCATTATGATAATTAGTTGCCTTATGTTGTATTTTAATTTGGCTCTACAGAGTAACTGAAATCAGCCATACATTTAATAAAGGAACAGAATCAGGGCACACAAAACATAGCAAAACCACTCTAATAGAGCACATACAAATATTTGAGTGACATTTGTGTGTTTATTGTAAGACTTGACCTCTAGGCTAGTGATGTAATTACTGTCTTGTTATAATATTATAATATTATTAGTATTTTGCAAAGACAGGTCATGTAAGTCCTGATGGCAAGAATATATACATGGTACAATATAAAGGCTACTGAGGAACTATGCCCCTCTTCTTGATGACATGTTCCATCGCAGCCTTTTCGGAAGTGTCCAGGTCGATCTTGTACTTGGCCAGGATTTTCAGGATAGGTCTCAGCTTTAACCACCACTGTATCATTGGAATACGATGTCTGCAGAACAGAAGCACATGTCAGTGCAAGAGGAAAGTGGGAAAAAAATTCTCAAGACCTATAGCAAAGTGGGATATAATTTAAGTCTTACTCAAAGTCAGTGGATTCTTTAAGTTCTGTCAGAGGCTGGAAGACCAAGTATCTCCTCCTCATGCCCAACACACAAGCTGAATCTGGAGAGTTGGCAAAGATGCGGCCTGGAAGTTCAAGATCAAAAACAGAACTATTCATCACTTCAGGAATCACAGGTTTGTCAGAACACCAGAGGTATAGAGTATTTGTTATTTAAAGCTGCAGTGTTTAACCTCTGGTGATTTTTTTATGTTAATGGCTGCTTGCTCTTTGTGGACATTAATGATGTAACATTATTTGAATGCTGTGTCCTTCAGTCAAACAGTGCTACCAAAACCTGACTGAGGGAATGTTTATGTGCATACAGCAGTTGTGCATTGGTAGGTGCTTATATTTAAAGACTACAGTTTTAAGTGTGGTCATGTCCTCACCATGTCTGTAGCATTCCTTTAGCTTGTCAGTCAACCAAAGGACAGACTTTATTCCCATTTTTGTGGCAAAGTTTCTGTCAAAGGGACTGGGTGTTCCACCCTAAACAAAATGTTGTCTTGTAATTTAGGTATTGAACTAAAGACTTTGTATCATCTGCACTGAGAACACACACTCACATACCTGCTGCATATGTCCAAGTACATTCTTCCTGCAGTCAAATACGCCCTTGCCCTCCTCTGAGTACAGGTTGAAGATGAAATCCGTTGTATAGTTAGCATTGCATTTCTCATTTCTGAAACACGGGTGGAAAAGTGAGAGAGATATGACGTTGGTTCTGTTCAGAACACAATTACATAATATCACAAGATATTATGTAATTTGCCACAAACCTCAGAATCAGTCCTCTCTTCACTGTGGTCTTCATCTTCTCCACCAGATGTTCCACATTCACCTTCAAACAAATCAGCAGACCAAGTCAGACCACTGAGTTTGAAAATGTCCCTATACCTGTAGACACTTAATTAGTGAAGTTGCTCCAAACAATCTATATGTTTTTTCTGTGGCAGCCATTTCCCCCAATTCTTCTTTCTGTTAACTAGTTCCACATCATTCAACATAGAAACTGCATTCAAACCTCAAACTATTCAGCTCAATTAGGACATTATTGCTTGTACTTTATAACTTTGAAGGTGACATCAGCAGCTGGAAGTAAAACTACAGTTCTACAGTAAAATTATGAGTTAAATTATGAATTAAGTGTTGTTAGTGCTCTGAGTTGGTGTCCCACGTAACAGTTAAAACTGAGTTATATTTACTATAATTATTTCATGTCATTCTTTCAACCATCTACACCAGGCAACAGCTCAAAACAATGAAAAAAATATTCTTGTACGTTATATGTGGCCACTTCCTCGTGTTGTTGCTCCGTTCATGAGTAAATGAAAGAAACATATACTGGAAGTGTTGCAAAAAATGTAGCTCACTGAGGACATTATCGATTGTGTGTCACAAGCTCTTTTACTTTTACTCCCACTAAAATCTCCCCCACCAGTGTGATTGTGCAACAGTGGCTGCACTGTCATACACTTTCAGTTATGTTTGACATAAGACTGAGAGGGAGAGCGAATAGCCATCACTGCGAAGCTATCAACGAGGCCACGATAACGACTGTATGTGAATATACATGTAATGTTGTGAGTGAGTTAGCGAGAGTGTCTCTAAAGGGCGGTGAGGGCTGTAAGGAATTCAACAAAAGGAGAGTCAAGTTGTGGTAGACGGCAGTGGTAGACACAGCACAGTGCCAGTCCCAGTTCCAGATACATTACATTGTCACAGTACATCAGCATGTCACACACTGGTACTCTTATGCTGTGATTCCATCATGGTACAGTTCTGTTTGGTATAGTACGGTATGGTTCTGTCTAGTAAAGCCCTGGGTCAGGCTTGCGTTTCAACTGAGAACAGTACCTTTACTTGGTAGGTGGAGTGCGGGCTGTGCTGGTGCGACAACAACGAATGACAACATTGACAGAGGACATCCAGCGGCTTTCAAGGAATGGAACAGGGGCTGCTTGTTTTGGTAATATTCCAAATGGAAACGGTGGAAACGCAGCCTTAAAAGGACACAACACAAACTGTATCTTGTCGACCTCTGCAGTAATCTTGTTCCTACCATAAATATTTCATTTTGTCTTTACTGTTGGATGCATTCCGATTTTAAGATTTATTTCGTACTTTCAATCCCTCATTGTGAAATAATTTTCAACTTCTTTCTAAACATTCAGACATTCATTTAGAAACTTGATCTTATAATTTCAACTTCTCATTCATACCAATTCAATGCAGCATGCTAGATTAGCTTCAGTCAGGGCAGAGGGCAGCAATCCCACTGCAGTTTCCTCAGGATTAACCTTCTCTATTAACAATTTTTGTTATAAATTGTAATTTGCATACAAATGTACCATGAGCAGTCAGCTTATTTTCTCATTCTTTGTGTGGAACATGGTTGTCTACAAGTTGATTAATTTGTAATTTGAGAGTATTTTGGTAATTGTTCAGAAATGTAAGCATCTTTTGGGTGTTTTTTTGACCTTGATCACTCTTGTGCAATTTCTCTTTCTTTTTCTCACATTTTTGATATTTTTTATGTTGAAATAAGTTGAAACATAGTTAAAATTTGCTAGTGGTCTTGTGGATAACTTGCTGTACAGTCTGTAAAGCCCTTTGAGGCAAATTGGGTTTGTGATGTTGGGCTATATAAATAGAAGTCGTAGAAGAAGTCGCCTCTGACAAGCGGAAAACCGACGAAAGCAAAGGAGACTGTTGCTGCTTTCATGTTTTCCTGTGCAAGCATCTCCGCATGCATTGGAGACATTTACACTTCTGTTCGATATGGTCACAGTACGTCTCCAACCACCTCCCAAAGTGGTTTGGCAGATTGGATAACAATCCGTCCTCGGGTGCATTTACACCTGTATTGCAATCTAATCACAGAAAACACATTTTAATTCCAGGTGTAAAGGGGACAAAAGATGTACTTTCTTTCTCATTCATACATTCATGTGTTCACACCTCTAAGTCATGAATGTTGAAAGGCTCCTCAAAGATGTAGGCAGCATCAGCTCCAGATGCCAAGCCAGCCATGGTTGCCAGGTAGCCACAGTATCCTCCCATAGTCTCAACAATGAACACTCTCCTCTTGGTGCCAGCAGCAGACTGTTTGATCCTGTCACATGTCTGAAAGAAAGAAAAGAGAAAAGGATACGCTGACAGGACTTAAACAATCCTGGATTACATTATTAAGTATTTGTTCATGTGTTAAATTTAAATTTTTACCATGGTGATGGTGTTGAGGGCAGTGTCTGTGCCAATACTGAAGTCAGTTCCTGGAACATTGTTGGAGACAGTAGCGGGAACAACAACAAGCGGAATGCACAGTTCCTCATACTTCTGTCTGGCCTCCACCATCTCCAGACCTCCAACAAATGCCTGTGGAAGGCCAACCAGACATGAAGGAAGAAAATAAGAATACATTTAGAGTATGTGTTAGACAGAAGGGATTTGCCAGAAAAACCTCTATATTCTACCTGCTCACCTCAAAGCCTCCAATAATGACTAGAGCATGAATGTTGAATTTAGTGATGGTCAAGCTGATCTCCTCCATGCAGTCACTTGGGAGGGATCTTTATAGAAGGGGAAACATCAAAGCATATTAGATTTCAGCAGCCATATTGAGTGAAATTCAACATAGTGTTCATGAAGAACAAGTCAACAATCATTCAAAAACACTGCCTGTCTTGTCTGTTGAAATATCTCACCTCTTTGTTCCCAGTATGGAGCCTCCCTTTCCAGTCCATCCTGCTACTCCAGACCAATTGATGGGCTCAACCTAAGCAGAGACAGAGGGTGTTCTCTATCAGGCTCCTTCATTTGTGTAGACATCCAATGACTGCTCAACCTTCACAGAATGAGAGCTTTACTGTTTGTTTAGACTATAAAATTATTTACCATTCCCTGAGCCAAGCCTTCAAAGCCATCATGCACTGCCAACATCTGGTGGCCCTGGAGAATCCCGATCCTGACAGCTGAACGGACTGCTGCATTCATCCCAGCACATGGTGCGCCCACATTCATTATGGCAATGTTGATGTTACTCTAGCATGTGTGCAGAAACATTTGTCAGTTTAAAATGTATTTTCCACTTACCATCTCAGAAACAATCAATAAATGGCAATAACTTATGCTTCTGACCTTTGCATCTGGGAGGTGCACATGAGCCAGCATTTTGTAGGTATTCCAATTGTTCTCAAAGCTCCTAATTTCAGAAGTCAGCAGAAATGTATGGACATTTGAGACTCAATGCAACACCTGAGAGTGTTTAATGGATAACACAAAATGAGCATGCCTCACTTTCCCCTGAGCTTCACAGCATCATCAAACCTTCCTTCTGCCATCGCTACAGTGACATCTTTAGTCTGAAGATGACAGGAGGAAAAGGACACTGAGAATTCAATCAGAAAATTGTCTGAATTATTCTTTCTCAATACAGTATGAAAAAGATTTGACTCACCACTTGCACACACTCCATGAGAGGCAGCCTGACAGCCATGTTCCCAGACAAGCTGACCACACACGCAGGTGTGTCTGGTGTGGCTTCCAGTAGAGCCATCACAGCCTCTACACCCATTCTGCTTGCCTGAGGTAACAGAGAGAGGAGAGGCAATTAGAGGTGCTGGTAAATGTGTGTTAGTTAAACTTAGATAAGACCCACAGGTGAATATACAGTATAGTGTGTAAAACATGACAAGGACAATAAGGTATTACCAGGATCCTGTCAAAGGCAGAGGGGGTTCCACCTCTCTGTACATGGCCCAAGATGGTGGTACGAGTGTCAAAACCAAGCTTCTTTGATACCAGCTAGAAAGACAGGTCATTTATCAGCATTCTTTCTATCCTCTCTATACATTTGTAGTAGCATGCAGGAATAATGTCATTATTGACCTCTTTCACATCGTCACAGGTTATAGGTTTACCATGGCGGTCCATCGCTCCCTCTGCAACAATGAGAATATTTAAACGGGAACCACGACCTCTTTGCTGAGGGGGGGGGGGAAGAGAAATGTATTGAGACCGATAAGAGGTCTTTAAAAAAATAATACATATTAATTAAGACTAGTTGCTAAGGATGACACAGGACAAGACATATACATCCATCAGTCTTCTGCACAGATGGTCCTCCCATCCTTCATCTGGGGGCATTTCTGGGATGAATACCCAGTCAGCACCACAGGCCAGAGCTGTCACTAAAGCCAGGTAGCTGTAGGTGAAGAGTCATCACTGTTTCAGCTATTTAAAGTCACTTTTTTAAATATTGTACATAACAGTAAAATTGCCCAGGACCTAATTTAATGATATACATAACTTATAATATTATCATCTGCCTTAGCTGTACATTTATGGTATTACCATTTTAACACAGCCTCTCAGGGCAGCTTGCACAACTGTAGAATATTAACTTATAAAAGTACCCATTTTTGTATAACATATTGACTGCTAGATTAGATACAGTGTCACTGAACAGTTACACATATGAAGCACCATAATCTGAGAGACTTTACATCATTAAATCGGTAATTTCTTTTTTCAGTGTGGATGTGTGAGGTACTGACACATTATCAATACTGACTTCATCTTGCACACTTCTTTTGTTTCCATGACCCAGTCTGGGACTTGACTGGTGCGGTCATTGACAACATGGCAGCATAGTGGCTATTATTGTTGTGTAAAAGCAAGAGGGTCCGGGTGTTGGCCCTGTGATGGACTGGCAACCTGTCCAGGGTGCACCCTCCGCCACACCTCATCCTATGTCGGCTGGGATTGGCTCCAGTTACTTGCAACCCTCATGTGAAGGATAAAGTGGTAGAAAATGAATGAATGAACAGCAGTAGACTAGCAGCTTCTGTGTCCCTGTGAGCTGAAACAAATCAACAAACAGTGAGGTAAAATGACCATCGTCAGATATTTTAGACTTAAGTGTAGGTTTGAAGTGTCTGGCTCCCAGGCTGGTTCATGGAAACAGTGGTGTGTTCCCCAGCTCACTTAACAAAGTCAGAGTTGACATAATGTGTCAAGACCTCATATAACTGCCCTTTAAACCTGACCTATCCCTTTAAACAAAGGTTTGTGTCCATAGAACCCCTGTGCCACACAAGACCGGCTGTACTCACCCACAGTGTCTGCCCATTACCTCCAGGATGAAAGTCCTCTGGTGACTGCAGAGGGACACAATTTTTGTTAGCAGTGTTAAAATAACAAAGCAGGTGCCTTTTTCATATAAACTGCTACATGTCTGCAGTAAATGCACACCTCTGTGCTGTGGTGGTGATGGCATCCACTATCTCTATGATACGATGCAGCGCAGAGTCTGTGCCGATGGTCATGTCAGTGCCACAGAAGTCATTATCAATGGAGCCCACCATGCCAACGATGTTGAGGTGAGCGAAACTCTTGGCCTCAGAGGGTGTGATCTTACCTGAGAAAACATTCAAATGGTTGCACACCATGTTACAAACAAATAGAGTGAATTTTACAATGTATAATGATAGATGCATGTAAGAGTTGGCAGTCTTTTACTGTAGGCTGTGCACACTGTATTTTATGGTTGACTCTCACCGGCTTTGACCAGGTCTGACAGTAACTCACTCCACTCTTTTCTGAACTGGTTGGCACCTGTCAGACTGCCATCACCTCCAATCACACATAGGTTGGTGATGCCCAGCTTGACTAAGTTATATGCAGCCTTAGTGCGTCCCTCCTTTGTGCGGAAATCCTTGCAGCGGGCACTACCAATAACAGTCCCGCCCTGATGTCAGGAAGCGAGGAGCCAAAACCAGGATCACCAGGAGGCAGATAAGGAGAAGGGGTAAGATTATCTGAAACCTTAGCCAAGATACAGTAAGTGTTGCTATTTAATGAACCATGGCATTTAAATGACCATTTGACCTACAGAACTGGAAATTCAAGGCTGGAGTTACAGACTTTCAAAAAAAGGTTGGACCTGTGACCACAAATTCAGTAGACCTTAAATATAAATTTGCTTTTACATCCTCATGCTTGGTCTCACCAGCTGCAGCATCATGGACACACTCTCCCATGTAGCAAGGCGTATATGATTTCCTCCATCCACCAGACCCTGGTAACCCTGTCAACAAAATACAAACACGAATCACACAATATAACGTCATTTAAAAAAGGATCATTCAGGGAAGACGGCATATTTTTAAATTGCCAGGTGTTGCTACGTCCATCTGACAAATGGGATTTTGGCAATAATATGCAATGGAATATTGTTAAAAGAGAACAGAACAGAATAGCTCTTTATTAATTCCCCAAGGGAACATTTGTCATGGGGTTGAACGGCAAAGTAGGTAGTCCACAACAATGTTTTGATGATAAAAAGTAAAATTTCAGGTTTTCATCAAGAATCATTAAATTCATAAATTTTGTTGGATGTTTTGGAAATAGCCCCTAAATATATATACATACAATATATACAATATATACAATATATATTGTTTAGGCATAAAGATGAATAGAATAAAACAAAAGAATAAAACAAAAGAACAAAGCAGTGTTTACCTCATGGACAAAATACACCTTGGCTCCGGTGTAGATTCCAACACGAACTGTGGCCCTTACAGCTGCATTCATACCTAAAGACACAGCGTGTACACATTATCAATTGTAATTATAAGGATGTAGCCTTTAGACAATGGTGGAAAGAATTACTTTAAAGGACACAGTGGTGTTTATTGTATTTTAGAATATTAATCTGTACCCTATTTCTGCAAAACAATGTGGTTCATTTACTTTTCTTGTTGTCAAATCTACATTTTATATATCCTGAGATAAATATCTGATGTAATTGCATTGGATTGTGTTGCAGTGATATAGAGTAGAATGACACTAGTGTTACATCTTGGCAAAAAATACAATTTTGCATGGCAGCTTGAGTATGATAACCATTAAAAGCTTAAATGAATACATTATTATTAAATACATTTTAGCTAGTCTTTTTTTTGTTGTCATAATGTTTCTTTATGGATTAACTTAATCTGCTGCTACAGCTGAAAAGCCTCACAACAACACTCTCTGAAGGCAAAGACAGATGATAAAACAATATCACAGTACAATTTATTTAACTCTAATGTCACTGTTGGTAAGTGTCAAGGATTCTGGCAATTCTGTGCTTCAGTAAATGGCCTCTGCTTGTTTTCTCCACACTCAGACGGGTTGCTTAAAGGACACGACGTGGATGGATTACATACATGGTGCCAGGAGCATCTCCACTTACAGTGTGAAGGAGGAGAGGAAAGAAAAGTGGAGTGAGCAGCTTTTTTTCTCTCAGTAGCTCACCACTTTACGAACACATGATAGAAAGGTCATGCCTCTAAAATTAGCCCCCACAACAGATACGGTGTGAGAGAAACTCAAGTTGGAATAAGTAATCTCAAGATGACATAAAGGTGACACTGTGATGAGGATTATGAATGAAAAAGAAGGGAAGGGCATGAGGGTCAGCCAGTTTTACAGGTTTTCATTCACACACCTGTGTAAGGAGCTTATAGAGGTAGGATAGATTGGAAGAAAAACAGGCAGATGGAGTGTATACTGTCTCACTCTTTCACACAGGGTTGTGTGGGGTCGCTGACACACTTCCAAAAGGCCAAAGTGGAGATAGAGTCCCCAACAAGTTAAAGGTCAGAGGAGTGTCTGTTGCACTGTGTGGTTCTAGGAACTTTAAATTAAGTTCATGCTGCTTTTTTTCTGTCTATATCGAGATCACTGTTCTGGCAGAGAAATCAGATTTCAGATAGTTAAAAACCTTCATCTACAATATGCGGCTATATGTCTTGATGTCTTGATTTCTTGGTCCTTTACAACTTTGATATGTCTTTATAGGTCATTGAACTTGAATTAAATATTGCTAATATTCAGTAAACTATTAATAACTTCTGACTTTTCATTCTCCACATCAACTTCAACCTCCTGCTGTGGAAAACAAACAGCAGACATGTCACATGCTGACCCAGAAATCCTCCACTTACCCTGGGCATCACCTCCTGAAGTCAGCACGGCAATTGCCCGACCCTCTCCCATCTTAGTGGGGTGGATGAGAGCTTTTTGTGCCATGGTCCTGGAATTGAGGCTGACTGAGAAAAAGAGGCCTGGAGTGTAAAAATCTCTGCCACCCTGCTAGACTGTGTGCAGTCCAAGAAGCCTCTAACATCTAACTCAGCCTGTAATGGAAAGTAATAGCAGTCGTAGGGTGCACAGCTCGATTATCGACTTGGCAGACACTGTGGTGCACATAGCTGTGTTTATACGCACGCGCGCACACACACACACAGTGGCACTGCATTCTTTGTGGGGACACTCATAGACATAATACATTGCCTCGCCTCTTCCCTAACCTAACCATCACAACTAAATGCCAAATCCTAACCCCTAAACTAATCTTAACAAAAACTTAATTCTAACTTTAACTCTAAAACAAAGTATTAATCCCCAAAAACCTCTTTAAAGTGAAGGACCAACCAAAATGTCACATAGATTTGCATGAAATTGGTCCCAACACCCTCTTTAAGACATGAATATACACACACACATGTACAGCTTTCTTAGTGTGGACATTCTTTGACACATTCCCTAGCACCTCAACCATCAAAACTAAATGCCTAACCCAAACCCTTAACAGAAACCTATTTCTAACACTAAAACCATATCTTAACTTATAGACATCCTTTAAATGTGTGAGAGAACATGAAGACACACCAAAATATCCTTGCTTTCACAAAATGTCCTTGATTCTTTTGCTTTTTGGTCCTGACAACAATGTATGTGCACAATGTCAACAATGTCATTTATGTGTTCAAAATAGGATTATAGCAGTGTTTCAGTATTCTCAATGTGTATCCTCCTCTTGCTGACAATGTTCCTCTTTTCTATTACCAGAGACTGCTGGATCCTACAGATAAATTTGTCCCTTTATTGTACCCAAGTGACCTCAGATCAAGATGATGGTGTCCGTGAATGCAGTGAGCAGACTTTGTGGGTGTCACTGTAGGTTACACAGTATTCCAAATGACTGTATATCCCCATTTACTGAATATCAGACAACTTGTGCTCTTATGGCAACAGTGTTTTAGGTCGTCATTTATCTCTGCATTTTCAAACTGGCAGTGATAGTCTGACTTACCAGCATGCCCTGCTGGATCAAAGCTGGAGGACATCTTGCCTTCACACTTGGCTCCTGACAGGTCATCGTCACCTAAGTAAAGAATAATATGTCATGAATCAAACAGCTGAATCATCAGATGTTTAAAATCCGCTTTTCACTAACAGGAGAGACCTTTTCCGAAAGAGACAAGCTGCTCAAGCATTGTTACTCAGCATGTTCTCTTCTGTTAAGTTTGTTAGTGAAAGCACTTACAATCACTGTGTAACATTGTTTATCTGTTCTCTGCAGGTTAGTTTACGTCCACTGTGCTTGTCTTGTCTTTTGCTATGAGCTGTAGCTGATGGTGGTGACAGAAAAATACACACTAACACTGACAAACACTACATATTGTTCATGTCCCTTTATAAAGGTAGCATTGTCATAGCTGTTTGATTAAGAAGATAAAAGTAGTTGTACACTACTACAACTGAGCATTAAAAAGTAATGCCTCTAAATGTCTAAGACAAAGAGGAAGCTTAGAGGGGACAACGTATTTTCATTCTCTGCCATGAAACGGTGGAATGAGTTGCCTTTGCACACCTCTCACACCAACTGACTCATCCCTTGTCTTTAGTTTGTCTCTTTGTTTCTGATGTTGACTGTTTCACTGCCTTATGTTTTTACTCCCCATGTCTGTGGACAGCACTTTGACCAACTCTGATGTTTTAAAGCGTTTTTATCAATTAAGTTGGACTGAATTCGATAAATGTTAGGCATTACAGTGTTAAGCACCAAGAAAGCAAACATTCTTCTATATTCATTTAGAAGCATAAAGAAAACTTTAAACTTCAAGGTAATTAATAAAACATCAACAGGTCAACATTATATTACTATATTAAATTATATTAAGAATGGAAGCTCCTCTGTTGAATGTGGCTTTAAATAGACACAGGGCACAGGCACAGTGTACTGCTATCAATAAAATAGACCCCTCTCCTTAAACTGCACAGTCATCCCCACAACTGAGCATGCCCAAACATGTGCATGTACACTGCAAGTTTATATGATAATTTAATGTCAATGTCTGAAGTTTTCAGACACGCTCAGACAAATGCACAGTTTAGAGCAGATAAATATAAAACAAATGTACCTAGTGAAACAGAGGCCAGCAGACTAAACCCATCACAAAGACGACAAGAGACTTACATCCACACTGTGTCCATGTACTTTGACGTCTCCGCCTGATCCAGAACAGAAGACAGGCCAGCAGAGTGACAAAGAGAAACCAATGGGCTGAAAGGACAGAAAAGTACCACATCCTCATGCTCTTCTCAGAACTCTCTGATCTGATCTGTATTCATAGCTTTTATGTCACTGCTTCATTATGAAGTAATGACCTTAATGCTTAAGCATGGTGGGTAATCAAATACTGTATGTATGCCTCTGCCCTGACAGTGCCTATAATAGTTAACAGCTGCATAGTGGGTAGTCGTCACACTTTTACATATTGTTAGTTCAACAAAGTGCGAGTGAATACACGACCCCAACTCCAAAAAAGTTGGGATGCTGTGTAAAATGTAAATAAAAATGGAATGCAGTGATTTGCAAATCTCATAATATTTCATCATATTTTATTCCCAATAGAACATACATAATATATTTACCATTGTTTAGAGCACATGTTGCTCTAAAACCTCTATGTACATTTGAGTATTAATGTTCCTTCACTGATATCAAGCTGGACGGTCCCTCTCCTCTTACGTCTGCAGGACACGTTGGGTTGCAAAAAGAATTTCAAATTGGATTCATCTGACCACAGAACAGTTTTCCATTTTGCCTCAAACCATTTTAAATGAGCTTTGGCCCAGAGATGACGACGGAGTCTCAGGATGTTTATATATGTCCTCTTCTTTGCATGATACAGCTTTGCTGATTGATTACAGCAAATGCACAGGAACTGTGTATTTACATCTGTGCATGTGCATTTGAAGTGCTCCTGAGCCCATGCAATGATTTCCAGTAGAGAATCATGTCTGTTTTTAATGCAGTGCTGCCTCAGGGCCCAAAGATCAAGAGCATCCAGTTTTGACCTTCAGCCTTGTCAGTTGTGCACAGAGATTCTTCCTAATTCTTTTAATATTTTGATGATATTATACACTGCAGATGGTGGGATCTTCAAATCTTCACAATTTTGCATTGAGGAAAAAGTTTCTGAAATTGTTCTGCCCAGCTTTATATCTCTGAAATGTTCCTTTTATTTTCAGCCATGGTATTTTTCCAGCCTTTTTTGCCTCTGTTCTGCTGTGATGTGCTGCTGCCATCAAATTCAACATGAGCTAATATGGTAGAATGTGCCAGATTCAACATCTGATATTTTGTTTATGTTCTATTGTGAATAAAATATGGGTTTATGAAATGTGCAAATCATTGTATTCTGTTTTATTTACATCTTACAAAGCATCCAACCTTTTTGGTGGATTGTAAATTGAGCTTGAAAACTGATCTGAAAGCGCCTTGGCTGTTAAAATTCTGAATACAGTGACTTTCTTTTGCTGGATCACTGTGACATTTTCATAGATGAACATTAAATGTCAATGTACTGGTTGATACATCATCTTGTATTACAGGAATTTTATCATTATTATCACAAAGGTACTGCTGTAAAAACTGCTGCTATGTTTGATAACATCATAATACCAGTATTATCTTTGCAGGAACTAGTCTGATAATTTTATACATCTGCACATTGTCTTTCTCTTCTACCATAACCTCTTTCCACTCCTCTCTCTTTATCTCTTTACCTCTCTCCCTCTTTTCCTGCTTTTACTACAATTGGCTGAGGTTGATAGCTGCACATCATCAAATTTGGTTCTGCCAGAGAACTCATCCTGTCAAAAGGGAGTTTTTTTCTCTCCAATAATGTCAAGTGTTTGCTCATTGTGTGAACAGTTTGGTTTCTCTTTCTCTCTCTATAATACTGCCTTAAGATGTTGCATGCTGTGATTTGGAGCTTTACAAAAAATAAATTGATTTCTAATAGGACTCAAAAAGTAATAAGAATAAAATAAAATGAGACAACCTTTTTTAAACCACTCCTGATTAATGCTGCAGCTATGGAGACAGCAGGCTATGAGGCAATGTGTTTGTAATATTAGGCTGACTTCCATGTCAGAGAAGAAATCAAGCAGTCTGAAAATAAGCATGAACATGCACGAACCGCATATCTAGGCATAACTGCTTCCCTAATTATAAACGATCACAGTGACATGTATTAAATTAAACCTATGTAGTAAAGTCTAATTCTCTAAATCAGCCATACTAATTAAAAAGGTACAACCAGCCAAAATGTCATTCCTTTCTGACACTGTTCCTCACAGAGATAGATAGTATAGTATAGAGGCTCAAACACACACAAACAAGTTAATGGGTGATATAGGTAAGAAATGTATTATATTAAAACATAGAATGACCTTGATGTGTCATGAGAGATAAAATGAAATGAGTCAAAGTGAAATACCGGCTTCAGTGATAACAATACAGCAGTCGATATATTCACAAAACAAAATTTCATTTGCAGGCTACAGACTGTGTTGATGTTTTGTTTGCGTCAACCACCCCACGTCAACCACAACCACGTATGTACAGCTAAATAAAAAAGTTGACAATAGACCATGAAAGACATGGATACTTTTCTCCCAAACAGGAAAAGCAAAAAAAGTAACTCTCTCCTTCTCTCTCTCTCTTTCACTCTCTTTTACTTTCTGGTCAGATATTTAACATTTAACATATTAACAATGCTTTTTTAGTGTCCGTTATTTTTGCGCTGTTGTCTCCTCTCACCATGTGATAATTCATCACTCCTGCTCTTAAAGCAGAACTTTGCAAGTATGGATGCTTTTTTCATCTTTTTCTCCACAGAGGTCCCTCTACAGTTTCGGAGTACATATTTTTACAACACCACCGTAAACATCCATCCATCCATCCATCCATCCATCGTCTACCGCTTTATCCTCATTGTTTTGCAAACTCATCGCTGACACTTCCCCTACCTTCTTCTGTCCTGGCCATGTGCATTTATTTTCAACGGAGTCGCAAATACAAGCTGGTGAGCCATGTACTTGCGGGTTGGCATCCATTTTGCATGCTTCATGCCATTCAAACAAGCCGGTTCAATGTTTACTCATGTGTGGCCCCTCACTCTGTCAGACACTGAAGCCATTCATATTTTTCATAAGAACGGAGACTTCGTAAGACCTCCTGACTCTGATGACTCTGGCTCAGTGGGTCTGATCTTGTAAGGCTGGTTTTCTGCTAACAGACAGTAGGGTGAGTGGAGACAGCTCCAGTCTCTCCACAACAAGCCACGTAACCATCAGAGTGACACAAAAACTGTTAAATTAGGGCAAAGATCCCGCCTGGTTCTGCTTTAACGGATACATTTTCAACCTCTGCCTGTTGTTGATCTGTGACAATGAATAAAAAAGGTTCAATCTTGATAAAATAATAAGCAGACAGTGGGACAGTCATGTATGAGGATGTGTATAAATACCATGTAACACTGGGTATAAGTGCATCTTCTTACTTCCATATTGTGTCAAATATGACAACCTTATTGAACAAATTTAATGTAATAGTTTGAACTGGGATTGCAGTAACCATTTTACAACCTATAGTTCACTGTTGCACACATTTCCCACATATCACCTTTTCTGATTGTCATACATATGCATCTCTTTGTGAGGTTTCATTGCAACAGTGTTGGGTTGAGCGATGACTGTCTCTTGAGACAAACCACGATCGATAGCAGAATTCCCCCCCCCCCTCCCCCACTGTCATCAAGGCCAGTCTTAACATTCACACAGCCTGTGATAAACTATATGGATCAATATTACACCAGTTCAGAACAAACACTTCCACCTCAGCTAATGCAATGAAATGAAGGCTGGATGTTTTTTACGGTCTGACCTTTTACCTTTTCCACTTCCACTGAAATGCAGTATAGCAAATAATTAGATAATGTGTAAAGGAGAAGAGGATAGTTCGATAATGACATGTAATTCTCACTGGTTGAACAATGAATTTATACAATAAGATTTAAAACTGTTGTGGAGGAGGCTGCCTATTTAACAGGGGACTACATTACATACATACTTTTTCCAGTGCTAATTACACTTCTGCTTAAGGATTAAATGCACAGTTGTTGACAGGATTTGAAACCACTGTGTTAAAAATCACAATAAAAAAAGCAGTATTATTCAGTACTTTGGTTGTATTATTATAATGTATAAGGTTTTCTTCTGTTTTACCCCTTAATAATATCTCACTTATCAACTGCTGACACTTTACTTGGCCCGTGGTGCACTTGCCTGGTTGTGTATGCTGCTGTGTGCTGTCTATGCTTTGTTGCCTTCACAATGCTCCTCTTTACCAGTTGCCCCTACTGGGATTAATAAAGTTCTTTGAACTAAACTGAATTAAACTTAAATTGTCCATGCAAAGCATAAGTGAAAATGAGGGTCTACCCCAATTTATCCCCCAGATACATGTAAAGGTTGAATAAAAATACAGTTGTAAAATAATTTAGTTGTTTTGTGCCCTGTCTGTATTTTTGCTCTTAAAAATACGACTGAAAACTAGACTGAAGTCCCTTTATCTCTCAGTCAGCCAAGAGATGGCAGCAGCATCTGATCTTTCCAATTGCTGTATTTATCAGCGCTTTGGAGAAGCACATGCAAAAGCCTTGCCAATAAATCATGTACTGAAAGTGTCAGTGCAAATTTTGTTGAATTTTATTGCAGTTTAATCAGCTCAATGAATGTTTTAATAGGCTGATATTTCAGAAGCGAGTGGCAATGCAGTGATAAATTGTGAGGGCTGAGCATGCTCCCCTCCCTTAACTCTACCCCTTCTGTCTCTCATTTTCACTGCAGAGAATCACTAATGTAGACCTGCACAGCAATTTGTCCACTTACTGATACAAGGGTATTGGCCTTGTGATAGTACGTTGATTATCTGTATTTGTTTAAGAACAAATAGACCAAGTAATTATCCAAAATGGTGCAAATATGTATAGCTAACTGGTAAACTGGACATCAGCCTTTTCTCTGTATTATTTTTTTTTCTGCCTTTCCCTTCTTTTTTCTTCTATAAATTTCTCAGATTGGACCAGTGGGCTCCACCTATACTCTCAGGCCTCCTGCACCATTTAACATGCCTTTGCCCCTCCTGCTCTCTCTGAGGATTGCTCTATTTCTCCATTTGTCATCCCCTATCTCTCCTTCCCATTATGTACATATCTTAATCGGCTCCTTTCCCTCCTACCCACCATTTCATCCATACTGTGTTTATTTTCCTCCTTAGTTCCTTCTTTGACCTTCAGTTCCCTGCCTTCATTACTCTCTCACATTTCTGTATTTATGTTTTCCTGACCATAAGGTGGAATGCAAAATCCACAAGGCTCCAGTTGGACACCAGTGCCTGGACCCCACCCTCACCATGCTGCGGTGTTTTATGCATAGTGTTGTCCTCTGCCACTATAGACATATGTATGATGTGTGACTTTTCTAGTAAGGACATTGATAAAGAATGGAAGAGGCTGGGGGCTGTAATTAAAGACCGAGGGGTCTGGGTGAATACGTAAAGAGGGAGAGGAGGTAAAATGGTGGCTATCTCCGGCTGCAACAATAAATCAACCTGCCCCTTTAACCGCCCTCAACACAATATCACAATACAGCATTCAGTCCCCCTCCTTTGCAAAAGCAATTCCGTCATGTCTTGTTAGCTCATTTGTCTTCATCAGCACCAGGGGGAGGTTCAGACCCCCATCCTCACCTCCAAAGGCCCCCAAAACCAATGCCAGGCACCATTGATCAAAGCAGAACCAGCCTGTGCATCAGCATGGGCATGGGTGTCATATTATTCTCAGCAAACACACACACACGAACACACTGCACAGCCCACAGTCCCAGCTACAGCTGATATGGCAACAAGAGTTAAACTAATCAAGCTTGTACGTCTGGTTAGCACAGTAATGTTATTAATGAACGCATGTGTTAACACATGCAACGCGCTAATGGCATTCAGGGCCAATTAAGGGATGACTAATTAATGAGAAATTTCCTATAAGGCTTATTGGTATGTTAATTTGAAATGATATAATTTACAGTCTTAATTTTACTGCCATAAGATATTAAGATTTTAATTGTTGAGCGAGTGGGTCTGTTGATTCACCAGTAATGGTTAGTTCTGTGGAAATACAATACTGACGCCTATAGCTACGTGACACAAGACAACATTTTTGACATGAGGCTTTCATATATGGATAATAACTTAAACCTACAGTACATAACCTTTGGTGACTTATGTTGTTGCTGTTATTCTGCCTCCATTTGGTCTTTGGGTACAGAAATGATGTATACTGCATCCTTCGTCTGAAAACGGGCTCTGCTGAGCCATATCATCAGACCCGACAGAGGGAGCGCTTGTGTATACATCGGCAGTGCAGGGCCGGGCGGAGACAAGAGGCACTTATCCTGTCAAACTGCTGAACAACAAGGGTTTTTTTGGACCAGATTTAGACACTACCATACTGAGAAACACACAGAGAGTTATGAGGAGCTGACAGACTTCATCAGCATTGTGTGAACTCATTTTACAACTGTTTGAATCTAACAGGCATTTGTTTATAATACGTTATGTATACCGCAGTTTTAAGGGCGGTGTGCGTACATAATGCATGTATCAAACATGTGAAACATCCTTTATCAAAGATCCAATACTATCACATAAGATATTTTCATAAAACAACTGCTACTTTGGTCAATCAGACATTACTATCGATAAGTTATGTTTAAGTGGAATTTATTTCATGGTAGGTATGTCTTGAATTCTCAGAACCTGCTAAAGTTTTGAAAAAATACAGTTGGATATACCAAAGCGAGTACAATAACTTTATTTGTCTTTAATACATTGGTGAGGCTGATTTACAGTTTTTGTACAATCATGATTATAAGTCTTAAAAGATAGTTTAACCACTCAGACAGTCTTTTGGCATACGTATGTGTGTATGTTCCCTTCTGACACAAGGCTGATATTTAAGTGTTAATAATAACGTGTGGTGTCTAAGGTATATGCTCTCTAAACTACATTTGTTTAAAGTTGTAGGGTTACAACACAGTTCAGCCAATATCTTATACAGTACAAGGGCAGAAAATTGCTTTGATTTCCAACCTGGCTGCAAGAAATAGACGTTTTGATCTGCATGCTTTGTCTTTACTGGTTTGGTGGGGATGAAGAATAACAATGCAGAGGAGAGCGGATATGTTTGCTCCCCCACAACAAAGAGAGGCCAGCTGAGAAATCCTCGCTGCTCTGCTCTTTTGCCACCGGCTACAAAGCTTTCAATATGTGTGGACATGTTTGCTTTACTCAATAACACAACACAGGAGGGATGATTTAAATGAACAGAGCTATTGAGCTAACTTTAATGACTTTAATGATATAGTAGGAGTTCCTGTTTTTTTTTTTTTTTTGTTTTGTTTGCATGTTGAAAAATTATGAATATTTTGGTAAGTCTTGTGTCAGAAGGACCATACCTACCTGGTGACAGGAACAGCTCATAATATTAATCCTGTGGCAGTAGGGACACTGGGCCTCTGTCACCATGGTCACAAGATCATACATTCTGGAACACTTGAACATAACTTTCAGAATTACTAAATCTCTCAAAGTTGCAAAAGCATTGCTATTCTGGTTGATAGACAGATATTAGATGGGACATTAATGACTGATCAGCATATTTGTCGCAACACACACACAAACATTGTGGCTGTTTATCAACGCCCCCCCCCCGTCACGCTGCAGCCTAGACATTTGATTGACAGCTGCCAATCCAGCTGATGAGAGATGACTGAGGGGGTCATTCGCTGTATCCTCGGGCCCTCAGTGACATGGTGAGAGGAAGACAGAAATAGACAAGGTCTGCTGTGGTCCACTGGGTGCTCCTCTGCCCTGCCCCAGAGGGACAGTCTGGTCGGAGGGTGAGGGAGATAGAAAAACACATGGGGAGCTATGGAGAGACAACTTGATAAAGCGACAGCAGGCAGACACAGTTACTGAGATGCATGGCTGCCAACGCATAATACATACACTTGACTCATGAGAGTGACATATGAAAATTAGGCTTAAATGTGTTTAAAATACCCGTCTGTCCATTAGTCTGTATGATGGAAGACGGAGACAGGAGACAAAGATGACAGGAAGAGACAAATCGATTAAGTAATACCTTAGGAGGAGCACGCACCTCACGTCTCTGCTTTCAGTGGCTAAATGGACAAATGAGTAAAAGAAAGGGAAGAAAAATGAAAGGGGACCTAAGACGAGAGAAGAGCTTTATGGCTGGAGGGAGGCATACAAATATGCTTTTTTAAATAAGACTGTATATTTTTGGTCACAGTCTCGACAGAGGTGAGTGGGAGAGAGACAAGAGAGAAGAAAAGGTTTATGATGCACTGGGAGAAAATGTCATTAACAGATGGCTATGTAGAAAAAAGCAGGATGCTGAAAGTATTTTTTCTTTTTTTTTCTATTTTAAAGGTAATTGGTGGAAAAAAAGGAGGCTGACAGAAAGAAAAAAAAGGACTGCTGGTGTTGACAGAGGCTATTAACAATCAGGCAGTACACTGGTGAGCTAAAAGGAGAAATGGAAGGATCAGGCTGTACTCATAATGAAGACAGAGAGAGACAAAGAGGAACTTCGGTGTGGAGGAAATGTAATGAAGGAGAAGCCTTGGTCCTTCTGGTCTATGCCAAACTAAACCTTTCAACGCTGCTGCTGGTCACACACATGCACAGACACAGCTTTATTCCTCTTGCAGACTGTCTGATCCTCTCTCCTCAGGGAGGTGTTAGCCTGGAGGAATCCGTGGGGCTTCGTTTGGACACAAAAGTGAGGGGAGTGATAATTCTCTCTCTTCTGCACTAAACACATACAGCCAAAACACACACACACACATGAAGCTGCTCACATGCAGAGGTGCCTGTTTCATTTAACAATGCACAGGTGACTCAGCTCTCATATTTGATCCCACCCAAATACTTCAGGTCTTTAGGGTCGTCCAGAGTTGACAAGCAACACTGCTGTTGGGAAGAAAAAACTGATTCAATCAGTGACGAAAACCTTAATATAATATACTGTAAATAAAGAAATCGCAAAAACACAATGCAGAAAATAATAAGACTAAGAGTGTCACGGTTCGAAAGAACCATAAAAAAGGGAAAACTAAGTGAGGACCCAAAAAAGCAGGGACGAGTAGATAGGGAAAAAGAAAAGGCAATTTAATGTTCCAGAAACTCAAGGTAACCAGTCTAGTAACAAACAAAAAACGCTGAGTCTGGCCGGCTGGCAGGGCAGAGCTCAGGAACACGGGAGTCTAGGAAAAAAGGGAAACGGGAGATCAGTAAACTCAGAACTACTGCAAGACACGAACTACACCAAAAACAGTAGAGAGAATTCGGCTGCGGAATCGAGTGTCTCTAAGATTACCCGTCGAAGAACACATGACGCACTGACGCCAGACAGCAGGAAACCCCAGGTATAAATAGGCGGTGGTGATGAGAAAATCATAGACAGCTGC
The DNA here is from genome assembly GCA_016785285.1 of Brachirus orientalis. Taxonomy (NCBI): domain Eukaryota; kingdom Metazoa; phylum Chordata; class Actinopteri; order Pleuronectiformes; family Soleidae; genus Brachirus; species Brachirus orientalis. Next base: position 3,936,112 of record JAFBJR010000060.1, read on the forward strand.
GGCAATCAGACACCCTGCTCCACCTGCCAACCAGCCTCCTAAAAACAAAGAACAAAACACTTCCCCAGGAAACAAACAAAACAACTTATCAAAACAAAGCAGGAAGTGAAAAAGAGGGAGAGGCAGTTCAAGCCCGACCAAACCTGACAAAGAGTCTACAGTGATGCTTGCAGCTCTACAAGACAATGGAAATCAATTGAAAGATCATTGTGTTAACATGAGCACACTGACAAAGTTTCATCAAAGGTCCAGTGTGGAATCTCACGGTGATACTGCCGACTGTAACAAACGGACGACTTCTCCACTCACATAGTAGAGAGGAAGTCATTCTTCATTTGTATAATAAGCTTCAACTTCAAAATGGGAAACACAGGCTCTGGCTGGTTTGTCATTTGGTGGCCTCCATGAAGTATGGCCCTTGCCTAAAGTTCATACAAAAGGCTTATTCAAAGGCTAAGAAAACCCAAACAATTTATTATTTAAAACGGTTATAGACTTATACAAATATACTTACAAAAAGTGTATTCAATTCATGCCAACAAACCCTACTAAATGTCACTGGACCGTTAATCTAACAACGGTGAACGGTCATTGGATTTGTTTTCTTTAAAGACATAGTTTACATCAACAGGGCACAAAAGCTACAATACTGAGATGGGAAATAATGTGTGTCTGTGTGTGTGTGTGTGAGAGAGAAAGAGTGTACAGATCAATATCAAACAGTGCTGTGATACCATATTCAGCCTCGGGGCCTATCAGAGAGAATGTCAACACTGGTCTGGTGAGACTACACCACCAACCACCTCCACCACACACACACAGACAGAGTCCCCGTGTCACCTTTTTGCCCAATTCATTATTAACAAGCTCGCAGGGCCTCATTAGCAGCAGGCCACACAATACTGCTCCTACAAACAAAACAAAATGCTCCACAACAGTAATTGCCTTCTTCCTGCATGCCTCTGCCTCCAAGCCACCTTCTTCAGCTGACATCTGCAGAGGAGATGTTTAACAGAAAACAGCACGGACACACTCTGACCAGGGCTACCTCTCTATAGGACCACTAAACCAGTCTATCTTTACACATTTCGGCTTACATTTCTTTCCTGAGTTAATCCGGTCATTCATTTAAAATAACAACCAAATCAATATTCTTGTTCTCATAGGATCATTTGTGCACTCATACAGTATAAATCCATTTCCTCTTGCTCCCATTCACTCCACTTCCTATTTCTGTATTGGCGTTAATTTTCTGAAATGCCTGCCTCTGCACGATACCCTTTACACCACCCTTAAAAAAAATCCTTAAAATAGAAAAAAAAGAAGAAAAAAAAAGAAAAGTGATGAAGGAGAGACCGCTGGAGCAACAGCAGCAGCAAAAGAAAAAGGTGAAATAAACAGAGGGGATGCTCCACTGCTTGGCTGACACACATGGGGTCTCGGCAGACTGAGAGGATGCTCGGAGAGGAAGGGAATGGAAAGAGAAAGAGAGCTGTGTGGTGAGCAGCATCCATCCTCCCCTCCCTCACTTTAAGCCTCCACTTCCTCCAGCTTGCACAGTGGAACTATATGCTTGGCTTCTCTTGGTTTCTTTAGCATTCTTCCCCATCCTCTCCCAAAGCCTGGGAGAGGACCACAGCAGACAGCAAGGCTTGTCACAACCACAGGCCTAGGCCCAAGTAGTCTGTGTGTGTGTGTGTGTGCATCGTGTTGGGTATAATGTGCATATGAATCTGGAATGTACTTGTGTGTAGTGAGAACACACTATGTCTATATAGTCAATTTGTACGTGTAAAGTACTGATTAGAATATCACGTGTGAAAAATCAAATTGAATGAACCTGTACCAAATAACCCTTAACAAAAATCAAACAATCAAATAAAACAATGAGCCATAATTCAAACCAACAACAACAAGGAGCGCAAAGTACAACCCTGGTCAATATCACTCAAATAATAGACCTTAACTACATTCTTAACAACACATTTTTATTACCTATAAGATTAATGGGGGTATTTGATTTAAAAAAAAAGGAGTTGTTTGGTTACATAAACTTGAATAAAGGTTATAAGGTGTTAATAAATATTTTATATGTCCATCTTTCTGGGTTAGCTTTTAATTTGTAACTGACCTTCGATTTTAAAATATGGAATTCATTTCTTCAAGTCAGGGCATAAGGTTTCAGTTCTTACATTTTGCTTCTTGTGTCATCTTGTGTGTTGGGGTATGTGGTATACACAAATTTGCACTAACAGTGTCATCTATAAATGCCACCCCCCCCCCCGCATAATTTGCACTCATGCAGCACCGTGTCAACACAAACTCCACTAACATGTGTCACTGTCTTCACTGTATTGTCACTGTGAGTGATTCATTTGTGATTTAACATTCATCAGTCATCTCTCAATTCGTTTCCTCAAAGTTTACTGTTGTACTTTGGTGCTTTCTTGTGAGCATTTTGTTTTTAGTCTTTGTTGGTGGTGTCATGCAGTTGTCATGCATGCAGTTGGTGATTATTGACAGTTACCAGCCCTCTGTCTAGTTCCAGTTGCTGGATCACTAATAACTGTTTATATTGATATTCTGCACCGCTCCAGAAATCTCAGTGTGCTGCAACCTGGGCATTCTAAGTTGTATGTAAAAATGTAATGAGAATATTAACCAGTGAGGCTGTCAAACTAAAAAACATTTTTTGATGTGAATATGGTGTTGTTTATTCTAAGACAGAAGTCCAGATCAATCTTTTGTGTCACCTTACTCCCAGGGAGATGGTAAATAAGTGTGTTTGCAAAACTTTTTTTTATGTGACCTCTTGTCTGCTACAGTTTTGCAGTGGGACAGAGGCAAAGCAAGCAGACAGCGGAGCAGATGACACAAATGCATTGAAGTTTCTCTCTCCCCTACCTGTCGACTTTCTCCTTCTCCACTCAACAACCCCAGCGCACCTCTCACTGTCTCTCTCTCTCTGTTACCTTGGAGTCTGGCCGTCATGCTCCTGTGGCTCCGCTCTAAAGGTTACGGTCTGTACCCACCGTCACTGCCTGTCACTAACCCCCCCCCGCACCACCAGCCACACACATACACCCACACACACACACGCACACACACACACACACACACACGCACACACACACACTCCATCAGTCCCAGGCACTGACAGCAATATACTTTATACTTATCATAGACAGATATAGATGACATTGCATTGTTGCAAGTTAGAAAACCTGGACTGGGTACAAGTTAACAGCTCTGGTGATTATAAATCACATGATATGTTCAGGGTGGAGCTAGCCTGGCTCCACCCATGACAGTAAGATGATTGGGTCACAGAAAAACGTCGCCAGCCTTCCGATCAGTGTAAATATCACATGGACGTCCAGGCAATCGCTATAGAATCGTCTATTCTCATACTAAACTTGACTTTTTGTTGAAACCAACCACTACAAACTGAGCAGGAAATGGTCAAAAGCCACTGGAAATGGGCATTTACTTCCAGTCAAAGACTCTGTAATGCACACAGGTTTTTATTGGCTTCAGCTCCAATCAGTGTCAATAGGGAAGTAGGACCTGGGTGAAAATGTTAATTTCTTCTTGGGTTGATGCAAATGTCTACCTCATCTGCGGAGGAATGAGCTATGAGCACTCATTTTTTTGGCCGTTAGCACAGATGTAGGCCATGTTTGTGTCAAACCCCACTTGTCAATTTGGGACAGTTGATGTGTTGTGTTTTCTCAATTCATGCACGGGTGAAGCAGCGGCGAAAACAAAAGAACAAAACAGGGCCGAAAATCCTTTGTTAGTGTGGATGGTGTTGAAGGTACAGTGTGCAAGAAAAAACCTTGGTAAGGCTCGGTTTGGTACAGTATGGTATGGTTTGGAACAGAAAAGCCCTGGGTCAGGCTTGCATTTCAATTGAGAACAGTACCTTTACTTGGTAGGCAGGGTGTAGGCTGTGCCCGATGGCCCCATCAGTGAGATACGTAGTGCGACAGCGAACAATGACATTGGGCTGCTGTAGAAACATGGAGGCATAAGATGGTGGCTTCCATAAAGCAAGGCCCTTGAATACAAATGAAAAGCTTATTCCTAGGCTACGAAAATCAAACAATTTTTAATTCTCAAACAATTATATATTTAAACAAACACTCTCAACCTTTAATCTTAACCTTTAATTACATTTTGTTTTTAGCATGTTCACTCAGGTTAAAAAAAAAAATCCCAGGACTACCTTCTAATTCTAGCAGCCTGAAAGAGGCTTTAGATTGACTGAGCAAGCCAGAGGACATCCAGAAATAATAAATGCGTGTGGTTGTGCGTGCATGTCCATCTGTAGTCTGCTGGCCTTGGCACATAGAATTAAAATGCTGCTCACTTGACAGAAATCAACGGGGTCCACAGAGGCACTGTCTCTTTGCCGCCTCCCTCTTCCAATATTACTCCTTCCTTTTTCTTTACTTTTTTTTTTTTTAAAGACAAATCCTCTGCAAAACAAGCTGAATGGAGTGTACAGTGAGGAGAGGCTGTAAGATGCCAGGAGGAACATCACATTAAACAACGTTTCTTCCATACCGTTATATGATAATAAGCCAAATTATGGAGGTATATTTGGATGTAGTACATTGCTCTAATTGGGGAGCATGTTTGAAGCCACTCTTGTTCTTACCCCATGTTGGCTTACGTCCTGTGCATTCTTCCACAGGTTGCACTTATCTCCTCTAAGCTTCACTCTTTTATTCACTGCCAGATGTTTTGTAATTTAATGCTGCACTCAGGCGATGTCAGAACAAGAAAATTATTCCAACTTGGGTTCATGCATTATTCTAAGAGAGTTCATTCCACTGGTCTCTGTATAGTGACGACATTTATATTGCCCATAATAGCACAGTGCATATCTACTTTTAGATTGGCTTGCCCAGCTTTGGTTGTCTTTACATAGGATTTCCTAGTTTTGCAATAATTTTCCACACACTGACAGATTTATATCTCTTTTCACCAACATCACTTTATTCAGAAACCCCTAATATCTCAGACGGAATTACAATAGAGCATCACATGGACATTGTTTTTTTGGTTGTAATCAGTGTCTAAATAATACGATATTACATTCATTTCAGTTTATTTAATGTAGAAATGTCTTTTTCTATCTTTTGATGATAACGTTGCCTTCCCTGGTAATGTCAGACACTAATGATGCCAATACACACACATTATACTGTATGTAGACTAGAAGTGTTTTTTTTTTTTAATTAGCCAGTGAATGACATTTTGAACCAGGTATATTAAAACTACACAAATCCATTCTCGTCAATAAAACACCTCAATTTCTTTAAAAAAATGGAAACACACACAGTATGGCGGCTGTTATCTGCAAAGTTCGCTGTTGTTTTAACAACAGACATTGTTTATTCATTTATCTGTCTCTCCTCTCTGTTACTCCTCCACCCACTTCTGTCTCTCCTTCCCTCCTTCCTCCTCTCTGTGGGCCATCCGTGGAGCATTCGAGCAGACTGACGACATGCACCACTGAGTTCTCAACATCTTGTCTCGTCACGGCAATTACACACACACGCGCGCGCACACACTCACACACACACTTAAAGTGTAACATACTAAGTACACTCAAAACATGAGTCATTTACTGTATGCTAAACAATACGGGATATTATTGGAAATTACAGCAACTAAATACAAAATGATGGGTTGTTGCTAACAACCAACCATAAAAACACATGGCCAGAGTCAGTAGGATTGACCTTTTCTTTCCAAGAAATGACAAACTATCACCCACTGCTCCAGAAAGATGGAGAGCTGGACCCTGGTGTGACAGAAGAATGCAGAAAGCAGGTGGTATATAGGTCAGGGCAGTGACCTGTCACTGACCCCTTCCATACTGCTACTAGAGAATAGGGGTTAATTAACAGCAGAGTTTAATCGCCTGTGATGAATGATTCATATCTGCCTGGTCTATAACCAGTATTTTAAACACATGGGCAGAGCCTGAGCAGACATGAATTATTCAGGGGCTGTGGTATCCATCGCTGCATTTTACTTACACTGAGCAATGAGCAGACAGAGTCTCAGCCTGTGACCATCTAGCTCACCTGTTGACGAAGAGTAAACAATTAAATATTTCTGCAAAACTATATACAGTGAAGATATACCTGCAGCCAACAAATACAGAGAGAAGAGTTATAGTGATTACTGCAATGAATCAGACATGATGCACAGTCATTACATGGAGAAAAGGGGAGAGGACAAGACAGAGAACCGTTGGACTGCTATCACAAAAAAGACAGATGAATAGAAAAAAAGAGATGGGGTAAGTTTGGTCGTGTAAGATTTACTGTCCTAGCTGTGAATGCAACAAATAATCAGTCAGCAGCTAAGCAGCATCCATAAAATCCATGGCTGTCTTGTCTAAGCTATTTCAACACATGATTCAACCTCCCTGTTCACTTATAAGATAAACTGATATGCTGCCTGCAGGAAGATATAGGTCTTCAATGAAAACATGGGGTTTACACAAAGACATGGGGGGATGAAACAGTGACAAAGAGATCCAGGTGGATGATAAAGAAAAATACAGAATGCAGAATCAAGCATTGGTTCATTTGTCTGGCAAAGCACAGACCGCCTGTAACTATACACTACAGTAAAAGTTGAGTTGTGATAGTAGAATTTTCTGATCAGAATACACTGAAGGTTAATTTCTGTTTGGAGCACCATATTCTTGTCAGAGATACTCCCTGTACTGACCTACTGTACATTATCTCCATTAAGGAACAAGCATTTCTGGACTTTCTGGACTTAAAGCCGTAATTTTTAAAAATAGGCAAATGTCTGTTACATTCAAACATTGTCAAATGAGTTCACATGACAGTGATTAAGCCAGGAAAAAAATGAGACAACTGCTAACAGGTTGGAGTATGACTGAAAGAAGCACCCATGAAAAGTTTCATCCGTGAATACTTTTGTTCAAAAAAAAAAAAAAAAGTTTGGGATAAACACTTCTTGGCCCCATCCACCCCTGTGCTGCCACTGTATACACACAAATGCTCCTTCAGTCAGGTCTGATAGTTTTGCTTGACATAGCCTGTTACCAGGTGAAGGACACAGCATACAAATTATATTAGACTGTTTCTGTTCAGAAAGACCAAACAGAGGCACAATAATAACCTCATCATCAAATACTTAAAAAAATAAAATAAGCAAAAGTTATGCAGCTGAAAGAATATACTTGGATGGAAAATAGTTTGAAAAATATTTCAAAACACAATATCAGATGCTGAAGGGGAAGATAGACTTTACACAGGAAAAAATCATTTTCTTAAACCCTTGTACACCAGATTTATTGTAGGTTGAAGTGAGATTTTATATTTATTTGCCATTGCTTTTCTCCTTTTGTACCTTTAATTGGGCCCTCACATCCTGGTATTTAGATTGGTCTCATGGGCTAAGAGAGTATACCGCTCGTTTGTCTGGCACTTTCAAGGGCATCAATCAGTCCATGAAACAGGCTTTAGCAAAGCATTATCAACAGTAAAATGCGCCATTAGACAGCAAATTAGTCTGACGAATGCTTGGCTTTATCCACCGATCAACAAAAAAGATCAATATCCAGTAATGGTCATGCAAGAGCCATTCATCAACGATCATCCAACCTGAAGAAACAAAACTACTGGGCAGAAAAAAGAGAAAACTTAAAAAACTAAATCTTTTTTTTTCCCCCACTATTATAGCACAACATTTTTTCTCTACTTGACAACATAGAACATATTTTAACCAACCCACAGAAGCTCAGGGCAAATGAAACATTTGCTGTCTTCAAGATAAAACAAATGAGGCCACTGAACTTGTGGTTTGTAAAGAGAGCAAGAGCACAAAGAGCATTGATGAGAAGGAGGGGACTATGTGATTATTTAGAATCACCAATGCTTGGAGACATTGTCAAGTATATAGTTCATAGTATTTCACTTGCTGTTGATTCGAGATCTTCTGTTGTGTCCTAATGTTTTTACAATAGTAACATGACAGATTCATCACTTCTGATTCATTAATTCATTCATTATCTTCCACTTATCCTGTTCAGGATCATGCAAAAGATTGGGTACACACTGTATAGATTGCCAGTCCATCATTATGTTCAAACCTTGTTTTTTCTGTGTCGCAGAACTTACTTTTTTAAGAAATTAGTTAATTTGAATTTTAAAATGTGGTTTCTATTTAAAGATATGACATATTTATAGCTTGGCTTCCCTTTGTGTGGCTTTGTATGATTTGATTGGTCCATTCTGCCTCTGTGATCTGCCTTTCACACAGACATACAGTACATTTTGTTTTGTTGACATAATTCATTGTCTTCACACTGAAAAAGGACAATTCTCATTCTCAGTCCAAACGCAAGCCTGACCCAGGGCTTGACCATTCCAAACTGTACCCTACTGTACCAAACTGAATCATACCATGATAGAAACACAGCACTTGAGTGGATTTTTTTTTTCCAAAGCTAATTGAAGAAACACAAGGAAGAAGTTACACGTAAACTATAGACTTCCCACATTTGTCACACATCTCGTTTACAGTTTTAATGAAGTTTATGAACATGAAATTTGAAACATGTGGGGGAAAAAAATTACAATGTTGCAAAATTATTAAATGATTTTTTTTTAAATCCAACCACTATGCACTGGCAGACGCTACTGTGTTGACAATGTCCTTAAAGGCCACCTTGCACTTCAGAGCATATTAATGTGTAGAGCATGTATCATCTACCTCCTGCAGTATAAATAAGGCTTGTGACTGACAGGCAGTCAAAACGTCACATATTGATGGTCAGTATAATAATCATAGTAACAATAGTCATAATATAATATTTAAAAAAAACAAAACATAAATTAGCCTTCAAGTATTTTCTTTGAAATGACTGCAAAAACTAGAGTGAGTTTGCTAAAAGTCTTAGTGCAACTACCATGAAGGTGCAACTCGTAATAAATAATCAAAAATCCTTTTCCATACTTTTGCTCCAATTAATTCATACATTAAGTCAACTAAAGATGCTGATAGTTTATTTGCATCACAGCAAAGGATCACCTGTTCCAACGGGAGCCTTACTGTGTGGAATTTGCATGTTGTCCCCATGTGCGTGTATTATCTCTGTGCACAGTGACAGGCCAAAGACAAACAGATTATGGATTAAGCTAATCAGAGACTTGAGATTGACTGTAGGAGTGAATGTGAGTGTGAATGGTTTGTATTTTTGGCCCTGTGACGGACGGGTGATCTGTCCAACATACACCAGGCCTTTAGCCCCGTGTCAGCTGGGATTGGCGGCAAAAGAAAAAAAGTCAGGGAGAAGAAGGCCACCAGATTAATGGATGATTAAATCCAGAAGAAGGCAGTTATGCAACATTATGGATTTAAAGGCTATGCGAAAATTATAATTATAGAAAAGTATACAAAATTATTTATGCTAAATTATACAAAATATAGCATTAGTTTTGTCAGTTTTAGATATTTTACTCTAGAATTGTTCTATATTTTATCTTTAAAACCCAGATTGTGAGGCTCACATTGTCAGATGTATTTGAATTATCAATTATCTGAGGATTACAGGCCAAACTTTAGTTTGGTAATATGTACTATAGTAGCCCTTACAATGGGCAATGTTCCTGTGTGTGTGAGAGCGAGAGCGAGAGAGTTTGTGTTTCTCAATTCTAGTCTTACGTTTGACTCTGAGGCCTGTTTTATTCCGTATCCTGCATGAATCTCTAAATAAAGTAATTGACCTGAATTAAGTAAGCACTTTGTGTTACATTTAATCTGTAAGGAAACAAAATATAAATAAAGATTAATTGATTGACTGATTCCATTTCTTCTTTCTAGCCTTTGTCTTTCCTTGTAAGTTTATGTGTCTAAGACCATGTATGAGCCAGGACTGGCTGTCAAAGACTTGTGATTTGTGATATTCTTACTTCACCGTTGCTTTAAAAATGCTGTTGGCTCCTTCTTCCAGAGCAGCTTGATAGCAATTAAAAAAAGTATTTCATTGTAGAAATAGAATTTCCGCCACCCACGACTGACCATGTGCATGATCCACTTACATATCAGTCTGCTCCTTTGTGCAGTAGCCAAAGAGCATAGTCGCACAATGAATCACGATGTTCCATAGTTAACACCGCCTGCCAACATGCACAAAGGTGTGAGTGTCCGTCATGCTGTTTTAATTTGTGATATTATATTTGCTCATTTGCCCTTTATAAAAGGTATGTATTCTGATGTGAACTGACTTGTTTTAGTTGAAGTTTTCCCAGATATATTCTCTTATGTGTTATCTCAATTTTTCCCTTATTTGCTACTACAGGAAATGTTGTTTTGGTATAAAGCTGTCTGGGCGCAGAAAATTATATATAATTGAACCAGTGACACATAAAATAATGTGGGATTTATTTCTGATTAATGAGATTGGAATCATATGATATTAACTGCCATGACTGTTGAATGTGCTGTGCTTTATGTTTAAGGTAAAGTAACCTATATTAGCTGCATGTTAATATGGTGTTTTATTCTTTTAAATTTAGTTGAGTTGCCTTAAGAGACAAAATACATTTTGGAGTGGACTGACAACAGTGATATTGCACTATATCATATAAACAACCTTTTTTTTTTTTTTAAAGCCAACTCTCAGACAGTGTGCAGGACAAAGAAGCTCTCTTAAAAAAAGCTCCCTTGATACATGGAGAAAAAACTGCTAATGTTAGCAGTCAAGTCAAATTGGCAAATGTGATGTTTTACGGAAGGCGATCACTGAAAGCCTCAGAGAGGAAACTTTGTGTGTCTGTGTGTATTGTCCAGTATATCAGACAGCACCTGTCATGTACATGTCGCAGCAGCAGGGTATAGAAGGTGTACTTGTCTCTGAGTGATGCGATGGCATGAACAGCATGGTATAAGAGCTAAAAGAAGGTCATCGATGTCTCGCTTCACCATCTCTCCCTCCTTTTCTCTCCTCTCTCCGTTGCTCCTGTCACATCCCTACTGGATGATCCCTCGCTCTCTCTTCCACCCCAGCTGTCTTTCTGTCCTTCGTCATGGGTTGCTGTGTCCATTTCTCGTCTTGTTTTTGTATTCCCTGGATCCCGCTCTTGAACTGAAATGATTTTATTTGTGCTATGGATTCATAGTCAGTGGGAAAGTATTTGTAAATTACAGGAAAGTAAGAAATGTAAGATACAGTGGAGATGAAAGGACTCAGTCCATTTGAGGGGTTGTCACTCTGTCCCAAAGAATAAGACATGCTTGGAGCGGCTGGACAGTTTTGTGTCCACTCCTTTTGGGGGGGAGGGGGTAAGGTAGTGTGAGGAAGGTGTCAGGTATTTGCTGCGTTTAAATGAATTGTCAGCTGGATGCATCGCCTGACAGGCTCTCGTGGATGAATGTCAAATTAAATTCCACCATATAACCCCTAGACATCTCAGGTGATGGCAAGACTTTTTTTTTCACTACGGTAAGTAGATGTATGACAAAACAGAGTTGCTTGTCAAGTTTGCAATATAAATAAAATTACAATACTGGGAATCACAAATTATTGTTTATATGGCAGCCCAAGCCGACATTTGAAAAGTGCTGAAGGAACAAACTTTACTTATTGCGCACAGTGGCAAGTTTCTACTTACTGAATGGGGTGTGCTGCAATACACACAGTGGTTTCCATGACTTCAGAGGACATTGCATTAACTTACTGTACATTCATTTCCTGAAGACTTACTCTAACTTTCATTATATTTACCTGTGCCCTAATCCTAATCCTAAGCCTAACCGTAACCCTAAACCTAACCTCAGCCTAACTTTAAAACATGTCCCTCACCTTAAAATGTAGCAATTTACCTTATGGGGACTAGATTTTTGTCCCCATAAGGAAGACAAGCCCCCATAATGTGACTATGTAAACAGATTTAGGTCCCCACAATATATGGAATACCAGGAATGCACACACAGGTTCGAGCAGTTGTCCTTTTAAAGAATCTCGCTGACCATTCTATCATTCTAACCATAATATTAACCTGACTACAGTTCAAATCATAGCCGTAACATAACCGGTTTTTCAGAAATTAGGTTCTGCCTCATTAGAACCAAGTTTCGGTCTCCATGAGGACTACTGGTCCTGTTTATGACAGAAAAAGACCTGAAGAAGTAACAAATATATGTACACACGCACACACACACACACACACACACACACACGCACGCACACACACACATACATGCCAGTACAGTGTAGGAACCCAAATTGTTTTCTTGGAGAATTTGAATTTTGAGTATCTGCTCTTGCTTCATACTTGAATATGTTAGCACAGTTTTGTGAAGCCCTCCGCTCCACGGAGATATTCTTTTTTAAAAAATAAAAACTGAACAGGTCTGTCCACAATGTTGCTTTGTTTTTTTGAATGGCATTTCATTTTTATGAATAGAGCCAGTGTAGTCTGGTGTTGTATTTTCTTTTTTCCATGTTCACAAATGCTCAGATGCACATGCACAGCATGTGTAGTGGGAGGCACTGGTTGTGGTTAACATTGTTGCCTCACAGCTAAACAGTGATGGGTTCAATTCCCAATCTTGGACCCTTCGGTGCGGTTGCAATGGCAACTATCAAAACATTTGGTGAGGTAAGGTCCATTGTGTGGTGGTGCACTCAGTCACAGTGGCTCTGATCAACCCTCCATCTGACCTCATAATTTCAGTGTGCAATTTTGGTTGTATAATGGGACTCAAAATCCTCTTCTTTCCTAACTGGTTCTGAATGTGCACTGTCACATGGGAACATGCATGTCTTAATTAAGTAAAATAATACAAAATCATTGACTTTTCCTCCCTTTACGTCTTTTTTCTCAAACACACCATCTGTGACCCACTCTGTGTCCCAGAAACCCAAAATTGGGTCACAACCCAACATTTGAGAAAGACTGCAGTAGAGTGAAGGACAGCAAAAACCAAATCACTATTCCTTGGCTTCCCACTGTTGTAGCTTTTGACACACTGTAATCAAGGAGAGCTGTATTTGCAGATGTGACAGTCAGTGTGAGAAATATGCACAAAATGTCTGCAAATCAATAACTGCATTATATTATGGCTGAAGATGGTAGATAAATTCAGTTTTTCCCTGCTGCATTTTTAGGATCAAAGAACCATCCATTTTGGTGCATTTCTACAGAGAGGACGCAGTCGTTTCCATAGTTGAGATTGCAGTGTTCACCTAAACTGAGGTTGCAGTATACTTTAGCTGACGTTGCTGTTTTCATCTAAATTAAGGTTGCAGTCTAAAATCCAAAATGAATTGGGGGGGTCCATGTACACAAACGTGACCTTTGTCCATCATAGTCAATAGACATGCAGAGAGCTCTGTGTCTGTTCTCAGTATCCTATGTGTTTACATAATTCTAAATTAAAATGAATCAGCAACAGCAAATATGTTGGGTAAAACACTAAATTATGCATGCTGGTAATTTACATATCACAGTCACAGTTGATACTGCCTATACTCTACAAGTTAAACATTAATGACTTTTTGTTGGCGAATTACCTGATCTTTCAGTGCAATATGTACAGTGATCAACATCTGGTTAAAAGACTGTGTTCTGGAATAAGTTCATGGAGACTTTAGACTGGGCCCAAACCTAATTACAAAGAAGAAATATACTTTACCTATCCATAACAACTCTTCTCATTAGGATTTCAGAGCTTCATTCATTTCCAGAAATATTATATGATGTTTACGTCGTCACCATGACATAAGTGTCAGCCAATTGTGACGTCACCCATAAGAATCTGAACTCCCATTTTTAAATATTTCAGAATTGTTATTTGGCCATGTTGAGATTTTGCAACCTGAAATTCACACAGGTCTGCAACCAGGCTGCCATTGGACGATACCAGCTGTTAATCACACTGGTGTCCACTCATATGTGCTTTTTTTGCTTAATTGATTGAGATCATTAACTCCTCAGGAAAATGTTCATTATAACATCACATGACATTATAAAATCAAGTGAGAAGTGGGTTGATTTTCCCATAGACAGCTATTCAAACTGAGGCTGGTGGCTTATCAGTACATTTTCAATTCCAAATTTTCAATTTGGCTTCAGAAGGAACCCATGAAGATATATATATTTTTAAAATATTTGGTCAATTTATATATTATATAGGAGACAGTGATGGTAATATACTGTAGATCGTGCATTAATCTGAGCAAATTTAAAAAAAAAAAAAAAAACATTCCGTAAAAACCTCAAATGCTCAGTTTTGGCAAGAGCCATTTAATATTTATTGGTTTTTTTTTTGGGACTGTGTTTTGCTTTTGTGAAAATTAAGTTGTGCAACAGAAGACAATCACTGCACTTGCAACAGAGACCTCACATTCTCCTCACAGCATGTGTCAGACCTGCTAACACATATAGTTTGCTCACATTTCAACACACTCTAGTCTTTCTAATCTGACAGTGGTTCTAATCAACAGTGGTTATGATGCTATTCTGAGTAATGACTGCAAAACAATGCCAACCACTACTAAGTGTGAAGAATCATCTCCTGGCAATGGCTGTATTTCAAAAGAGGGGATTAACTAATTATATGTTAAATGTGGAAAAACTCATAATTCCCTTCTCAGGGCCATAACCTATACATCCCCAAAAAATGTTATTCCAATTATTATTATTATTATTATTATTTTTGCGTGATGCTGCTCACAGACAAGTGGGGACAAAAAATAACCTCCTGGGAAGAAGTAGGTATTTTGCATTTATGCCGTTTAGAAAATGAAGAGAATGGGTACCATGCAATCTATTTCATGGTTTTTAATAGATATTAAAAAATGTGTATTAAATTTGTTGTTACCTCTGCCAAAAAATTTTTGGTTAGGCCATGCTTGGAAGTATATGGATGATATTTTACACTGCATTGTGTCAAACTCAAACGACCCTGGTGCCAATGAGCATCTAGTCTGGTCAAAGGGGGCCAGTGAAAGAAAAGGGGGGAAAAAACAACAACTGTTCAGCAGCTGTTGGGCAATATGAGCTTAAACTTATAACACAATATTTCATCATGATATTGCAATAAAGATATTCCTCATGCTATTTCATAGAATTTCAAAGTAAAAGTGTATGTTTTGATATGAAATGATGTGTACCTCACAATAAAAACATATTGAACATGTAATGCATGATAAATCTATTATTATCATAAAAGCAGAAAAATAAATCTAAAATTAAGTAAATAAGAACATGGACAACTGTAAATAAAGCACCAAAGAAGCTTTTGAATGTAATACATTTATGCAGTAATTAAAACTCACTCACTCACTCATTCATTCATCTTCTACCACTTTATCCTTCACATGAGGTTACAGGGGGTGCTGGTGCCTAATCCCAGTTGACATGGGGTGAAATGTGAGGTATACCCGAGTGTGGACAGATCACCAGTCCTTCGCAGGGACACGCATAGAGACAAACAACCATTCACTCTCACATTCACACCTATGGGCAATTAGTGTGTCCAATTGGACAAATCTGCATGTTTTTGGACTTTGGGAGGAAACTGGAGAAAACCCACGCGCACATGAGGTGATTGGGTTGCGAACCCTGGTCTTCTTGCTGAAATCGTATCATATGACCCTATAATTAAAACCAAATTTCTTATTATTACCTAATGAATTGACTAATGAAGAAATTATTAGATTTTTTGTGGCGATACAGATCATGGATTCATAGTAATGATGCTGGGAAAGTGAGTGGCCATGACAGAGTTTTTGTCACTCCCGGAGTGCTTTCTCTAGTTGTTATTTTTGTTGGATGTGTGTGTCTGTGAGTGTGAGTGTGTGAGAGAAGGAAAGAGAGTGTGAGAAGGGGGTGGACGAGTTTATGTCTCACAGTCTTTTCAATGTTGGAGAGAGTCAGGGCACACACTTCCTAGCAGGAGCAACACGACATTGGGAAGCTTTAATTAATGCTTAGTGTGGTTGAGAATTTTCTTCTTTTGACACACATGGGATTCAGTTTGTACTCCATGACCCATGAGTAATGAAATGTGCATAGTGCTGTAATTTCTTTTTCTCTTTCTGTCCATACATAATAATAAATAAAAAAAAATCCACAACAAACCACAAACATCTAATGACTTATAGAGATGCAAATACAAATGATGTGTCTGATTAAGAGGAAGATAAGGGAAGTTAAAAGGGGGCTTTTG
This sequence comes from Brachirus orientalis, assembly GCA_016785285.1. Classification (NCBI taxonomy): domain Eukaryota; kingdom Metazoa; phylum Chordata; class Actinopteri; order Pleuronectiformes; family Soleidae; genus Brachirus; species Brachirus orientalis. Next base: position 3,952,348 of record JAFBJR010000060.1, read on the forward strand.
GATAAGTATTTTTGTTTTGTTTTGTCAAACAGCTGCATGTGTAAATCTCTAATTACAGAGCACCAATATGGGTATGAATTGGAGTGATAAATCATTATTTACCAATGTGAGAGGGCTTACTTAACCTTGGAGTGCTGGCAGAATTAAAATGTGGATTTCAGGGGAAAACCCACTCAGCATGCTTGACCATGCAGTGGAAGGAGAGCAAGACACGAGTGCACGAGGGAGGGGGGGAAGAGAACTGCAAGAGCTGAAGATGGAGATGCAAGTAAAAAAATGGCAGGAAAAGGGAACAGGTGCAGAAAGAAGAGAACAAAACACACAGAGAGAAGGCACGCTAAGAGATAGGAGCTCTGCAGAGAATCTGTGGAAAAGTGACACTGGAAGAGATAAGAAATGACATGGAACCAGGAGCAGGGAGGTGAGGGACAGGTAGAGGAGCGATCGTGTGATATGAAGGGGGATAGGAGGGTGGGAGGGCACAAGACAGATGACAAATTGTGATTAATAGATGGGGTCCTGTGCAGCACTGTGGAGCGCAACTCATTAATAGAGAGAATTAGATAGGCTGTGCAACTCAATCTGCACGCTGTCAGTCGCAATCAAGTACCATAATCGGATCTGTACACAGGCAGAGGTACACAAGACAACAAGAGTTCATGCACACACAAATCACAGATAGTGAATTTAAATTCTGTATTTAATCCATCCTTATTACACACCAGGAGGGAACACACCACAATCGGGGATGGGTACCTTGCTCAGGGTCCTGACATTTAAAACAGCAGCCATCCTGTTTACAAGCCCAATTCCCGCCCATTTTGTGACCACAGCAAAACCTTCCTGAACACATAAATCTGATCAGTTTGGCTCTAAACTTTAAAGGGAAGTCTGCAGCGCAGTCTACAGTCTGGCAAGAAATAGATGAATAAAAAAAATAAATAAATGAAAGACTTTAGATGCCACTTTGCCTTGTTAAAGGGGAGCAGGCCTTTGCCGATTGGGGCCCTCAGCTGTGGAACTCTATACCTGGACATCAGAAGTGGACAAACTCAGTATCTTCTTTTAAATCTGTTCTTAAAACTCACCGTATGGCTTTTGTCCTAACTGTGTTACTTGTTTTTCTCATTTATATTTAACTGTATCTTATTGAGTTTAAATTGCTACCAATTTAATTTTTACTTGCATAATTTGTTCTTATTGCAAAGTGCTTTGTAATATTCTTTTCAAAGGAGTTATAGAAGTAATTATTATTGTTATAAGGGTTAGGGTTAGTGCTGATACATGCTGATACATGCTGATACATACGCATAAAGTAACAAGATGGGACATATACATACACACACACACACACATATATACATACATATATATATATTAGTTGACAGTATAACAGCAAAAAAGGACATATTGCACATGGTATAATAGTGGTATATGTGCTGTGTGCTTCTACATGATGTATTAATAGTTTATTTCCTGGGATGTGACTTGTTTCACCTGCACTCGGTCATTGTTGCAACACAGGTTTTACGGCAACAACTTCTCTTTACTTCCATGTCTAAAAGTGACAATATGATGTGAAGTATTACCATCGTTTCAATAACAGCAAAATCAAACAAACAGGCTGTCACGTGTCCAAAAATATTGAAACTGCACTTTTCCAACAGCAAAAGTTCACACTAAATAATGGCAAGTTACAGTCGGTAGTGTCAGTGTGATGCTATGTGACCCTTACATTTCCATTAGCCTTTCTGTCTCTCTCTGCCCTCCACGGGCTCTCATGGTTGCCTTCGCACTTGCTCTGTGACCTGTAAGATTGCAGGTAAGGTTCAGCCCTTTCCACAGCCACTTACTTGACTTGTATTTGTGTCTCACTGTGTTGATAGCACCTCACCATTGAATGAGTTGGTTAATACCAAGGTAACCTCTCTGATGACACACTGGCTCTTTGCTCGTCCCCTTATTGGTTTTACTGGTTGTTCGCAACAGACTGTCCTGCTGGTAGATCACTTTTGTCCAGACTCATTCTAACATGTAGAACTGTGTTTTTATATCTGTACATCCACAGTGAGACTGAAGCCTCTCGGCCTTCACAGACCTGAGGTCAAGCTGTTGTGGTGGGAGGCTTCAGCATACACAGAATTCCATCAGGCTCCAAAAGGACTGTTAAGTAACTGGACACTATTTTGTTTGTTTGTTAACCTAGGTAGCAAAACAAGGAAAGTCATTTATAATAAAATGCAAAGACTGAATGTGTTTCCTGATGAAAATTGAGCTACAGTACCTCCATCTGCTGATGAAGACACTGAGATGCAGGTGAGAATGATGGAAATTTGATATGCTGTACAATGAAATTAAAATACATTGTATTCTACTCTAAAACTGATCCCTGTGTTGCCTTGTTGTGTTGAACTTTTTTAACCCTTCTCAACAACACATGGATGGATTTTCATCACACTATGTGGTAATTTTACTTTACATTTTTTTCCAGATGAGTAGCTCTTGGGACTGATATTTCAAAAGGCGAGGTCAACATACAATAATAAAGGTATGAATAATAAAGACAATCTATAGTTGATATTTAGGAAGAAAGTTATTGCAAGTATCATGCAATAAGTCGTGCCAGAAGTTAGAAAATATCACCTACAGTACCGTCTTAGGCCACCATTAGATTTGTTTGTTTTAGCAATGCTACAATGACCATACAAATAAATTATTTCTTATTTTTTTCAAGACATGCTTGATCATTACATACACATGCTGTTTTAGTTAAACTTATTGACAGCTTGCTAATATATACTTTCGATTTCAAATCCAAATGCCAATGATCACAGAATCTGACAGATGCAAAGACAACAAAGCTGGTGGTTCCCTGAGGCTTTTGCACAGTACTGAATATGTGGTTTCAAAAACAATTTTTTTAGGACGTCTGTGTCCTTGAGGCCTAGACAATCTACAGCTTTTTTAGATTTAACAAAGATGATGACACAATGACATCATTAATAAAAAAATGGGGGTATGAAGTGTGTTTACCAATGGGTGGATAGACAGAGACAGAATGAAGAAAGCCTGGAGACTAAGGAAATAAAATGAAAGTTATTGTACAATGAAGCAAACAGACCATAAAATCTCCAAACACATGAGGAGGAAGACGAAGATAAGCGAAAGCAAAAGCAAACGCAAGAGAGAGAGAGGTTAGGTTATAACATCATTGTTTAACCAAAGTAGTGTATTGGTTGTCTACACAAAACCATAAGGGTGGTGTTGTGAGATATTCCGACTCTGGGACCCTTTTTCACAAAATAACTCTCCAGGGCTCTCAAATGCCGTGTGGATAACATGCCGATAATATAAAGAACTTCAGCGTATTCACCTGGACTCATTTTCGCGTGGAAAGTCCCCTAGTTTGATTGTGTTGGGGCGCAGGGTGGGATCATGGGATCTGTTGTCTTGCTGTTTTGTTTGGTTCCCCCTGTGTGTTTGCTCTTCATGGAGAGAGCTTCAACAGCAGAGCATGCAGAAAACAGCAATGAGTAATCGTGAACCATTATGTGTGACAAGTACAGTAAAAAGAAAAAAATAAATTCAAGAAAACACACTGGCTAACTAGTAGTGCTGAAAATTTCCTTTCTCACTTGGAAGGATGTTTCATGGGGGGGTTTGTCCCAAGTGGTCATTACGTCACCAATAATAATTTAAACTCCTGTTTTGAAGCTTCCAGAATTGTGATTTGACCATTGCCATGTTGACCAGAAAACTGGGCTCCTATTGGACCATGCCAGCTGTCAATCACACCGCTGTCCACTCATATATGCTGTGCTTTATCATCTATATTCCTCTACATGGGAATATAATGTATAAAACCACGTTCTAATGAAGAACACCTAAAACTAGCAACTGAGACCATTAACTGTCAACTGAAATAAATCAAGGGAGAAGTAGGGTTTTCCCACAGACCACAGTGGCTAGTTATTATCCAATCCAATCCAATCCAACTTTATTTATAAAGCACTTTAAAAACAACAACAGCTGAGGCAAAGTGCTGTACATTAGAGAAGAATAAGATAAACTACTGAAACATGCTAAAAGATAGACAAAACGTAAAACACTGTTGATTGTACATATGTACACACACATACAGTACATCCGTGCAGCAGATGAAATGGGCTATATATTATATGTCTACTTCCACATTGGCATCATCTGGAGAACCGGAAGACCATGTCCTCTATTTGAATACGCTCTATGGTTTGGCCCAGAATTTATAAGACTGAGAATAAAGCATTTGACATCATTAAAACGTGACCAAAATGAAATGGTCTGTTTCATGGATTTAAAGATTATTGGAAGCATTTTGGCAAGAACAGGTACACTATTCCTCAGCATATATAACATTAATTTTGTAGTTTTTGTGCAATAAGGCTTCAATCTTCAGTCATGGAAGGCAGAGGGTTTGATGGTGATAAAAACCCACACATGTAATACAAGAACCAGCAAGACTGAGGTAGATGGTTGGATCAGTCAGCTCCTGAAAGGCAGGGATGTGTTTTTCCCAAGAGCTCGTATTATGCAACTTATGCAATTTTTCAAAAACACAGAACAAATAGTTATTTAACACTCACTAGATATGCGACAGGCAGGTACACGATCAAAGATAGCCTCAATGTTTAAGCAGCGGCACCAACCTGATGCCTTCTCTTTCTAGCACACCATTTTACTTTCCTACCTGGGATGTACCTACTTAGCATAGTACACAATGAAGGGCTACCAAGAAGACACACAAAGAATAACTATGAACCAACTAATTACAATTTGCCCATTTTTACATAAACAGATACAAATCACAAATTATTGTTCTCCCATACATGTCAAAAGAAATCTAAAAAAGATTCAAGAAAAACAAAAGAACAAACTAACTTAACTTCCTACCCCCCCCTCTCTCTACCTGTCTACTTGGTTCAGCCCAATAAGGTAATTGGCAGCTGCTGGAGTCCTGGAGATGCATTCCAATGTGTGCACTCAATGACTCCTCCACCCCCATTTATCTTTAAGTGAAACATTAATACATTTTCTTGTAAGAAGCCATAACAAATGTTCCACAGACCTTGTGCATGAGTGTGTTTTATTTCTTCACCTTAGTGTGGGAGATGCTCTCAGTGTGGAGACCTTGACCGTAATCTTTGAGCAGATTTTGATGGAACAATTTGGCTGTTTGATCTAAAAACACGTCACTGAAGACAAAGACCATAGTTACAAAAGGTAAAAAAATATATATATATATATAAACAGAAGAGAAAATCCTTGCCTCCCCTGAAAAAAAAGATTCAACTTGTTTTTAATTTCTGTAATATTATGTTTCCCCTTCCCCTTCAATGCTTCTCGTTAGGTTTCCGATGGGCAGATGTTCTTTTTTTTACATACATTGTCTTTTTTTGAGCTGAATAAATACAAGAGACTTGGCTTTTGGGCACCCATTTTGATTTTAATTACATATTTTGTGGAAACTACTTTTTAATATAAAAGCTAATTTATAATAAACAGCCAGCATTTGCTTTTACCTTTTCTTCGGATTTGCTCTTGATGGCTTTTGTGTTAACAAATACTTGTATCCCATCTGAAACGTAACCCTTCCACTCTCTGTGCTTCAGCCCTTCAAGTCTGATGTAGCTGTAAAGCTTTTATGCAGTAGAGATTTTTTATTTTTTATTTTTTAACTTGACAGCTCAGACACCCAAAGGTCAAGAGTAGAGAAGGACAAACACCAGAGTCAAGAGCAGGAAAGGAGATATAACATGAGTAAAAAAAAAAATAAATAAAAAAATGCAATGATGAAAACATGTTTTGTCAAATATTTCTGTTGTCAAATGAAAAGAGAGGAAGGAGCATTAAACCCGAGCTTTAATTTAACGCAGGAAAGATGTGACATAGTACAGACAAGAACGTGGTACCATATATCACAAGGAAACAGAGTCAGAGACAGATATTATCGCTTCACAGCTTATATATTCATCGGCTTAGTTAATATTTCATAGGGCTCTAAAACCTCCTTCTCTAAATTGTCCTCCGTTCTCGGCAATAATAATTTAAATGCAGGGAGCCCCAGAGTGTGTCACCAGTGTGTCAGAGCCCACATGTAAATTACACATGTATGTGCACACATATATGTGCATATATACATAGTATATATGCATGTAGGCACTCACACGCAATGCAATAAAGGCACATAAAAAAAAGAGGAAACACGTGTGCACAAATAAGTGGATACATGAAGAGGTTTGTACCCTGTTAAAAAAAGAAACACATCTTCGTAAATGCAGAAATGTATTTTAGGTTCATTTTTAATTTGCCAATTTTATTTGCAACATGCAGAGACCAAGCAGTAGTTATTTTCTATCTCCAAATGCAAATGTGACCAGAGGCTTGGCATCTGCCTGAGGGCTCAGTCGGCTGACAGTATGCATCCTGGGGAGTGATCTATTGATCCATATTCAATATCTGCTACAGTCTCCTGCTCAGTAAAGTTGGGAGATGAATAAATAAGGAGCAGAACTGACAGTACACACAAGTTCGCTTGTGCCTCAGAGGAGTAAATGGCTGCTGCCTAAAAGGTTTCACTCACCAGCTTCTTGTGTAGAAATGCCCCCAGAAATGAATGTATAGCCAGGCTAAATTTCATTAAAAGTGATGTTTTACAGACTATATTGTCAAATTTAAGAATGCATTAATTTACAAGGGCTATAAATATTGGGTCAAGGGGAGAGAGAGAAGAAAAGAAAGGAAACCGAGAGTAGGAGGAGGAGGTTGTCACCAGCGATACATCTTTCATCTCTAACGAGGACTGAAAGCTACAGAAACACAGACATTGACAACAAACCCTAAGAACACCACTCTCCTCCTTTCACCTCATCCTTTTCACTTTGCTACAAAGCATGATGTGTGTCAGTCTCACATCTGCAGCCAATGGTTTGTGCTCACTCGTCAGTCACACCTGTTGTGCTCCCAAACCCAGACGTACACAGTTTTCTACACATGATGTGCTGCTCAGAGCATCGGATTACGAGAAAAACCACAGAACATTACGAGAAACGCCACGGAAAACCGGTCAACATACAAAGATGTAATGATAGCTTTAGGCTTTACCAAAATAAAAAAATAAAATAAAAAAAGATTGGCATCTATGATGTCAAATTGCATGTGAATCCATCAAGGAGAGGGTTAGTCACGTCACTGCAGAGATTTATTCTGTTGCAGCCAAACTGTGGTGCAAATAAATCAACGTTTGAAGAGAAGAACGGCACACTTTGATTAAATTATTAAACAGATGTAGTGATTTGATTTGTGAAAAGGTCACATGCAGAATAGGATGAAGAATCAGAAGATGTGTGTGTGCGTGTGCGTGTGTGCATGCGCTCATTTATGCTACCTAATTAGGACCTTTTCTGGTAAAAACACTGACCTTGTCAGGACCAATAATAATTTTAATAATAGTAATAATAATAATAATAACTTGAGTTTCAAAACAAACTTACAAAGTGCTTTTCAGAACAACCATAGATTAATGTAATACAAGTACAGCGTTAAAGCTCTTGACATTTTTTATTTTTTATTTTTTTTTAAAAGGTTACAATAAGACAAACATTAACAAATATAACATCAAGCAATAAACGTGATTCAGACTGAGGTCCAGTAGTCTTCTTGGAGACCAAAGCCTGATTCTGTGAGGAGGCAAAACCTAATTTCTGGGGCTTTGGTTATGTTAGGATTAACATGTTAAGGTTTGCCTTAGGGTTAGGAACAATATGTCCAGATTAACAGGAGTCAATACAGTGTCCTAAGAAGAATAACTGTGCAAACCATATGTGTGTGTGTGTGTCCTCTTTAGAATCATTTCTGGCATAAACACTGACCTTGTTAGGACCAGTAGTCCTCATGGAGACCAGAACCTGGTCCTAGTAAGGGAGAACCTAATTTCTGTGGAACTGGTTAAGGTTAGGGCTAAGATTTAAACCTTTTAAGATTTAAAAGGTTAGGTTAATGTTAAGGTTAGACATTAACGTCATGGTTAATTTTAGATATGATGCTTTGCATAAGTCTATGGTTCTCAAACTGTGGTATGTGTACCATCAGCGGTACGCGAGCTTCCTCTGGTGGTACTTGGAGGAAAATCAGTGTATATACCAGGGTATGTGATCGGAGTGGAGCTGAGGAATTTTGAACAGTGCATAAAATAAAACAAATTCCAAAAAAATAATTAGAGTCACTTTATCTCTCTCTCTCTCTCTCTCCATCTTGATCAAATTTGGGCAGTGTCTGAAGTATATGTGAGGAAGAGGAGGATGATGAGAGAGCACACTATCTTATTGGGAATAAATCTGCCTCCTGTGAAAAGTCCATAGCTGACAGAATTTTAATGTTGGCGAAAATGGTGTTACTTCCAGATCTCAATATTTTTTCAGGTGGTGCTCCTTATAAAAAGTGGGTTGCCCCTATTTAATGTCAATTAATCGGGTCCCTATTAATGTCCCTATAATCATGCAAATTACCACATTTTAAAGTGAAGGCATGTTTTGAACTTAGGCTGAGGTTAGGGTTAGGTTAAGGTCAGGGTCAGGGTTAGGGCACTAGTAATTATGGTTAAGGTTAGAATAAGTCTCCAGGAAATAAATGTAAGTCAATGCAAAGTCCTCTGAAGTCATGGAAAACAGTATGCGTGTGTGTGTGCGTTTGTGAAGCAGAGGAGGGAGGGAGGGAGGGAGGGGGAGCAGCAGTAGTACGCAGATACTGAGGAGAAGGAAGAATCAAGACGGAATTCACAACAAGTGAGTGAACTGTTGCACTGAAGTCGCTCTTCACCCGGATTTCTTGTCGTCACAAGTCTGCGAAACTAATTTGTCGGAATATGTAATTTCACTTCAAGGAACGCTACGACACTTTGCACCGTAGGTGATCACCATTTTTCTTAAAACAAACGAAAGATATTGGAAAACCTTCGTGCGTTTTTTGGCACCAAGTCCTGGAGAGGGATCCGTCCTGTCACCACACTGGAGTCCTGAATGTGATGGTCAAAGTCGAAACGTTAGTGTGAGCGACCGCGGCGCAACTTCTCTGGAAGGTGGAAACACTCAGTCAAGTCTTAGGAGAATTTCTGTCTCTGTTTATTTATTTATTTTACAATTTATTTTTCTATTGGAGCAGTTTTCCTGCAGCGTTTCCTTCCTTCCATCCTCGCCCGCAGCACGAAAACACACTGAAGACCGGGTAAAGAAAGGGAAAGACAGAGATCTCGGTAAGTTCATGTATTCGTGTATTCTTGTAAAAAGTTTGATCATTTTGCTCTGATGAAATGTGGGCGAGTTTTGGAAATTTAAGTCACAATTTTAGTTAAAAACATAATTACTGGAGCAAAATTTGGTGTTTATTATTATTATTATTATTATTATTATGTTTTACAACTGGCTTGGGTTTGTGCAGCATATTAAATGTAGGCCTAATGTCATCACTTAGGATTTCCATGTTGTTACCGTTATAAATAACAGTAGAAAAAAAAAACAAGATCTGAAGCATTGTGCAAATCTCTTTGTTGTCAGTCACAGTCTTAAATTGCTTAAGTACAAATATTGAAAAATTATAAATTAAAGTGTTTTATACATGTAAGGTCTTTTGTTTTTGTCAAAACAAATTAACGGAGATCCTGAGGGAATTTATATATTATCACATGTTGTTGTTGTTGTTTTCTTTTTTATCTTCCAGATTGCAAGAGATTGGCTGTTTTGCTCTTATGGTGTGAAAAAAACAAAACAAAAAAGAAAACAAACAATGTTTTCTCAATTTTCCACATTCAGTGCCCTTTGGCCTGCTCCGTCTTCTGAATTCGTCTCAATATGACCTGTAAATAATTGTACTTTGAATGGAGGAGTTGACGGCTGAGCTCAAAAAAATTTAAACAGTGGACACACAGGGATAGAACTTTGCGCTCATCAACGAAAACACAAAAACCAGAGCAGAGGTTTAGTAGTTTGCTGGTTCGTCTCATCTCATTCGTGGACAGACGAGTAAAGCTTCCTTCCTTGTATGTGGTGGATGAGATGAACTCCAGTGGGAATACTGTTGACCCCACCTGACAGCTCTCTGCTTGAGCAACTCAAAGCGTTTTACTGGAGCTTCCACAGAGCTGGATTTAAAAAAAAAAAAAAAAAAAAAAAAAAAAAAAAAAAAAAAAAAAAAAAAAGCAGTTGCAGTTCTATTTAATGCTCATTGTTGACAAAGTCGTTTACATATACTGTATGTCATTTTTGCCTTCAAAGTTGTGCATCACCTTTAGACAGGTTTACACTGTGAGACAGAGATAACTGAAAAATAGAAAAATATACAAAACAAACACACTTGATTCCTAAAGAAATGGAAAATTATTTTTGTCATTCCGTAGATTGCCGATTTATTTCCTGCGCTTGTTGAAGATCTGTCTGCCCTGATTCCAGGATCCCCTTTTCTCTCCTCCGTCCCACACGCAATCCTGAAATTTCATTCTCGATCCAGTAGTCACTTTCTACCTAGACTTCAGCCTGGCCGGCACAACCATTCCAGCTAAGGGGGAGGAGGACTTCCTCACGCTGGCTGCCTCCCGGCTCAGCCGCAAGAAACGCGTCATCGGGGCTGGAGTTGGCGTGGCCATGGTCCTGGTGCTGCTAGTGGCCATTCCGCTATTGGTCCACACCACTAAAGGGGGTGGGTCTGGAGGAGGGGGCACACATTATGAGATGCTCGGGAGCTGCAAGATGGTGTGTGACACTTTCACCCCCCCACAGGGAGAGCTTACTGTTGTCTCCCCTCAGCCCCCAGACTTCTCAAACCGCAGGGGAAAACAAGGGTTTAGAGGGAGCCCTGGACTTCCTGGTCCTCCAGGTCCCAAAGGGCCTCCTGGAGAGCCAGGTAAGCCTGGCCCACCTGGTCCACCAGGGCCTGGACCTGGTGGCTACGGCCCCTCTTTCTACAGCCCTAAAATTGCCTTCTACGCAGGCCTCCGGAAACAACACGAAGGGAGTGAAATACTTAAGTTTGATGATGTGGTGACCAACGTAGGGAACTACTACGAGCCGAGTACAGGCAAGTTCACCTGCCCTCTGCCTGGTATCTACTACTTCACCTACCATGTCCTGATGAGAGGTGGTGATGGGACGAGCATGTGGGCCGACCTGAAGAAGAACGGACAGGTGAGTGTGGAGTGAGGTGGGTGTGACTGTGTGTCTGAAGTGTCTCTCTGAACTTGTGTTGTCAGTCTGCAAGAAATAGGTGAAACTCTTTGGAACATGCAAAGAATTTATTCCAGATTCTCTCTGTGCGTCACCAAATTTCAAGCAGCAATTCAATAATTTAATCTGGAAAACCACAGATCAAACAGGATAGCAAATCAACCCACTAGGACATTTCACAGGTTATATTAATTCAGTAATAGCAAATGATCAATAATGTGAAATTCCACAACTACAGAAAAGAAAAAAAAAAGGTTTAATTCCCTGTTCGGCAACAGCCTTCTCCTATTTTGTACATGGTTTTATTTCTCTGTTTATTCAAGAGTATGGTGTTTATTTTTTAAAGTTTCATGTTCAGATTTAGTAGTGCTTTGTACTCACATACTATATAGAATTGTTGCTGCATAAATGTCCCACTTCCTTGTGCTCTGCCTGATTCTGTGCCATTGCACAACATTGGCTTTCATGTTTCTGCTCTGGGATTATTCAGAAATTGCCCATTCACAGTTCCACCACTAATACCATAGCAGGTAATGGTACAGTGGTGATAACTGGCCTTATTTGGCCACAATGCCCTCCTCCTGGTTCTGGGTTAGGCCTACAGGATTTTAATCTGAAAATCAGATGATCCATTTGATCTCTGTGCCAGAAACTCCTTTTTTTTACCTGCAGTCCAAAAGTAAATACACTAACTTTCGATGGATTGACATCACTGAATAAAACTAGAGAAAAGCTATTAACATGGTGGCATAAAATTAGAGGAACAATCAATGTGCTGCTTAATAATGAATTTACTATTTTGTCCTATGCCTTGTTATTGTTTTAAACAGATGTGACCATATTTGGAGTAGACAGATTCTGATTTTTGCCATTTTTTTCCACTACAAGTAAAAAATGTGCTTTTGATTAACAGTTTTATGATTTTTATTATTTAGTTTATACATTATATATAAGTGAATTAATAATTGGAGAAACATAGCTTTTTGTATCCACGTATTGGCCAGATTGTTGGCATCAGCAACAGAAAAGCCCTTATCACTGAAACTCTAATGAAAGATCAGAGCTGGGCACTGCACATCCACCTACACTTGCAACCAGGCACCTGTTGGATGCTACTAGCCATCAGTCACAAACTGTTCATGTCGCAATTTAAGCTGTGCCTAATTATCTGTTTTGCTGTTTTACTTTAAATGTTACCATAATTTACAAAATGGAGTTGCTGTAATAAAGAAGACCTGAAAGTGGAGATCAAGACCATAAAGTTCTTCAGGAAATGATCACTGAAGTTACATATCAAGCGAGAAGTCACATTTAAATTCATAAGCTGTTTTCAGACATACAATTGGGATATTCTGCAGGAATTCTCCTGACACCCTCTCTTGATAATGTGTGTGAACACATTTTGGAAAAACTCTGGATGATTCACTTAGTAGAGTGGAGAAACGATTGCCCTGCCTCTTGGATGCTCCACGCAGGAACAAACTGAGATTCTCCTGCTGTTCTTCTGTGCATACATCTCACCTAGACAATTTCCTACTACACTTATTTGTGAATGACAAACTCTAGACAATGTATGGAACCAATTTTTCAAACATTATCTGTATTTTGTGTCTGAAAATGGCTATAGAATTGTATACAAATGTCCTCAAGTCAAGTCAGGTCGCCCCTGATGGTCATTCATATGAAAATAAGTTTCAGATACTAATATATTGGCTTAACTTCTTGGACCTTGAGAGTACATTGATTTTTTTTATATACAGTCTATGGTTTATTGCTACTGTTAAATAAAGTGTGAGGACAAAGAAGAAAGAGTGTAAGCCATTGGAAAACCAACACTATGATTAATTGTACAACATGTAAACAAAGGGAGAGGGAGCAAGAGAGAGAGAGATTGACAGCCAGGTGATCAGGAGTATAACAATCCCCCAAGTCTCAGTGGAAGGAAGCTAAAATGCAGCAGCTGGCTACTGTCCTCTGAGGAACTCTGACTTTAACGCTAATAACTAAACAAGTACAAAAGCCTGGAAATAGCCTTGAACACAACCATCTGGAGATCTGTGACAAGCTTGAAGTACTAAGCCTTGTCTCTGTTGAGGTACTCTGATTCTGACGTGTGCTGCAGAACAGAAGAGTGATATCCTGGGGATTAACAGAGAAAAAGACGGGTAAAAACATTCTTTGCATTGTTGTAAGACAAGTCAAACTGAACTGAGCGCTTGATGGTACAAGGGTGGTTTCTCTGCACGCTACATGAACTGACAGCAATATGCTGCTGCACACTGTCACCCTGCTGAGCTGCCGCTCACTAATATGCTTTACTGAATCCCCATTTTATAGTTTTTAAAAACAGAGCAAGAGAGAGGCTGCACAGATTTAATGGCAAACATTTCCGACTAAATCCCTGCAACACAAACGTTTCAAAAAAAGTGTTATGTTTATTTGAGATGCATTCTTATTTGGTTGATTTGAAAATAGTACGGTACATCACTGAGCCTTCTGCTGCTGAAGAAGACTAGTGGTGCACCGTGATGCATGCTCCACAGGTTCATTAGTTTGTTATATCCACAAACCTGTTGATAGATATTAGTTAAATTAAAAAAAAGTTAATTGCTACATATATGAAAATATCTGTCATACTGTATGAATGTGACCATTCTTATATCACTGTGCAGGTGATTAGGGCTGCAGCTAATTAATAGTGTTAGTGTAAATCTGAACATGAAACAAAGAAACTATTCAGTCTCAGTTAATAGTGGGAACATAGTGGAAAGATGCTCATCAGGGTCGACACTGACATGATTGAATTCCTCCTTGTATTGGCCAGCTGTTCAAAACCAGCAGAAAATTTGGCATTTTGGCTTAAAAAAATAAAAAAGGGAAGTAAATCTCTGCAAGGCTGTGTAATTATATATATATATATTACAAAATAATTTTAAAAATTTAAAGTATTGGATTATAGTCCACAGATTTTACCCTGGAAAAAAAATGCTACAGTTCTTATGGAAACTGCCCTTTGGCATGTTCTCAAATGTCTGTCTAGTACACACTTATAAAGATGATCTTTTTTATGTGAATGATTAAGTCCACAGGAACAGTTATTTCTCCATTCCTCGACTTGGCAGAATGTCCTTAAATTGCAGCGTAAATCGGAAAGACAGTTAAATGCCAGATATAATTGGGGGACTTGGTTTGTTGCGTGTTTTCACAGACATTGTCATTCCCGTCTCCTACTGCTGTTAAATTTTTCATCGCTTTTAGATGAGATCCTCTCCCCCCCACCTGTGCCCCTTTCTTTACACACACTAACGCGCACACACACACACGTACACACATACTTTTACCGTCCACACTGACTATTGACTCCTTCCCCATTAATTATCTTTTCCATCAACTAAATTATTTAATCCAATTCAGTGCTGATCTTTCTCCACAGTCTCAATGCACCTTTTTTGTTTTATGAATAGACAAATGCTCTGGGAGGAGAATGAACCAGGTCACTGAGAAAAACCTTGAGGAAAACATAGAGAAACTTTGACAATCAAGAGAAAGTGAGGACATTCAGTGGCAAAATTCTCCTTTTTTCGTTCAGAGTTGTAACTCTCTTCTGTAGGTGACAATTTTGTGAGGTTTAGATAATGAGCAGGAAAATCTATTGAAGAAATTGTTGAGAAAATATTCTTATTTACTTTCTTGCCTGACATTAGACAAGAAGGTTGATTCCACTGTCTTGTCTATGGAAAACATCAAACTCAAACCAGCCGTTGGTTAGCTAAGCCTAGATTAACATGAAGAGTTTGAAAGCAAAGACTGTATTAAAATGGATGTACAGTAATGTTGGATGCACAGAACTTGGTTTAAATGAAGGTCTATGGAAAATTGACTTGATTTATTAAGTCAGTAAACATTCTTTGGAGGGGTTAATGGTCTCAAACGCTATTTTCAGCTCTCCTTCAATAGAGCATAAACAATGCCTGTGTTAATGCCTAACCCTAACCTCCAAGTACCACCAGAGGAAACTCGTGTACCACTGATGGTACACATACCACAGTTTGAGAACCATAGACCTAAAGCATCATATCTAACCTTAAGCATAACATTAATGTATAACCTTAACATTAACCTAACCACAATTTAAATCTTAGCCCTAACCTTAACCAGTTCCACAGAAATTAGGTTTTCCCTTACTAGGACCAGGTTCTGGTCTCCATGAGGACTACTGGTCCTAATGAGGTCAGTGTTTATGCCAGAAATGGTTCTAAAGAGGACACACACACACACATATGGTTTGCACAGTTATTCTTCTTAGGACACTGTATTGACTCCTGTTAATCTAGACATATTGTTCCTAACCCTAAACCAAACCTTAACATGTTAATCCTAACCAAAGCTCCAGAAATTAGGTTTTGCCTCCTTACAGAATCAGGCTTTGGTCTCCAAGAAGACTACTGGGCCTCAGTCTGAATCACGTCACAATCATCAACAAACACAGTCCCTTAACTAACTAACTAGCCAACCAACTAACCATCACAACTAAATGCCTAACCCTAACCAAAACCTAATTCAAACCCTAACAAGTCTTAGCCCTCAAAAGGCTTTTTTAAGGAGTTAAAGAACTTGAAGACCAGCCAAAAGGTCCTCATCCCTTTTTGTGGTCCTCACAAAGGTACCCAACAAGAACACATACGCACACACACACACACAGTATTTTATGTGTGTGTGAGTGTTTCATAGCATGTGTGCACATGTATGTGTGTGTGTGTGTGTGTGTCTGTCACTATTGTGCCAGACTCATAGCCATGGTGTTGATCAATGTCTTGTCAGAGGGAGCTGAAAATAAGACACATCCTGGAGTGAGATCACTGCATAAACAAGCAGGACACAGACAAGTGTGCTGACAGAGAGAGAGAGAGATGGATGGATGGATGGTCACAGGAGAATGGACAGAAGAGGTTGAGGAAAAAGGAAACATCCTGTGTCCTTGTTGAAGAGAGGAGATGAGGAGCGGTGGTGAGGCCATGTAATCAGACACATGACTGTACCGAGTGAATCCGACATTTCGGGCTCCTGTGTTGCCAGTGGATTGTTGTCATGGATGTGCAAGTTCACACCAAGAATCTCACAGCTCTAGGATTCCTCTTCACGTATAGTGTCCCATAACTCATCAAAAGATTGGTGTTGAGGTGGGTGACCTTTTCAATGGATATATAATTCCCCACCAATATGTACTTTGCCCTTTACAGTGATGAGCATGGAGTCAGAGTATGAATATTTAAAGGTGGGTGAATCTGGGTTGGTCAGTTGGTCAGTCTGTAGAGACCACACTCACGCGTGCTGTAGATTTGTTGATAAGTGCCATAGTAGCATTGTAGCCTCTCCTTTCGTCAACATTTGATAACCTCATTAAGTGCTAAAGCCATTGGGCTCGTCCGACTCCAAGCCCATGACTATATCTGGTCCATTGAGTTGTTGCTCCAAAACTCAGTAACAAATTACCAGGCAGCTTCCTTGGGGCCTGCCCATGGTCAGAATCGCAAACAAAAACACAGTGAGTGCAAAGAACAAGTATCAATGGACAGAAGAGCAAAAGAATTGATCATTGCAAAAAAACAAAACAAACAATCATTTTGAATTATTAAATCAATATTTTGTGCAATTTGTGTTTTTTGACTTTTTGGTTGTTTGTTGTTTGCTCAATTCATAAGTTTTAGGGCGTCTGTACTGAAAACCGAATAAACTACAGATTAGCTTGACATTTTATCAACATATAAAAGCAAATAAGATGCATTAAGATGAATCTAGAAAAATATAAGAGCACACATGCACTTACCCCTCCACCCCCATCGTTGTCACCGCTCCTCCAATACTCCACAAACGTCACTGTTTACTTTATGAACAGTTTTAATAATTGTCACATGATTAACAGCTAGTTAAGTGTGCTAGTGTGGGTATTAATGACACACAGTAGTCATCAGTACAGTGGGATGAATACTCTTCTTCGAGCACTCCAACTTTCCATTCTTTATCTGAAATGTAATATCTTACATCCAGTAGTCGGGTGTGTTTGTACACAGGTACACATATGAGACAGCTCACTGCGAGAGGCAGTTATACCTGCTTCTCCATGGAAGCGGGTCACGTCTTTCGGCCATTCTGCTCTTTTCTTTCGTAACCTTCCCCGGAAACTCATAAACTGGAATGGCTCAGGAAAAGGTGACTCTGGTCGGTGACGTGCATGTTTCTACCATGTGTGATTAAATAAATATGCCCAAAGCTGACCTGGATTTTATCGCAATCACTAATCGCGATCATATAATCAAATCGCCCTAGGTGGTGCTGACTTTTTTGGGTGATCCTGGACCACCCCAACCCTTTCGACTACCTCAAATTTTCAGCCATATTCAAAGACCCTGGACCCATGTTCCATTTACTATGCTACTATTTGGACTCTCACTTTTTGCAAAAAATGTGCTCAAACTATAACATGACGCGTTATTGCCCACTTTGAAGGACAGTTCAGCGTGTTTCCTGCAACAACATATGTTCATCTCACTTGCACTCACAGCACCCTCTAAAAGACTACATGGTAATTACTCCTGACACTCTGATGATGGTCTTCTAGGCTAGAGTATATGGGTTTTTTTAAGGTTTTATAAATAGATGAATGGACATCTGAATTTTGATTAAAAAGTGACAGCACTGGTTGCTGTTGTGCTTCCTCCAACAGTCTTGATGCAAAACAAATCACTTATGTGAGCAGCATGGGGATATCGTTTGGCACATTCAAAACACTGCGATAGTGAGCTGATAATCTGCTTTGTGTGAACTGGGGCTATACAAGTCGGTCAATATTGATAATTATCACGATTAATGTCAGACAAAGAAAGATTCATTTTGACCCTGAGTCCAAGTTGTAGAAGCCAGATATTTGCAGGTTTTAATCTTCTTGATGGACCGGACGAAAGACTTGAGACATGAGAAACTGTTCACACATCTGAGTAAAAACTTTAATAGTGATTATGTGTTACTCCTCAAAGTGTGTTTGCACAGTGCATTAACATTGTGTCGATATACAGTTGTGTATTGAATCTTTTGTTATTTTGATATTAAAGAGAACTGAGGGGAAATATATTACAATTCTGTTTTTATATAATTCTTGTTATTGTTATTTAAAACTTATACTCTGCAGCTTTAAAGGTGCTGATTGGAGTTTCTGTAACAGGTGCATATGTTGTTTTTTTTTTTCTTACAATGTACTGATGAAAACAAATTCTGTAATGAATAAACAGCAAATACAGTTCTGCCAATTTAATCCTTTCTTTATGATTACCATAGAAGCTATACATATTTTAAACTGAAATCCCAAGTTTATGGTTACATACTGGAAATCATACTTAAAACAAATAAAACCTATGAGCTAATGAGATATTTAAATGTACCAGTTACAAGTTGCAGTAATGACAAGCTTGGATTAAATTAGAAGGGAAATTGAGTCACCTCCAGTAGGAAGGTGTGATGCGGCTACTGTGAAAGGTGTAAGCTGTTAATTACCGTATGTCAGGCAGGGTGTCAGTGTGTGCCACATGCGGCGCTTCATAAGACGATCTTAAATTTGTTATATTCTGTGACTTTCAAAGTGTGCCATCTCTGCTGCAGTTGCATGTGTTTGTGGAGTAATTCATATTCAAAATGCATGTTTTTTTTCTGCCTTACATTGCTATAGTGTCTGACACAATTACATAACATGATAATGGGGAGCAGTTTGTGATAAAGGATGAAAGCCCACCTTTCAGACAACGTTTCATGTAGAGCGAATAGAAAGAATGCTCTTCTCTACCCTGCAGCTTAGCCTTTTTTTGTCTCGTGCTTCTCCCTGAAAACACACAACCATTATTTTACTATATGATTTCTGTTATAATGGCCTTAGCCATTATAGACTGCAGACTAAAGGGTTTTGTTTGGTTGCTAAGGTGTTTTGTCATGCCTTTATTGTTCTTGCCTTTTCCCTGCCCATTATATAATTATTTCTTCTTATCATGGGAGCAGGATTTTGTCTCTTTTGTTTGTAGCATTGTTTTACAGTGGTAGAGAGTGGCTGAACTGACATAGATGATGCCAAAAATGTGCATTGGATTATTTAAATTGTATTAGCATTAAATCGATATATGTACTTCTGACCTGTGACACATTTTATATGTTTATTATTTATGAATAATGGTGTTGGAGTGTTTGGCAGTTAGTGACTCTTGAGTTTTGCTATTTGTGTTGTTGCTGTGCATTCAAAGCAGGTTCTTATACACACACTAAATTATTATGAGACCGTCGATGAAATAACTTAATAGGAATCATACAATTCAGCTACATAAGCAAAGCTTAGCTGTATCTGATGCTCTGCAGGTAGGCTGGCCATACATTCCATTTATATCCAATTAAGGCATCTCCTCTACCCTCAAAGGTTTCAGTGCAGAGCCAATTAGCCGCTTTCTAATCAACATCTTTACACCTGGGTCTTGAGTGTCATGGCAAAAATATTAGCATTTAGTATGCCAATTAGTGAGTGAGCGTGCAGTGCAGGGGAAGGGTTACTTGCCGACCTGTGAAGAGAAACAGGAAACCTCCTTTGTACACATGGATGGAGGCGGAAAGAGCACAGCAGCTTTTACAAAAACGGGGGCCATTTCATTTGCTCTTCCTCTCCTTCCTACTTTACCCTTAGCGGTCCCTCAGGTGAGTTTAAGAGACCTTGTCTCGATCGCCTCGCTCTGCTTTGAGAGGTCTGTACATCACAGTGAATGAATCCTGTCAGTTTTATTACCACAAGATCAAGGCGCCACAGCGAAACAAAACAATACTGGGGAAAAAAAAAACCAGATGCTGCGTGGCATCTCATGCCACCTCATACTCCTCCCTCCTGCTCTGAAATAGACATGCTTGATCAGTTTGTTATCCAACAGGCAGCCTCCCCATCACTCAAAGCCCCTCTCAACTTTGGCCTCAAATCCTGTGCTCAGACTGTTTAAGTGTACGCAGCTGCTCACTGATATATGTGTCCCCATCCAAATTTCCCTCCTTTTGGCACCACATCCTTTTTTTCTCTCATCACCCTTATGCCCTTACGTCCATCAGTTTTCTCCTAGACAAAGCACAGACATAAACATTATGAGCACTCAGTTTGATATTGAGTCCATTTACATAAAAAAATGATGGAGAGCTTTGGTTAACGATATTTCATATTTCATAGTGTGCCAGTCCTAAAATTAGGAGTAGCATACAACTGATTTTTATTTTTATTTTTGGAGCATTAAAACTCTTTTCAGTCATCCCCATTTAATGTTCCTCCTTAATAAGAAGTGCAGGCAGTGTAATCTTCTCTATTGTCCCATGGGTCCCCATTCTGCCCAACAGCAACGGATCAAGTCAGAACAGCATCAGGCCAACAGACAGAAATTCACTCCCTTGTCGCTATCAATCTCCGACACTGTTGACAATAATCCTGATTTGCCTTTCCCTCTTTTCACTCCCAAAGCCCCAGCGCTTTCTGCCCACTGTAAGAAAACAAGGTTTTCCTGTAATTGTTACTGACAGCAAAACCTGTACATTCCTCTGTGCTGCTGTGCAGTTTGGCCTGGTCCAAGAATTTTTATTTTATGTGATGGAAGTAGTATCTGGATCCTGAAAAGGCACCAAAAAAAGGTTAAGTACTAATGAAATTGTAAATATACAACAATTGCATTCACTTATTTGTCCTAATTTCCCTGACTTTTTTCTAAAGAATATTTAAGATATTGGTTAAACTATTTATATTTGGTTATCAAGTCATTATTACACTGCAACTATTCAACAGAAATACATTTATTTCAATATAATTTTTATAAAATCTTAATCTAAAAGGTTACTATTATAGTTGTAACTAGCTATTTTCATAATTAATTAATTTGTTGATTATTTTCTCAATTAATAGATTAATTGTTTCTCAAACCTGGAAATGATGATGTTCTCAAATGTCCCATTTTTTGCACAAACCCAATTTCACTTCTAATGATTTCGATTAAAAAAAAGCTGAAATATCAAATCTTGTTTTAATTGTTTAAAAAAACTATAACTGAAGAATCGATTATCATAATAGTTGTTAATAATTTAATAATGATTTATTTAAGTATTTCATCTTTTGTGACATATTACATATGTGACACATATAACACATAACGAATAAAATTCTGTTAATTAAGTCTTACTTAGTCATTAAATTACATACTTTTTGCTATACTGATGCGTGTAAGATGTCATTTATTAATGATTATATATTAACGATGCCTGTGACAATATTTAAATCTCATACTCTCAGAAAGAGGACTGTAGGATTGTGAAACAAACAGCAAACATGTTCACTGGATCATTGTTTGCATAGGAGAAGATTGTAATCATGAATATAACAAAAACACTTTAAATGTCAGCATCTCCACACTGACTCAACAGAGGCTAAGTAAACCTCTGCGTCTCATAAGGAAGCCAACCATAAAAGCCATAAATAACATTGTGTCCTTTTGGCTGGCAAATATAATTAGCTGATGTTCATGTTTTAAAGGCCATTTCAATGAGATGGTGTAAATATCACTGCTGCAACGTTTGTTGTGACCCTTAATTGTGGGCTATCGAGTTAGACAGGAGCCACCAGCATAAGGCGCTATGATAAAACGAATTCATGTAATACTGTTGTCCATGTACACGCAGAGATAAACCAGTCAGTCTGTAATCCTGCATACTGTACTCATAGCAAGTTACAGCAGCAGTCTGTCAGCTTCTAACTCGGCTGAAAACACCGTCAGGGGAATCACGCCTTTCAACCATGTAGACAGATGTTGGATGTACAAGATGTCAGAATCTCGTTGCTGTTATATTTTTCCTAAAACCTATTAGGGTCTCCTCAGGGGAGCTGTTCAGTCCCTTCAGTGCAACACAGTCTAAGAATATGAAATAACTAAACGTCTTCTATGCCGTGTGGTTTTTCACAGGTGTTCACTTGAGATTCATAAAAACAAAACAGGAACGAGCACGGCTGTTATCGACATGTTGCAGAAACACTGGAGAGTCTGTGTGTGTGTGTGGGATCTCATCCTGACCTCCCACTAGTATTTCATGGGCCTATTTGACCACTGTAGCCTATCCTGTGCCCCCATTTATTGTGATTGTGTGGAGTTATAGAGGAGTTGGACCTATTAGGAGGGGAGCTGCCATGGCTGCCCGACTACCAATTACTGTAGCCTGCAGCCATGTAGAGCCTGGCCTGACGTATCTGGAGGTAGAGAGGGGTAAGGGATGCTGCGAGGTGGGGATGGGAAGAAGGCATGGGGGGGGGGGTCCTCAGGAGACCTGCCACAACAGCACGCCGTTAATCAATCCGATTTAGACCGGACAGGGACACACTTAGTCGCTGCTCCCGCCAACACTGCCACGGTGGGGGAGAGGAACTGTGTGCGTGACCTGCATCTCATCGGAGTGTAAGGACACAAAAAGATGGATAGATGGGTGCAGAATGAAGAGATAGAGATGGGGTGGTGAAAGGGAGAGGGATGATGGAAGGGGCGCGAGGCGTGGAGGGAGAGACAACAATTAATGGAGTGATGTGAGTTGAATTAAAACAAAGGAAATGTATCGATTCATTTCTGTCTCCAGGAGGGGGATTAAAATGTTCACCTTTTGATCACAGAAAAAAAAAAAAGAAATGCTTGGATGGAGAGATAATAGCGAGTCAAAAATGATAACTGAAAATGCAAATAAAGAAAAGCTCATTACTGGATGAAGGAGGAGGAGAAATGGTTAGTTTGGTCTTTTCTGATTTGTCTTATATGATCACTTTGATGTCAGGGAGGCTTGATGCCTGGTGCAGATGATGGACCATATCCTTAGTCAGACCCAGACCCAGAAAAGGAGACAAGGATGGAGTGAGGGTGGCATATTTGCATTCATTAATATGTATGTGCTTGTGTACTTTATTTTCCACTATTAAATGAATCGCTTGCTTGAATAATTGGTTACTTACCCAGTGATGGGGCAATTTATTATAAGATTTGTCGGCTGGGTGCAAAAACAACTTAGGCATTGGAACTTAGAAGGGGAACGGATGAAATAAGTAAATTTCCTAATCCTACTGTATAAAGAGTTCTCTCCATTCAATTGTTTAGGTAAAATATCTTCTTTTACACAAATGATATGTGGTACCTGTGAAGGCTGCTACAGGTGTTCGACTTCATTCGTCTGCCAATGAAAACCCCTTTTTTAATTTCAACATTTATATGGAGGAATTAGTGATGGAATATCTGGGCATTAACGGATATTATATTGGATCAGCCCTTGGTGGTATCATATTTATTCTGTGGTATGTCAACATGTAGAGTAATATAATGTAATGTCTTCAATTTTAATGACTGGTTTTACCATAACAGACCCAACAGTTTTAATCAGAGTATGCTTCTTCCAACATAAACCTATCCAGATAAACGGGCAAAGAATGACCTATCAGACCATATTGCTTTTTGATATTATGCAAGGCTCCATGTGCTCTTGTTCTCACATCTGATAATATGTCCTACTCTACTGAGCTGTTTGCTCACAATGCCAGGACCTTGTTGCAACTGTGATGATTTCATTGCAACATCATGATGAGGGTGTTGATCTTTCATTACATTTGTTGCTTAGGCATTGCCAAACATACTGTACAAACAGTATTCCTTCATCACTTGATTGGAACACATGCAGATAATGCAGGAAACATGTATGTAGTTTTAAAATAACTTTTTTGCCGCCCAGATCAAACCTGTGTTTGTCGCACTGTTTCACTATTTCATTTTATTATTCCGATCCAAATGCCAATTACCACAGAATTTGACAGACATAAAAACAAAAAAAACTGTTGGTGCCTTAAAACATTAGCACAGTACTATATAATTAATATACGGTATATTCTTCTGTTGGTTTGATTGAGTTTATTCCTTTTGTTTTTTTTTGTTTTTTGGTTCTTTGTCAACCTTGTTTTGTCACAGTTGTCTTAAATGCTCATTAAAGTACTGACTCACTAACTAAATTTCTTCAAAGTCATAGCTGCTATTGTCAGTATCTTCTTGCACATGGACATATACTGCAAAAATGAGTAGTCGTGAAATAATAACCAAAGACGATACAAACATTAATGACCAAAATATGTCACAACTGCGAGTACCTGATGATGTTGATGACGTAATAGCGGTTAAGTCGCCGGCATTGAAAAAGTGTATGCGTCTGCCTTTATTGTACTTATTTGTCGTGCTGCTTGACAAATAAACAGATTTCCTCCCTGATACCATCTGTGCAATTCCCATCAGACCCTTCTTTTGCAACAGGTGGATCAGGTGTGGGGGCAGCAATCCTGTGGAAAATTTGAGTGACTAAGAAAAGTTGTGCTCTCAAATGGAGGCTCGAGGCCAAAGATCACTGCACAACTCATCTATGTGCCCAGTGGACAGGAAGGCATCTGAACTGAGATTACACCAAGATGACAGAATGACACAGGAAGTGAAATGACACCGGTCACATCCAGATAAAGTGAACAGTGAACTGGCTGTAGGAGCAATAATAAAAGATAAATTCGATTTTAGGCTTTTACTGGGATTGTTATAATTTATGTTTTTTGTCATTACTTGTGATGGTGCCACTTTTGGGCTGCACTGGATTGCATGCACTGAATATACTGTCCAAGTTCAAATATTTGCTGTATGTCCTAATTTAAGCTGATAATTCATATTACGATGACCATAGTGAAACATGGGTCCACTGCAGGTGATGATTAGAATTTGAAAGCTAAAAAGGACCACCAGTGCTTTAAATAAGCATGTGTGACAATATAAAACGTTTTATTTCATAAAATTTTCATTACATTTTCGATAAAAGTGATTTATCGTAAGAAAAAAATTGGAATAAAAAGGAAAACAGAAGAGAATAAAATGTGGTCATACAAAAATATGAATACATTAACATTTTGCAATACATATTAGACATATATTAAATATTAAAGTAAAATAATATTTGAGAAATGTTTTAAAAGAAAGGCCCGTCTCAAAAGAAAAAGAAAATTAGGATTTAAAAAGATGAATCGACAGATGCGTAAAAGCAGGTGGAATCCTATGAATATTCTTTTTTCTTGTATTATAAAATTTTAATTTTTCATTTAAAATAGCATCATACAGAAGGAGTACAGTTAAACACACATATTGAAGTAAAATATTAAAGGTTGCATTATCCCGCTATAAAGATTGAAAACCCACGTTTTTTTTTTCCACTTAACTTAAATGATTAATTTGTAGCCAAGGTTGTTTCTTAAAATATATGTTTAAATAATTTCACCACCAAAATTTTAAATCTGTTTGAGAGCCATGAGAAATCTACTAATTCTCCTCTCTCATATTGTCCACCTCTTTCTTTATCTCTCAGTCTTGTCAAAGTGTGCATTTTGCACTAAGGCTGTCATTTAAAAAGATCATATATGTATCAGAACGAGTGAGGAGTGGATTTTCCCAAAGGATTTCTGTTCGGCTGCTCTGAATATTTTTTTTTTGACTCACAAAACTCACATAGAACGATAAAAATATTTGTCTAACATGAAATTGTCAGACAAATGTATAATATCAGCACAACACAGTTTTTTTCCCTCCATCTCTCCAGCCTAACTATTTTATTTGTCTTTACCTCAGGTGAGAGCCAGCGCAATCGCTCAAGATGCAGATCAGAACTACGACTATGCCTCCAACAGCGTCATCCTGCACCTGGATGTGGGCGACGAAGTGTGCGTACAGCTGGACGGCGGCAAAGTTCACGGGGGGAACACCAACAAATACAGCACCTTCTCCGGCTTCCTCATCTACCCTGACTGACAGTACACTTACGTTTATATACTCTATCTCTCTTCTGTAATCAAGCAAAAAAGTTTCCTCGCCATCCTGCATCTTAACATGACATGCATCCATAAAGACATTTCAATTACATTCTGAGCGCCTAAGATATAATAACAGGGCCGCGGTTCATAAACAGAGTTTGAAGAGAGCTCGTGCAAAACTAAATATGGTATTGTACTGTATATATACACTGCTACAGCTTACATCCTTACTTCTGACACAGATGCTAGTGTAATCAATGCTGTGTCCAGTATGTGTTAGCATGGCGGAAAAAAAAACAAAACAAAAAAAAACAAAAACAAAACAACAATTAACATCTGGTTCACATGCACACAGGTGTGCAAACACAAACTGCACTTCCCCTGTCAGCTGTTCCACTGAGAGAAGATGGCCGTTTCAGTCACCAGTTTGTAATCTACTAAAGTGATCTCTAAATGTAGACTGTAAATTGAAAAGTGTGTGTTTGGCTTCAGCCTCTCACCTTCACTGTGAGATGGCTTTTCACTATGGTCGTAGTAGACACCAAATGAGAAAAGTCATGAATATATTGATCGCAGCTGATAATACGGCCAACACCACAACCATAATCAGTGTGCTGGCTCCGTGACTGTGAGCAAGCGCACGGTGTGTGTGTGTGTTTACTCCGCAGCGTGTGTTGAGGCTTAAAGAGTGTCACGTTGCTGTCATTTTTGATTCCAGCAGCCTGTGACTCCTGTTAAAGTAAGGGGTGTCATGCTGTCGGTAACAGTCCCTTAACTCACCCGGTATACTGATACTGAGGTTTAACTTTGAGATTTTCCCTGAGCCAGAGCTTATGACAAAGTCTCATCATGTCCCGCTAATGAGCTGAGGCTTCTTATTCAGCCTCACGTGTTTAGTCACACTCAAACTTGGCATCTGCAGTGGGCACCATAGTGGTCATGACTTAGTGATAAATAAGTAAAAATTAAGTTTGACATTTCAGAAATATAGTCAGTCGCTTTCTTGCCAAGAGTTGGATGAGCCATTTTCATTTACTGCAACATTTCTGCATTAAAACAACGAGACTATCCATCCATCCATCCATCCATCCATCCATCCATCCATCATCTACTGTTTTATCCTCCACATGAGCATCGCAGGGCTGCTGGTGCCAATCCCAGCTGACATAAGGAAATTTAATATTATTACACCAGCCAAATTATTTCCAAACCTCTCACTGTTCATTTTGTATCATGTCAACTTCACTTTAGTCCACCCTGTGGTTAACAAATGTGCTTTTTAAATAAAACTGGATCGGACTAGTTTAAATCTATAGAGATCTGGATTTCTACTCAAGTTAATGGACCGTTTCATTTTGGTAGCCATTTAATGGCGTCACCCGCTTTACTCTCTCTGCTGATCACAATTACTCATTGACATTTCCGCCAACAAAGCTCGACCAGTGAAGCGCAAACACACAGGAGAACTAAACAAGACGACAGGATAACAATTCCCATGATCCCATGCTGCCTCCTGACGTTATTGTTTTGATTGAGAGACGCATAGTGGCAGAAATTACATACTTCATGTTTAAAAGACGTGGTCAGAGTTTACATAATATGTCTGATCGTGTTGGCAGCCACAATAGGGAAGCATCATAAAATTGAGACTGGGGCATTTCATAGCATTGTACTGTTAAGGCCATTTTCTAATATTTTATATTGGTATTTGCAAGAATGAAGAGGTTCACACCCAGACCCCTGAGCTCTGCACAGCTAAAAAAAAAGTAAACATTAATGTGCGACTGACAACATTGAACAGTCATCACCTCAGTGTGATGCGGCTGCCCACCAAAATCTTTTAAGTTGGCTAATGAACAGTTCTACCTCTTTTTACACAAGAATTACTGGTTTGGTTTAGAGGTGAGTTGAATAAAAAAGCTTTATTGTCATATAAAATGTAGCACACTAATGGAGTGCCGCCCTAGTCAGTGCATTTTTTAAAAACATTCTATAAAAACAGCCACAGGCATCAACATCCACCAACAAAATACTGTCATCTACCAATGTGGTTGCTATAGAGTGAAAGGGACAAATTAATAAAGACATATAAGATAAATTAGTTTTTAAACAGTATTGCACTCTGCATACTATTTTTGATCTGTCTGACCAGGGAAAATAATTAATGAAAAGTGCAATACTGTTTAAAAAATAATTTATCTTTTATGTCTTTATTAATTTGCTAGTTACACGCTACAGATAAGCCCACTAGTGAAGATTGTGCAATTTGTATGAGGCAAAATTAAACTCCTCCTCATTCATTACCATCCGGCAGAAAATGCTCACTTTGGTTGTCCGATTCACTGTGAGTCGTGTGTATTGTAGCAACGGCAAGGTGGCAAGATGTGAAGGTAAATGGTGAAAAGAGGATACTGCTCAGGCAGCAAAAAAGACATAGAAAAACATTGTAAAACAGTGAAACCGCATCTTTTGTTCACCTGCAGAAGTGAAAGTGTGTAGTGTGTGGGGGTTATGTAGTCTATGTAAAGTGCAGTATTTTAGGTACGTGGGGAGAAGTGGGTACAATGTGTGTAAAGTGCAATGTATATAAACAGTATAACTGAGTATTTTCTCATGAGGAAGTTGGCAACTGCCTGCTGCCAATTCACACTACCAGTCTTTCAAATTCAACTCTCTGCAAGAAAGTGACTGAATTTACTTCCCAAAATGCTAATTTAATCATCGTATTACATGACGACTGTATCCACACACGAAGACGGTACTGTTGTAATGTTTTACTGCCATATGCCATACCTATCGGTTTTCTGTGCCTTACACTTTTTAAATTTTTGACCATTATTGAATCTGGGGGCGTCCTTCCGAAAGGAAGGTCAGGAGTTTGACCTCTGACTCTCGTGGTCTACGTGCTGATCAGGGAGAGCGTGGGACGTAAAAAAAAAACAAACACAACAAAACAAAAACGATGCTATATCAATAATGTGGCAAAAAAAACAAAAAAAAAAAACAAATTCTACCTAAATGAACAAGGTGATCCCTGTGACACAAACACAGAGAGTCCATGCAAATGTTGTTTCTCACATCATCATGAAAATGCAGATGCCAACTGAGAATACTGTCTGCGAATCCTGTATGTAAGTGGAGGTAACTCACTACTGTAAATACAAAAATATGGACTTGACACCTCATTGTGTTTGGTGGGCAGGAAACACCTGTGGGAATGAACAACTAAAGCATGTCACTGTGTAATTCCAAATCTGCATCCAGAAAAAATAAAAAATGTCGATGACATAGCCAAATTATGTTTAAAAATTAAAAAAAAAAAAAGTTTCATGATGTTTAGGTGGGCTGTATGTGGAACTCATTTTAACTTATCTATTGTAGTCTTAGAAGAGAGCTTCATGTTTGTCCGATATACTTGTATGTAACAGAGACTTTGTTGTCCTGAGTGGCACAGATCCAACCCTGAGGACTGATCGCATGAATGTACCCTGATGAGATTTGGATGTAAACGTTCTGATTGACTTGTCATTCTTGTGCTGTGATTAAAAAGAAAAATAAATCATTCTGACACCGTGTAGTGTATACATGAGCTCTCTGCCATGCTGCATCCTACTGTGTGTGTTTACCTTTGTTAGTGAGCAGTGTGGATTTATTGTTGTTACTGTGTTGTGCAAGCTGATTTGTGTGTATTTGATTATGCACCTATTTTATTCTCTGCAGTTGGAACCACAAAAAACTATTATATTTAAAAAAAAAAAAAAAAGATATGCAGGATTATTTTTGATGTAAATCAACTTTTCCCTTTATATTATTTTGTGCTTTTTAACTCTTTAATGGTAAGTTACTATAAAATCAAGGACTCGGTGGGCATGGGAATTTGTTGTGATACATTTTCACTTCTCAGGGTGTGTCTTGATTTTACTTTGTAACTCGGACATATTTAAGTTATCAAAACAAACTTGCATAGTGAACATCTATCAGGTAAGCATATTAAATGTCTACAAATAAATAAAACAACTTCAAAAAAAAACAGTAAAATTGCTTATATATTTTGTGCTCATCATTTGGAATACATACTTTTTGGATTTTAAAGATTGTTTCTCTAACTTGGAAGAAACAGACCTACACATGTTGTGGGTAATCAAGTGACTATGTATAATACAGCCCTACTATGCTCTTGTCCAATTGCTAATAAGCTCACAAGCTGACTGAGTATTTTTTAACAGTGCTGTGGTCGAACAAACTCAGTTTGAGACATGATTTTGATTCTTTGGTGATTGGAATGGGTTTCTAGCAGAGTTAGAAAATATTGATACATGAACTATCTCAATATTTCATGCAGTGATACTGTATCTATTTATTGACACACTGTGCTGATCTGTCGAAAAAAAATCTTGTCAGGGATTCTGTCTTAGTTAGTAGCAGGCTTCCATTGTCCTCACTATGCACATAAGATTGTTAATTTTTTACTCGGACTGCTTCTAATTTTTATTTTATTGTTTTTTTTCTTTTGGCAATCATATCGCCTTGCTTTTAATCAGAGGTCTCAAACCCATGGCCCAGGGAATATGTAGCGCCCCAGTCCATATCCTGTGGTCCTGTACTTACTTTAAAATCGCCTGTCAACAATATTTTCATAATAACAATACATTAGGTTCCATTTATCACACTATTAGACGTATTAAATTCAACAATTAATAATATATAAGCTTGTCTAGTGTTTTATAATTGTCTACGTTGTCATTATTATCATCAGTTTTCTGATACTATTTTATTTTTTTCTGTCTGGTGTGCAGTATCGTCCTGAAATCCTCATGGATTATCAAGATATAATTTGAATTTCAAATCACTGAACAGTAAACAGTTTCTCACTTGACTGGCCCCTTCTTGACCAGACTACAAGTTCGCTGGCCCCCAGGTCATTTGCAGTTTGAGGCCCCTGCTTCATATACTGTACATATATATTCTGTATATATTGCAATGTATTGTGTCCGCCTGCATCAGGATATGTACTGCAATGCAAGATTCTTTCCAAAAGCAGGCCTAGTTTGGTGCATGTTGATTTAAAGAAAAGGAAACAATCCAGAATATTCTACTAGGTAATTCTAATTTGGAGCAAAGTGGGAAGACATCAGAACACACAGTGTCACCTACAGAGCCACATCACTAGTGTCACGATATTTTGATTCCCTAAACACACAGCTTTAGGAGAGTTGAACAGAAAAACACAAATTTGAACAAAAACTGCCATGACTCTGTCTGTACCCACACTCCCTCCATCATTAACAACGTAATCAAACACTCTGCTCTGCTACATCCCTTCCTGAGTTCGATTCTATTTTTCTTCCCATTAAAATGTGTTTTTCTTTTTTCTTTCTAAGGACAGAGAATGTCACTTGTTTTTC
The DNA here is from genome assembly GCA_016785285.1 of Brachirus orientalis. Lineage (NCBI taxonomy): Eukaryota > Metazoa > Chordata > Actinopteri > Pleuronectiformes > Soleidae > Brachirus > Brachirus orientalis. The sequence goes on from JAFBJR010000060.1 coordinate 3,983,904, forward strand.
AGATTGCAAATCCCACTGAGGCAAACTGTGATATGTGCATTTGGGCTATATAAATAAGTGATTTGAAATCCATATTAAAAACTGCCTGAGACGAAGTAGACTTAAAGATAAGGCAAGAGAGTATAATGTTTCTATAATAAGTCCTGTTTCTACAGCTCATGCCGCTTCTACCCTCTGCAAAGCCACCCTGAGAAAATGAAATGCTGGCTGAAGGGAATTCTCACCTCCCCAGCATAAAAACATGGAGATGGATCTTTAATTAAAGGTGAGAGGTAATACTATTCTAGAATGAATGTGGTGGAAAAGAGCGGTTTGGGAGATGTTGGACTGGGAAGTGCGAGCGGAGTTGGATCTCAGCAGTCGCCGCCACTGCAACCCACCCCACGAGTCCCAAAGCACCCTCCTCTCAGATTCCAGCATTAAGTTAATTGGACAGGGAGAGAAGAGGGTCGAGGAGGGAAGCGTTCAGCCCCATTAGCAATCTCCCTGTGGAAGGCTGAGCCGAGAGGATCACAGACTCACAAATAGGAGGATTAAAATAATCAATAGGCTCCTCTCCTTCAGCACAGGCGGATGCAGCACACAAACACTGCCACTCTGACATGCACGCACACGGTCATGAGCAAACACAAACACACACACAGTCCGAGGAATACTAGTGAGGGGAGTGAACTCTCTTCAGTGTTGTCTCTGGACTTTCACAAATTAGCCTGGGTCATATAAGATTCAAGCTCTCTCTCTCTCTCTCACTCACTCACTCACACACACACACGTTCTCTGTTAATGAAGGTTAATTTGAAGCTCAGATTAAACGAGGACCACTGAAAAGGTCACTGAAATGAAAGCAGTTGCTTCTGTTCCTGAATGTCGACCGGATTTCACTTTTTAGTCGGTGGCTACATAAACACTTTGAATATAGATCAGGGGAAAAAAACTGCAGCCCCAGGATATTTTAATTTATTTCATATCATTCCTACAGGCCAAGAACTGTTAAATTTAGGTTAGGTTTTTTTTTTCATTGCTATTCTTTTTTTTTTAGAAGCATAACTCAGGTAAATAAAGATTTTAAATAAGTTTAAAGAAAGGTTTAAATGATTAGATTTAGGGGGTGATACAGACGTGGCTCGCCTTTTTGTAGTGAATTTAAGCAGCCTTGGTGGAGGTTTGCTCTTTCTGACGGCTTTCTCTAGTTTTATTTGTGTACATTTGTTGTTGTTCACTTCTGGATGATGTTTGGTGTGATAGTTATGTAACTTTATGGGATTTTATTTTTACATATGGATATATGGACTCTGTTATGGAATTTTATTAAAACAAATACTTTCCATGAAGAAATCAATTGATGAGTGTGAGACCATAAATAACATTTATGACAACATAATAGATTATGTTCACATTACTGGAGTGAAGTGACTCATATATGATTTTTTTTCTTTTTTTTTCCCCCCACTGACGCGATATTTTCAGGGTTGTGTGGACACAGAAATTTGATCGTCAGTTTAAACAACGACGCAGGAGTGTGTATGCCTTTTCAGAGAAGAGCTGCATTCCCATTTAATTCAGATGCAAGAAACGTATAGTTTTGAATGTTGACCTTCAAACCTGATCTGAATTGTACAATGAGCCTTGTGATGTGTCATTTAGCCTTAAAGAACAGCGAGCTAATCACTGAACTACACAAGTCTTTTAAGCCTCCCTACAATATGGCCCTCTTAAATTGTGCACTGAATCATTGCTTTTCCTTGTGACAAAGAGTGTTCAATTTGTGCACTGGCAGGATATGGACTCAAACATAAGTCCAACATACATTAATTTAGCCCCACAATCATTCAGTCAGTGCCAACATATGCCTTTTAGAGAGGCGATTAAGGTAAAAATGTCTTTTTCACTTTAAAATACCAAAAACATTGTACAATAACATTGCAGTAAAAACATGAAGGTGTTGCATTGTCTCATGCTCAAGAGCTCATGTCTCAACATGCTATTTTGATAAGTGACTGTCTAATTTTTCAAGCTAAATTTATTTTGTTAGAAATAATTGTACATTAATAGTTTTGGGTCTTGGATTTTTGTTAAAGAAAACATAATGTTCAAAAGTGTCACTGTTTATATTCAAAATATTGGTTTTCATTGAGTGATAATTCATAGATGATGAATAAAGTATGATTTTTTTTTTTTTCATGAGAAGCTCACAATTAAAAATGATTGCTAGTTGCAGTCCCAGCAGTTGGATGTTGGTTTATTTTATTTTTAATTTTTTGTTTGTTTGTCAATGGTGCCTGTACAGAATAAATTTCAGAACTGCATTAAAATAAAGTATGACAAAAGTCATAGAAAATTACAATTCTTCTCTCGTGTATGTAGTTTTCTTCCTTCTGTTCACTTCATGACCCACAATTTTTAAACACATGACAGTTTTTTGATAAAACTGTGCCTTTTAAAACAATCTATAATGAATCAATAATATACAATATTACTCTTCTGAACAATCAAGAACCAATTCCTCAATTAGCAACTTTTTGATAATCCAAAAATCAGGACAACTTATGGTGAGGCCTCCTTTCATTATCACAATCCCTGGAACAACCTTCCTGGAGGACTGATGGCAGCAGAGAATATAAATATTATATATTAATATTATACAAATATTATTATGTGTTGTTGGGATGGTTGATGGGGGTGGGCTGAGGGTGGGGGTGTTCCTTGCTGTGTTTTTACTCTGTGAAGCACTTTGAGGTGCACTGATTAGAATGGTGCTATATAAATTAGGGCTGCAACAATTGGTTATTTTTGTAATAGATTATCCTGTCAATTATTTTCTCGTTTAACCGTGTAATCATTTAGTCCATAAAATGTCAGAAAATGTTGATCAGTGTTTTTTCAAAGCTGGAAATGATGATGTTCTTAAATGTCTTGTTTTGTCCACAAACCAGATTCAGTTGTAATGTTTTCTTTGTTATATGGAGCAAAGAAAGCAGAAAATATTAACATTTAAGGACAACGTCTGATTGATTTAAATGAAATAGTAATAGTGGTAACAGTTGTGGTAGTGTTATTTAATGAAATGAATGGCATAACATTTAGTTGCAACTGAGTATCACTATCAGTGCTTACATTGGCTCTCACTGATGTTTAGGTCCCTCACATTTCTTCTCTAAAACTGTATCAGCTTGAAAACACTCTCTACACCACTCTGCCCCCTGCTGTTTAATGAGAGTCCTTGCAGTACCTTGTTGCCCAGTCGTTGTAGTACCATGGCGTGGCCGCTGGGTGGCAGACGACGTCGACTGGTTGTCTGCAAGCAAAGATGGCGGTGCGGAAGAAAGACGGCGGCCCGAATGTAAAATATTTCGAAGCGTCTGATACCGTCTCTCAGTTTGATAATGTCCGCGTCTGGCTGGGAAAGAATTATAAAAAGGTACTGAGCGCATGTCTTATAACCATAACACAGAGCTTATAGTTTTTCTCCCTGAAATGTGGGCACTCACCCGCCGGGTATAGGCAGTGACAAAGAGAGGAGGGAGGGCGCTGCTGCTGCTGAGCATCCAGCTGTTTAATTCACCAGAGCCGGGGATACAAAAGGATGCTGAGCCAACAGTTGCACTAGATGCAGCTTCAAATGGCGGTGTCCCCGCATGATATTATAGCAATACCAACCATAATGTGACACAAAGACTGCCTGTGTGGACAATATTTATTAAAGGGGGTTGCCTGTAGCCAGCTAGCGCGCTAGTTAGCTGATGGGCTAACGGTAATGCAGCTCAGATCCAGATGTTGGCTGTGTGGCGCGCCGAGCCGACTGAAGCCACAGACTGTGTAGGAAGAGTGAGCAGTGTGTCGGCGTTTAAGTGCGTTTATGGAACAAAAATACCGTATTTATTGAAAAACAATAATTATTTATAATGATAAAATGGTCGATATTCATCATTTCATCATACCACATCACAGATGACACGCATCACGGTACTGACCTATTCTCCGAGGTAACACTGGATACTGTAATATTGTGAAGGTTCCACCGACACTCAGCAGCAAACTCTAGTTTATTTGTATGTGTCTGTTACAGAGATGTGACACGAAACGATATCATCGCGCATTGGGATTAAAAAAAGTGATGAATTTTGATTAGGGAAATTGTTACTATTCTACGGAAGTGACTACAGTTAATTAAATTAAAAAGTATAACCATGTGTTTGTAACCCCTATTTATTTATTTATTGCAGCATCAGTAATTTTACTGTAACATTACGCATTTTTTTGTTACATTATAACTTTGTGTAGCTATTTGGTGCCACAAGCGAGAGTCTTTACAATCATTTTTAAAATGATCACTGATCTTATTCAATATTCTTGTTTTGCAAGTTAAAATGTTAAATATATCAATAGTCACATGTCTTTGTAACATTGCAACATTTTGTAAGCACCTTTTGAACATGTTTTTGTAACATTAAAACATTTTCTAACATGTTTTTGTAACATAAGTAATGTGTGACGTTATTATGTTTAAGATGTTATTTTTGCATGCATCACAGTAATATCGTGAATCACAATTCTTTTATAAAGGATAGTTATGACAGGAAATGCATACATCCTCCAATGCCTAGTATGCTGTCCTGTCTGTAGCTCAGCTCTGACCCCTCCTCTAATACTGTTGCTGTCCCCTCAGTACATCCAGGCCGAGCCCCCCACCAACAAGTCTCTGTCCAGTCTAGTGGTCCAGCTGCTCCAGTTCCAGGAGGAGGTGTTTGGTCGCCATGTCAGCAACCCTCCACTCACCAAACTGCCTGTATATCAATTTACCCTCTCTGTATCTGTCTCACACATTCTGCGCTGCATCACTTTGTTTCAGTGAGAAACTCTGCCTTTGCTGTGTTTTGTGTCTGCAGATGAAGTGTTTCCTGGACTTTAAGTCAGGTGGCGCTCTCTGTCACATCCTGGCTGCTGCCTACAAATTCAAGAGTGACCAAGGATGGTAAGACTTTCTTTCCAGCTGATTTAGATGTTTGAAAAACGGATAGAATGAAAACAGATTGTGCTGTCACTTTAAGGTGCAGTGCTCAGGATTTTGGCTATGTTCCCGTTTCGTGTGTAACTCCAGTCTAATTTCCTGGTAGGCGCAGGTTTGACTTCCAGAATCCATCAAGGATGGACCGAAATGTGGAGATGTTCATGACCATCGAGAAGTCGTTAGTGCAGGTGAGTTTGTTACTGAAATTGTTGAATTAAACCATACTGACATAGAGGTAGTTCTTTGAATGTGTAGAATTAGATAAAAGGGATAGCTGGGATTATATATGGGAATATATAGGGTAATTTATATATAGTTTCACATATCTATAGACTCTGCACAACTCTAGAAATTACATTTTCACAATTCCCTAGTTCACCCAGTAACTATTTATTTATTTAGATGTCATTTGCTTTTAAACCTTTTGACTTCTTGTGTTACATAATTTTATCAGTGCACCTGATAATCAGGTGCCTTGAGCTTCACAGTTTGAAATAATGAAGGGCAGCTAGTCATGTGACCTGACTAGTAATCTTACTTAATTCTGCTGTTACACCACAAGATCCCCCTGCTCTTCTGATCTGATGAGCTCAACATCACATAGCACTGAGACTTCTCATTTTAATGGAGACAAATAAGTAATAGAATATTTTCCTGCATATACTATGATGATGCAAACTTCTGATTGTCTTACTTTGATTCATTTACACAAATGATGTATTTCTTCATTTCAGAACAACTGCCTGACTAGACCTGTCATCTACCTGAGCTCTGACATAGAACCAAAACTGCTGGGGAAACTAAAAGACCTCATCAAAAGACATCAGGTGTGTGTTTTTTTAAAGTATTATATGTCTGTACATGGCAATATTATATATATATATATATATATATAAGGGCTGTAGCTATGGATTATTCTGACGATTATTCGAGTAATGGGATTAAAAAACTGGGACATTCTGCATTCTGTACTGTGTTTGTTTCTCAGTTTCATTTGTAGTGGTCCCATACTTTTGACAATTTTTGTCATCTGTATCTTCCCCTTGCTCCTCACTGCCTTCATCTCTGTCAGCCATCCTTACAGACTTCAGTTATGTTAGCAGCCTAAGCTTAACTTCATCTTAAGTGATTGTTTAGAAACAGCGGAGTGGGATAAGGGGGTGTCGATGAGCAGGGGCTTGGGGTTAGTTAGTGTTTGAAGATAATATGTTAATCTAATAAAGGACAAGTTCCACTGCACCAAATAAATAGTTTTATTTTTACCTTCCAGAAAGAAAAATAGATCAAAGAGACATTTGGCCCCAAACTGTCCCCTTAAACAGCATTGGTTATTGTCTGTCCCGAATGAAAGAACAGTTTCCTGTAATCTTTAAATTTAAAACGATGACACAAACAAAAAACAAACAAACGTTGAGATCATACTCTTTACATTTAAAGCTTAAACTTTAATAAGCAGCTATTATAAATTAAGTGACACAATTGAAGTCATTACCTGACCGTGCTCTTTGACTTCCAACTCGTCTGAAACCCGTGAACGCATTCACAGCGTTCGTGCGCATTCGTGGAACGAGTGCTTGCATCGGAAACCTATTTTCAGACTTTCCCCGACAATAGGGAATACTATTTTCTGATTCGCCGATAGGTTACTAATTCAAGACAAGCTTATGAATAGACTACGCAGAGCAATCGGCGTAGTCCGTCGTCCATTCATAGATCACTAATTTATGTGCGGTGAGTTTTATCACTTAACAGCGTGAGAAATGTCATGTGTGAAATGTGAACTTACTGAAATGGCGTTTAGTGCTCTGGTGATCGCGTTGATAACCATCCGGGCGGACCGTGGGCGCATTGTGTAACTGAAATTACCATCCGGGCGGAACACTGCCGGGATGCGCGAAGTGACGAAATATAATACTGTATTTAACGATTATTCGACACGGATAATTTGCCTCGAGTAATTTTTGAGTCTTTTAGGTCAAAAATAATTTTGTTTTAAGCTGTAAATCATGTTTCCTTGTATTGTGCCCAATATAGCACAAATGTTAAGGTTTTATGAAAGCTTGTATTAGATGCAGATGTGGACATGTGTTTCAGGGCTCGGTGACTGAGGACAAGGCCTCCAGCTCCCATATTGTTGTGCCTATTCCTACCAGTCTGGAGGAAGGTGAACCTTCAAGTGTTTTTCTTCAAATACTGCAACTAACAATTATTTTCATAATTGGTTAATTGATTATTTACTTGATTAATCGAGTACTTGTTTGGTCCAATAAATATCAGAAAAGTGTTCACCAGACCTGGAATGATGATGCTCTTGCATGTCTTGTTTTGTCCACAAACCAAACTTATTCAGGTTTAATGATTTCTTTGTTATATGGAGCAAAGAAACCAGAAAAAGAAGCTGAAAAATCTGAAAATTTGTATTAATTATTGAAAAAACACTCAAAATTGATTACCAAAATAGTTGGCAATTAATTTAGTGTGCCCTAGTGCCCTATTGTTTATGTGTTTGTCTGCTCCTTCAGCTGCACTGATTCGGTTTTTAATTTTCTCTTGTCATTTCAGAGGAGTGGGTGCGTCCTGTGATGAAGAGAGATAAACAAGTACTGCTTCACTGGGGATATTTTCCTGACAGGTTTGATGCTCAGCCACACAGCAGCACCATACATTCAACAGAAAACTGTTGCCTGATTTCACTGTGGAAGTAAAATACTGTTTCCATACAGTATTTGCTACTTTTCTTTGCTTGTAGCTTCTACCTGAAGCACTTCCTCTAAATTTAACATACACGGTGCTCCGCCTGAGTCAGATTTTATGGGCTCAAATTGGTATGTAAACTCAGTGGCTTCACTTTTCACTTTGCCCCTCTGGTTGTATAGTTATGACACCTGGATTCCAGCCAGTGAGATTGAGGCTGCAGTGGAGGATCCTCCCAGCCCAGAAAAGCCCAGGAAGGTACCTAATGTCTTGTCATACTCTGTGTAGTATGTTAGTGAAATCCAGATTTGTTATTGTTTCTGTTTATTCTCTTTTAACAATGCTGATTCTTTGAGGGTCTACTGTATGATACTTGAAATGAGTAAAAGTAATCAAAGGCAAAGAATTATTGTTACTAATGGATGCACGGGGCACCATTAAGTTAAATTAAAGATGACTTTTGCATCATTTTACAGTGTTTTTGGAAAACATATTTACATTGGTTTGAATTCAAAATAAATGTCTTGTGTTAAAGCTAGTAGGGCATCGTTACTCATTTCATATTTTTCTCTCTGTGCAAAACTGTCAAGAATGAAGTCCACTGCAAACTGATAGCGACCACAAATTCAAAGCAGCATCAGAAGCTCTTTGTATTGAGTGTCAGCTCTTGATAGGACATGACAGTAAAAAGAGCAGTAAAACATTTAAATTGTTAGAGTTGTATTTACCCAACAGTGATCACACTGGGTGAGTATAGTGTTAAGCACCTTCTCACTGTGTAAATGTTTTGCCCCTCAGGCCACAACTTCAAATTGACATTGTCTTCATTTAGTTGATTCTCCGTTGTTGGCTTGTTCCAAACACAGTGGGTTTTTTGTAAATCACTGTTACTTGTTCGTCTTTTTGACACCAAACAAGTTGCCAGAATTTTCTTATAAATCTTAAACTTATTAAGGTTTTTTTTAGTTGTTCTAGCTGCTCTACTCAACTGTAAGTTTTAAGACAAATTGGTCACATTTGACTCAAGTGGTTGACATGCTTACTCCAACTTTTTACAGTGTTATTTATGGCATTTACTCACAGGTCCACGCCAAGTGGATTTTAGACCTGGACCAGTACAATGAGTGGATGAATGAAGAGGACTATGAAGTGGGTGATGGCTGCCCTAAGAGGAAGAGGATCTCTGCCAAGACCCTGACAGATGAGGTGACCACTCCTGATGAGCGGCGGGACAAGAAGCCCAGCAGTGCCAAGAAGAGGAAGCGATCGCCGTCGCCCTCCCCCACCCCTCCACCTCAGGAGAGCAAGAAGAAAAACACCAAGAAGGGGTTTGTTGCCACACATTTAAATTTAAAAAACTATGTTGAATGAATTGTGTTTGAATTCACATCAGTAACATTTATCAGCATAATAAAGCATTGTCCTTTGTGTGCTGACAGACCAACAACCCCCTACACTAAGTCTAAACGGGGCCAGAGGGAGGAAGAACAGGAAGATCTTAGTAAGGACTTAGACGAAGCGTCACCTGTTCCAGCATCTGAAGATGGAAACTCAGCTAAGACAAGTACACAAAAGTCCACAAATGTGCCAAATAGACACATTAATAACCATACAACGCCAGCATTTGATGGCCATTTTGGTTATCTATCATTTCCTGACAATATACTTTAATTTTGCAGATAACACTAAGAAAGACTCTGATTCAACTCCAGTCAAGGGAGGGACAGATATGGGTGAGCAAAAATGTAGATTATGATGAATATACTGATGGTTAATTTTCTGTTCTGTGTATACTCTCCTCCTCCTCCCAAAACACACTTTCCCCTATTCACCTGTTTTATCCTTTTTTGTGATTTTAACAGACGAGCAAGAAGATGAGTCAATGGAAACAACAGGCAAGGTGAGGTTGTTTGTTAAAGTTCAAGAAGGCATTACTTCTGCAGACAGTAAATCCATATATCATCTTGAATGTGTGTGTATAAACAGGAGGAGGAGGAAGGCTCTCCGAGTGTGAAGGGTGAACCAGTGAAAGGCTCAGACCTTCATGAGGACAATGTGACTGAACAAACCCACCACATCATCATACCGAGCTATGCTGCCTGGTTTGACTATAACAGGTAAGATGATCATTCTTGATTCAAATGAACTTCTCAGATATCACTAGTATTTGAAATGCAAAAGTTGAAAAATGAGTTCAAATGAGTTGATCCAGTGCAATTCCTCATACTGTTGTGGTTTCCATCTAGTGTTCATGCCATTGAGCGCAGAGCCCTGCCAGAGTTTTTCAATGGAAAGAATAAATCCAAAACCCCTGAGATGTAAGTATGTGGTTTGTTGTTGTGAAGTCTGTTTATCTCATACACATTTACAAAAGAGTAGGTCATTTTTCTCATCTATAATTTTGGTCTACCTCTATCCTTTGGCAGTTACCTGGCATACAGGAACTTCATGATTGACACCTACCGACTGAACCCTCAGGAGTACCTCACCTCTACCGCCTGCCGCAGGAACTTGGCAGGAGATGTGTGTGCGATCATGAGGTGGGTGGAGGCTGAATGTGACAAACATATTGCGCACAGCTTTCTGTCTTAGGTAACACATTATTTTCAATGGAAACACACAGCAGATGCGCAGACAAGGGTGAGATGAAACATTTTTCACTGTTAACACCAAACATCCCACAAAAATCTTGAATGAATTTGTGAAGGAGAAGATTTATCTAGACATGACGCACTTTTTTCTTTTAACTCCACACGTACTGAACAGCAAAGCTGGGGTGAAGGAAACATTGCACTTGTAATCTATTGTCTTTGATTTGCCAATTTTCCTTAGTTTATTGTGTTAATTATTTCAGTGAAGCACCAGCAACTTCAGTCGTCTCAGCAGCTCCCACATTTTAATTGCCTTTATCAATGAGAATGACAGAAAGGCAACCCGACAAGAGCCTGGCTTAAAATCACCTTTGACTTCTTCTAATCATTTTTACTAGAACACCCCTTTAATCAAACTGTTTCTGTAAGGACTGCTTGTACTGCTGTGCTGTTCTGCAGGGTCCACGCCTTCTTAGAACAGTGGGGTCTGATCAATTACCAGGTGGACTCTGAGAGCCGGCCGACACCCATGGGTCCTCCACCCACTTCGCACTTCCATGTCTTGGCAGATACTCCCTCCAGTCTGGTGCCCCTGCAGCCCAAGGCATCCCAGGTCCCATAAGCACTCACACATACATGCAAAAATACACACATGTAGACAGACTCAAATGTATTTTACATTTTCCACTTTCTACCTTTAGACTCCTGCCACCCAGCAAATGATGTCCTTCCCAGAAAAAGTCAAGGATAAACCTGCAGATCTGCAAAATTTTGGGCTGCGGACTGACATGTACAACAAGAAGACTGGCTCTGCAAAGGTACAAGTCCAGAAGGATGGATGGCCTAATGATTTTTTAGTTTGTTTGTTTTTTTAACTCACAATTTTACAGGTTGTTTATTTTAATAAAGCAGTGCTTTTTCTATGTGCAGAGCAAGAGTGCAGCAAGCTCCATGAGGGATTGGACAGAGCAAGAAACACTACTTTTACTAGAGGTCCAAACATTAAAATTTACATGGTGACAGTGAAACAATGGTGTCATAATATAATGCAAGTCATCTTAGTAATATAAAATACTCACCTAAGTGTATCATTATCCTTTCTCAGGGCCTGGAGATGTATAAGGACGACTGGAACAAAGTGTCAGAACATGTGGGCAGCCGTACACAGGATGAGTGTATCCTGCACTTCCTGCGTCTGCCCATTGAAGACCCCTACATAGAGGACAGCTCTTCATCTCTGGGACCACTGGCCTTCCAGCCGATACCTTTCAGTCAGGCAGGAAACCCTGTCATGAGCACGGTGGCCTTCCTCGCCTCTGTGGTTGATCCTCGTGTTGCCTCAGCTGCAGCTAAATCTGCACTGGGTGAGAAGTGGTTTATTGTAAAATATGAAAAATGTCCATCAATTTTATTTACAGTTCTTTACTTCACATAGCATCCATTTGTAAATTTTCCATATTTTGCATACTGGGCACAATAATGGACAATTATGACTTACAAAATGCGTGGTTTACCATCTTGAGATTATAATTTGAATTGTAAAAAAAAAATATTGATTCAATTATCATTTAGTATATCCTTAAATCAAAACTTTACATTCTGTCTGTGCCTCTTAGAGGAGTTTTCTCGTATGAAAGAGGAAGTTCCTGCGGCTCTGGTTGAGGCCCACGTGCGACGAGTGGAGGAAGCAGCAAGGGCCAGCGGCCGCCAGGATCCTCTGTATGGCCTGGAAGGCAGTGGCATCGCAGGCACCGGCCTGGAGGAAGGAGACAGACTTGGTAGGTTGGACATACACACACATACAAGATGATGTAGTACTGCAAAACTGAAAAAGACAGTTTCTGATTGTTTTCTCTCTACATCAGAGGAGAGCACTGACGAAAGCAAGAATGACAACCAATCAAGTGAAGAGAAGAAGGAGGCCAAGGTATGATGCCTGTTCATTATAAAAGATACTCTTGTGATCATTAAAAGTACAAAATGGAGGTTCCTTTGGCATTTTTTTATTCAACATTGGTAAACAAGCAGCGGCCGTCTCTCAACTTATTTAAGAATGTATAAAAACTTTGCGACTATTTTTTGCTAATGCAGTACTACAAAGCTCCTTGTGTTTACTTCTCCACACAGGACAGCAAAGAGGGAGCGGCTGAAGAAGAGGAAAAGCAGGCAGAAAATGGAAAGAAGGAAGAAGAGAGAGGAAGAGAAGCTGAAGGAGAGAGGGAGGCAGACAAAACAGAGTCAGAGATGGGTATGGAAGTGTACATGCTTCTCATACAGCTATGTGAACAACTCTATTCTTGTCAAAGGGAAAAACTACTTTTTTATCTTTTCAGGTGATGGGGAAAAGGAGAAGGAGGGAAAAGAGGGAACAGAGGAAGCACAAAGAGAAGGAGAGAGTGAAGGAGAGAGGAAGGCCAAAGTAGAGCGTGATGTTGGAGAGGGGAACTTGGCCACTGCTGCTGCGTCTGCACTCGCGGCTGCTGCTGTCAAAGCCAAGGTGAAGTTAATTATCAGGCCTCCACACAGCCATGTCCTTCATCATCATTTGTTTTTTTCTTAAATTTTCTACACTGGTTTCACCTGCACTTCCTTTCACAGCACCTGGCTGCAGTGGAAGAGAGGAAGATCAAATCTCTTGTGGCTCTGCTGGTGGAAACACAGATGAAGAAGCTGGAGATTAAACTACGACACTTTGAAGAACTGGAAACCATCATGGACAGAGAGAGGGAGGCTGTGAGTGAGGGATGCAGGGAAATAAAGTATCAGCAGACAATAGTCGGCATATTTATATATTTACAGTAAAAATCACTTTATTTCTCTCTGTGTGTGTAGTTGGAGTACCAGCGGCAGCAGCTGCTGGCTGACCGTCAGTCTTTCCATATGGAGCAGTTAAAGTACGCTGAGATGAGGGCTCGCCAGCAGCACTTCCAGCAGATTCACAACCAGCAGCACAGCCAGGCAGGGGGCGCTCATTCCAACCAGGCATCCTCAGGCCTGCCACCCCAGAGCCTGACAGTGAGTCAGCAAGCTCCCAGCACACCAGCACCACAGCCAGCCGCCAGCCCCGCACCTCCAGCCTCCTCGGCCCCGCCTCCTGAGTCCCAACCACCTCAGGCTGCTCACACCTCGCCCCCCCGCCCCCCAAGCCAGGCTCCGGCTTCCCATTCCAGCTCCACCACTGCACCCATACTTCATGGTGAGTACAGCCTCACTCTCATGACACGGATCTAATGCGTATCTATTAAAAATACAGTTTTGCAAATTTTCACTCAAAAGAGAAAGTGCATTTTTGTGTGTTTCCATCCACTGCTTTTTATTGAATACTGGGAGTTAGTTTACTGAGATTGGTGATATTTTTTGTTCAGGTAACGCGGAAGCTGGAGTCTCAGTCATAATTTAGTCAAAATCTAAATCATTTTGTAACTTACCAAATCAGTTTCCACTGCATTTATTTGACCAGATAGTGACAGAAAATGTAAAAATTTAAATAACAGCACATGTCTAGGAAATAGCAAAATGATGCTTGAATCTGACATAAAAAAAAGCATCATATTGCAACTTCTTCTACATTTTGGCAGCACCTAACAGTTACTTAAGTCTTTAATTATATTAACTTTTATACTATAAAAACACCAAATGTGATAAATAATCTTTGTAATCTTCCTAGCTTTTTTAACATTTTTTCTCCTGGTCCCTCTGTCAACTCACCACAGAGCCCACTGCTCCTCTCTCTGGGGAAACACTCCACGCTGCAGCTCCAGTCCCTCCTCCACAGTGAGAGTTCAACACGTTTCCCAAGAATCCGAATGACACTGACCACTTTGAATCCTGCCTGTATCACCTGAAATGAAGAAGTTGTAAACCAGGGAGTTTTTTTTCTTAGCAGGACAATTGATGTGAGAAAGAAAAACGGTAACATCTTAGTCAGATCACCTCTACATTGACTGATCAGTTGAAAAAGAAATTCCTTTGCAAATTGAATGGGCAAATAGATTTTCATACTCATACGGAAGCTGTTCATCCTGTCTTCGATTGGACAGGAACATCTCACTTCATTAATTTAAGCGTCACTCCTGAAGTCTGGTAAATGAAGAGTCGTACCAACATGCTGGCACTCAAGGAGGAAAAAAGACTCATCTTGTGTTTTCAGTTTTGGACATTGTTGCATTCATCACAGCTCATGCTTCATATTCTCTCCAGAGTTGTCCCCCTTAAATGTAGGTACTAATTAAAATATATGTGAGAAGAAAATGCACTTTTAATGTTTCCTTAGGTCTCACTGAAAGACTTGAAGCATCCATGAAATTGAACTTTAGCACTTACATTGTCCTTCTTTTGTCTTAAATACGTTTTCATACTGAAAGCTTTGGAAACTTGATTGGGAATATTTACTTTTTTTCTCTCATTTTTTTTTATTTGTGTCACATGGACAACTGACTCTACTGGGTTTGGCTTGAAGGCCACATGTCTAAAAAAGAATGTCTCGTTCCAGAGAGAGGTCTAAAATGAATGAAACATATTCAAATCAGAAGCCAGTTTGAAATTACATGAAGTTTGAAGATGATGTACTGTAAACTGTATTTTCTGTTATAAACACACCTTTTGCTGCCCTGTAATGAAAAAAAAATGGAAAGTATTTACTGACAGTGTTAGGTCTTGAAAAGACCATGTTTTCATTACTTTTATGATGCCCCTTTTCCACAGCACTAAGTGTGTCAGTTAGGCACACAGTGTTACCAGTCTAGATGAGCTGAAAGCATCCAAGTTGTAGTTTTGCAAGCAATGTAGTTGCTCAGAAGAAAAGATTGACAAAGGCAGTTTGGGAATAAGGGTTCCACCAATGACCACATTTATGTTTATGAATAATTCAAGTTTTTCTTAATTGCAGAACCAAATGTTTTTATAATCACATGTATCTCACATTTATTCAGTGAGTTTTATTTTGTTTTGTTTTGGTTTTTTTGGGGGGAAAATGAAGGGTATGTTGTTTTACTTTTCTTTATTTTCACAGCTTGTTTTTGCTGGTGTATTTCAAGTTACAAATGGGAGAAATGTTAATGCTGTCAAAAACAGGGGAGCTCGCACCTTAAATGGCTGACAATGGAGAATTGTGTCCTTAATATCTGCAACAATATCCTCACTTTTTATCCTATCGATTTTTATATTTTTTACTGTCCATTTTCCATCTTCTTTCCTTGATATGTCAACATTGTAACTGTACATTACATTTGTAGCCTATATTTACCCTCTCCAGTGTTGTGTATGATTCAGACAGGTCAGCTGGATTTGTCCAAGATGTGACTGTGAGCATGTGTGTATGTAAACGCATGCCATTAAGTTCAGTAAACCATATTACCGTTCAGTTTTTATTCCCAGTGCCATTTTTACTGAGTGTCACGAGTTTGAGGAATTCAAAAGAAAACATGGCTTCATTCTACACACGGCATCCCGAAATATAATCCATGTAAGAGGTGAAACTTTACAGATTATGTCCATCAAGCCAGTGTTGCAGTCCTCACCACAGCTGTGAGCGTCAATGGACTCCTTTTATCTGTGTTATTTACTACAAATGTGTGGACTTTGTGATATTAAATATGTGTCTGTTTAGTTTCTGTATGTTTTTCACTATGCTGAAGGTAGCAGCAGTTGCATTGATTATTATATAGTAGAAATCCATTTTTTCCCCTCAGTAAATCATTATGTTAGTGCTGACAGTTACTCTGGTTTGTATGGAGGAGAAAAACAAGGAAGAGCAAAAAAAAACAAGTCGGACGGTTCAGGTTTTGATTACAAAATGTTGGGGGAAAAAATAAAGATGTGAAGAGGAGTGCATGTCTAGACTGGTTTTATTCTAAACAATATAGCTTGGAATAGAAGCAAGCAATTTGTTTTTCAGAGAAGAATTAGACGAATTAGAATTAAAGACTTGAGCCCTTTACACAGCAGCAATTCAGACAAGTCACTGTAGGAAAAATACAGTTGTAAATAATCAACTTAAAGATGGCAAAGTTCTATTTGACTTCCCCTATTTTAGGGTGCAATATTGGTTCACTGTCACACTTCCCCAACTTACATGAAACAAACAGAGCCATCGTTATTGTGATCAGTAAAACTTGTGCTTTTCCTGCTACACAAAGGGCCCATTTTACCAGCAGTACCAGAACTTTATCACTGAAACTGGAACAGACACCTGTCAGAAGGAAAATCACAGGTGTCACTAATACAAAATTCAACTGTGCTTTTCAAAATCTTTGCTCCTGCTTTTGCTGATGAGTCAGTCTGTGTAAACAATCCTGAAGTCTGATATCTCACAGCTACTTAAAAAACCAAGCATTTAACTATACGTCTATTTTGATTTATGGTAAGCATTATTATTTAAAAAGTAATAACTTTTAAAATAATCTTAATTTATTGTGTCGATTATTATTATTTGTTTTGATATTTACTGTCCATTATTGCTGCTTATAGAGACAACCTTTGTTGAATACCTTTTCTGTTCTTAACACATACATAAACTGCATACCTAATGTATAATAATTATAATAATAATTATTACGGCATGTTACTATGTCATGCTTTCAATCAGTCTTTATACATATTTTACTGCTGTTATACTAGATTATATGTATATATGTATGGACCACATCTTTATAGAATAGAATTAGTAATTTTTGCACACACATACCAATTAGTGATGGTGCATTTGACCTCTGCATTTAACCCATCCTTATTATACACCAGTAAGGAGCACACACCACATCAGATGGGTATGTGGGCAGTGGGCAGCACTTATCTATGTCTGGGAGGCAGTGGGGGGTTGAATACCTTGCTCAGGGGCACCCTAGCTTTTGGTCCTTCAAGGGATTGAGCTGGCAACCTCCCAGTTGCATACCCATTTCCTTTACTCTTGGTCATGGGCTGCGCCATTCACTATAGAATTCAGGCGTTTCATTCAGGCTTTGGGCTTGACCCTTTAATGTCCAGCAAAGGACAATCTTAACACTTCAGCATACCAAGACATTTTGGACAATGCTATGCTTCCAACTTTGTGGCAACAGTTTGAGGAAGGCTCTTGGTGTGGAAGAGCTTGACTGGCCCACTCAGAGCCCTGACCTCAACCCCATCGAGCACCTTTGGGATGAACTGGAACAGAGATTGTGAGCCAGGCCTTCTGCTGTGTCAGTGTCTGACCTCACCAATGCTCTATGGAATCAATGGGCACAAAGTCCCATAGAAACACACAAAATGTGGAGGAAAGTCTTCCAAGAAGAGTGGACGCTGTTCTAACTGCCAAAGGTGGACCAGTTCATTATTAAATTACTGTATATTTATTTGAATATGTCATTATAGTCCCTGTTGGAATGTTAGGCATCCAAATACTTTTGTTCATATAGTGCATTTTAATACAATTTACTGAGGTTTTGTAAAATGTTTAATAGTTTTTAAGACTTCATACTTTATCCATATGTTGTATTTGTTAAATCCCTTAAATCCCTAAATGGCTTCGCCCTGCCTTGCCTCTCTGAGCTGCTACACCCTCACACTCCTGCCCACTCAGGTCAACTGCCGCTGTGGTACCCAAACAGTGGAAGGATCTGTCTCTGCACATTCGAAAGTCCTCTTTCCATCGGCATTTGGCACTATTTAAGTTGCTGATATCATTTTATTTTTAGTATATGGCTGTTACTTTCAACCATCTTTTATGTCTTTTAATTTATTTTAGTTTTTATTGCCTCATGTAAGCCTTTTTGTCGTTCCACTGTAATATTTGTTTAAATGCTTTACAAATAAAGCTGGATTAGATTTACTAAGGATTAAGTGTATGAAGAAATATCTAAAGCAAAGACTGACAGGTTGAAAGAAACTTGTCTTTGTAATTCAGGATTTTTATTCAATGCTGTTGAATGTAACATTTCACATTCTCATATTCCTCCTAAAAAGAGGCAGAGAGTGGCTGATTGACAAAGGTGACATATTTAATTATCAGTAACTGCCAGTGAAACCAAACTGGAGATAAGACTTAGGTCTTGTCACATTGGGTTTAAAAAGGCACTTAAAAAAAAAAAAAGATATCTCAAAACAAAACACACTTGTTGGAGATGGGATGACATGGATTTGAGGAAGGACAGGACATAAAGGAGGTAACATTAACATTAAAGCTGGGAGCGTATTTCAGAACTCCTCAACCGCTCATCACCATCCGGACGAGATCTGTCAGAAGAAAAACAGCATTGATATTTAACTTGGACTTATATGTTGGACAAAAACTAGTGAAGCTAAGAGAGTTGCTATGTTATTTATTTTCCAGTTTATCTCGAGATAATGGAATAATCACAAGATTAATTAATACAGTCACTCCTAACAACTTGGCTGGGGTCAATATGGGCAAAAAATAAAATCTCAATGTGTTGGGGGGATTTTGACAATAATGATAATTAGTCAATATCCTTTAAAATTTCAATTATGACTGTTTATGTCATTAATTGCTGCTTACAGATTATATCAATGGACACAATGATTCTGGAATACAACCCATATATTCTTTACATTTTGCCTTTAAGTGAAAATTCTAAGACTTATAAATGAACTTCACCGTAGAAACATTGATGGTGAACATTTAGATGCTCTACTGAAAAGTAACATTTTCTCTAAAGTATCATCATAACCACACGCAGCTGACCTGTGTGGCAGGGAGGATGCTAGCGTGAAGTCATGTGATCGTGTAGGCCCACTAGTGGTCATGTGACTCTAAATCCTGCTCACTGCTGCACGCATTCAGGGAATGTGTGGAGTTTGTGCGCGCGTTTCATCTGTTTTTGCAAAGTCATTTAAATACTTGATAATGTCCATTTGCATACCTTTAAAACAACAAGCACAACATTTTCTTAAAACGATCGATCTTGCCCATCTCTCCGACTGTGCTGTTATTTCCAAACATTGTGTCACTTTTCCTGCAGAAGGCCATCATTTAAGAGCCACTCTGGCAGGTGCCCGTTACACACTCGCAGGCAACCTCTTCTTAATGTGTCAGTTTTACAGACATTTGTTGGGGGAAAAGAAGCAGCTTGACTACTCTACTATTGCATGTTGAGGCATGTACAAACTCTGCTGTGCTCTCTCTGAAAGAATGCAAGGCCTCTGGGCAGCAGTGAGCTTGGTGACGAAAACTAAGGAGGACTTTCAGGAGTTTCTTCACTATAACAAGCCATTTTTTATTTAATAGCTTCTCTGGATAGGCTTTAAAATTAACAGTAATTCGCATTAACAGTTGAGATACTGACAACATGATTTCTCCTGTTCACAAATGTCATTGCACATAGCAATGTCATTCTTCCCAAGACAAATTAATCCATGTATGTCTAGGAAGTCTGTCATTATAGATTACATATCTTAAATTCAGTTAAAAGACAGCTCACTGTATGGAATGGGGATATCTACAACTAAAATATAACTATCCATAATTTAACTGTGAGATATTTACAATTTAAGTTCAAGATTGCTTCAATGACTAGTCAGCACCAAATTGTTGACGCCTCAAACTGAAATGAAATTTTGTATAGTCCTTATTTAGTTGTAGATATCATCGATTCACACTGTGGAAATTTACAGCTGGAATAAAGATTTCTGTAATGACAAACTCCACACACACAAATGGAAAAGTGACATCATGAGCTATCTAATTTTCAATAAAAAGAATTAAACTGCCGATATCTGAAGTACATATGGGCTGAACAATTTGGGAAAGAAATCTAGATTATGGATTTTTCTGACAGAAGACTGCGATTCGATGTCCGATTTATGATTTTAAGCCAAGCTTCAGTACAGCATTCAGTAAACGTCTCTGGCTCACTTAAAACTGAAGCGGAACCCTAATTAATATTACTGGTAAAACCTGTATTTGATTACATGTCAATAAATACCTGTGAAAAGGGTCTGTTACACCAGGTTTGTTCAAGATGAGCTTGAGCATTACATAAACATGTTGTACAAGTTTAACTCAGTGACAGCTTGCTAATATACACGACCAACTTTCGGTCACGTCATTCCTATCCAAGTGAATAAACAATCACAGAATTAACTACGACCGATTATAGTTTTACCTTCATAATTAATGCAGCCATTGGTATCTTCGTGTCCCACTAAAAGAGTCTCCACCTCCTCCTCCGTCATTTTTTCACCTGGTACACAAACGAGAATTGTTAGCCATTTTGAACTCGCTGTAGTGAAAGGCTTGTTTACGTCTTCTCTGGCTGAGGGGAGTTTACTCAAGCTAACAAGAATGACGAGAAAACACATCTGAGTCAGCTTGGTTTACTTGATGAGAACTACCAGTCTCACAGATACTGAAGCTCTTACCTAGTGTGCAGAGGACATGGCGTAACTCTGCTCCCATCACTGTACCATTTCCCTCTTTGTCAAAAACCCGCAGCCCCTCTACCATATCCTCATAGGAGCCCTGGTCCTTGTTCTTAGCAATGGCCTGGAACATGGGCAGGAACTGCTCAAAATCCAGCATCTTGTGGTTCATCTCTGCAGGCCAATGAATAACAATAGAAAACGAAAAAAATTGTCAGGAAGCTTCTATAGAATTTAGACAGTTCTTATCATCTGTCCCAGCATGTGCAGTAAATGGCAGCTCAAGTGCATCAGGACTGAAAGCCTATTTATCAGTGACATGTATCAATCAACGTGAAAAGTAGATAAAGGTAAAGTGGGAGGGAATTCTTTTGGACCCTGCTGTTTTGATTCAAAGTTCTTAGGATAATGTAAATCACATTATACCCCTGGATTCCAAATAGTTTCATTCCTTTTTTTTCTTTTTTCTTTTTTTTAAGTGTCAGGGTACAGAAGTGCCTCATGGTCATACTCTTCTAATTTCATTGAATTTACTGATGTAAACCTGGTTAGTAAATGATTAGAGAATATATTTCATACTTCCACTTACTTAAAACCGTGTTTAAAGTAGTATTTGTGAATTTTGTAGACATTTGCAAACAAACCAGCAGCTGTCAATGTTAGAGCCACATCTCACTCAGATTACCTGGACAAGGAATTTCAGCTCATACCTGTGCCATTTCACTCTTATCATAACAAGCCAACCTAACAAAAGCATTCAAATGATTTGGTTTCTTAGTGTGTTGGTTGTACCTTCCAATTTAGGGTTTCCAAGGACTTTGAGTACTTCAGCATTGTTGGGGTTCTGTCCAAGGGCCCGCATAACATCACCACACTGGTTGTAGGTGATCTTCCCCTCGCCGGTCCGGTCAAACAAACAGAAGGCCTCCTTAAAGTCTGACACGGGGGACAGATGGAGTTCAAATACAGCCCAGCAGTACATTAGACCGAAAAACATTACAGGGGAAACAAAGAAAACAAATACATAACAAAGGACTTAAAATCTTAGATACTGTGTGTGAACATAACTGTTCTGTATTATCTGCTTTATCATCATTCCATGCTACTCATCCATGGCAAACAACATCTTCACAAACAAACTCCTCCTACTCCTATTATTAGACTACTTTTTTTGTTAAACAATGACATTAAATAGTTATCAGTGTTACTACCCACTGCCATTTCGGTAAGTGGTGCAAAACAATAAATTCAATTTCCTTTGCCACACCTTTAGGACAAACACCCTGTCTTTGTCATTATTGCTGGCAAACCACACAAAAGTGTTTACACTTATATCAGCATGCAAAAAAAATACAAACAATACCTCTGCCAAGGATTTTTACCCACATCACTTTGTGAGCAGTATAGCTAAAAAAAAACAAATGACAGATTCTAATCAAAATTTTCCAAAGATGTAGTTTTTGTCCCAAGGACAGAGAATCAGGATCATTGTTTCTTTTTTTCCCCCCATTCTTATTTTATTTATTTTCCAAACACTTGGCAGAGATTTGCACTAAGGCTGCACAATCTTGAGAAGACAAACAATAAAACATGAAAACAGTGTTCTGTCTTGCAATATGACTCGTGATGGATAAAATACTTAAGTATAATGAGATAATGTTTTTCTGCTCATAAAGCCCCAGCCAGAAAAAACATTTTAATGCACCATTAAAAAGGTTTTCTGGTAATCCCAATAAGTTGGAATAGACTAATAAAAATCATGACAGGTCATATTTTAAATAAATGTAAATGCAACAACTTAATTTAAACTGCAATTCCTCTCATTGCAAATCTCCAAATAAGTAGTCTGGGTTTAAGGGTGTTGCAGTATGAGGTGGGGGTTTTTACCAAGCAAAATTAATGCAAGGAAGTGTCTACATTTAATACAACACAAGCAGCCTCTACAACACATTTAGTATAAAGTTCATTGAACATGGTGATATCACACTGCCAGTACATTCTATTGATATATTGTGCAGCCCTAGTTTGCAACACTTGAACCTCACACAGTTAGAGAAGGGTTTAGTTAAATGCCGTCAATGTCAGACAGTGATACCTGCAGAAATCCAGTGACATCAGCTCCAGGCTCACAAGTCTTTGAGCTATTTTCGAATCATGATGGTGGTTTAGTACTACAGTTCACTTAATGGAGAATAAAGTGTTATATAAGGAAGACAATCCCTTTTCACTGGTGAACAAGCGTAAACTCACCGATGATCTGGTCCTCAGAGAAGTCAGACTGGTTGAGGCAGAGTTACACACGGGGGGGAGGGGATGAATGTTGGGACGGAAATAAAGACACAAATGAGTTTTACATTAAAAAATATCAAAATTTCATCAACGTCCAGTAAAGATTTTGTAGCTAAAGGCGTGTTTCAGAACAGGCCGAAGCACATCCGCAGCTAGCTCAACGTCAACTGGGTTACATTTGTTTTTATACACAACATCGACGAATATATAGTTCCATACTCTACGTTTTTGACAACGAACAAAATACACATATTAGTACAAGAGTGTCCTTACTTACCATGTTTGCTGTTGTTGCTGTTATATAAAAACGCCACAGACAAGAGGGAGCGGTTCTCGTATCTGTGGGCTGAGAGGTACAGACTCAAGTAACTTCCTCCTCCGCGGCTCCGCCACATCCCTGGTGACGTCACTGCGGCTTCTAAACCACAGCCAATCACAAGCCTCTAACCCATTTTTTCTCCTTTTCAAGTGAAACGGCTACAACTTGGTTTTAAAGCAGGTGTGTAGTGACATCTAGTGATGAGACTGCAGATTGCAACTAACAATCTCTGCTCAGCCATGAATGTTTACAGATCCAGTGTGTAACATATACTAATTAGAATGTTTTTAGAACTATATTATCGCGGCTACCCTTTGTGTTCCTGCATCATTATTTGAATTTCTGCTTTAGGCTGGGGCCAACAAAAATGGATGTTATACATCCATGTATAACATCCATTTTTCATTCCTCTTTTCCCCAAGTGCATCAGGGAACTATGCTGGCCTTCACATACCTGAGAGTAGATTGTCATCAACAAGCATGTGAAGTTGTTTGTCAGCTGATGAAGTTCTCATAGACAAAGCTGTTAAAAGTTTTATTTGTTGATTGTAAAATTTTAGGTCATAGTCCTTTAGGAACTGACATCTACAACAGGCAATAGTTATTTGATATTCATGTAACAAGTATATTTATTTATTTATGTGGTATAGTTACATTTAAATAAATCTTTTCATTTCAAATTTTTGACAAGGTTAATCTTTTGAATACCTCTATAATTTGGTAATTTACAAAGTAAAAGAAAATTGCAAACAATCTAGGCCACTAAAAAAGTCATCAACTTAAAGTTAAGTAAGAGTTTTTCTTTCAGATTATTATGTAAATTCATGAGAATGAAAGATGTGAAAAAAAAAATACATTGTATATAAACAAAATTGCACATGAATTACTCTTGTATATAGTAAATCATGCAATTTTCAGTATTATGCATCATACAAAAGTAACTTGGACTTTGATTCTCAGAGCAAAATGACATTTTATTGATGGACTGATTTCTTCATCAGGCACCAGTGTTTGTGGGCCTATGCAATTCATGGTGACAATTCATGACTGTATGTTGGAGAATAAACAGACTCTTTTCAGATGAAACAAACACGCCAAATTATTTCCCTCCATTCATTCTGCTTTCTCACTGGCTGCCTCTCCACATTGAAATCGGACAAAGTCCAGCACTCGAGCCTGTTGACCCCTGAGGAACTGTGCAACAGTCCTGCTGGGGTCTCCCAGGAAGGTCTGAGGTAACAGACGTGTCTCACTTTCACCGCAGGGCAGGTCATCCATGTTGCCCATGGAAAGAGGGGCTTCTCCCACTATGTGCTGTCCTAGCTTACGACCCAAAGCTTCCCGTTCTGCCTCCTTTCCGCCCTGGAAAATGATCAGGGCACCATAACGCCCCATGGCCATTTCATCATGGCAGCTCACATCACCATGCACATAGGATCCAATGTGCCACTCGGCAGGAACTCCGACTGTCACTGCCCGTTTCACTGACATGTTCTCACCGAGGCGACCTGAGAGAAAATAATGGAAGGAAGATTCTATTCATAAATGGTGCATTAAGTTTTTTACGGAAATCAGAGGGCTGTTGAATTCACAGAGTAAATAATGAGAAACTATATTATTTATTTTTGCTACTGTAGTCCGTCTGAGAACATCTTTCTTTAGCTATGTATTTTGTCATTTGTTTCTTTGCTCTGATTGGTTGTAGTTCTGTTTTGTTGATTCAGGCCACTTGATTGGAATGTAAGTCAAGTATTCATTAATTTCTTTGAGTCATTAACAAGAAATATAAGCCTCTTTAGATGTTGAAATGAAATGCCTTAGATACAATTTAGATGTAATATAGTTTAACTAACAACTAGATGAGAGCATATGACTCAGATCCTTTTTTCTCTACACTGGCTACAAGTGCATTTTGGAATTGATTTTAAACTGTTTTAATGCCCAAGGCCATATAACTAAAAATTTGTGAGCACAGAAAAGCTTTGCGGTCATCCAACCAGCTTCTGCTGTACGTGTCCTGGTGACAATGTAAACACTGGGGAGACCGAGCTTTTTCAGTTGACAACCCCAGGCTCTGGAATAAGTTTCCCCTGCCATGCTTATTATTAATGACCTGGGCCTCTTCAAATTTAAACTTTGCATTATTTTATTATTTTAATGCTAATAATTTATGTTTTATGAAATTGTTTATATACTATGTGTTTTAAAGCTGTGCATATATAATGCTGTTTATAATGCCACCTGTGGATTGTTGTAAAGGGTTATATAAATAAAGTAAATTATTAGGTTAGGGACAGCATCAACTTGAACTTTGAAATTTGTTACATAATAAGTACAAAAACCATGTAGGAAAAAAAAAAAAAAAATGCTGGTCCAGGTACAAGGGGAATGTAATTGTTTCTCATGCAAAGTAACAGCATTTTACAGAAATATTTAAAAGCAACACATTCAAGAAAAAATTGCATTACTCACCTATTGTAAGAGCCACCTGGTCTGTAAGTGAGGCTCCCTCACCAACACTGAGTTTGTTTAACTCATCACTTTGCATGACACTCTAAAAAAACAAAAAACAAATATGTTTATGCTGCTGAACATGGCAGTGTTGCTTGGTTATTATAAGATGTCAAGAGAAAAAGTGAACATATGAATTGTGTCTTCTTTTATACAAGCATAGGGCTGCAAAAATCATTTGAAACAAATAAATTGGAGTCTACACCTTAGTTTAAATTTTAGCTTGACACAACCTACGTAAGAAGTAGTACAGGGTTAATGATATATAGGAGATGTATAAGATGTAAACAGTGAACAGATGTGCTAATAAACACACTAAATTATAGTTGTTGGACCACATATGTTTGGTGATTAAAGGTACTATATGTTGGAACAATATTATCTATAATATCTCCTAGGATTATATTGTTTTCATGATCACAAATGTTTTATTTTATATTCAATAAATTTATTGATCATTTGCAGGGAAAAAATATCATTTGTTTTTCAGTTTAAACATGAAACCAAATGATGATTTAGCTTAATTTAGTATTGACTAAAAGTTAAAGGAAACTGTCAACTGTTGAGAAAACAAAAGAATGATTCTCACACCACTGTAGCTCACCACATTGCAACCCCGCCCCAAGATCCTTGTGCATCTTTACCTTGATATACCCTGCTTGGCTTTGGGTTTTATTGAGGTGGTGAGCCAGGGTGGCAAATGCCGCATTTTTTACCAGCTGCTGAAACTTCTCATTGCGGGCGACAAAGTCTGTCTCACAGTTCACCTGCATCAACCAGACAGAAAGTAGAACAATTGACGTTACTGATTGACTTTAGGCCCAACAGATATGAACATAGATAATTTGAAATGATGATGTTAGTATTGGTAAACACTAGCTTTACCTCCACCATAACTGCAGCCTGATCTCTCACAAACAGACCAATCAGACCCTCTTTGGTCTTGCGGCCCTCAAGTTTGTGTGCTTTGCTCCAGCCCTCATTCTGGGCCTGCTCTTGCAGCCAGCTCTCTGCCTGGAAGTATCACAGCAACATTGTCACATGGCTTGTTGTTTCTGATGCCACTTTCTACCACCACCACACAGAGTTATAAAGTTATATCACATCTGATGGATGAGTTTAGCAGGAGATGGAGAGATTGTTACCTGTTTGATGTCATTATCAAATTTCTCCAGAGCTTTCTTGCAGTTGATGAAAGTGTAGCCAGTGCTTTTCCGCAGTTTCATCAAGAGGGCTTTGTCTGCTGCCCGTAGGTGACAACCACTATGTAACAACTGTACATGCTGGGAAAGACCGACCTGAGGATCATAGACGACACAGAGTGAAATATATAAAGTATGATTCCACACAGCCCAGACTGATGTAATAGGTACACTGGTTCAACTGCCTGTTAACACAAACATGTAATCGGACAATCACACTGCAGCAAACGACCTGCAGAGCTTCAAACTAAGCATCAGAATGGGGAAGAAAGGTAATTTAAGTGATTTTGAAGGTGATGTGTTTTGTTGGTGCCAGATGTGCTGTCTGACTATTTCAGAAACTGCTGATCTAATGGGATTTTTCTTAATTACAAACAACCAAGCTATGGTTTACAGGAAAAAAAATAGTCCAAAAAATGGAAAATATCCAGTTTGGAGCAGAACTTTGCACAAAAATGCCTTGTTGTTGCCTGAGTTCAGAGGAAAATGACCATACTGATTTGAAAGGCAACAATAACTCAAATAACCAATTGTTACAACCAATATGAGGATGATATCTCTGAACACACAACACTCTGACCCTTAAAGCAGATGGGCTACAGCAGATGTCTTGTGTATCTAATATACTGGCCATTGAGGGTATACAACCACATCATATGTAAAGGTTCTCAGTCATCCAGGTCATAAAGTATCTTTAAGAATGTCGTGGCAGATGGATTTGCTCGAGTTTAGCTTAAGTGTACATAAACAGTAATATATGGATTTCGTTAATTTTCACTCAGTGGCAAAAAAATTTCTGATATTCATCGTGATAATCGGTGATATTGATTGATTTGAGTGAAAGTGTTTATAGTGATAAGCTTTTTAGCCACAGCCTGCAGCACTACTGCAGAACATGTACAAACCTTGTACCTCAACAAATGATACTTAAAGAAAAACATCACGCAGAGACATCCAGCCACATTTTTATGGCCAATGAACGTGGATAATGAATTAAGCCAGGCAGCTCACTGAAAGTGGTCCAACAATAATGTTAGCTGGTAACTCTTCAAGTATAGATGCTAACTAGCAAAGCAGACCATCACAGTTCAAACTTTAGATAAAAAAAAATGTAAGGAAATAATTGATTTTATTCTGCTCACCTGTGCAGCATCTCTGGCGACCGATCTAAATAAAAAGGTGAACAACATCGCTGTGAACAGGGGCAAAAGCAAACGTCACGTAGACATGTAAGCTCAGAATGTCATTGAAATCCACGCTGTGTACGGAAGCCGCGTAGGCTAAACAAGTCAAAATAA
Source organism: Brachirus orientalis (assembly GCA_016785285.1). Classification (NCBI taxonomy): domain Eukaryota; kingdom Metazoa; phylum Chordata; class Actinopteri; order Pleuronectiformes; family Soleidae; genus Brachirus; species Brachirus orientalis. The sequence continues at coordinate 4,012,172 of JAFBJR010000060.1, forward strand.
GTTGGGTCATTATCACAGCACAGCGCCCTCCACAGCACGGGAGCACTGACGTTCTGAAGCCATATTGAATCGGATTCAGTTTTATTGCCAAGAATTAAAGCGTTTGCTTGATGTTTTGGTGCTTAACAATCACAGTAACAAGAAAGAAAAATATAATAAAAATAAAAGCCGATTCAATTAAGAAGCAATGAACAAAAAAGACAAGATAATAAAGTCAAAACTTAAAAAATGAACTTGAAAATTAATTAAAACATTTTAAAAATTAGAATAAGAAATACATACAATGTGAACATCAATGCAGGATATGAATATTTCTGTGTATGTCCAATAGAAGTCACAGTACAGATATACAAGTTCACAAAGAACAAAGATACATATATGGTGAACATTTAAATGTAAATGTATGATACTAATCTTCCACAGCAAAAGTCTAAAAGACTTTTTGTCCTCTTTTTAAAATAAATTATTAAATAAAAATATATCAGTCCTTATTATTACAATACAACTACTAAATTAATTGTCGACTTATTGGTTGTTTCAACAATTAAAACAAGCTCTCTGATATTTCACCTTCTTAAATGTGAATAATTTCTGTAGTTTTACTGCATATAACTAGGGATAGGCTGATACAATTCTCAGGTACAGTCCAATACTGGTCAAAATCACTGGATCAGATAGATAAAAATGTAAACTCTGATACGATCCAAATAACCCATACATTGTATGCTACACTATGCACAAATTGTAAAAATGCAAATAAAAATCAACAATATTTTAGCTGAGTCATGTTGTGGGGCTGTTGATTTCTTTTTCCTGGGAGAAGAATATTTGTTACGAAGTTGGGAAATAATTTCTTTGAAATGGTCTGAAATGGCACACGTGTTGTTAACAGCTCCATAATTTAAAAGGTCTAAAATGACTGTATCGGACTGGTGTCAGTAGATATTTGAGTTTGTGATATTGATATCGCTATCGGACACAAAAGTGGTATCCTTAAATATAACAAAGAAATTATAGAACGGAACAATTTTGGTTTGTGGCCAAAACAAAACATTCAAAAACATCATAATTTCCAGGTTTGGTAAACACTGATAATCATTTTCTGACATTTTAGGAACCAAACAAGTACTTGATTAATTGAGAAAATAATCTACTTGGAAACTGTTGGAAAGGTGTCATTTGGTGATAGTAAAATATATCATTAACAACCATGCCAAATTGCACAGACATTAAATCACAAAAACACTTCAAAATCTATATCTGATTTGTTTCCATGCATATAAAATACTCTGACTAGTTGTACACATTGTTGTAGCACTGCATGGTATGTGTCGTTCAACAAGGTTGTGACCTCCACATTGGCAGGTGAGCTATTCTGGGAAATCTGATCTATTTTACACAAACCCTGTGAAATACAGCATCTGGTCAGGTTGGCAGCAGAAATACAAAAGAGTGCCCATATGTAACTTCATTACTTCATTAATTTAAATGATCATATTATATTGGATTTTATTGCTTTACTGTAAAGCATATTTGGCTCAAACACATTTTTTTTTTATTTAGACAAACATGCAATATAATTCAAAATACTGTAAAGGTGTAATATAGCTCTTGTTTGATATACATTAAAGTGCCGCCTTTTTTAGTGCAGCTGTGCAGTTTCACACATAAAAATGGAAAGTATATTTACACTGACTTTAAAATACCTCGTCTGTAAGTTTCCACTTTGTTTGAATGTTTAATGGCACCCGCACATGCAGCTGATAAAAAAAAATTAACTAAAGCTTCTGCTTAAAAATCGATTACACCTACCTTTTACAGTACTCTATTACTGTGCTCTTTATTACAGTGACATGATCATGCTGCAGTGACTTCCTCACCTTTGGGCAGGATTAACATGAGTGTAGCGTTTGGATTGGTCAGTTGAAATTTGCTATAAAATGGAGGCAATGACAGGGTCACATTGTTGTCAGGGTGTTGCCGAACCAAGATGCAGATCATTGCTCTCCTTGCACTTTGCGTGACCCTGGTTGGCCAGGGATACAGTAGTAAGTCAATCTTTTCCTAGACAATTATTATCATATTACAGATTCATTGTTAGATGCGATGGAAACACTTATCTGTGCTCTTGGTTACCAGACTCTCTGGACTCGTGTCAGGGTCGTTGTGGTTACGGGACAGACAGTAATTTCTCCTGCCAGTGCAACTCAGCCTGTGAGCGTTACAGCGACTGTTGCTCAGACTACGCTGAATTATGTAAAGGTGAGAGCAGACTGCTACAACTATCACATGCAGACTTGTTTTCAAACTTACCATTGTGCATGGTGCCATTTATCATTAATCAGATTCTTTTATTTCTATTCTTTCTAGCTGGAGCTGAATCTTGTAAAGGCAGATGTGGTGAGAAATACAATTCCCAGAACAAGTGCCACTGCAACTCCAAGTGCACAGAGTACAACAACTGTTGCAGTGACTACACAGACCTCTGTGATGGTGAGAACGAACACGTGTCACCTCTAGCTGACCCTGTCTCACCTGTTGTAACCTTGCAGAGTTAAATAAGAACTTTAGCCTTTCATCTTGGTTTTAAATGTACCTGGTTTTTGTTGGAGTCTTTTGTTTATATATGCGCACACACCAATTAGTGACAGTGAATTCGACTCATCCTCAAACCAGTAGTGAACACACACAAATCAGGCACAGGAACAGTCAGGGGGTTGGTACATTGATCAGGGGCACCTCAGCCCTTGATCTGTCCCAGGAACCCAAACTCACCATAATCAACTGGTGGGTGGGTGCAAATATATTAAAATAATTTATTATGAATTATATATTATAGTTTTTTTTGCAGTGAAAGTCCATGAAATAAATGTCTACTTGTGCTCCAAACTTTGGCTTACTTTTGAGGTGAATGTACTTAACTGGAATCCTAATTTAAACATCTTATTTCATCTTCACCAGTTCCAATTGTGAGCCTCTTTTGACAAAGCCTGTTCCACTGTATGACCACTAGATGTCACTATAGAACTAAATAACATGAAAAAAAATAACTGCTTGTTCAGTTCCTTAGGTAGATACTCTAGATAAATTACAAGAACTATTTATTTTAAAGTGCAATGTTGTAATGTATTAGCACTGTTATTAATGATTATTTCTGTAAGCATTTTGATGCTGTATGTGTTTGAGGTGGAGCGCAGTTAAACTATACTCACTGTTTTACTGTTGTCATGTTTAATAAAACATTATACAAATTTGTAATCATTTATTTTGTAGTTATTCCACATTTTACAGATATGGATAAATAACAGTGAAAGTATATCAGTAGGAGTGTTTTGATTTTTCACAGGTGATGGGGAAGATGGCAGCAGCGTGATCACTGATGCTGAGATCAAGGCCGTCTCTGAGGTGCTTTATGCTCTGGACTCGAACAAGGCGTCAGCCTCAGAGTTGATCATTGACCCTCAGGCTTTGGTGCATGACTCTGAGACAAGCTCACAGACAGATCTGTCCTCCAAGCCGTGAGAAGACAGTCTTATTATCAAGGCATTGTCTCATTGGACGTCTTCTTCTTGGTCATTTACGTCCTTTTTTTCTGTGTCATCCGTTGTTTGTGTTTGCATTTCCAGCTTGTTCCACTACCTGGATGAGGATGCTCTCTTCTCTAGACCTACATATGCTGCCTTCCTGGCTGTGCTGGACAACTACAACAGAATGACTGGACAAACAGAGGACTTCAGTCCTCAGCAGCTCACTGAGCAGGAGACTTTCATCAAGGAGGCCATATCCAACACTGAGCTGGGGAGGGAGCTGTTTGCCTTCCTTTACACAAAAGGTAACTACATCCTAAATGGTACATTCAGGACAGTTCAGCCCTGGTCCTTGCAAGGGATATAGTGAAGAGACTTATTTTACAAAGTGAACTCTGTGTGGTCCACTTTAAACACGATATTTTCCTGCGCACCCACCTCCAATTTCTCACAATTCCTAAAGGTCAAAGTATGCATCATGAATAAAAATGAAGCATTCTGGTTTCCACTGATCCAACCACAAAATAAAATATATTAAATAGGCACAAAGGGGCAACTACACTGGTTAGAGAAAAACTTCATGAATGAATGTCAGTGGGGGAAAAGAGCCCACCATTTGATTATTAATGTCAGTAAAAAAAATTTGAGAAGTAAATGGTCTCACTCATAAATCCAGATCTTTTTCAATAGCAAACAATAAGGATTTTGTAAATTATTGGTAAAGCACGGCACATATGAGTGGACACCACTGTGACAGACAATTGGTATCTTCAGCACAGTTGCAGGTGACATCTGTGAACTTCCATTTGCAAACTTCAACATGACAAAATGGCAAATCTCGAGGCTTTGAAACAGGAATTCAGATTCCTACAGGAAACGTCACGACTGGGTGCCATTTGGTTTTAAGTCAAACACTATGTTCAGTTTTACTGTAATGAAAAAAAATAATGAAAATACTAGTTATTGATTGTTTACCTACTTCTTTTTTAGGGGATAATCTGTTAGTACACTCAATGTGCCTCCTTTTTATCCTCAATTTACAACTATTAATAAGATATACAGACACATTTGGTGCTAAAGAAACCTTTGAAAAATGTGTGACCCCCACAGTTTGCATATATCTGCTCTATAATGTTGTAAATCAACAATAGGCGCTGATGAATGAACTGATATCAACTATTCTTCATTTTAAGGTGTCTATGGATCGGAGGAAGAGTTCATTCAGGATCTGAAGATGATGTGGTTCGGTCTGTACTCCCGCAACAACAACAGATTGGATTCCAGTGGCTTTGAACACATCTTCGCAGGTTTGGACACAGCAGATGTCTGTTGTCATGTTGAATACACTTTTACATATGCTTTCCCTAAGATGAGCATTCTGTGTGGTAGGAGAGATCAAGGGGGGAAAGGTGTCTGGCTTTCACAACTGGATCCAGTTTTATCTTCTTGAAAACAGAGGAGAGCTGAACTACTACAGCCATAGTTTCAACGGGCCTGTAAGCATCTACAGTGTGAAGACCATAATGTGGTGGTTTATGTTTATGTGATATCTGAAGCACCTTATTCATGTTCTTTATTTGCTATCACTCTCAGTGGACAAACTACCCTGATGTGTTGGGGATGCAGTTCAAATGGGACGGCTACTATAAACAAGTCGGATCTGCAGTCATTGGCTGCAGCCCTGAATTTGACTTTGCAATTTACAGTCTGTGTTACATCACTCGCCCTGGAAAACAGTGAGTAAACCTAAATGCCCTACAATGTTCCCCAGCTGGTGAACCTTTCCTCATTTATTTTTTTTACTTTTTTATTGCCTGTCATCCCCAGGTGTCGTCTTAGCCTGGGAGGAAAGGAGCTCATAATCCAAACCTACACATGGAACAACTCTTTCTATGGTGATGGGAAGAAGTTCATTGGTTCTGCTTTTCCTGCAAGTCCCAGCAACTGAGACTGCAAAACAACAAGCAACTTAGAGAGCAGACTGCCTGTCATCCAAAAGACTCACAAATGTTTTAAAAAATAATATTTCCAATAGAGGGACCAATCTCAGAGGGAGATGTTGATTAATATATGCAACATTTTTCAGTTTCAAATTCAAATCTATCAATACATTTTGGTGTTCCTGGTAGATGTTCCCACTCGGAAACATGCCTGCTCAACTGCATAAATAAAACAGTGAACCAGACAGTTGATTCATCTGAGGTGAAACATTTCTGGGCAGTCTGACAGAGCATGAGAATGTGTTCTCCCAGGGGCACAATCGAAACAGTGCCTAATGGGCCAAAAAAAAAAAAGGAAAAAAAAGCCGTTTACACGCTCTAAGCAACCACAATACTGACACCAGCCCTTCAGTAGTGAGAGCAAGTGTGCATCTGACACAATTGTTTATTGTCTTAAATGCACGACAGAATGAAAAAAATAAAAACAAAATGAAGTCTTTCGCTGCATGAACTATAGAAACAAAAAGACATTAACAGATCCTGTTCTGCTTGACCTGCTTTGAACAGTAGCCACCAGTTAAACCTGTTCTTATCAGCTGTCCATAAAGCTGTGTGTGTAACCCATGTGGGGTTAAGTGTGTGTGTGTGTGTGTGTGTGCATGTCCAGCTGGGATGGGGGTTGATTTTACTCTTTCACTCATCTAGGGTGACTAACAGGATAAATTCTGGTCTGCCGACAGAACAGGGGGACACACTCGCGGCCCTGTTTAAAGAAAGTATTACAGGAGATGGATCCGCCACTGATCCCATTGTCCACCAGTCTGTGTGCATTCATGCAAAACAAGAGCACAAGACCAGTCAGTTTGCAGGAGAATACAATTCATCTGATTTTGGCCTCACATGCAGTCCTAAGTGTTGCAGCAACGTGACAATGAAGTCAGCACAGGGAAGAATTTCTCTTGCTGTTTTGTCAGATGCACGGTGCATTTTCTGAGCTGGTGACTCTCGAAATTAGAAGAGTAAATCTTCTCTCTTTTCATACTGACCTCTTTTTAAAGCCCCAATGGAATCAAATTAAATCACAGTGGGGCAAATAAAGGAAAAAAAGATCCAATTGTTTCTTTTGTCGCTCACACAACTTCATAATCGAATTATAGCTGGCCACCCGCCAGCATGTCCTCGCATCTCCCCCAAATGGGCTTCTCCAGGCAGATCTCACGAGCCACCTGACTTTTGTTTTGTAATTATATTATCCCGCTCTCTTTTTTGGCGTGTTGTGGCTAATGGCAGCGCGGGCCAGCCCAGCTGCACATGCAGAAACAAAGCTGCTTATGGGGCCAGACAATAGACCCGTGGAAAAGGGACGCCTGAAGGCGGTCAGCCAATGAGCACGCACAACAGGGGGCCAACAGAGGGTTTAGGGTAAGGTTAAGGGAGTTTAGGGGTTCAGGCAGAGAGGGGGCGTCTGTTTTACCCAACGGTATGGTCTATCAATGTGATGGTTAGCAGAGGGACACATGGTCAGCATCACCCCTGTCTCCCCAGGGTCGGCACTGGGCTGGAGGGAGGTTCATGTTTGGCTTATAGGTGCTGGCCATTTCTAAAGTTGATGGGGAGCCATGAAACACAGAACAACATTCATTCCCTGGTGTTTTTTTTTTTGTTGTATTCTTCCCAAACACTCTGATGACAGCATTGTCATTGGCGTTACAATGGTATCAGTTGTGAAGTGGATTCAGACATATGCCTTCTAGGTCTGTTGGACTGACCTTGCTGGACTATTGCTGCAGTGAAAATATGTCCTAGGCTCCTGATGTTGTTGGAAGAAAATCCTATTCGATCGCAGCACATGCATATATGTCTTCACCCCTACATATGAAAACACTCTGACACAAACACACCGTCACACACACATACACAACATGGCCCTCATGCGGTGGCATCTCTCTGAGGACCTCCAGTATGACAGATGGACAAAGCACTTTTTTACCCCACATTCACGTACAGAAACACTGGGGATTCAGGGGACGGTCATACTCGTGTGTGTACTGAAGTGAAGTTTTATCTGCCCTTGTTTTTTTTTAAATCATAAACTACATTCCCATCTCACAAACATACCTAGAATGGGTGAGGGAGGGACTCTCCTCTGAGCATTGTGAAGATGCTGAGTGAGCTGAGCGGCCAGTGGAGAATAAATGAGCATCTGAGCCACAGAGTGTTAAAATAAGAGATGTGTTTAAAAGAAGACCATCTGCAGGACAGCCTCATCATGTGTGGCCGGCATTAAGGGACCTGGGGACATTATAGCATACATACTGCACAGTTTTGCTTGAGCACTGCTTGTGTACCAAGAAGAATGAACGACACAGAGTAAGTGGGTCATATAAAAATGATAAAAGGTGCAAAAGAAGACCAGTTTAGTCGGGATAAAACTGTTCTTAACAAAGGTAGGATCAAACTAATACCTTCAAAACTACATAAAAAACATCTTCTGTTTTATAAAAGTGTCATAAGGTTTGTTCCCTGCGTGTCAGTAACTGCAATATAGGGACACAAGGCATCAGCTATCATATCCCCCTGGTAATTCCACTCTGGGGAAGTGAGAGGCCTGGCTCTACTATTCCCATTTCAGGCTGCAGGTGTGGAACAGCACTGACAGGAACCTGGGAGAGGATGTAGCTTGGAAATGAACCGGGGATAACGAACACATACTTTCGGTGGACAGATTACCTTGTAAAGAACCTCGAGTTAAATCTAAATCCTAATTCAGGTACTGTATATTCCATCTGTTCCAGTGTGCACAGTCTTCAAGCTAAAATAAGCTTGTTATTTTAAGTTCTGTCCAAAATTATAAAACAAATCTCTCACTGCAACCTTAAATATTGTTTTGATCTGTGTGGCAAACTTTGGTTTGGTTGAGACTTGAGACTTGATAGTAGCTGCAGGTGCTCATTGCTGACTAGCCTTTCTGTTCAGCTTAACAAGGCTGATGCTCACAACAGCTCCGCAGAGTTGTTCGTATACAAAAGATGAAATTATGTAAACCTGTTTCCAGCTGCCATTTGAACTTTAGACTCAGCTCTGCACATTGTTTTATTCGCAACTCTTCGAGATACTCTCAGTAAATGCTGTAAATGTCGTAAATGCTGTTTTGTTTTCTAGTTGATTTACATCAATGTAGGTAGATTTTTTTCATTTCTAGCTTTTAACTGTACCTTAAAATCATCATAATAATCTAAGTAAAAATTATTTGCAGCTTAATAATTGGTGGTGATAACTGCCAGGGAGCTTCAGATGGAAACAACACATTACACAATAATTTTCTTTAACTTGTACTGTGGCTATTTTCAAAATAAATAAAATGCAGGATAAACTGGCCACATTTCATGGTATCCATCTGGAAAAGTAATATATGACATGTACAGAATGTTCCTATACCAAGAGTGATATTGCCATATACTATAGGTTTTCTATACAAATGTCTTTTTGGGTATGATTTGCAGAATGAGTCAAGCTTTTTTTCTTGAAAAAGAAACCGATTTATTTATGTACTTACTTTTATTTGTGAAGATGTTTTGATATTTTTGGAGACACATCTTTTGGTCTATAGGCAACAAAAAACGTCAGTAGTGAATCCTTGACTATGTTGTAGCAGATCGAGACATTTTTATTTTATTGTTGTATTTTTTTCCTGTTTGTAAAACTACCTTGAAGCAAAAAAAAAAGTTGTCATTTCTCTAAAAATTTGTCAACACAGTTTCTGACACACTCAAAATCACCATGTCCTCAAATGTTTTGCTTTGTTCAACATCCAAAATCAGTCACAGAGGAGCAAAACATTTATTGAGCTGAAATCAGAAGGGTTTTTGTTATTATATTAAACTTGAACCTCTGGTCAGACATGAATCCCCACGGATGAAATGGACATGCAGTGGGTGTCCTCAGTGTGAAAGGATGGAGGAGAGGATGGATGTTGTTGTACTTGCTGCAGAGTGAGGACCAAATAACGTACAAAGTGAGGACATCTTGGCTGGTCCTCACTTCTTTAAAGGGTTTTTTCAAGGTTAAGACCTGGTTTTAGGGTTAGGTTAGGGTTAGGGCTAAGCATCTACTTGTGATGGTTAAGGCTAGGGTAGGGAATGTATTATGTCTCCGAGGGTCCCCACTTTGACAGAAGCGCAAACATGCCGACCACCTGCTCACACGCAACTTGAAGCTGTCACATACAGTTAGGATCAGCCGTCAGAGCGCGTCTACCCTCGGCTCCACACAAACGGGCTGCAACAAAGAGCCGGGCCTCTACTGTTAGTGTTGCAGTCACACACACACACACACACACACGGGCCGGCCACGCGCGAGCTCCAGCGCATACGCGTGGGAGGAGGAGGAGCTTCTTTAATTTAGAGGTTAAAACCCGGAGCCCCCGCAGAGAGTCCTGCACTGGGACAGACTCAAACTTCACTCTGCCTGCGCTGTACGTGACGGACAGAGGGAGCAGACAGTGATCCACGGAGGACACATCATCATCATCATCATCATCACCATCATCAACAACAACATCCGACAGGAGAAAAGAAAAACATCAGCTCCGGTAAAGTTTACAGATTGTACGCAAGTGCAGTTTTTATGCAGAGGAGTAAATGTGATTGATTTTATTTGCTCACATTTCTTTGACTTTGACACCATTTTTGGTTATCCCTTTTCTGTCTGGTACGTGCTGAACCGCAGCTCTGCAGCTTTGAGTTCCACTTTTAGAAAGTCATCAGGAAATCTACATATCTAATGAAATTGAAAAAAAAAAAAAAAAAAAAAAAAAAAAAAAAAATTTTAAAAAAGCTGAAAAAAAAAAAAAAAAAAAAAAAAAACATTTTAAAAAAGCTCATCTTAATCCGTCGATATTTAGTCGATATGTCTGCTCCGGCACGGTATCTGTGGCGAGACATTAATATTTCTGGCTTTTGAAAAGTCTCCCAGTTCAGTCCGAGTTGTCGCTCTGTCAATGATCTGGAGGGGGGGGGGGGGGGGGCGATCTTTCATTTAATCCTGTGGTCGTCGCTTCATCCGCGGAGCAAATCCTGCGATGCCCCAGATTGAAGTCCTGTCAGTGACTTTATCCCGCAGAGGGGCATTACCATTTCACAAGGTGGATTACCCCGAAAGAAGAGAGGAGAGGAGAGCAAAGGAGACAGGGGCAGAAAGAAAGAAAGAAAGAAAGAAAGAAAGAAAGAAAGAAAGAAAGAAAAAAAGAAAAAAAGAAAGAAAAAGAAAGATAGATAGATCATGCAAATGTATGAAAAAACAAACAAACCACCAGATTTACAGGTGAAAGAGAAGCAGCAGTGATTGAGGAGGGAACTGTCTGGTGCTGAAATGGTTGAAAAGTCATAATTAATGTCTTAATTAATGTTGGATGCTCAAAAATGTAATTAGACACCAAAAACATTTATATATATTATCTATTGTATATTCTCATTCTGCACGAGTCAGGTAAAGCTTAAAATGTTGGATGAATACTGAGTCCTGTTGGTGTTGATGCTAAAAAAAAAAAAAAAAGACATGGTCACATTGTTCTCAGTGGCAGCCACATCCTTGAGTCTTTGCTATATAAAAATTATTATTATTATCATGATAATGATGGCAATGATGATGATTAAGTGACATAAGCCTCTCAAATCAAACCGCTGGAGAGGAAATGTTTATTGTTTACTGATTTACCAACACTATTAGACTTCTAAAACAGTAAACACAGGATCCATTATTTATATTAACATCAACTTTTTTTTCCCAACATAAATTTTTATTATTACAGCTTATCCAATGTTGTATATTAGATATAGATTTTCACAATAATAATATACTTTTTCACCTTCATTATCCATCATGGAGAAAAAGCATCTAGCATCTTAATGTAAGTCAGAATTTTACCTAGTAACAGCAGATAGAAGTGTACTGTTTTGCTGCTGTTGTTGTTGTTTTAGAGTATTACCGTGCAGTAGGGAATGCTCAAACCAAATCAACCTGTTGTGAAATAACGTCCTCAGTAAGGACAAAATGTACACATAAACTAAAAGTAAAACAGTCTCTAGACTACAATAAACACAATAGGTTTTGGGTACTAACTAAAGTTTTGGATAAATATGTCTGTAGTTATAACAGCCATTTTGAAATCTGTCAGAGTGTGCAGCCCAGTGATAATGTGTTTTCTTCTTACAGCCCCATGATGATTAAACCATATATGAGACACGGTGAGGGAGAGGAGGTGGTCAGCCCTCTGCAGTGGACAGATGAAGACATGAGCTCACCTGATGGAGACACACCCGCCCCGTCCTCACATCAGTACAGAGCAAGTGCAACAAACGAACTGCTCAGGGAGATGGGGAGTGAGGATGCGGAGGAGGATGACGAAGACGAGGAAGGGGAGGAAGGAGAGGAGGACGAGAACAAGTCCAAACGACGAGGGCCCAAGAAAAAGCGCATGACCAAAGCACGACAGGAGCGTTTCCGTGCAAGGCGCTTAAAAGCAAACGCCAGGGAGCGCTCACGTATGCATGGTCTGAATGACGCACTGGAGAACCTGCGCAACATCATGCCATGTCAGTCCAAAACCCAGAAACTGTCCAAGATTGAGACGCTAAGACTGGCGCGCAACTACATCTGTGCTCTGTCTGAAGCACTGGAGGGAGGCTTGTCCACAGAGAGCAGGGCTTTCATGGAGACGCTGTGTAAGGGACTCTCACAGCCCACCAGCAACCTGGTGGCCGGCTGCCTGCAGCTGGGACCAGCTCCCAGTGTTGTGATGAAGCCCGAGGACAGACACAGTGTTCGGGCACCGCCTACTCCTCTTGGCGGTGTGGTGAGCTACTCCTCTCCAGGGTTGCCAAGTCCACCATATGGTACCTTTGACTCTCCTCACCTGCTTCACCTGAGGACGATTAAGGGAGGAGCATTTGAGAACCACGCGCCACATGAGTATAACACTAGCGGTGTGGGGACTCCACCATATGACGGGCCTCCCACACCTCCAATGAGCATCAGCAGCAGCCTGGTGCCCAAACAGGAACCCTCACCACATTACCCACCGCAACACCACTACTCCCCTTCTCCCGTGGACCAGGGCATGTATCAGAGTCAGAGCAGCTATGATGGACACTCAGAGGGGTCGTATGACTCCTACCATCCACCACACATGGCCCCTCAACATATAACCTCCATCTACAGAGACTGAAGAGGATCAGCAGAGTCGATTCTGGTCCAAACCCTAAACTACTAATTGTTATGTTACTGATCGTTCATGAATACTGATTGATGCTCATGTCTCTTGGACTTAAAGACGGAAGCACTGATGTTTCTCAATAGACAGACTGTCAGTGGAAGACCAGCAGAATGAAATGGTTTTAGAGTGAATGTGTAAGGTACTGGCACAGCTGACCTGCTGTTGCTGCTGTTGATCTAAAGCAATACATTTTATTTAAAACAGATTACCAAAAAGTCCTCTAACTTGGCCATTTTGACCAGATGTCCAGTTACTGTATTATCAGCACTTCTGATTTAGCTTTGGCAATGTCAGATATTCTAACTAAATTAAAGTATTTTTTATTTATTCCTTTATTTAATACAGTGTATATGGACTTGGTTATGATGTGCAAGTATGTCTGTTTTTTTCCTTTTGTACATATTCATGGTTGAAGCATCTTCTTTCTTTGTTACTTAGACTAATGTTTTGTTTCCTGTACTGTCTTTTTTATTTGTGTCCAGTTTTCTTAGCTAGGTCTTACTTCATGTTTTGCACTGAAATCTCAGTCAGGTGAAGCTTAATAGTAAGATGTGGGGTTTTACTTTGGAAGGTAATTTAGGGAGGAAAATATACAGATGAAACAAACGAAAATGAAACAGATCTGAAGTGATAGAGTGAGTGATAAAGTTGAAGTAAAACATATTCTCAGGTAAAAAATGTGGAAATGTGTTCAATAGATTTCGCAGATACAATGTACGTTTTTTTAAAAATCAATATGATTTTTTTGTTTTATTTGAGAAAAGTTGATGTTAATTAAAAAACTAAAAATTCAACCTGTCTATGATTCTGTGATGATAGATAGATAGATAGATAGATAGATAGATAGATAGATAGATAGATAGATAGATAGATAGATAGATAGATAGATAGATAGATAGATTCAACAGTAAGCAATACTCTTTACTTGCAACATTGTATTTGTAATTTTTCCCCCTTGATCTCTGGGATTTAGCTGCACAAATCCATGGCCAGTCTTTTAATGAAAGGGAGGATGTGCGAGTCAGGATCGTAAGATAAAGATTTATGATTAACATGGCTGCCAGGCTGACTTCAATGACATTAGGACTGTATAATCCATGGTCCGGTATCTGCTAAGGCCACACTCACCAACAACACATAGAATACTGTGCATACATGGCTGTCTGTGAATTAGTACCCTTGACCTTTCAAAGACACACAGAGACATTCAGGAATGCATTGATGTTCTGTATTATCCCAAAAAATGTTGCGTCAGACAAGCCTGAGCTTCCTCTTTTTTTGATTCAGAAACAACAGTGAATCAAATTTAAAAAAGGAATAGATGGCAACACTGTCTTCCATCCAACCATTATCCAAACCACATATTTTTAAACGAACGTGGAACGAGTCCTTTCAAGCTGACACTGGGTGAGAGGCAGGCTTCACCCTGGACAGGTCACAAGCATACAGCTAACATACAGAGACAAAACAACAATTTTTATAGTCCAAAAGAGGAACGTATTGTAATAAATACGTCGCTCTACAGTCAGTGGAGGAATGTGTTGTAAATGAGAAGCCAGTTTTATATCAGTGGTTGTGGCTCAGAGACGGCTGTGCTGGCAGTGAGTGAGCAGGTTTGATAGATGTGTGATAGAAAAAGTGCTGCTGCATATTGATGATCCACTGTATGAATGTGTGAGTGAATGGGTATGAATAGGTGAATGGCAAGACTGGAGTGCAAAGTGCTTTGAGGGGTCATTAAGCCTAAAAAAAGTGCTATAAATACAAGCCATCAACCATTTACTTCTTGTGATTCATGGTCCCTGTTGGTCCGTGTGAAGGCCACCCACTGAGAGGTCAGTGTGCAGGGGTCACAAGGTCACACTGGGTCATGGCTCTTTGGTGGGAATGGTCCAAGAGTCATGGTCACCAGTTGCATCCTCATTTTGATGGTTAAGTTTACAAATCTGTACATTTCTGCACAGGCTCTTTATCTGAGTGATGGATAAGTATAATGTTAGAGGTTGTATTATGGATAAAATGCTCATAATCCTGAAAAACATGCCAATGAACATCCAGAGCTTGACCTGCAATGGGAAAAGTATACAGCTTTGTTTTCACAAGGATTAGCATAAGCTGGTGGGTGTTTGCAGTGCAGTTTCACTGAAAACTTCAAGCAACAGGATGGATAACACAAACAGGGCACGTCCCTGCTCTTCAAAGATAGATTATCCCCAGATCAGGCCTCAGAGAATATTGTTTATTCAGCCACATAAAAGACAGTAGAGCAAGGGAAAAAAAATTTTGCTTTTTTAAAAAAGGGAATTTTACCCCCCAATAAAAAGAAAACCTCTCTGATATCTCGAGTCTATGATGACAGCAGAGGTGCGATACATCTTATGTGCTGCTGCTGTCTTAGCCAGCACATGAGTTCGGCCAGTGTTTTTAGTCTCTTTTCTTTAAATTCAATACATTTTGTATGGGTTTTTGTAATTTTTAAAATTTTTTTTACATTTTACTATATGCTGCAAGTCAACAATAGAAAAGTGTGTGTATTAGTTGTCAATGGGATATGAGTGGGTTAATACAATGTTCGGTGTATGTGCTGTTAGAGTGCACACATCATGTGTGCATGTTGTGTTATTTGGGATAAAACATTATTAAGCAGCTGATGGGAGCTCAGTGCCCGAATGGTTGCATTAAGTCACTAATCCTGAGTGAAAGACGGGCAGTGAGGGCAACTCACTTTTCTTCTTCTTCTTCTTCTGTCACACAAACGCCTCCAGGTATCTCATGCAGCCCTACACACTTATCAGGCACCAATAATAGCCTTTTAAAAAATCAAAAACACAAAAAATTCTGTTGAAAAAAGTCATATTGAAAAAACTAAAGTAAGTGGTTTAGCTTTGTCAAAAACAAAATCAGCAAATAAGGAGAATAAAACTGCATTGCCACCAAGTGGTTGAAGTGGTTAAATAAAATCTGTAGTTGGATGAAAGATGAGCCTTTGGCCACTAGATGTCACCACAATACCACCTGCTTCATTTGTAACGGTCTGATCTGAAGTGGAAAAATGAAATGTCCCTTTATTGCTTCACTTTACTGCACATGATACGAGACTGACATTCAGTCATTTGTTTAATATGTTCCACTAGAAAAGCATCTCAGTCTTTACAGTAAAAATAAAATATTATTAACGTTGCATACATTTCCAATGTTATGTTCATACAGGTAGAGACTGTCAACATTTGGTGAGTTGTCATATGTGAAGCATTGTGGAGAGTGGGAATAGAATTAACCTATTTGCATGTAAACCGGTTCATGGAGAGTGTTTGGATGTGAATAATCAGGCTAATGAAGGTACCTGGGGACTCTGCTCTATCAGAAATCTTCATGCTGTCCTCCCTATCGAGCAAGCAGTCGTACCAAACTCTGTAATTATTTAGTGCGAAAGGACATGAAAAGGGATTAATTAAGAAAATCTGGCTGATTAAATCTTCAGAAGAAGCCCTGGAATTAAAAGGTGTACGGGAAAAAGTTGGTGCTTTTATCCCTGAGGTGGAAAAAGTAGGAACAAAAGTGCCTCTCTCCAGCACTGCTGCTACACCGAGGCGAAATGGAGCCAAAACAAATCACGTGTTTGATGAATCTAACTGAGGCAAATACAAAATCTACCATTCACCACTCATTTGTATTAGTTCCATAAGAACAAGAGAGCATTAATTTCTCCTCTTTTGGCACAAAGTTTTCAACTTTGCCGGGGATCAAATATGAAACAGTGATAGCTTTTTAACAAAGCCACATTCAGTACAGTTATAACTCATTAAACAAGGGAACCACATCAAAAAATATCTGATTAGGACTGATGTCATGAAATAATTGTCATGAAAAGCTTAATTCATTTATCCTCTAAATCTATAATAAATGTTGGACCTATTGCTCTATTAACATTACACATCAACCCATAATCAATTTAAAACTTTAAATGGCATTTTGGTGTTAATTTCTGTTTTCTTTTGCTTTGAAGACTTACAAGCAGAACCACATGCCGAAGTAATGAGTCAAATTGAAGAAAAAGTATATTCCCATTAGTGTGCGACCACAGGATGTCCTATTACTTACCGACTATTTTATATTTTATTCATTATTTGCATAGAGTGGTCAGCACTGGCTTACAGTAATGTGCTGGTTGAGTGAGTTGTTACATCCATGCTGCTCTACATGTCCAGGGGAAAGGAGTAATGCACATAAACACTTATGGACTGCGAATAGATCAGTCAGAGACTGTGATAATGTAATGGTGGGAAGTCTTAGGAAAAAATTATATATTTAGAGAGAGAATGAGGGAAACAACCCTGAGAGGGACAGAGGAAAGACTGTGCATGTGTGCGCATGCGTGTTATTTGTTACCTCTCTACAATCTTTAATAGCATAAACAGGGACCTTGTCAGGACCGGTAATCCTCATGGAAACTAAAACCTGGTCCTAATGAGGCAGAACCGCATTTGGTTGGGTTATGATCATTGGGTCATTTAATAATTATGGTTAAGGTTAAGGATAATGTTTTGTTTGGGCTGCCCAAACGAGTGGATGTCCATGCAGTCTTCTAATAAAAATAGCTGCACAAACCTGTATGTGTGTTTGTGTGTGTAACTGTATCCTCTGGTGAAATGTGCCTACTACTCCACTTTGGTGTCCTTCCCCACTGTTCCCTAGCCTGACCCCCACATGGCACATTGCCAGAGGGTGTTAGTGTGTATATATATGTGTCCATTTTATGCAAATGAAATGAAAGGGAAGGGTAAACTTAGTTTACACGGGCTTCTCCTGCTCTGGAATGTCAGATTGGGATCCTGCCAACACTGACGGGACCGTGTCTCTGTTTTAACTGCTTTCATTTAACACTTGGTTTACTGTCTCATCTACACAAGAGCTCTTCACACACTAGATGTCCGTAAACTGTTCATAATTTTGATGGGCTACACTTAACCCTACACTTGCACTCCATGTTCTGAAAGTGACTTGTGGAAGAGGAGGAGGTGTAGAGCTGAGGCCTTTGAGTACATCAGAATTAGACTGGCATTTAGCGCAACATTACGCCATGCGTCAGTCTCACCTCAGCCCTCTCCTCCAGCTCCTTCACCTAATACTGTCCTACCTCGCCGAAACAACACTTGCAAGCACATATGCGACATCTGATCTGAATCTACTCCTTAAATGGCAGCAGTGAAAAAAATCAACATGCTAGCATGGGAGATTCCCACAGTATCACGTTCGTACATTTTGTGTCACTATGTTTATTTCACAGCCATTTACGTTCATCCTCATCATCACAGCTATCCCAGCACCTCTCTGGACTGGATGGTAAAACTGACACACTCCGTGTGGAGCACTGGAGCAGCATTTTTAAAGAAGGTCAAAAAAAATATTACATATAAGTATAACATATAATTTGTGGACAAATGTTTTAGCATTCAAAATAACTCTATGGTTCTTTTCAGCTCTGGGGAAAGTTCTTGCAACTTTCAGCCATTTTTTTTTATTTAGCAGTCCCTGGCTTGTGTGTGTGTGTGTGTTTGTGTGTGTGATTTGCTCTTGTCTAAAACCACAGAGACTTAATACATTGGGAGGCAAGACTAATTAGTGAAAACAGGACAGGAAGTAAAACTAAACAACACACCAGGGTGAACAACTAAATTAAAGAGGAAACTAATAAGACACAAGAAAAATAAATAAATAAATAGAAATAATAAATGTCCCAACAAAAAGCCCATACACCTTTTAATCTCCATGAGAAGGACAACTGTTCCTGACAAGGTCAGTGTTTATGCCAGAAAAGGTGCTACAAATACAAGAAAATACAGACACACACACACACACGCGCGCGTCAACACCAAGACACTCCTTCTCCTTACAATCTCCCTCTGCCTAAATCTCCCTCCTTCCACAGTTGTCCTCACATATTAGGTTCCCCTCCTCCTAAGAAGCAGAATTAGCCCCTGGAATCTCATGCATGTGTTTCCTTTGCTTTCATTAAAGAGTTGGCAGCATGGAGGGAAAACAGAGGGGAACCACCGAGGTGTCAAAAGGAATCTGAAAAGAGCAGGTCAAAGCGAGAGACAGTGATTGTGAGGACGATGAAGTAGTTGAAAGTCAAGACACCTGCTGTTTGATGCAGTAACATGTGCGGCTGCCTGCACAGAGCATTTCCCCTCTCCAGCCTTCAGCTGACTGGTCTGAAGTCTGCGCTCAGTACTTGAAACAAATTAATGTTTTCACTTTTATGTTTTCCCAATCAAAGAGGACTTCTGTCTGTGTTGCTGTGTGCTGACCGACACACTGATCTCTGGAGTCTCTACTGGACAGTGGATCTGGATCACCTAGAGCTTTGTGAAGAACAGAGGTGACCAATGTGGGGCTCAGGTAAGATCGTAAACTAACTAGTGAGCAAAGTAACGCCGCCCACCACTGTGAGCATGCCTCCTTTGATCACTTTAACATGAACAGAGATCTGCCTGGATCTTCTCATTACTGCAATATTCAGAGCAGAGGAGTGAGTGACAGTCTCACATAAGGCTTTGAAGTTTTCTATCTTTGATCAAAGGGAGTCTCCTGCAAACATCAGCCCACAGTGTCGGACGGCAACCCAGTGTCTAGTTCTCATCTGACCTTGGGCCTTATGAGATACTGTACATCTGGGAAAACAGGGGAAAAGAGACTAAGAAAAATATACTTGGCTTAAAGAAAGAAAAAAATGGTCTGTTCACTTGCTGCGAGTACAGAGAAAGAGTGCACATCTCCAAAACCTCATCAAAGTTTAAAAAAAATAATTTTGTCAGAGGACTTGAGCATTAATAGGAGGTATGATTTTACTGTGGTTTCTCTTACTCTGGCATTTTGATTGTGCAGTGTCATTGCATGTGAGTTAATTCAAATTTTGTTGCCTTAAACATTCTGAACCATCATCAGAGCAGATATGTTTTTAAAAGTGCAAAAAAAACAACCAAAATTCACTCCCCACTCAACACCTGTTTTAGCCATCTGAGGTGCACCTCATAGCTCTGTGCCATGGACCTGCACTGCTGTCACTCTAACACACTGTTTGTCAATACATTAAATTGATTTATGACCAAAAGACAGCTGGTTGCTTTTCAGTAACATGTTTGTGCCTCAGCTTCGGTGCACATCATTTCTGAACAACTGGTCAACTGGTCACAAAACCCAAACAGCAGAGGAGATACATGATGAGTAAAACATGACAGCGCTGGATGATTTATACACACATATACACTACATGTATGTCATGGAGGTCAGAAAAGAGCTGAACACAGGTTTGTGTGCCGAAATAAAACCAGTTCTTAGATGGATCAGAAGTAATAAGGTGTTCCTGAATGTTTCAAAGACAAGTTGCATTGTGTTTGCACCAAAGCATTATCTTAGCAGGGAACCGAGCTTAAATGTGTACTGACACTGTTTGAATTGGTCAAGTACATGGATTTGTGCAGCTTGGTCTCATTATCTTGGGAAAAACACAACAGATAAAAAAATGATGAAGATGAGAAGTGGCATTTCTGTTTTAAAACTTTTTTTTGAATAAATATACTGTAAGAAAATTTATTTTAGCTTCTTGACTCCTGCCCAGCAGTCAGAAAATGTTTGCGATAAAAACAGATTACTGTATTTGTGACCCCAGTGACTTTGTTTAAAAATATCTTCTGTCAAGGTCGACATCAACAGACATGCAGTTATCGAATAAAGCACAACTCAATTTATGTAGAGAGCTACAGTATGGATGAATGGAATTCCCTCCCAAAATAAACAACAGTCAAGAAAACAGTCAAATAAACAGTCAAATAAAATTTAAAGTGGTAAAACAGTATATCTTGTGAGTGTCAGTAAATCTTGTGGCATAAATGTCAATCTGATACATTAATGACAGCAACGTGACTTTTTCCCCTACACTGATTATAGTAATCTAACATATTAGGAGTGTGTGTGTGTACCTGGTATTCCTTATGCCGTGGGGACCTAAATATGTTCATACAGTCTCATTATGGGGAATTGTCTTCCTTATGGGACAACAATCAAGTCCCCATAATTTAAATTGCTACATTCTAAGGTATAACATGTTAAAATTAGGGTCAGGGTTAGGTCAGTAGTAATTATGGTCAAGGTTAAAGTCAGTCTTTAAGAAAATGAATGAAGTCAATGTAATGTCCTCTGAAGTCAAGGAAACCAATGTGTGTGCTTGTGTGTCAGGTTTTATCCGTGGTCAGTGTACAGTATGATGACATTGTAAGTTTCTTGTGGACCCCAGGAAGAATAGCTGCAGTAATGCAACACCAAATGTGCTGCTGCTCTGTCACCTGTTCGTTGGCTGCAACAATGTTTAGGAAAAACTGAACGGTGGTTAGTAGTGACACATATTTGAGCTTATCCTCTAAAAGCCACAACTCTTTTCCGTGAACCTGGGAAAAGGGCCCTTCAGCGCTCTTTTTCTGAGAACCGGCTGAGACGGACACACACATACACATGCAGGATGGTGTGTGTCACCTGAGTCCAAAGGTCCAGTTTCAGTTTTCCATGGTGACATCCATTAAAGTCATGCTGCGTCTGTCCTCCACCCTCAGACAGCCACATTAGCACCCGGCCCATTGACCACAACAATACACCTTGCTGCATTATTCAGCCCAACTCTACTAATGAGGAAACCCTATCTCCATCTCTCTTTCTCTCTCTCTCTCTCTCTTGCACTCTCTCTCTCACACACACACTCACAGTGAGGAAACATCATTGCATGATACATTCTCTAGCCCCTTACCCTAAAGCTAAAACCAGGTCTTAATCCTGAAAAAGCCCTTTAAATTTGTGGGGCCCTGACAAACACAACCCTGTCTCCACAAGGTCAAATGTCACCAGAAATTTGGTTTTAATATTTTTTTTTTTGGACCTCACAAAGATATAAATATAAGTATACACACACAAATATTCTTCTAAGGACTCTTCATCAACTTTTATTTAGTTTCAGCCTAAACAAAGCATTATCTCTAACCTTAACATAACAAGTTAAGGCCTAACCTTAACCTTAACCTAACCGCAATTCAAGCCTTAGCCCTAACCGTATCCTCTTTCTCAGAAATTAGGTCCTGCCTCATTAGAACCAGGTTTTGGTCTCCATGAGGACTACTGGTCAGTGTTTATGCCAGAAAAGGTCCTAAAGGGTTGATAAATTAGTACTTTACAATATGTTTATAATTTTTTTGTTATTGCAATAAATTCAATTAGAATGAAATTACTTTATTTTGGTCATGTGACATCATAGCCTGCAATTTGGTGTTAGTTGCATGTCTGTATCTTTATTTGTTACCTGCCCAAAATCCAGCAAGCCCCCTATTTTCTCCTGTTCTGGATCATAATATTCAAAATGTTCACAGGATCCGGATCAATCTTTTTATTATTTTTTTATTATAGAAGCTATTGTGCCCGTACCGTGTATTGTTTTTGCAAAGTGCCCTGCAGCCATTTATTGTGCAGTTACATGCACAAATGCTGAAAATGGCCCTATCTCCCAATGATAAACAATTCCTGGATCCAGATGGCAATCTGAATCATCATCAAAATCTAATCATCTGTTCCTTGTCCGATTACACACCTTCCCTGAAAATTTCATCACAATCCGTCCATAACTTTTTAAGTCATTTTGCTAACAGACAAACCAACACTGGCAAAAACATAACTTCCTTGGTGGAGGTAAAAAGCCTGATCCTCATTATTGTTACAGATGTGTATGTGCAGTAAGCACAGTCTGCTTGAGGTCATTCAACTCTCTCTGCCTGTGAATATCTGTCAGCATCCTCCTTCATCCTGCTGCTTCACCTCATCTTCCACACGCATTCATCCCGAGTCAGTCAGCGTTAGCCTCAATCTCCCTTTCCCCCTCCCTCCAATGCTTCATCGAGTCTCTCAACCTGTCAGTCTCCATCTCTGTCTGGCTGCTTCCCTTTTCACACAGTTGTCTGGGATGGCAACTACAGAGCTAAAACTCTGTCAGCACTTCTCCTAAGTACACCACAGATCTTTGTGCAAAGAGCCTGACGGACAGGTAGAGAGAGAGAAGACCAGAGGGGATTCACAGTCTCATTTGGGGGGGGGGGGGTGGATCTTGCAAGGGCAAACATTAATGTACTCAGGTCATGTTTCAGATGTTGTCGCTGTGAAGCGTGATGCAGAGAATTAAGTGAGGTAGAAAAGAAAGAGGGGAGGAAAAAAGGTTGTAACCAGCAGAGGAGGGGGTGACGTGGGGGGTTGGGGGGGGGGAGAATTGACAGCAGCATTATTACTCTGCCTGCTGATTCAAATACCCCAAGAAAAACCTAAGCACTCTCTGCTCTCATTGGCTGAGTCTTCAGCCAATCATGGCTTTGGACTGCAAGGTGCCTTTAAGTTATACCCAACCCCAAAATATGAGAGAGAAAGAGAGAGAGAGAGAGAGAGAGAGAGAGAGAGAGAGATGGTGGTGGTGCAGAAATCCCTCCTGTGAGGGAAGCCTCTATCTCAGCTGTATCCTCTGGTGTTGCTCCGGCTGGAGTGAATACATAAGAGTGGATAAATCTCAGGCGTCCTTGCAGTGGACTGAGTGTTTGTTGTGTTGCAGTTTCGACTGCTGCTGCTGCCGCTGCTGCTGCTGCTGCTGCTGCTGCTGCTGTACTCCTCCTCCTCTCCACCTGGCTTAACAAGAGCCACGAGTCGAGCTCTGAAGGACAAGAAGCATCTCATGTGCATGAGGCAAGCAGAGCAGGGGAAGAGGCACGGCATAAAAGAACGCAAAGTGATGGATGTTTTCTCCACATTGACTCTGAGTTTGTAGTTTTAAGGTTGGCACTTAAGGTTCGAGTCCCCTCAGTAGCTGATCAAAGACGAAACGAGTCCAGGAGGGAGATAACGTGAGGAGAAGTTGACAGTGGAAGGATACAGGATGATCTTGGGTAAGACAGTGCTGAAAAGCTTTCTGTCTTTTTGCAGTCATTGATTTTTTCATTTTTAATTTCATGTTACAGTTTTTCTGTCGAGGTGCTCATTCATCACTGCCAAAAACTTTTAGATATGTGGTCTGTTTATTCTGATATTTAGTACTTAATCAAAGGGTTTTCCTCTTTGGAAAATCTTTGGTCATTTTTCATTTTTAAGTCAGTTCAATCATTTTCACAGAAACTCCAGTTTGATTTTTTCGTGTATTTATTTATCCATCCAGCAGTCATTACTGTTATTCATATTTAATCAGTTTAATCACAGTATATTATAATATTTAATATTAATATAATATTTAATCACTTCATGTGTACATGGAAATAATAATATATAGGACATAAGACAGTGAAGACCAATGTCTAACACACAAGGAAAACAGCAAAGAAAGCTATAAATGATGGGGTGATGAATTTTAGTTTTCTTTAAAATTACATTACACACAAAGCTAACGGCACCATTTACAAAGTATGCTATAATTGCATGGCATACTAGACATTTTGTTGTTTTTTTTTTACATTTTTAATGTTCCAACCTCATCCCAAATGGTTAAAATACAGTAAAAATTAATGCACCACATAGATGCACCATATATTACATCCTCACAAAAATTAAAAGTGCTCAGAAGTTACAGTTTAAAACAAATCTAAATGCAAACTCTATTCAGTCAAAAATGATATTGTGTAATCAGCTTGCTTATATTTGCCAAAATACAGACCCTATAGTACTACTGAATTACTTTTTTTGGGGGGGCTACAGACACACAAGACCTTTTCATTTCCATTGTGTGAGTTTACAGATTTTAACACTAACTTCTATTCTGACAGCAAATTTGATTAATTACATGACCTTGTTCCATGTACACATATGTGGTGACTAAATATTTGACTACTTTAGTTTTTGTGTGCTTTTTCCCCTTGCTGGAGAATTCATGTGATCTAATTGTAAGCTTGGGCTTGTGGTAATCCCTATCCTGGTGCAGAAGCTTTAACCCTGTGTGCATTAGACCCTAAACACACTTGACACATGATCACTACAACTTGGGCTGATGGGGTTTTATACACTATATTAGTTTCCCTTCATTGAGATGGAGATGTAGCTCCAGAGACAGAAGTGTCCATACAAGGTGATAACAGGGACAGTATTGAACAAAGCAGGAGGGACAAATACAGAAACTTTCCTCTCCTCTCTTTTCCTGCAGTGCATGACCAACAAAACTCTTTCTCTCTGCCTCTCTCTCTCTCTCTCTCCAGTCACAGCTGCAGCCACCACCATCTAAACACTGTATTTTTCGTCTTTAGACCAGAGGAAAATTTCAAATACGCCAACCCAATCAGTGGTGGAGCGTGAAAGAAACGTGCTAAAGCTGGCTCATCCCGCTCGATGCAGGGCAGAGTGAAATGCAGTTTAGTAACTCTTGTGTGATTTTTATGATGAATATTTCAGACCCAGAGGTTTGGGGTCTTTATTTATTTAAAAACGAGCGGAGGCTTCCTCCAGTCTGATGCAAAGACCTCGGTGAGCATGAAGAAAAGCTAATGGCTTTCATCAATGTTCAGTCAACCAGTAAAAAAAAAGTATATATATGTGTGTGTGTGTGTGTATATGCATAACATCAAAACACCAAAAATCTCGATAATAAAGGACACAGAGATATGTCGTTGATGAACAGCCTTGTGGCTTTTAAACAAAGGCAATGCAGTGAAAGATGAAAATTAGTGACATTTTAAAAAAGGAGAAATGTGCCTGTTAGACTGTAGGTTTGACACACATTTCATACATCTGTGAATCCTGACACAGATCATCGCACAAAACAAAAACATCCTGAAGATGGCTGCACATGTCTGGCAGTCTATAGTTGCAGTATGTATATTTTATAGTCTGTCCTAAAAAAGGGCCAAAAAAACATGCTGTTGTTTAAATAAAGGCTGTCATGGACATGATGTATTGATTTTAATCTCTCAAAAGTAATGGAAAATGTAGAGTGACCTTGAAAACAGCATCCTTATGAGAAAAACTGCGGTTGGTATTTGTGCAAGCAAAGCATCTGGGACTTGCACCAATGACGCTGTTTTCTATTTAATCACGACAATCGACTAAATTCCTCACCTTACGCCGGGATCAGACTACATGATCATGTCAGCCTGACGAGCCTGAGCTGACACGTGTGGGTTACAAAGGGGAAAATAAGTGTGTAGTGGGTGAGGCAGTTGACTGGCTTTTTGACAACCAATAAAGCGACTGGGGCTCCTCATGATGTCAAAACTAAACAAAACAGGGCTACAGGATTTTTTTTCCTGAGTCTTCTCTTACCCTACCCTGAACACCACTGTCCATGTCCAGCAGGAGCATGCACACAATCCACTCCTTCCAGCACCACAACGAACACGATAAGTATAATTATCACTAATTAGTTTGCATGTCGTACCAATTGTGAGAGATGCTCATCTATCGTTGGTCAGGATACACGTAGGCGTCAGACTACAGCCATAGTAATGCAAATTACACAGTAAACAAATGCTAAAGCCCATATTGTTTTAGTAGTTATAAACTTGATCAAACAAGATATTTCGGCGGATAACATAAATATCTGTACCACATTTTGTACACACTGTGCTAAACTGCAGTAGAGACAGAAAATGCTTATAGATAATAAGGGGTTAACAAATGGATTATAATATACAAATCATGATAGCACAAGATATTTATAAGTGTGACTGAAGAGGGATGGATCAGTGAACAGGTTTTTTTATATATATATAGCCTGAAAATGTGTGTTTGCAGTAATTCTCCGCTGTTCTGCTGATGTAAAATCACACGTTTTGTTCTTGACAAACACACTCTTCAGTTCGCATGACTCTATATAATTCACATGGCACAGAACATTTGGGTTTGTAATATACAGGTTTCAAATATGCCAAAAAGGGTCCATAGCTGGAGAAATATGCATGTCTTAGTCTCTGTTGTTTGTTGTTTACTGTCCTAAAGTTATTCAGACCACAGTCAAACCGACAGCATGACTCTTACCCAATATAAACCTTCAGTGTCCATTTATGACTGTACTATAACATTAAACCGCACTCTGTCTTTCAGAGTCCAGTCTATTCCAAAAATATAGCCTGTAATTTCTGCCCTCGGTGGAAAACATAATATGCTATATGTAGTACAGCTGGATAAATTCCCTTTTTGTTCACTTATTTGCTGACTGAGGATCAAGTATTCTTTGACGTGGTGTGTTTTCTTTTGTATGAAAAGGCACAGAGATGCACCTGGCTCCTGTATGTTTGATGCCATTGTTGTGGAAATGTGTACTCACGCTTTTGTCTATGATTTTGTGTGTTTGCATGCCTGCTTGTGTACTTTACTTGCTCAGTTTCAGTTCCTTCTCTTCCTGCTCTTCTTCCAGATCCCAGCAGGTGTGTAAATTGATTTATGAACATATTAATAAAGTGGGGCAGGGCTGGTGGTTATGTTCACACGGTGGATCTTTTGATGGCCCTCATCCTGTGTGGATCTTTGCTGTTTGCCTCCAACTGTGTACATAATGTGCTGCATCATGACCAAGTGTCCCTAGAGCTGGAGCATCAGAACAAGCAGATTTTCATATGCCTCTATATGAAAGAAAGCCTATTAGTGTCCAGCTTGTTTACATTAGTACAACATGCTTCAACTCACAGGTCGATAATAGTGCTATTAAAATTCATCCTTTCTTTGGCTTCAAGGTAAATTTCAGTTTTCTTCAATACGGTCACCAATCGTCATAATATTGTCTATCATAAGTATTAGAAATAATGAATTTTTAAATACAGCCTCAAGCAAAGGCATCACTGAAAGTTAAAAGCTAAATTGTTCTACAGATTCACAAAGGCAGTTTCCAACCGTTCAGTTCAAATTAGCTGATCTGCACTGTCATGTTTTTGGCCCTGAGATGAGATACCTAGCTCAGTGGTCCTTCACCTAATGGGTGGAGCTAGACACAGTGGAGTGATGATTGGTCAACAGAGAATTGGCAACACAACAGCGTGACAACAGGAACGGAATAGGGAAAACAAGAATATACTGTACCCTGCGTTATGACATAGAGACTATTTAACGCCATTTATGTTTCTTTTTCCCCCTGAATATATTGACACGCCACACCGATGCATCGCTCACCTTCCAGCCTGCAACACCCCACTGTAGAAACTGTAGACAATAAATAAAAATGGACATAGCACCCAGGTGGCACCCAGGTGGAAATGAACATGATCATATTAGCTGTGAATCAGTCAGTGTCCTCTATTTTCCTCAAAATAGAAACATTATTTACTTATCATCATATTTGATTGAAGACCTGAAACTACTGATTGATACCATTGACTCCTCAGCAAATAAGCGCCCCCTGGTGGATAATTGCTACTTCCATCCTACTTCTTAGGCTTCACTTTCCAAACTGGAAGGCTATTGTCCACTTTTAAACACAGACCGACTATGGTGGAAGCACATGCCAGAATGACCAAGCCAAGGTCAACAAAACGCATGAGCCAAAATAAAAACCATGAACATACAAACATACAAAGCCAGTTAGACACATTTGAGTTAATTTTTATTTATTACTACACGAAGATCTGATTAAAACAGAGACATGAGACTAACTAGTGCTCCTGATGAAGATCAGCTACTGCTAACATCTGCCCAGTCTCTGTCTGACAAAAACCCTGAGTCCAACCAAAGGTAAACATACCAAGTGTGGAGAAATCCACTTTCGCCAGACACACTGCAGACACACAAAATGTGTGTTGATGACCCATATAACAGATGTCTTGTGTCAGGATTTGTGAGAATGCTCAAAACAAGACATGACAGGCTGACAACCTATGAGGGGAGCAGCCAAATAACCCGAGTTTGCTCATGCATGAGTGATGTTTCGCATCTGACAGCTAAAGGTTAAGCCTTACACGTTGTTGTACCGATTGCTTTCCTGCCTTCACCACTCGGACAATGTCACCATGAGATTTTTAACAGATGTGGCTGTGTGGGATACAACTGCTTTCTCTGGCAAGTTAACCTGCAGGTTAATGTGGCTCTTTATCTCCTCTGGTCACCTTGGACTCACCTCAAAACATGCGGCTCCCTCCCCCTCCTCTGGTGATTTCCTACACCTCATCTCCCCTCCTCGTCCAGACCTCTTTTCCCCGCTCAACTGACTCCATTCAATTAGCCCCATTGCTATTATTTCTTACCAAGCTCCTCTTTTCTCATCCTCTACCCAATCACTACAGAAAGACGGACAATTTTAATGGGAAATCAGGAGGTAAAAAGTACAAACAAAGCATGTATTATCGACGTTACATAATAATAATTTTAATTAGAGTGGTGCAAAAAATCTCTTAGGGAGAACGAGAGTCTTCAATAATTACAAATACTGCATAAAATCAGAGAGAGTAGCTACAAAAGGACTGGCCAGTCACACACACACAAACACAAACACAGGTTTGCACAGCTATTCTTCTCAGGACACTGCAATGACTTCCATTGATTTGGACAGCCTAAACAAAGCCTTATTCCTTACCTCAACCATAACCAGTTAATGCCTAAACTTAGCCTAACCGCAATTAAAATCTTTAACCAGTTCCTCAGAAATTAGGTTCTGCCTCATTAGATCAAGTTTTTGTCTCCATGAGGAGTACCGGTCCTGACAAGGTCCATTTGTATGCCAGGAAAAAAAGTCCCCAAAAGTACACACATACACAAACCCACACGCACACACCACCGAAAGAGTACTTGTGAGAGTTCTCTGGGAGGCTGCATTTAAGCCTGCACAGCCACCAGAGCACAGAGCATCTATCATTAAAACAAAGTGCAGATTGAAATCATCTGTGTTCTCCCTCATCAGTTCTCAGCTCTTCTCTTCACTGCGTCCTCTCCTGTGTGTCCAGATCTTACACGGTCCAACAACATTTGTCAGCACTGAGTCTTTATTTTGCTCATTTCAGAGCATTACATATTCACAACACAAACATTTGTGTTTGTGTGCATGTGCATGTGCATGTGTGTGTATGTATATTGTCTGTCCCCTGCTTGAAATAGCTGCCTGTGACTTGAGGGTAAGCTGAGCTGCAGTAAATTGGATTTGGTGCTCAGTCCTTCACAGTAGCAGTGTGCGACAGTCAGACACAGCTACCTTCCCCCTACAATTACGACAAAGTTAGTGCGGTTCTTTAAAGGTTGGACCCTCAAACACAGTTGCAGTGAGTACAGGCCACATGGAAGAGGGCTGAACCAAATTATATCGTACAGTGTCAAGGAAAACGTGGCAACCGACAGCGCCACAGCATTCCTGTCACACATCACACAAACAAACAGGAGTGACAAGTCAGTTTGACTAATAATGATAAACAGGACTCTGGAGGTGCTGCTTGTTTAAACTGCCTGGTAACACTTTACATTCCAGTAAGTAATAAAATTATAATAATGTAGTAATAGGGAGGTACATTGTGGAAATATTATTTCTAATGCAATTTATAGGTTTGTAATTTAAAAAAATGGTAACGTTTCAGAATAATTAAATAATATTAAACAAAATATTAATAATATCACAATATTACATAACATGTTTTTTTGTTTTTTTTTTCAAAGTAATATCCAGGTCATAGCTGGATATATTTCATGACAAAGTTTGTGAATCAAAATTAAGCTATATATCAAGCTATTACTTGTTGTGTTTTATATAGAAATACGACGGAATTATGAAGTTATTACTTCCCTAATACAAAAATATTACTATACTATTATTACCTTACTGTTAGTGGACCTTATATAGAAACGTTAGGTAAAGGACCGCAGTGGATCCAATGGCTTCTGCTGCCACCACATACTGTAGCTGTTCCTTTCCACTACAGAGACACTGCGGGGGGTTTTGTCAGCAGAGGCAGGCTAATCCACCACTGGAGCTCATTTCAGAGTCATCTGTGCACAGCAGTCATTTAGATGCAGATGTGAGATGCTGGCAGAGTGTGCCAAATGTAGAGCTGAGAGGTCTGCAACTAAAGGTGGCTGCATTCATTATTTCTTCTACATGTATTTCTCTCTCTCTCTTTTTTTGTTGGTGGGACCCTGCAGTGCTTCTGCCCCCATCACATTCATTCTGTTCAATGGCCCTTCCCTCCTACTCCCATCACACAGTACAAAGATGGAGGCAGGAGGGGAATAGAGAGAGAGGCTCCACTGACATTGACATTACCTCTGTGATCATTGAGCCTAAATTGGCTAAATGAATTGCCAATTTGAGAGGCCTTAGTCACTGCATATGGGTGTATGCCTGTGTGTGCACACAATGGGGTTTGTGAAATCTACTGTGACGATAAGATTCTGTCTCTGGTCTCTCCTCATGTCTCTTCATTTTTGTACAACTACCTCTCTCTCTCTCTCACACACACGCACACAATCTACACAAAAAATTCAATAAGCTATTACACAGGCATTGATCTTTTTCTCACCCAAACATTTGCATTAGAAAAAAAGGCAGTTAGATGAGGGGGCTGGGTGAGACGGCGCTGTCTGTTCATTTTCAAGGAGAGAGGGCGCAATGGACAGTGAGGCCTGGATTTATAGAGTTTGGCAGTGGTTTAACACTTTAACGCTCCTGAGAATGTGTCCAATCAATGCTCTCCCTCCCAGCGTGGACACTGTTGGAGAGTCGTGGCGTTCCCTTATCTGATGTCACTGTAAATCACTCAGGAGGAGGGGTAGGTCAGGGGATCCTGGTGCTGCGCTCACACTGCATCCAGCTGCTGCTGCGGGATGGTGCAGAATATGACACTGAAATATGACACACAATGTGTGTCATCTTTAAATACATTATTCTACGGAAAGTGTCTGCACTGCAAATGCAGATTTATATGTGACAGAGGACGTGCTTTGACCTTTACATTGTAATGTAGCATAAAATGAGCTGCAGTTTTAACACAAGTGTGCCAGGAATATGCATCATTACCCAGGGACAAAACAATAATGATTCTCCTTATCTATTTTATTCTCGTGAGAATTGTTTTTCTGTTAACCTTATGCTTGAACAAATGTAGTGTAAAGGCCAAAACCAACAATTAATCAGTCCCTTCAACAGCACCACATATAATCCTCTGATCTATTAAAAACACATCATTAAGAGAGACTGTTGAATTGAAAGACATGAACCTTGCCAGTGGCCACATCTAAAAGTAGCTCCTATTAAAAAAAAGATTATTCCTGTTGGATTAATGCCTTGTAAAAAACAACAATTCCCAGATGTTTTAGGAAATTATACAGGCAGTGTAAAGGATGCAGGTGTACCTAGCAGCAAGTTTGTAAATTCAACTCTTTGTAAGAGAATCTATGGAAACCTTCAGAAAACACAAAACATAAAATGCCTTCTCATGAGGCAGAGTTTGTCCATTCCAGGCCCCTGTAGAAGCATGGCAGTGAAAATGTAATGTAAATATAAAGGCTCATACTGCAAAAATAGAAATATTAAATAAAATATTAAAGAAGATAAAAACAGATACACATCCACAACCTCAGTGTCGTTTAGTTTAGTTCATAGTTCATAGTCATTCATAGTGAGGACACCAGACATAGACATAATGTATTCCCTAGCCCCTTATCCTAATCTTAACCATCACAACTAAATGCCAATTAACTTCTAACCGTTAAACCAAGTCTTAACATTCAAAAAGCCCCTTTTAGGGGCGACAGAAAGTGAGGACTAAACAAAATGTCCTTACTTTCCCAAAATGTCCTCACTTCTAATGTTTTTTTTGGTCCTCACAAAAATACCCATACAAGCTCCCAGTGTAACACTCTTGTAATTAACGTAAAGTAATACGTTACAACACTATCATTAGTAAATCACAGTGACATCAACGCCACAAGATATAATTATTATCACTCACTAGATTTAAAGATTTAAACTATACACTTTAAATTTCACCGTAATGTTTTCCTGAGTGTGTGCAGAGTAAATTCCATTCATGCATTGCTCTGTACATAACCATTCGTTTGCATAAAAATGTTCTGCACCTGCACGTCTGGTGGCACGCTGATGTTGGGCTGAAGTGCAGTTACTTTTAAAACAAAATCACTGGAGTCTTTGCAGCCATGATACTTCTGATAAATGCCAACAATGAGTACAGTATTGTTTTTAACCACAAGAAACATTATAATCTATATTCTATATTCTATAATCACAATGTAATGCAATGTGGGCTGTTATGCACAATCTGCACAGTTTTTCTGGGGGCTTTTTTGCCTATATTGGAGCACAGGCTGCTGGAATATTATTATTATTATTATTATTATTATTATTAATAATAATAATAATTATTATTATTATTATTTTTAAAAACATTCCCAAATATATTTTTATCTGACTTGTATGCATTCCCTCGTGATGCCCGGTGTTGAGTGTGAACGATGGTGTGTTGTTACCACAGTGGGGGTTTTATTTCCACTCTGTGCAGACCTAGCCGTGGTTGGTTTAGAGAGGTGATAATGGCGGTCATGAGAGCTGTGCGACAACATGTCGCATGAAGGACATTTAAACAGTGACCTCAAGTTTTATTTGCTATTTCTCCTCCTACCCTCTAAACATTAAAGAGTCACAACTAAATCCATTTGTACCTTTCAAATGATGTTACATGCTCCGATTAGCTGTTACAGAACATTTTTCTCCACACTTGATTCATGAACAGCTCTATGTAAAAGTCAAAAAGCATCGCGTTGATGCCGACAGATATTGTACGTGCAACCTGTTATGCAATAAGTAAAAATAAAACCACAGAAATTCGTAAAAGCCAAGAGCTATAGCAGAGCTTCAGCTGCCTCTGCCGTCCAACGACTGAGGCAGTTTGAAGAGAAAAGCCAAGAGAGACTTTCCCCTCCCTCTATTTCTGTTCCTGACAACACATTCTTTACGTCTCCCTGCTGTCAGTGAATGGAGCCTCCACTGCTGTAACCAAAATAGCTTTTTCTTTCCGCACTTTGACAAGCGACCAAATCTTCTTTTCAAATGTAACAAAATTGTTAAGTAAAGTGGGAGCAATAAAGGAAAGATTATACAAAATCTCTGCGTAGTTAGATTGGGCCTGAAGCTCCCTGCTGGTTTTCACGCTACAGAGAACAACTTTGGGAAGCAGAAGTGGAATGGAGAGGGTGAAACAGAAAAAAGGATGAGGAGAAGGAGGAACAAAGCAGTGAGGGGGACTAGTGCTGAAAAAGGGGACGTGCACATGAGTGATACAGAGGCAGGCAGACATAATAAGGCACCATGAAATGGGGATATAAGATGAAGCTTGGTGTGTGTGTGTGTTTGAGTGGGGGTGGGGGGGCAGGGAATGGAGAAAAAAAAAAAACGATATCTGCAGCAAACCAGCCGTAAGGCTTAAAGAGCTTAGCTCTCCTGCCCATCACAGAAGACTCCTCAAGTGCAGGCATTCACTGCTGCTGAGCTACTACTGAGAGAAGAGTCAGCAAGAGAAGCAATGAGAGGAGGTGCGTAGGCGGATAGTGGAGCTCTACATGGGAAAATGACGCAGAAGGAAAAAAAACTGAGTATTAAATGTGCATGTTATAGAACAATAACCTGTTCTGATATGATGCTTTGACACGGTGAATTTGCACGGTGAATAATGCGCTGCCTGCACTGACTCTGTGCTACAAGATTAAAAAAAAATTCAAAAAAGGCAACATTTTGATGTTATGTTGAGGTCACAGTCTTTTAATGACCTTTCTTTTCAGCAACCTGGCAAGGATGTGTGTATGATTACACCTTAAAATATAAAACTGCAGCCAACAGCTGGTTATCTTAGCTTAACATAAAAAAAAACTTCATATATATACTACCAGTCATAAGTTTAATCTTCTCATTTAATGTGATCCCAAGGTGTGCCCAAACTTTTGAATGGTAGTGTATATACACTGCCTGGCCAAAAAACAAAAAGCATTGTACTGCCTTTAGCTTTGATTACAGCACACACTCACTGTGGCATTGTTTCAGTAAGCTTCTACAATGTAACAAGATTTATTTCCGTCCAGTGTTGCATTAATTTTTCACCAAGATCTTATACCGATGATGGGAGAGTCAGACCACTGCACAAAGCCTTCTCCAGCACATCCCAAAGATTCTCAATGGGGTTAAGGTCTGGACTCTGTGGTGGCCAGTCCATGTGTGAAAATGATGTCTCATGCTCCCTGAACCACTCTTTCACAATTTGAGCCCGATGAATCCTGGCACTGTCATCTTGGAATATGTTCGCGCCATCAGAGAAGAAAAAAATCCATTGATGGAATAACCTGGTCATTCAGTATATTCAGGTCAGCTGACCTCATCCTTTGGGCACATAATGTTACTGAACGTAGACCTGACCAACTGCAGCAACCCCAGATCATTGCACTGTCCCCACCGGCTTGTATAGTAGACACTAGGCATGATGGGTGCATCACTTCATCTGCCTCTGTTCTTACCCTGATGCTCCCATCACTCTGGAACAGGGTCAATCTGGACTTCTTCCATTGCTCCAGAGTCCAATCTTTCTGCTCCCTAGCAAATTGAAGCCTTTTTTCCTATTGACCTCACTGATTAGTGGTTTTCTTAAGGCTACACAGCTGTTCAGTCCCAATCCCTTGAGTTCCCTTCACATTGTGCATGTGGAAATGCTAAACATAGCCCTGAGTTCTACTGTTGTTTTTCTACGATTTGATTTCACCAAACGTTGAAGTGATCGGCGATCAAGATCATTCAGGATTTTTTCCGACCACATTTCTTCCTTGAAAACAAGGGTTCCCCAGTTTCTCCACTCTCGTTAGATGTTTTCTCTGCTTTATTCATGCATATATTTACACTAAGAAGTTCAAACCAAGCATCAGAATATAGGGAGAAATGTGTTTTAAAGCTCAAGTGTGTCAAAAAACAAAAGGATACTTTGCATATCTATTTTCAGAGACAGGTGAGTAGGACTGCAGTGACATACCTATGTCTGTACAAGTTTATAATCACTTCGACATAAAACCTGTTTTGGTTTCCATGACCAACTGAGCTTTTTAAATGTCTTGCCTTGCTTTTGAGTGTATGTTTTGCATTTAGAAGCAGAGGATTACTACACAGACCCCAGTTGGTATGTAAAGGCCACTTAGTTCCCCAACATGCTTGGGAAATCTGCAGTCTCACCATTAGATGTGACTAATTCTTACACACTGGACATTTAAGTGCCTTTGAATGTGCTTTGGTTGTTGGTGTCAGGCAGGTTGGTCTGAGGTTTACAGAGACTGGTCCGTACAAGGGAATGTGAGTGGCAGTTCTCTGTTGATGGTCAGAGGTCAGAGGTCAGAGGAGAATGGCAAGTTCGAGATGACAAAATGGCAACAGAAACACAAACAACCACTCAAATAGACTTGGAATTCACAGCATGTCAAACCTTGCAGCAGATGCAGCAGATGGGAATCAGTACCACACTTTATTAGCTACACATAAAAACCTTAGAATTGGCCTGTGTGTTTTTATGTGAAGCTATCGACTGTTTGGATATGAGAACAGTTTTATTCTCTTCATCACTATTGGTAAGAAAGTAAATACGCCTATTTCCCAAAAGGTCAGACTATTCCTTTGAGAAAATATTTCACTTCAGTCATGGTATAAATGTTTTAATATCCCTTTTGCAAAGAGATTTTGTTTTTTCTTACAGGCCCAGTAAGAGCGATACTTGAGTGAGTGCATCATTTATGAGGCTTTATGATTTGTTTCATCACTGTTTATTAATCCCCTGTTTGTGCAACTTTCCGCAGGAAGTGTAAACCGACCAGGGCCGGTCCCTGCCTTCCTCAGGAGCCCGCCTGTCCTACCTCCCCCCCTGGATATGAAGCCCTTCCTGCAGTTCCCCCTGGAATCACCTCACCCAGCCAGCATCGGCCTTTTCCATAATTTAAACGCAGTGAGTGCTCACGGACTCACCGGCACACAAGCATGGATACACAAGTGCTCACGCACGGTGTCTGCAGGACTTGTTGTTTGTTTAAGAGAAAAAAAGATGACAACAGAGCTGTATTCGTGCATGGCTTCTGAATGAAGGGCAGTGACAAGTGCAGTGGATTTATACCAGGGAGTAATCCAAAATCATAAGGTGTTTACTGTTTATACAGCTGAGTGAGTTTCAGGACAATTTAGAAAATGCCCAGGCAAGTGTTTTACTGCAATAAAATGAGTTGCAGCTAATCAATTGTATGAGGCACAGGCTGTATTCTCATTGGTCAGCATTTTCTGTGGCTCCTTCTCATTTCTAGATTGGGTTTCATGTGAAGGTCAGCATGGCGGCAAACACACACACGCACACACACACATTCAGCTTATCTGCATGCGTTCAGGCAGAATGACCCCTCCACAAGTTTATAATTCATCCTGCTTTGTCAAGGATATTGAGTATGCACCACTGATACACCTACATTCAAATAATCATGTGTCTGCACTGTAAAGTCTGCCAGTGATGGATGACTAAGTCACTGCTCAGTCTGTTCATCCAGAGGACACAGAGACAGACATTCTGACAGAAATGCTCAATTAGCTGTGGCAGCTGTTGCTTAATGTTGACTGTTTGAGTAGGAAACAGCCAAAAGTTAGCAAGACAGCAGACCTATTTATTAAAGGTCCAGGGTGTACCATTTAGGAGAGTGTATTGACAGGAGTGGGCAGGAGTTCTACTACTGGGGTTGGGTATTGGTCCGGTTCTGGAGGTGGGTGGGGTGTCAAATATTGGATAATAAATAATGAATTCATTTAGTGTTGAGTGAAGAACAAAAAAAAAAGAAATTCAATTAAAGCAACATTAAAGGAAATACAGCATGCGACAACTTAAATTCATTCAGTCCACAACACGTACCTGCACTACACAAACAAACAAAGATGCAGCTTGATGCAACCTGATACAGAAACGGTGAAGAAGGAAGAGACAATGATACAACGGGTGGAGAGAGGAGTGAAAGAGTGTTTACATCCTTTCTGGTTTGGCCTGATTTGCTAGACAAAGGGAAGGGGCGAGAGGACGACCATGCTTACCATTTAATTCTAATTCTTGCACACTTGGACTTTTAAGTCATTCAGAAATTTGAAATAAAGTATAATCTGCAATGATCTTTAAAAAAAAAAACAAAAGATGGAAGACAATGGGAGCAGAATTGATCAGATCCTATTAAAACGTCCCATTATTACCTCAAATGAATACACATAATTTACACATGCCATCGCCCTGGCACAATGTTGGCACAAAAACACATGTACACATGTAAACAACTTTGGTGATTCAGGTTTCCACATTAAAAACACTCAACAAGGGAAATACAAGTGGGAAAAAAGAGACTTGGTGCTTGGTCTATAAATATTTCTAACAATGGAGTCAAGCAGGGTTTAAGTTTTCAGACCAATTACACTATTTCCCCTGGTGACTGGAGCTTGAGAGTGTAAACAGTCTCTCATTTGGCTGCAGACATTCATAGTCTGAGCAGGGGATGAGAGGCTGAGTAAAACCACAGCGTACTTCTGGCTGCTTAATGAGGGCAACACCCATTGCTGTGGTTGTTCAGCTCTGCCAGTGGGTCAGAGAGCTCACACGAGTTCATTCTTGTCAGCTTATAATCAGGGAATAAACATGCCATTATATGATGACACGGTACATTTCTGAGCTCGATCAGAGACAAACAGGCTGGGTTGATATTTTTACAAACCAGTTATGATCAGATGTTTTTTTTTTTTTTTTTTAATTCTTAAAATATACACTATATATTTATTGTTTCATTCATTCTTTCATTAATTGTCTGCTGCACATGAGGCCAATCCCAGGTGTCGCGGGGAGGGGGGGGACCACCAGTCCATCACAGGGACATACAGAGATGAACAACCACTCACTCTCACATTCTTTGTGTTTCAATATTACATTACGATTGCTTCTGAATATTCTTGTTAAGTTATTAGGACTGTGATGATTATTCAATTAATCGATTATTAATCAATTACTACTAGTCAACTATTTTAATAATCAAATAATCAGTGTGACTGTTTTTTTTTCCAATAACAAAAACAAACTATGTGATTTTTCAGCTTCTTAAATATACAGTTTATGGTGTCTTTGCTCAATATAGCAAAGAAATCATTACAGCTGCATAATTTTGGTTTGTGGACAAAACAAGACAATTGAGAAAATCACCATTTCCAGGTTCCGATTTTTCAGAATTTTCTGACATTTTACAGACCAAACAAGGACTCGATTAATGGAGAAAATAATCAACAGATTAATCAGTTATGAAAATAATTGTTAGTTGCAACCCTAGTTGTTACATGAAGATAAACAGCTGCCTATTATTATACCTGTTAAACTTATTGTTTAAACTTCAGTCTCTGCATTAATGTCAGACATCCCTGCTCTTCTTCATAGATCCATGAATAATTCCTATTTTTATTAAACAGGGAAACACTTTACATTACAGTTCATTAACAGCATGATAATAGTCTGGTAGCAATTATGTGGTATTATTCTGGTAATACTATCTCATCTCTAAATACTTGTCTAATTTAATTTCCAAGTATTAACTTGTAATAATGACAGCACTGGTGTAATAAGTAGATAATATTACAGTAACTAACACCTGATAAAAATAACTGACAGTAGAACTGGAGACCAAGGTAATGCCATTCAGTGCAGTTTCTTTTGTTTCATGTTTTATTCATATTAAATTTCAGGTCACGGGATGAAGGCAAAATATGCACATAGTGTAAATAAGTAAAATCACATAACTTGTGGCTAGAAACAGATCAAGAAAAAAAAGAAAAAACAAAAAGAATAGATTAAAAAAAACACAAAACAAAGAAAGCAAACCAAACACAAAAACAATTTAAAAAAAAACATTCCGTCATTCCCATGCTCATTCATACTCATGGATCCACATTATATGCAGCTACTGTATATGATTGCGCGTCACATGCTGCCATCACGATCTATATACAAGGTGGAAGAGTTGTTTTCCAGGTAACATGTCTCTGCAATAAATATGGCATGAACAGTATGACCTTGAAACAAAGGATTGTGTGTAGGACATTTAGGGAGGATGAGTTTCAAGGCTGAAGCTCAGGGGTGATCAGGCTTTCATGGTAGAAGCTCGCAAATTGTGCATTGGTTTGCCGATTCACATTAGACAGGCCTCATCACTTCCTGTTTTTAAGTCTGCCTTAAAAACACATGTTTTCTCTTTGTCATTTAGGTCAGTGTGAGTGAGTTATGATGTGAATGTCCTAGGTGTGTGTGTGTGTGTGTGTGTGTGTGTGTGTGCGTGTGCGCGCGTGTGTGTGTGTGTGTGTGTGTGTGTGTGTGTGTGTGTGTGTGTGTTGTACTCCGTTTGAGTTTTATGTTCGTTTGTTTTATTACTGTAAAGCATTATAAATAAATTACATTGGATTTATTATAGAGTAATTACCAATAATAATTTACTTACAATTATCCTTATATCATCACATTATTAACCTCATCATTACAAAGCTATTATCTGGATATTACTTTGGAAATAAGATGGTATTAGTGTAATATTATATATATATATACACACACACACACACTGTATATTGTGATTTTAATCTCTAATAGCACACAGGATCAAACCTCAACATTTAATTTAATGATATTCATGGTGATAATTATCAATTTTGACTGATGGGAGACTTTTTAAATCATGACAACATTTTTGGATATATATATCACCCATCTTTATTACCATACTATTATTACCTGATATTGCAAATAAGACAGCAGTACTGCAACATTGCCTTACTAATTACAGAATTGTTAACATATTATAACTGAATTGTTATATAACATAAGTATTAATCCTAAGGTTCATACAGCAGACAGGAGATTCCTTTAAATTGAAAACCTATTTTAACTTTTATCAAAGTACTACACTAAGAATAATTGTATTGTTTTAGGAAACTTTTTTGTTTCTTTCTTTCCTTTTTAAGTTTCAAAAAGAGGCGTTTCTGTTGGAACCTACAACATACAGTACAAACGTGTGGAAACAAGGAATCTGTAATTAGGTCCTTCTAACCCCAGCATGAATTGAAGCGTTTGAACAGCACCCAAGAACTCAGGCAGAGACAGCAGGGCCAGCTGCTGCTGCTGAGAAAAACACACACCCTCCTGTCCACATCAATCACTGCTCCCTCTTCAATTCACTCTTTTTTAAATCTCCCAGATTTCTCCATCTGTCCTTCACCTGCACCTTTTTTTTTTCTTTCTCTTGCCCACATTTATGAAGCCAAATCTTTCAGGACACTGCAGTTAGGACAAACACTGAAACACTGCCTGAATCTTTCATGAGACCTGTGGGTTGTCTCTCCTCAGATGGACCCCATCCAGAAGGCTGTGATGACACACACCTTTGGGCCACCTGTGGTCAAGACAAAACGGCCAATCATCTCCTGCAATGTCTGTCAAATACGCTTCAACTCAGAGGTAGGAAAGCTTAAAAGGTTTGCAATATAATAGACAACATCCACAGTGTTTGATAATCACCCAAACTGCAATAGTAGAAAAGATGAGACCGTACTATATATATTTGTTATAGGTGAGATGCACAAAGAGAATGCACATATTCAAGTTGTTGTCTTTTACACTTGTTTAACTTGTTTTGCATTTCCCATCTGGCGCTGTAGTCCTCCCTACACCCAGATACCAGTTAACCATAATTAGCACTTTACAATTAGCAGATGTACTGTGTCATGATACCTCACTATAGTCTGTAAGTAAAACTGGAAGTATAGTCCAGTTGTAAAACACACTCCTGTTGACCAGTTGACCAGTGCCATGACAGCTTTTATAGCTGCAACCTGCAAACAGGCACCAACTGGACAATACCAGCTGTAAATCGGACTAGTGTCCACTCAAATTTGTTGTGAATTAATTTTTTTTCCCCCCTCTAAATGGGAACATCATTAACAAGATTGACATCATGTGCTATTGAAGAGGACTTGAAACTAGCATAATATTATTCTCAGCAAAGTGTTTACTGATGCTATAAATCAAGTGTAAGGTCTTTTTCCAACAGACTTCCATTATTTTTGCAACCAGTTGAGTTACTACTTTCATCCTACTTCCTAAGTTTGTTTTCAAACTGAAGACTATATCAGTTTTTATATCCAATCCACTGAATGTGTGTACGCCAGTCGTGGAAGTTACTGCATCAGAGCTTTTGCTAAAAAAACACCTGCAACCCCTGTTAAACAAAAACATTCTGTTTGTGTACAATTCTGAGTGATAATGAACAATTTCAAGTGAAAAAAGTAACACACTGCTTTTGAGATGCTGATGACTGAAAACAAACCTAAAAACATACATTTTTACTAAAAGTGAAGATGTTTTAGCCTTCAGGCCGCCTTCAAAATGAAAAAAAACATTGTGACACTGGCACTCACATTTATAATGCAGGTCACTATAATCACTACAATTAACCTCCACCTGCTTCCTGCTGGGAAGGAGCAAATAATCAAGAGTAATTTGACAGTTTAAAAGAAACATTCATACATTCAGTCATTGTCTGCCAGTTTGTCCTCCACATGGGGGTTGCGGGGCTGCTGGTGCAAATCCCTGCTGACAAAGGGCAAAAGACAGGGTCACACCCTGACCAGTCTATCACAGGGCCATGTACAGTACTGTATGGAGATGAACAATCATTTGAATACACAACATGCCATACTGTACATTAAAATGAGGAAAAAGATGCCCATTATAAAGAACACTTTAGCTCATAGTCAATGTAGGGACAGAGTTTTCAAATGGTGAATTAAAAGTGTTCTCTCCTTGAAAGTAAAACCTCCAAGTGTCCTCCTCTTGGGGTGGAACACGTTTTCACTATCAATATACATGAGAGTGGAAATCAGATGTTTAAATGCAACAAATCTGCTGCTACTGGCTAGTACATATTTTTGCATTAAATTGTGCTTCTGTGTTCTGCAATTTGCGTTAAAATCACAGAGGGTACATGGCACCATGTTTTACTGACAACTCATCCACTTTGGTTATTATATACCACCAGTTGAAAAAACAAATTTAAAACTGGTGGATTAAAATTTATACTATTTAAAAGTAAAAACACTTTTAAGTAATTAACAAATTATTTTTAACTTTTTATTAAAAATGTTAATATCGCTTTTATTATGAGAACCAGTGGCAGGACTAATTAACAGGCAGGTTGTTTAAAGAGAGTCTGGAAATGTGCTTTTAAAAATGTGATATTTCTAGAGGTCCAGAGTCACATACCAACAATCTGCACACATTAAATCACAACCGAAACTGTTAGTCAGCTGAAGCTTAAGTTAGTTGGTGATTGACTCTACAGCTGGAACAGGTGAAAATATGGTTCACAGATTCTCGACTCCAATTATAGACTCTCCAGAGAGCAGAGTGTGGTGGGAGGAGGAGGAGAGGAATCTTGCTTGTATACAAACAACTAAGAGTGTCGATGTGGCACTCTTGTATCAGTGGCTTGAAGAAATGTCAGGAGGACTGTGTGCCTGGATTGGAGAGCACATTCCTTGTGTTGACAAAAAGTTTTTTTTTGAGTATTGCAAGAAGTGTTTAGGTCCACTCTGATGAGATTTTATTAGAGCGTTGTGAGACGTGTAACAGCAGGAACAACTCCAACTAACACAAGCTTGTGCTTAGAACAACCTTAAAGCACATTTCCTGGATCACAGCTGAGACAAAATGAGGGTCTGATATTTAAGAGGCCAGAAGTGATGAAACCTTAGAGGAATGATTTGCGTGTTCCCATTAAAGAGAGCACTGTGTTAACTGAAGCTGAAGAACAAATAATCCCATGGACATCCAAAACCCAGCTACTGGATGACATGATTGATGGGTTACGAGTGCAGGACTTGGCTTTTTATAGTGTCTGTAAGTGTGCAAGGTGAAAAAAAAGAAGACGAATTTGAATTACACACTTCCACAAGATAATCCACAACATTTCAGAAAAAAGCGTTGGATTTCCCTTGAGCTTGGCTTGAAGATGTTTCACCTCTCATCCATTTTCACACCTTACTCCAGCAAGTCCAGTTGCCTACAGCTAACTCCTGAAGATGATTTGCAAGGTCGCACAAAACCTTCCAAATCGCTCCACAGTCAAAAAGACACATCTGAATTTGTTATTAAGTATAATTAAATGCACAGAATATATAAACATATAGCAATAACAAAAGATGCAGTTACACAAAGTTTTACAAATAACGTCTTCTGTTTACAAATAGTGTTTATGACCTTTCATTGTAGCCACCAAGTAGAAATTAAACAAAAAGCCAGATACACTTGTCTGGCTAAAAATATAAATGCATTCCAGTGATGAAGTTCTTAATGCAGTATAAAGGACATCAGGAATCATCGGGAACTGGTGTGACAGAGTCATGGTCTTTCTGCTCAAACCTGCATGTTCTCAC
The DNA here is from genome assembly GCA_016785285.1 of Brachirus orientalis. Taxonomy (NCBI): domain Eukaryota; kingdom Metazoa; phylum Chordata; class Actinopteri; order Pleuronectiformes; family Soleidae; genus Brachirus; species Brachirus orientalis. Next base: position 4,056,389 of record JAFBJR010000060.1, read on the forward strand.
ACGGTTTACATGAGAATCATGAGTGTGGAGCACATTTATTTAGATTCATATTTACATATCATGAATGTGCATGTGTTGTTGATGGTTTTTAGGAGCCTCGTGTCACGTCCTTGTAATTCAGTAGGGTGTTTCATTTGGAGCCACCTGTTTGTCCGACTCGCTGTTGTCCTTGTGGGAGCGGGGCGTGCATCTGCTCTGCTGCAGCTCTACACCACTGTCCACAGTAACCTGAGAGACTGGGAGCCAAAAGCACGCAGGACATTCTTTAATAATGAAGGAATACTCTGCTTACAGTACTGTTACCGCTTGGCTTACTCACACTCTGTCTAAGCTGTGCTGGAGTTTAAAGGCAGAAAAACGCGCATTATTTTTCATCAGGTTCTTGTCAGGTCAGGTCAGAATCCACCAAAGTCTATGAATAATGCCAATTTTTTCACTTCATATTTATGTGAGTCATTGTGCTGGCAGCTGCTGTTAAATAGGAATTCTCTGTAAAAAAGGCAGATTGACTGATAGAGGCCATTCAGAAGCAGGTGCTTCTCACTGCTTCTACACTGTAGAGCCACATGTTGTAATTACAACATTGCAATTCCTTTCAGGCCACAGAGGACAGATTAGCTTGCCAGTGTTCAGCTCGACTCTGCTGCAAGGCTGACGTCACACCATGCTGCATTAGCCACCGTCACTACTGCAGTACCATACCGGACACCTCTCCCTTTCTTTTTTTTTCCCCCTCTGATCAATCGCCCTCTTCTTTCAAATCTCAGACCAACACTATATCAGGTTTCATTCATATCTCCTGTCTACTTGGCAGCTTAGTTTCCTCATAATTTTCCATGTCTGTTTCCATGCTTCTGTTTCTGTCTCTTCTGTATCGTATGTCCCCACGCCCCCCCGACGCCCCCCCTCAAACCCCGCTCCAGCTTCTTCCCACCCCCTCTTCCTGACGATGCTGCCTGTTCCTTCGTACTGTAGATTTGGCTGCCACACTAACTCACTCTGCTTTCTGAGCCTTTGTCACTTCGTAGATAAAACATCAAAGTGCTTCCTGGTTATAGACAAAGAGGATTTCAGGGACACTTGCTTGCTCTCATTTTCCTCCCTCTTAAATCCCATCTCGGATTCTTTATTCATCTTAAATTCTCCTTTTCACAGACTGCTGCAGCTTCTCTGAGTTAATTTCACCTACTATGTCAAAAATCATTTGTATTTCTATCATTATTCACCTTTCCTCTTCACACCCATGATTAGGTGCCTTGACCTCATTTACATCCCATTGCTGCTGCTGCTGCTTCCAAGACTGTCAAGCTTTTTACGCTTGACCTGTCATCCATTGATTTCTTAAGACAGTGACACTCAAGGTCACAGGGAGTGGAAGTATCAAAGTGCCACAAAAAAAGGTACTTACAGAAAGTGAGAGGAAAATTAGAAGGACAGCAGCACAAAGCAATGAGTGGAATGCAATGACAAGAACGAGCATGGCGTAGTTCATACTTTTGAGATTTCTGATGTCATTTGTTCATCCACTTCCACATCTCCAATGTCTCATTGCAGGACTTAGGGAATCAGCAGCCAGTGGAGTTGGGTTACACAGGCGGTGCTATATCTGCCTTTCTGTCATCACCAATCAGGATGGGAGCTATATGGGTGACTACCACTGGCAGCCGATATCTTAGGCTTACAAAGGCATCCCTGACACGTCCCAGTGGTCCCTCAGCCTCCATGCAGGGCTGCATGGCCTTGTTATTGACATAGCGATAACTAGTCTAATCTCAACAAGTCGCATGCATGTGCATACACATGTTAATGCAGTCACACACGGTATAGTTCATGTAAGAGCTTACATGAACTATATATACACACACCTCACACTTTACTATGATTGCATCTGATGCTGACAAGCAGATACGTTATATTTGGGTCCTGATTTCACAGTCCAGTATCTGGAGGAACAATTCTGCACCTCACAATGTACACCCAAGTACAAGTAAGCCAGTTAAAGTAAGGAGATGGACGCTTGAGTGGTAAATACTGTCACATGTAGCATGTGAAAGACGAAGTTTCATGCGGAAGAACAGAGTTAGCATCCAGCACCCTTTTATTAAATGGGATATATAGCCTAATTTCTGTTTTTAAAACATTTTCTTTCATGTAATGTTTACGGCTTATAATAGTTTCTTGTATTGTAATATGTCCATGAGTGTGCTCTTTTAGTATCTCGTGTCATTGAGCTGTTTTTATGTGGGACTAATTATGTATTTGCCATATCATTAAGGTTACAGAGGAGATTGAGGTAATCAGTTGTTGGAAATGAGTGAGATAGGTGAGTCAACAAGTGTGTCTTCATTTGACAAGGCTCAGTCAATATGAGCTTATTCTATTGTCTGACCATCGAAGGCCCATTGCAAGACCCCATAGTGCTACTGCTTTTTTATTAATCACCATAACTCTTAAAGTCTGAGTAAAGTCATACAACAATTGGGTTTACTTTGCAGTGGATTTGCATTTCATGTGCCATCATTTATTAAAAAGAAAAATTCTCAAAAATGCAGCACAAGGCACAACACCAACTTAACAGAGACAGTGATGACTCACTGAAATGTCCCCATCTCTCATATTTCCTATTTCCTGATTTTAAGTGCTATCATCCAAGGACGAGCAGGCAAACACACACTCATGGATACAATCTCTTCTTGATTTGCTCCATTTTCTTTTTCCTTTGGTAGCTGACTGTCAACTGTCACTGTCTGCCAACAGCCCTCCAGCCCGTTTTAGATAATCCCACCACTCAATAGTCATCATCAGCCCAGCAGGCCAGTTTAGTGAAGGAGGACGAGAATATTCTGGAGACAACCCTTCCCTGACAACCCTCTGCAGTGCGACAGATCTGCAAAAGCCTAGTGCCAAAATAGATTTTCAAGAATATCAGGGTTTGTTTTGTTTAATATATATTTTAATGTCAAGGAGTCCATCAGCTCATAAACATCGCACCAGATTTCAGAAAGAAAATTGTGCAGATATGATAAAATGAAGAAATGCTATGTTTAAAATTGAATTGAGTCGAAGTTGGCAGTAGTTGACTTTTAAAGACTGATAGAATAAAAAAAAGCATGAAGCATGAAGCATGAAAAAGTCCATATTAATAGCAAATGAATGGACCAATAGCCCTCTACTCTTCACTTCATAAAAAGAGACCAGAAATAAAAAATGTCTGTAATTGTCATGACATTCCAAGAAAATTTGCAAAAAAAAATTCATTAGAATATTAAAATATTTTTAAAACTAAACAATATTTATATTTTAATTAATTAGTGCATCCATTCTCACCAGGTGGCAGCAGCAGCAGCAAATTTTTGTTTAGTGGACTACAGAAGTGAATGAAATTTACAAGGTTCCTTGAATGCATCAGCAACAAGCGTTTGATTAGTGTGTGTTTGCACAAGTAATGAAATTTGCACCTCCAAACTCAACAAGCCGTGGACTCTTTATTACTAACATTAGTTCTCCTGCGCAGATCCTGGTTAAGAACTATGTAGAACACTTATGTATACAGTTACCAAAACGTTGCCATTAAATTAGCAAATATAGCAACTGACCTATAATTTGTGCTAAGCATGATATCTGCCAGTATCATTGCTTTCTCCACCTAACAGGTGGAGAAATCAACAAAATCAACAATTCACCGTCCACGAATTTAAAGTGCAGTACATCTCTGATGAGTGTTATTCTTTTGCCAGAGCCAGGCAGAGGCCCACTATAAGGGGAACCGCCACGCACGAAGGGTGAAAGGGATCGAGACATCTAAGACAGCTCGTCTCCAAGATGTGGACAAACAGATCTCTCCCCCAACTGCTTCCCCCTCACCACTAGGCCCTGAGCCTTCCAGCCCTGAGGCCGATTCCAATAAGCGTGGTGAGCATCAACTGAGATATACAGTAATGTCTCACAGGCACACCACTATTTTTCTTAGGTCACTGCGTCGGTGTCCATTCATTTGGACACCGATTCATTTGACAGCCTCAACTTAACCAGTTCCTTGGAAGTTAAATTATCAAAGCATTAATACACTAATTCCTTCTAGATATGCATTTTTCCAGCATGTATTTATCATAAACTGCAACTAATAATTATCTTCTCTTTTTTTTCTCAATTTATAGATGAGTCGTTTTGTCCAGAAATTATAAACTGTTGATAAGTGTTTCCCACACCTCAAAGTTGACAATGTACTTTTATGTTTTGCTTTGTCCACAAACTGTATAAGGTTGACTGTCATAGAGGAGAAAAGAATCAGAAAACATTCACATTTAAGAAGCTGAAATCTCAGAATCAGTTTTATTTTATAAAAAGACAACATTTAAGTTGATGAATCATCATCAACATAGTCATCAAAATAAATTTAGTTCAATTAATAATTGATTAAATTATGCTTTGAAGGACATGGTAGTCATGCAGCCCAGCTGTGATCAGCTGACAGTCAGCTGACCGCAGTCGTTCAGTCATGGTCCAATCACAGTCGCTCTCTTCACCAAGGTTGTCTATTTAAGTTAGACTCATACTCATTTCTTGCTACACCGCACATCAATGCCACTGGCAAAACTTTGCTGCCACCACCCAAGCCTCCACCTTTGGAGATTAAACCACCTCAAAATGTTCTAAAGTGTTATTCAAAGCATGAATAACATTTTCGATTTTTTTTTTTTTTTTAGATGTTTCTTGCGTTTGGCTTCCTGTGAGCTTGCTGCTTTCGCAATCCTTCAAAGTATGGAGTCATCACTGCTAAATTTAACTCTCTTTCCATTTGTTTAATGGTTCGATTATGGCAAAAGTGTCCCTGACTGAACTGGTAATTGTTGCAGCCCTAGCATTCAAAAATAGAGTCTTTTTATGAGCTAACTGAATTTTTTTTTTTTAAATTTTCAATTGATAATTTTTTCAGTCCCAGTTTGACTTTTTTGAGGTAAAGGTGTTGAAAGACCAGTTTTCATACTTCACTATCATGATCAACAAGGTCAAGGGGGGGAAATGTATGTTGCATTTGGTCTGATTATTTATAGATTTTATTACTAATCGACAAACTTTGCGCTGTTTACAGACGTCAGCCAATCCTGTCCCAACTCTGAGACAACTTTGACCCCTAACCGCCTCCCAACACCCACACTGAGCCCAACAGATGCAGAGTTTACACTCCCGCCTTCTGTCAGCTTGCCTTCGCCATCCTCCCCTGCTTCCAGCGCGGCCCTTAGTAGCCCACCTGCAGATCCAACGGTGGCTGCTTCTCCTGACGCCCTGTCCCCAGTGCCCAGCCCATCTTCAGCTGAGTCAGAGGAAGAGAAAGCCAAGAAGCTTCTTTACTGCTCCCTGTGCAAAGTAGCAGTTAATTCCCTCTCACAACTTGAGGCACATAACAAAGGTAACTTAAAAACAGCTTTGTCAGACTGTATTTAGTACATCACAACGCATAGGACACATTTTCTTGAAAGGAATAGACCTGTTCAAACAAGATTTGAAAGTATGCTGTTTTAGATTAAAGGGGGTATATGTGAGTTTACTAATGCATTAATCAATATTCTAATGCCAATGAATGAACATTATGTACAATCCAGTCCAAGATACATCAAAAAGTATATGGTACATCATATGGGACATCAAAAGTATATGGTATGGTAACATAGATTCCAACAGAAACACCACAAAAGAGTAAAAAGCACAAAAATATTATCATATACAACCTGTACATTCTATGAGCCCATGAGCAATGCTGCATAGACTGGATGTGAAATCTCACTGCCCGTCACTGTAAACTAAACATTTTCTTACTCAGGAAATGCGCATTAATTATTCCTCACATGTGCTTCCTAACTCCCACAGGGTCAGAATTTGTACTTTGCTCTATATTGAACAACCATGCAGTAACAGTAACCAGAGAGTTAATTTATTCATTCATTCATTACAGAACTGTAGATTTCAAATGACTCTTCACCTACTCTGGCTTAAAAGATAAGGTATAAAGTTCATTATCGACCTTAGAAATATGGAAATAGCAGTTGCAAAAATAAGCTCACCTCTGAATCAATTTAGTCGTCTTCAGTATTTAGTAAGTGCCTAATTGTAACATAGCCCTGATTGTTGCCATAGATTAGGTCTTTCTATTAATTGTTTCCAGGTACGAAGCACAAAACCATTCTGGAGGCACGGAGTGGACTGGGACCTATTAAAGCATACCCACGCTTGGGTCCTAAACCCAGCCCAGAACAGGGAGGGGAGCTGTCCTCTGACCCCAACACTCAGGAACGCACCTTCCACTGTGAGATCTGCAATGTTAGAGTTAACTCTGAGCTGCAGCTCAAACAGGTGAGGAAACCCATGTGAAGACCCCGAGGGCTGTGAGAGAATATTTTCCCAGCAAACTCAATATCCCATATCTATCCCCTTTTCATTTCATGCTGCAGCATATATCTAGCCGAAGGCATCGTGATGGAGTTGCAGGGAAACCCAATCCCCTCCTGAGTCGGCACAAGAAGCGCACAGACTATATGGTAGGAACTTAGTTTGGCTCGCATTTACGTTTGACACTTTCCTCCCTTAAAACAGCTACTTCTCGTCTTCCTCTGAGGCTTCACTTTTCTAAGTGGAAGGCTATGTCCATTTTTTCATACAGTCTATGATAAAAACTAGAGGGCAGCTCTAGGCAAACATATTATAAGACCAATAAGAGTAGTAACTGAATCTGATCCAATCACTGTGTACATATGTATACGACTTGTATACGACTATCAGAGGGCATTGCTTTATACACTTTACGGTAGAGTTAGATTGTTTTATCTTATGCCAGCAGTAGGTTACAATTAATTTTAACAGCACATACATATACATGTTAAATACATATTGCCAACCATAAATTATATTCTACAAATAACAACTTGAAACAATGTGAAAATATACCAACTTAAAACTGTAGTGCTATAATGTCTGTTAAATTCAAACCATTGTCAAATGAGTCAATTGGGGACAGTACCTGGTACCTGATGCTTTTTTTTAGTACCTGCTCTGGCGAGGTTCACTAAATGTCACTTCAACAGACTGCCAGCCACTGATTGGCCGCATGAACGTGACATCCGACACAAGAATTAAACTGAACAATGCCGAACAGTAGGTCAGTTCAAAAGACTTAAAAATCCTGAAAACATGCATTAATCTCCAACATTTAGCAAGGAAATTTCTAAAATCTTAATAATTAATAGAGGGGTCTGGTGTTTTTAGCGACAGCACTGCTGAAAGCCAGTAATTGTTAGCCACATCACAACCTGTTCAGCCGTATTTTAGTTCAGGGACTCTGTCAGACACAGTCCGTTCTCTGTTCATGCAGGAAGTACTAAACTAATCTTTTTAATGAACTGATCCTAATGATTCAGTACACTGAAAAAAAAAACTGCTTTGCTCGTCACTAGTTTGTGTTTGTCGCGGATAAAACAACGTCACAGCAGTTTTGTGCAGCTATGCTATGATGACCCTTCTCACATTGAGGGGGAACTTTAGAATAATGGAAAACAATGTGCCTGATACCCAAACTGTGTAGAGTCGAGCTGTGCCGAGCCAAGTCTAGTGCTATAAATGTACAGTGGAAAAGCACAGTCTGTGTTTCTCAGCTGTGTTTAGCTTTTGTGTTTCACACAGTAGGTGATCTGCTTTATGTGATGACAGACGGAGGCAACAAACAGCAATGAGACAGTAAATTGAGACAGATGCAAACAGGAGTATCACTGATGACACAAAGAAGTGCCTACAAACAGTTTCAGAACTGAATTCTACTGCTCAAATAACCTTCAGTAAATGCTTTTTTCCCCTGCACTGCCATTGTAAACAGCAGTCAGTTCTGATAATACAGGTTGACTGGACCTGTTTTCAGATAATTGATGCAGCACAAATAATGTTACATCGTTTCTGTGCACAAAACCTAAAAACTCCTGGATCCAACTCCTGGAGATTTTTGTTATTAGTCTCCCTGACTAATAACAAAAATCTAGCTTTAAAGGTCACATAAATAATATAATAAATATATATAATAATAATATTTATGGTCAAAAACCTCATAGTCTCTTCAGATTAAGCCAGTTTATTGCTGCTCTCTACCAGCCTCTGAACAGGCACTCTGTTTCTGAGCTAATGCCCCAGAACACTGAGTCTCTTGTGATTGGCCAGCTACCAGCTGACTGACTGCTCCACGGTGCTTATTCCTCTTCTTCAGGTTGAATGTTCATGCCCATGACTGAGAGTAGCTGTTGGGGGGGGGGGGTCATTGCATGGCAAATGTGCTAGTTATGTAACTAAACTCTTTTAAACTAAACTAAAGACTTTTCAAAACCACTTGCTCGAGCGCAGGTAAACAGTGAAGCCCTTCTTTCTCAGAAGTGACTGAAGTGTTTGTTGTGACACTTTAGTGATGTTTAGATACGGGAAGGACACGGGGACACACCAAAAAACAGAAACCAGAAATTTGTTTTTCTAGTGAATGTCCAGTAAAAATCCATGTGCTGTTTTGTCACATAAATAAACCCCTGGCCTGACCAAAATCTGGATATTTTTTTTTCTAAAAATTTGATTAAGGTGCAGTATCTACCACTTACACAAACATGCATGCATCACCAGCCTAAGATGTGCCACGTTTACTTTTTTGACTTTCTTTATAGGAACTTCCAAAAACTCTCGGGGCTGGACTTTTACCAAATCCCCTGGCCATCGCTGCAGCAATGGCAGCTGCAGCGACCTCGAATCAGCTGGCCCTACGTCCTCATGCCCCGACCTCCCACCCACACCCTCATCACCACCTCCTACAGGGAACAACCCTCAGCCTGCTGAGGCCTGCCCCAGGCCCCATCCGCACCACACACGGGCCAATCCTCTTCACTCCTTACTGATGAGAGAATGATGAGAAAACAAGAAGAAGCACACTGTGAAGTGGAGCCCTGCATCCATGTGCCATCATGAGTTAAATCAGCTGCCGTGGCTCGTTGAACATGATTACGACTCTTCATGGCGCATAGCTGCAGTCAGACCACTGCTGTTACATTAACAAAGAGAAATAACAGAGTAATCTCAAACATTTCAAAGAGACTGTGCGTTCCAATCATCCCTCCCCTTGCTTCATTACTTAACTATCTGCCAATCGTCCGACTGACTCTTCACATTGCTTGAAGGATGAACTTTCTATCGAGCATGGGATTCTTTGAGCATCCGCCAATCAGCAGCTGATTAAACATCCTCATCTACCACACGATTCTCTGCATCTGACTCAAAACCCTACCTCTCTTGTGTTTCAACGTTTGTCTCTGCAAGGATTCCTTCCATATACAAAGCATCAAATAATCAAAAACATGTGATGGGTTAGATATAGTAGTTACCTCTAATGTTATCTGGTAGTTGTCACAGTGGAGAGTTTCACTTTAGAGTTCCTTGTTGTGGCCTATAGAAAGGTCAGTTGTTTCTGCAGTTACTGACAAATGTATGTGCTCTGTTCAGCAGTTGGCCACTGTGTTCTGTAGTTACTGCTGTGGGATACACACAGGAATTGAAAGAGGAAAGACAAAAGAGTAAAAAAAAAATTCCCACGTCTTAATACTGTGCTGATCTACATATCACCAACATTAACGGTTTGGAGAAAGCAAATGTAGCTGTTCTTAGATATTTGTTCTCACAGTCAATGTAAAATGCAAGATTTGACAACCAGTACTAACGTATGCTCACTGGCCACTTAAGTAGGTAAAAGTGTTCAAATGCTTGTTACTGCAAATATGTAATCAGCCAATCACATGCCACAAGGTGATTTAAGTGACTTCAAACATAGCATGTTTCTAGTGAGTGGCTGTTCTTTGGGCAAATATGGCTTGTGGATGGTAGACGTCAGAAGAGAATGTCCAGACTGGTTCAAGATGTTAAAGAGGCAACAGTGGCGAGGCTTCCATTAAAAGTTTTGCTACTGTAAAGTGAATTTTGGGGGGTTAATTCATTATTTTAGTAACACTTACTTATTCCACAAAGTGAAGGAATGCTGTGGTTTCCTCCTCTTGTCTGCTGTTCCTGCATTTTTCTGCTATTTTTTTCCAGTTCAGCTAAATGCAAAAGCGGTAAGGACGTTTCAGTCAGGTGATATCTAAACAAGCATAAAAACTTTGATGCAATAATTCATGCCTTTTTAATAGTTTCTTTATTTCCATTTGGGCATTTTTATGCACAATCTAAAAATATGCATAAAAACAGGATGATGGAAACACACTTAGCAACTCAAATAACTACTCAGTTATGCAGAAGACCAGCTCTAAAAAGCACAACACATCGAACCTGAAAGCAGATGGGCTACAGCAGCAGAAGACCACACTGGATGCTGATCCTTCCACTTTATTAAGTGTCCTCTGTACCCAATAAACGTGGCCAGTGAGTGTAGTTTCTTTAGTGAAAGTCAAAATACAGCTGTCTTAGGAAGAACTTAAGTAGGTGACAGTTCTGTGTGTATATGGCTTAGGTAGCATTAAAAAAAATAATGATCTACAGTAGCTTTTTGTTCATACGGACCTGACTGCATGAAACAGAAAGGTTTCATTGTTATGATGGAATAGTTTCTAACACTGTGAGAACAGCATTGTGATTTATGAAAATGGCATTTGCATTTTGTGCACATTTATTTATAAAGACCACATTTTCGCACCTAAATGAGTGTGGAAACAGTGGGATGAAAGACACCAGCATTGATACAGGGGGAAATGAAAAGGACCACACACACACACACACGCAAACACGTACTTTGCAAAAATAAATAAATAACAACACACAAAACTATACTAATAATAATGAATAATAATTAATTAATAATAATTAACAATACAAAAAAACACCCTCTTTGATAGGGTTATAGGTTCTGTAGTGGGATTAAAAAAAAAGTTTAGTTTGTCTGCTCTGCCTTGTGTACTTTAACCCTCCGTGACCCGACTATGCCAGTGAAGACTGTCATCATGGCTTGTGACACATTGGAGGGAGGCTTTAGGAAGTGGAAAGTGTAGCAATACTGTTAGCGCTCCTGCTAACCTTTCTTGTTAAATGCAATAAAAAGAAATGTCTACAAATGTATTCATTGTTACTTACAAGATGTGTATTGAAACATGGCTGTAAATGTAGATTATTCAAAAATGAGAAAAAGGTATATGTTGGGGCTTCCTAGCCGAAATCATTAAACTTTATGGTTATAAGCAATGTTGTTTTATGCATTTATTTTAAATCACACCGCAGGGTCTGGATCAGTTGACGATGATGAAGTTATTGATAATCCAATCCAAAGTGAGCTGCCACTGCAAGTTAAGTGTGACCATGATCACCTCAGACGGTGAGGCAGTGTAAAAAAGAGATGCAATCTCATTGTAAAGCCAGCCTCTCTCCTGCTTTTTTGCCACTTCACTGAACACAGAGACATGAGACATGGTAGTTACAACAAATGTCAAAAGGCAACCACTCACTGACTGAAAGCACCAAAATTAGTCGATCTGTCCTGTAGATGGCAGCAGAAAGAAAGGGGAAGTAGAGAAGTAGGAAGAAGAATCCATAAGAATCCAGTTATGCAGCATTATAGATGCCAACTGATGTGAAACACTACTAACTCTAAGTTGACAGACTGATGAAAACCACACAACCAAAGAAAGAATGATGTTGGATGATGATGATGATGATGATGTCTTCTCCTGTTACAGTCCTTCAGTCATTGGCTAAAGGTACTTTACATTTCTGGCACTGAGAGGATCATGATACCTACTCTGCCCTTTTCCTTAAATCCACGACTGAGGACTTGCTTCAACGTGCTAATCATCACCTTCGCTTTAACTAATCTCCTGTGCCACCTCGTACTGCAGCTCATCTCTGTTGACACACGTGGTCAGCTCTGGTGCAGCATCTTCAGCCTGCTCCTCTTCCTCTACCGACTCTCCATTATCAACCAAGGCTTGGCCAGCTTTGGCCCACAATGGCCTGTTCCTATATTTGCGCCACAGGTGTGAACTTAGAGCTTTCATCATACCAGGGGCCGTAAGGTTGTGGTTGTTGGCTGTGTTGGTGCATTTTACCTGCTCATGTCATGACATGACAGACGTGTCCAGGTGCTGCTTTGCTCCACCTGACCAGGCAGGAACTTGCCTGTACAGTGGTGTGATCCAACATGTGTAGCTGTGAGATAAGGTAAACAGGGCACAAAATAAGGATAAGGTCACCTTCAAAAGCTTTCCCCAATCTTTCCCCAACCCCAGTCTTTCCAAAGCCCAGCCACAGTCTTAGGATATGTGTGCGCATTTTGGAATGACTGCTCAGCTGATCTACTTCATGTCATGTACCTTTACTGTTCACATGAGTGTGTCGGCTGCTGAGTCTTGCATAGGGTTTGCCTTAGAAAATTATCATATACAATCAGTGGTCAACATCTGCCAGCATTAATATCTGGCCAGGTAGATGAATTCAAAAGTCAGAAATCAGAGCCTTTATTGTAAAAAAAAAAATAGAGCAACTGAGTCAAAGAGCAGTTTTTAGACACCAATAACACCCTGTGGGAAAAAAAGTTACTTTTTTAAACCAACACATCTTACATTTGTCATTTTTTTATAACATTGAATAGTTTCAAATAAAAAAGGTTAGTAGAAAAAAAAGGCAGATTTTGCCTGAAGAAGACACAATGTTTTGGCCCAGTATTCAGTTGCTTTGAAAAATATTGGCCTGTGGATAATTTACTTGTCGACCCTTGCTCTAAAACTTCTTCTGTATTCAAATGAATTCCGGGACTTTTCAGTCTGAAGCTGCACATTTGCTGATCCTTCAAATATTTCACAATAAAACTTTGTTGAAAACAAATCAATGGATTCAGCGAGTGCCTTTACTTTGAAACAAGATGTTGTGCTGTGTCTGGCCATATGTGACAAATATAGAAGTTGAAACAGTGATAAAAGTTTTTTTTTCCCCCACTATCTGTTTTTCTGTGAAATGCACTCTTCAGCACGCCTGAAAGATAAGTCAAGTCCTGTGACGCAGACATGCTGCTCACTCACCCACATGGACCCAGCCTGAAATTCATCAGCAGCCAACACTGTAGTAGCTTCATCCCACCCAGCAGCCTCAGATTAGGAAATGAATCAAGTACCATTCATGTTGCTCAACATAGCTGACAAACATAACAGGTGGTGCACGCACACACACACACACACACACACACACACACACACACACACACGTTTGCGCTTCTATCAGAGTGAGGACCCTCATAGACATAATACATTCTCTAGCCCCTTACCCTAACCTTAACCATTACAACTAGATGCCTAACCCTAATCCTAACCAAAACCCAATTCTAACCCTAAAACCAAGTCTTAACCCTGAAAAAGCCCCTTTAAGGGGTGAAAAAGTGAGGAAAAGTGAGGAAAAGTGAGCACTTTGTCAAAATGTCCTCACTTTGTAGGAATTGTACGAATTTTGGTCCTCACTCTGCAGCAAGTACAAGAACACACACACACACATACATGGTGTGTGCAAACTTCAGCTGCTGCATCAAGCCTTTGGTCTGTGTTGTCATGGACCATCAGTATCAACAGGCCGAGCGGCTGCTTCTCCCCATTCACCAGCCTCTGGAGAGGAAAGCCAGCTTTGAGATCCTAAAAAGTCTTTATATGAGCTCAGATATGGAAATCAAATGAGGGACAAAAGCCGTGCACTTTGTGTTCACAAGGACTAAATGTCCACAAATGACTTTATGCACTTGCTGCTAAATGCTAACAGCAGGATGCTAAGCTACTCATTATGTTCGTCTGCTGCTCTACACGAACTCAGATGGTCCCATATACAGTCAACAGCACTTTACAAAGCTTACAGTCATGTCTTTAGCTTTGTAGTGCGTAAATTGTGTGTACATTTTAACACATTGCATTTCCAAACTATCAAACATGGGTTTTTGTTTGTTTGTTTGTTTGTTTGTTTGTTTAACGAAGCATGATAAAAGATGTACACAGTTGGGTTTTTGTGGCAAAAAACAAAACAAAACATGAACATGAGTCCAACCTGAACCTTCATGTGTTCATATCACTTACCGTGTGTCCCTGATGGGTTCCTTTGTGTTCTTTGACTTGGTCTGAATTTGGACTAGTTGTGTTTGGAACAAGGACAGGAAGCCTGTCTATTTACACTGAACACTCTACAAAGAACCTGCAGGTCCTGACGACCTCTGAACTGTGGCTGTTAAGTAATTCCAGGTCTTAGTTCCTCTTTTGCAGTTTGAGGAACTGAAGTGTGAACATTGCTGCCACTAAGTGGTGAGGCAGGGGAAAATACATGGAGAAAAAGGGTCTGAGTGTTGTTTTCTCCAAGTGTAACAGGGTCAGTCATGGCAACATATTTGTTACGTACTGCAAAATAAAACACGCCTTTTATTTGTTTTATTTTTTTTCCTTTTCATGTTATAATTACACACAATGTATGTTTCCTCTGACATGGGAGATTAAGTTGTCGTGTGGAACCTTTGTGATTTTCTGTCCCCCGCGTTTACCTTCGGGGTGCCCACCCGGTATGTAAGCGTGTGTCTCACCCTTGCCTCTCCCCCTCTGCTGCTGCATTCTGTGGGAGAGGTACATGACATGTGTGCTCGTATTATTTCCATATTGTTTAGCACTGTCATTAAGCATATATGTAGGTTTTCTTGTAAAATTTGACACACTGCACATATGTTTATTTTATAGAGGGCGCATTTTCCTGTGTTTCACATGCTGACAGGAGTTGCTTTTATTTGCCTCATAATAAAGAGACTGCCTCTATCGTATATATATATATATATATATATATATATATATATATATATATATTCTTTTGTGATTTTTTTATATGGTAAGGATCCTTAAAATACGATGTTCACGCTTCCTCCTCTGCCATGTTCCCATCATCACCTCACAATCAATCTCTCAATGATGTGAAGAGGAACTAATGCAAAAGCTTCTATCAGGTATATACCTCTTGATTTACCAATACACAACTGACAAAACAGCAACATATGATTCCGTATCTGACACAGTCCACCGCTTCTTTAAGTATTTTAATTTATGCATTGCTTCAATTCACATACTGTACATGATACTGTAGATAGGGTAAAGTAGTAGGCCCAAAAGGGAATCTTTTACTGACAATTTGATTGCTTTCCTGCATATTATTGTTTTGCACACACAAATAGCATAAGATCCAGAAGGAAAAAAAAGTTATTAAAATGTTCAAGTAGCAAGTAGCAGCAGGCTTATATGAAGGACCTCTGCACACTTAAAAAAGAAACAAAGTAAAGAAGAACTCAAAAACAAAAGAAAAAAATGACAAAAAAAAAAAAACCATTATACTAAACTAATGAATCAAAAGGAATAACAAATTTCTTTTAAACATTTCTAACGAAAATAAACTTTTGGCTAAATGAGTTTTAGTGTTCCATATCTGTACACAATGATATCTAAGTGAGAATTGTCCAGGTTTAGTTTTGTATAAAGGAAGAGAAAGGTGATCAGCCTGTCTGGTGGTTTAAGAGTGAACGAGGGAATTACAGTTGTAGATTTGAGGAAGTTCCTGAATGATAAGGATATAGACAAAAACAAATATTTTATACATAAACACATATTTGCTCTGCACGTGTCAATTCCACACTTAAGTCTGTGCAGCAGCAAAGTTTTAAAATGACACAAATCACTACTCCCATTGCAATTTTAATAATTGAATCATTTGTCATTGCAGTTGTGGTGAAAGAAGCGCTGGGGCAATATCCTGCTCTCAGTGTCTCACTACATAGAAAATAAAAAATGCCAAGACAAAAAAAAAAATCCAGCACCATGAGTGTGAAAACATCTGCGTTACATCACAAAAGGTTTAGTCAGAAACTGTGTGATGCAGAGTTGTTGACGTGACCAAAATATAAACTTGTTTATAAAACACTGTTTCATAAATTTTCATTATGTAAATCATATACCAAAATATTTTGGACAGTGTATTTTTGGTATAATGTCTACAGTTCTTTTTTTATGTATTCTACAGTCTGATGAACTGAAACACCCTTTACTGATTAAATAGCCAATTTATTGCAATAGTTAGATTTTTGTATTTTAAAAATGTTTTAAGTAAAAGTGCAGGATCTCTTTTATAGACATACTGTAAAAAGGAAAAAGCCCACCTCATGCCAAACGATTGTCGAGAACTTAAGCGACACAGGTAATGTACGGCAGATTTAACATTAGCAGGAAGTAAGACAGTCAGCGTGTAGGAGCACTGCTGTGAATGACTGGAAAGACTGGTGAACATCTTCAGCTCACAGGTGAGAGAACGATGAGCAACCTGGTTTAAATGAGGGATTTTACTTGGCTTTATGTTAAATAAATAATAATAACAGAAAAATTACTTTAAAACTTTTGGGATTTTTTTTATATCATGTTTTGTCTCTTTATCTTGCTCAGCTACATAAAATAAGTTATCTTAAAAATCTTACTTGTTGCAGATGACTCTGTATGAAAAGTGTTTAATTTATTGTTTGATTAAGGAGTATAGGATTGAAGTATTCTTTCTAGACAATATACTTACTCAAGCATAGCTTTGTATACAACAGGAAGTGTGATCTATAAACCTGTGTCATCCTCATTGCAAAGCGGGGCGCTGTGACATTTCTTTCTCTTTGGACATTCTTTTTGAAATAACTTTGTGCACATTACTGAAAACGTTCACCTGTTTTCTAATACCTGAGTTGATAAAATGCTGATGAACCACCAAACCAAACAGAGGATGCTCTCTTCTCCTGCTAGAGTCTTTCGGTCGTCTGGTACTGTTGTGGGGAACACGATGACTATCCTGGCCTTCACCTTAGACCTGCGGCTACACACTTTAATTTGCTACTCATTAACCTGGCTGTAGCTCATCTCCTGTACTGACTCATACTGCAGCCCATCTCCTATCTTCCCCACAGGTGGCGCAGTGCTCAGCTCTGGTGCAGCCTCTTCAGCTTGCTTCAGCCTGTTCCTCTCCAACTCTGTGTCCATTATGGCAACAGTTACCTCCTGATTACAAAACGAATGATGTTTGATTGTGTTTTCTCGGATCATGGTCTAATTTTACTCCTTTTCTCATCATGGGCCCTGAGGCAGGCCAGGTTTGGTCCACTCCAGCCTGTGTTTGTGTTTGCGCCACAGGTGTGCACATGCAGCTTCCATCACACTGAGGGACGGTCCTATGTACTGTAGTTGTGGGATGAGCAGCCGGGCACATATAGCACAAAATAAGGATGAGATCACCTCCAAAAGACCCTCACAATTTACCCAGAGCCCTGCCACTGCCCTGAATTCATCAGCATCTGACGAGCCTCACCCCGATACCATCTTTGCACCAAAATTATCAACTGCAGCATCTTCTGGTCAGTCAGAGACCTCGGGAGATGATAAATTTAAGTGTGTAACTCATATGTGCTTTACTGTGTTTCTGTGTCTTTTTTGTGCTGCTACATCCCCTTTCTGTTGCTCAACATAGTTGACAAACATAACCGTGGCCCACAGGTTGTGCACACGTTCAGTGGAAACCTCACCTGAAACAACAGCTGTTTCAACCCTGTGCTCTATGCTTTCATGAACCGACAGCTTTGACGGGCCTTTCATTTGCTGCTGACGTGGGCTGCTGCACCATTCGCGGCTCTGAGATCCTGACCTTATCAAACAAAAAACATATACCTGATATGAACCCAGTATATTATCCAAATAAAATATTGGGCTTTTGTTCTGCCTTTATGTTAAGTTGAATTGAGCTGTGCTGTATTTATCTATATATGCAATAAAAAAAAGATTTCTATTGCACTTGTCAGTAGAAAGTGACAGGAGTCAGGCAGGGACCTGACACGTTCATGAAGTAAACAAAAGCAGGAGTAGCACTTGTTTAATTAAAGGTAATTATTAACTTTACATTCAACAAATGCTGCGTTAATGTGCTAAATGTGCAACATTTAGGAGGGTTTGTTGATAGGCAGTGAATATATTTCACAGAAGTATGTTTGTATGAGTAAATCATTGTTTCTAAATTAAAATCACTTTGTTTTATAACCTTAGAAATAGCCTTTTTAAAGGACATACGGCAAAAGGGCCTTGCTTCATGGTTCTTCAGGAGCCTAGACAGACAAATGTATGCATGTACAGTATATCATATTTTAAGGCTGAAGGCCACTGTAATTTCCCAACATGCTTTGGAGAGTGAGCTGTGAACAGAGGAGTCCTCTGTTTCTTACAGGAAGCAGTCATAAGATGTCATTAATTCTACTCTGTAATAAATAACTTCTCATGGTCATTTAACCCATTTAAGTCATTAACACAGCATATTACTTGTCTTTTTTAATAAAAAAAAAAAACTTTTATTCAGGTTTAATGAGCAGGTTAATGCAAAAGCATTTAAGAAGAGGAATTAACATGTTTTAGTAGTTTTACAGACCTCTCCAGGGTGTACCCTGCCTCTCGCCCTATGTTAGCTGGAGATAGGCACCAGCGCCCCCCGTGACCCTTAGTGGATAAAGCGGTTGAAAATGAGTGAGTGAGTAGTTTTACAAGCTGTTTTTGCAACATTTTAACCAAAAGCAGAATTATGCTTTAAGTAATTGCTTTCCATACAAAAAAACAAAAAACAAGTATAAATCTGATACATACATGGTCAGTTTTCTATGATTCCTCATCGATATCGCACTTTGAGAGGGATCTTTTACCTGATACGTGGAACACTAATGGGAGTGAAAGACTCCAATTCAAGTATTTATTTCTGTCTTCAACTAGTTAACAGAATCATTTAAAAAAAAATTAACACTATAAATATAAATTATAAGTACATATAAATATGTACTTTCAGAATTGTCAAAGGGGCAGTTGTGTTATGCATGAAGGAAGTTATTCTGTTAAATGTCACTAAGCACACTGCAGATCTGTGACAGATGGAAGGTGCAGTACTTGAGAGTGAAGCGGACAGTGACTGCTACAATACAGATGCTTCTATTGAAAATACTTTCACAAGGTTATGGGCTCAGAGAAATCAATTCTTGAAGACTGAAATCAGACATCCCCAGTTCATCTTCAAAGATGTTAGACTCGTCCAAGAGGTCTGGGTTGTCCAAGAGGTCTGGGTTGTTGAGATACATGAGCAAATCAGCTGGTGGGTCTGCATCAGACATACTGGGATCAAAGTGACGGGTTTCCACAAGACATCCCATGTGTTGAGTTTTGTCGTTTTGTTCTGAAAGCAAAAAAAAGACAAAAGTTGGTGACTTTGCTGCCTTGGTTGTGTTGTTTATTGATGGTAAAACTTTCACAAGGGAAATGAAAGTGGAAAAGGGTTAGTTTCCACAGCCCAAAAAGAAAACTACAGAATGTTTCTTAAAGAGTGCACAGACCAACAGAATGAGACTATTTTTTGTTTTTGCAACACAGTTATGAATTGGTGATGTTTTTATACCAGGTTAAATTTTCATGCTTGTAATTTCTTTTCAATCTGTTCAAATCATGCAATATTTTAAGAATTCATACGGTAATACTGTGATATTATGTAAATGTACAGACATGCTTTATCAGTTAGTAGGACAAAGTTAGATGATTAGCTCAACACCACTCACAAATAAGCCCTTTAAATGTTCAGTGACAGTCTGTTTCTTTAAGTGACTGTAAGCATCTAGTCTGGCTCCGTAAAATGGTGACCAGAAATAACTTGTGTTCATAAATACACGGTATAACAAACAAAAAGGCAAATTTGTTCCTATTCCCCGCAGACTATTGTCCAAAATGTCAAACTTTTGATTTGAACAAAACAATACAGATTGTACAAACCGGACTGAACAAATAAACTTTTTCCCTTTGTTCATTGTTATGAGTGCTATTTTCATATTACACTTT
This sequence comes from Brachirus orientalis, assembly GCA_016785285.1. Taxonomy (NCBI): domain Eukaryota; kingdom Metazoa; phylum Chordata; class Actinopteri; order Pleuronectiformes; family Soleidae; genus Brachirus; species Brachirus orientalis. The sequence continues at coordinate 4,076,323 of JAFBJR010000060.1, forward strand.
AATTTCATTGGATGCAACAAGCAACAGATGGTAGAAACAGAAGAGTGAACTGTTGATCCAGATCACAGTGAGACCAGTTGAATTCAGCAGGGCAGACTGCAGTACATGTGCATGCAGAGGAAGCTGCCAGCAGCCCCATCAAGGTAGAAGTTTCACAAATTTATAACTGTCTCCTAGACAGTTTCCAGCAGATTTCACACCAAAGGCCTACATCCAATGACAGTACATAAAGATGAACGACATGTTTTCCACTTCCTCACATTGTCCACCACATACAGGTGCTACAGATCTAACCACCTGACCAATCACAGAACAAACATCAGTGTGACAAGCTCCATGTATCTTTTGGAAATACTGTGTGTTGAGATTCTGACCCATGTCTCATCTGGTAGGTGCAGGGTTTAAGACCTATACTGCAGCCAGGTAGCAGGGGGTGTATAAGATGTTTCAGCTTCACTTATGTGAAACTGTCATATCCAAGTGACACCCACTTATGACATCACCCATAAAAAATCTGACCTCCCATTTTGAAGCCTAGAGACTGGTACCTTGTTTGTGCAATCGTAAATTTAAAACCATCACCTGCAACCAGGCATTGATTGGACATTACCAGCTGTCAATCACACTGATGTCCACTCATATGTGACATTATGTTCAATTGAAGAATTGAAACTAGCGATTGAGACAGTTGGCTCCTAAGGAAAAATTTTTTTCCTTTTTACCGATGTTAAATTCAAGTTAATTAACTACCATTCAGTGGAGTCACCACCTGGTGGCTATTCAACATACTCTTATTTCCTGGTTGCCCAGAAGACTACATCCAGTTTTATATGCAGTTTATGATCACGTCGTCCATGTTTACATACAGTCATCGGTGGTAAGAGAGATATTGTGACACAGAACTCTGTGATGAAGGGAGAGTAATTTTTTTGCCTGATTTGTTTTTCAGCTGGATGGAACAGCGAGGGCAGCCATGACTTACCAGCTGCCTCTTCACACAGGCCATTGACTGGCTCCAGGCCTTCGCCCTGTGCCATGTCAGAGGACATGGTTGGCCTAGCTTCCAGTGTGTTCCTACATGACCAATCACAAACAGTCATTATAACCAGTTGCTCATGACATACTGTAAAAAGGCCGCGGGTATGCAACTTACTGGATGAACTGAGTGCACTTTTGATGTGTTGTTGCATAATTGCCACATTAAGAATATAAATGACACTTTTTAAAAAAAAAAATCCCCTGATGGAAGCATGACATTAATTATGGCCAGTGGCCTATGAGCACAGTCCCAACACACTCATGCAGACAGTCCACCACTGGCAGCCAGATGTGATGTGTTAGGAAACTTGATTCTCTGTCCACAAAGTTATGTTTTTATTAACTCCTGATAACTTTTATGATAACCTCTCTGGAATGCTGTTCTGATTAAAAAAAAAAACAAAACAAAAAAACAAACAAAACAAGATAAGGCAAGTGAGTTTATACTTACTCCTTTGAAACAAACATTAACTTGGTTTTGATGTACTTGATGTAAGGACTATCATCTGGAAGAGAAAGGTGTAGATGTGCTTTAATGCAACGTATACATCCTTAACAGTAGGAATTAGTAGATTTTACTCATCAATGCTGCCAGTGGATTTAGATCAACCACGTGGAAAATATTGCTTTTTGGCACATTCATTTAAAAAAAAACTCTAAGTAAACAAAAAAATGACAATTGAAACACTTACCTCCAGTCCTCTCAGAGTAGTATTTTCCAAAAGCCTTGTCTTTAGGGATGTTTGGATATAAATACAGCAGAGGATTTTCTGGGATATTATCAGCTTCTAAGATCTGAAAATTCCTAATAATTTCATGGAAGGGAATCTGGTTTAGATCAACTTTGGTGAAAGGCTGGACTGTCTTTACATTTGGCTGACCTGAAGTGGACAAAGAACAATCATTCAGTTAAGTTTGACTGATCAGACTGGAGACGCAATAGAATTTCAGTCCATTATTTAATATTTTGCTAGCATAACAATTTTTAGAGTAATTATGAAAGAAAACATCTCACCATTTTCAGTTGTGTCTACCCAAGAGAAAGTTATCCCTCCAATGACACTTTCACTGAAGCGCAACAGGAAAGTGCCTCTTTGTTTTCTCTTCAGAAGAGACTTCTCTTTGCCTTTGCTCACAAAACCCATGATGAGACTATAACACAAAAAATCTCATTTAAACAAGAAATATCTCCCATTTCCAAGGAAGAACGTACATACATAAGACTGTTATGCAATAACCCAAGAATTAGTTGTGTATGGCAAACATACTCATCCCTCCACAGGTTCTCAAGGTAGGTTTTCACCATCACCAGGATTCCATCAAACCATACCCAGAAGGTGTCAGGGCTATTTTCCTGAAACAAATATGTAGCAAATGCAAACAATATACACTCACAAAATGTAATAATTAATAAACGACTTGAGTAAGACAGTGCTGAAGTTTAGCAAGCTAAGTAGATTAGTACTCAACACTAGGCAAATGTTGAAAATATCAAGACAGACAGGGTTTGAACATGAATCAAAATATTTCAAATTAAGTGGTTGGGATTAAGGTAAATCCCTTAAACCATACTTGACATAAGTTTAAATATTCTGCATTCTTACTTTGCTGAATTTTGACCAGGCCACTTTGCAGTTATCATAGTTCAGCTGCTTTCCTGGAGTGACAAAAAAAAATAATAAAATAAATAACTTGATTTTCTGGCAAAGTCTACAACAAAACCCATAACAACACTGTCCTTCAATGTGAACTACCTGCACAACCCTTGTTGGGTATCTGAGTAATATGTCACAATCTGTCATTTGAAAGGTGACATGCAACCACTCTTATCAGATTTTAGTTTCAGCTTGACACTTAGATGTCTACATTCACACAATACATGAAATAGGAGATACATCCAGAATTTACCAAATAGTTTGAAGGCAATCATTTCCAGTTGAGCATCATTCAGACCACGTTTAGTGGCAGAAAGGAACTGCCAGCTCAGCATCTCTCCAAACTGCGGCCAGGAGGCTGCAGGACAGTTGGCAAAAAACATGATGTCCTGGACAAACAGAAGCACATAACAATAGAAAATTAACTTCTGATCATTTAAAGGTCAAGTAAACATACATATTTTATTGACCACAAACTCCGACCTTTGTATCCTGACTGAGCATGTTGAACCAGAGGACAGACGCCCAGGCACTCTGCTGCTGGCTAGAGTTGGAGATTATAACAACTGGGAGGGAGGAGGCCTGAGTTTCGTACAAAGAAATTCTATGTGAGGTTAATGACTTCCCTTTATGAAATGAGCCTGATAACACAAAGAAACTCCACCTGCAGCTCAACTGAGATGCCTTTTAGCTCAAACAGAGTGCGAAAGTAAATGATGTGCAGCTCCTCTGTGACGGTGAGAGAAATCTGAATCAACATACACACACAAGAAATATATATTAAGTTTTCCACATCTTTATATAACTTTCATACTGTAAACGAAGATGTTATCTTGGGTCCACTCACATCACTGACGCCTTTGCTGCTGCAACCAGACTTCTGCTCCTTGAGAGTCTGCAGACAAATAATATTTCACTGATTTTGTCAAAAATACAGAGATAAAGAGGAACTATAAAACAATTACACACAATAGCGCTCATCAAGAAAATAAATGAAAATCTGACTGATAAAATTTGTCTGCAGAGTATAACAGGGTTGCTGCTTATCACCTGTTCAGTTTGCTATTTATTGTATATCAACCCCTTGGTTCAAGCCCTCTGAGAAAATGAGGTACTTGAGGTAAAAAGAAACAATTTTTGCTGACACAGCATAAACATATAGCCAAAAATCAGTTCATAAAATATAAAATATTAATATATAATTATGTAAAATATAAATATTTGTAAAAACCCAAATCCTTACAAACAATTACAGTATAAACCAGAAATCACATTATATGTACTGTATATGTTTATAAATAAATGTAAACATTAAAAACTAATAGACATGACAGTACATTTCCACTAGACTTACATTTAAGAAATTACATTTCACTACATTTCACACCCATTACCTGCAAGGCTTAATAGTTTGTTTAAGTGTCCGACAAAATATTACATTGTTTAACATACAGTAGGTATTACCAAGTATTTCCTAAGTTGTATTTTTTAAATGATAATCTCTCACCAGATGTCTGAAGTCAGCCACCATGCCTCCACTCTGGCTCTCTGTCATGTTCAAAGCCTTGGTTGTGGTTCCCAGAACATTAAAGCGTCGATATCTACACCAACATTAGGTTAATAAAAAACAAAGTTCACACCAAATGTGAAAACACAGGGTTTCAGTAAATATTCTTTTATGTGTTAGTAGTTTATATATATATAAATATATAAATACTCACCCCTTGATCTGAGGGGTCTCCCTACGTTCAAGTGAAAGAAAAAACAGAGCAGAATTAAACATCATACTCTTGAGTGTAGTAATTTTATGTTTGTAGTGAAAGAAATTACAACTACAACTGAGGGAGGAATCGTACCCATCCATAGACACATTTAATTTCATGGAGTGGTTCAGCTCAGGGAACTTGACAAGAAGTCTGAAAATATTAGTGTCAGTTACATTTAAAGTTGCACAATTTTGAAAATGCTAAGGTATTAAACAGTAAAATGACCAAAGATTAGATTAAAAAACATGATTTTAAAGGTAAATATACACTAAGGGTTGTCTGGAGTGGCAGACTGACCTGGCCTTGACAGAGAACTGGATATTTGTACGGAGAACAAGGGGGCCTTTACCCTGAGGCATAGATGGCTGAGACTCAACCACAAAGGAACTTTGAGAAAAAAAAAACATCAGTGAATTAACAGGAAAACCACAGCAGAGCAAGGCAATGTAACAAACTTTGTTTTCAAGATAGACCTTTTGAGTAAGTCTCTCAAGAGAGTGTCTGTTCTCTTCTGCAATGCAGGTTTCTTGGCCTTCACAGGGTCATTTTCATAGGACACTTTTCCAACCAGCTCCTCCAGTTTACTAAGAAACTCCCGCACTTGGAACAAACACACTGCCACACAAGTAAACCTGTAAAACCAAAGTCCAAGAGCAAAAACAAAAAACAAAACAGTGTTCACACAAGTCATAGAAAAACATGTTTAAATGCAGACGTTAAACTTTGACATGTTCACTTAAAGCTGTAATGCACCCAGCTACATTTTTAAGCTTTCAAGACTGTTTCATAATTGTGGGCTTGAATTTATGATTTTATCATTTTAAAGGCAGTAAAGGTAGATTAAATTTGTGCAGATAGATGTGGGCATACCACTTCTCCAACTGATCCAGGCAAACGTCATCTGGAGCGCCAATGCAGGCTTTCTGCTGCCTCCTCTGCCATTCAACCAGCTCATTTTTCACCAATATGTCTATCAGGTCTTCTGCTTTGTCCAGGAGCTTATTCAGGTCTGATAGTGTGCTCTAATGAAGCATGTGCATGTTAGGAAAAAAATATATATAATTGGCCTACTAATTAAATATTATTTTGAAATCATACCTTTCTGCACTCGTTCAGTCTGTTGACAAGTGACTGAAGAACTTGGACTTGAGCTTTCTTCACAGCCTCATCTACCACAGCTGTATAACCGTTTCCACAGTGAGATCACAGTTTCCATATAAAGAGATTAAAACAAAGAAGAAATGAGACTGTGATTCAGACCACATTATTACTAATCATCAGTGAACAATATGAAAGCATGCAAATATAACCACAAATCATTTCTTACCTTCCATCTTGTGAGTTTGGTATTTAAAATCAAACTCATCTTGCTGCTCCTCCAAACATATCATCATATGTTCCATGCACTATTTTTCCAAAAATTAGAAGAAAAAAAAAACAGAATTACTGTAATTCTATTAACTGTAATTCTGTTAAATAACTTAAATCAAAGCACAAGATAATAATAAAAAAAACACATCATTTGTACCTGTACTTCAATCCTGAGGGCTGCCATTTTACGTTCAAGGTCCTGCTGGCTGTTTATCTCCATGATTTCTGGCTCTACTTGCAACAGCTGGACCTGAGAGTGGGAATAAAGTGGGAGGAGTCGGTAAAGATATTAAAGTCTTTCACATGAGATACTGGGGAACAAGTATGAGACAAAGCGGCAGAGCACTGGGTGCACTGCGTGCACTGGAAATTTTTTTACCTTTCTTAGCCCACATACTAAATCCTACATATAGTTTTCAGTACATGTGGTTGTTTTGAAATAACGGTTAATCGGTTTTTAGGCCATATAAAAACAGGCAATGAGCACCAAAACACTTAATATATACCTATGATTTAAGTGAAGACAGACAACATAGTTGCTAACGGTGGCTGAACACACATCACCACCCATGTATTAAGTGGCCAAATGACAAAAAAATTATTTCATACAAAAAGCAGGCACTATTATATAGTGCTGTTTGCACTATTAAATGTAATCCATCATCAGAAATAGGCTGTGTGTCATCTGTGATATGTAACAATACAAAAGTAAATGTTTCTGCAAACCTGTTCAGCCAGCTCAGCACTCTTCAGGATTTCCTTTTCCTTTTCCAAAAACCAGAGGATTGTTCTTGCCAGGTCACAAGGGTCTTCCAGGTACCTCTGTCAGAGTTAAAGTCACAATTAAATGCAATGCATATCTTGGCCTTAATTCTCCTGTCTGAGGTGAAGCTGTCACAAGACATGCGATTAAGACCATGTCCTGTCTCTTCTGACAGATTGTTTAATGTGTTTCAAGAAAGGTCGTTCATTACTTAAATAGCACTTTTCAAAAACATGGATAATACTGCTGGACTAACATTTTTTGAGGTATTTAATAGATAAATGCACAAAATACGCAACAATCTCCTCATGGTAGTCATGAAACAGTCTCCAAAGCTATTTTCAAATAGGATATAACAGTATTACTATACTACATATTGAACATTGGCATGAAAGCTGAGCTTTCTTACACTATAGGTCACATTCTTGTACCCAGAATCACTCAACACTCACACAGTTACTGAACCTATGCTGTAACTGTCCTTATGAAAGTGTCCTTATGTTCACACTGGATGTTTTCATATTTCAAAACAAAAATGGGGTGGTGGTTTTGTAACTGCAAACTGACCCCATACATTTTATTCAGACAAACCTGAAAGTTCTGCTTATAACGTCTAATGTTGTGCTGCAGAAGAAATGACTCCTCCTGAACAAAGCGGCTGTGCTGGATATCCAGATGCTCCAGCAGGACCTGTAACAGCACCACAGCCAAGTCATGGTCCTGTGCTGCTCGCTCCCTGCAGAACCAAAACAAGATACAAGCTGTCAGTGAGTTTGCAGTGACTGATTATGTATGCCTTCTTTTTTAACGTTCTGGCCCTTTGAATGATGTGCCAGAAAAAGATATTTAAAAAAGTAATTTAAATAAGCACTTGTTGCACCTATAGGAGGAAAAAGATTATATATGAAACCATAACAAATCAAACCAGTTGGACATCAGCAGCAGACAATTGCACTAAACACTTTATTAGGTACATATAATCCCTAAAGAAGTGGTCAGTGAGTGTTTTAAACCACTGTGCATCTACTTAACATGTTTATTTACTTTCTGTATGCATGTAAAGAAAGAATTAGAACAAATACTCATTTTCCATTATCAAATTCAAGCACTTACAGCACCTAACAGTTGACTTACGTACTGTACAAATACATACATAAATACATACTAAAGATAATAATCTTAATGTTTTTTATCACAGTGAAAGAGATAGAATTAGAGATGGCTGCTGGTTTTAGTCCGTCTTAATGATTTGAGCTAAATAATATAATGTGAGAGTGAATATAATGTGCAGACAGTAGTGCCTTACCACTCCTGGTTCTCTATCCACACAGACAGATAGTGACGAACATCCATAGGTAAAGCATCTCGGTCATAGAGCTCGTGCAACTGTTGTTGGTAAGCAGCATGTAGCTGCATCACTCTGTTCCACTGAGCCATCCTGAGGTCGACCATCAAAACATAAACAGAAAAATAATAATATGAGATTACCACAACTACTGGGTGTGGATGTAATATAATAAGTGAGTAAAGTGCAGAACATAAGAGGTGACCTGTAACTGCTCACTATTGCTTCATACCACAACATAGATACAAAAGTCAACTATTGTGTTGTCACCACAGCAGAGATGTAATATTATGCTAAATACTAGTCAAATCACGTTAACGTGTACTCACCTTACTTTATGTCGTCAGGCCTAGGCTAACTTCTCATTTACAACAGGAACATTGTTAATACAGGTTACTCGCGTGACAAGCTCGATGTGAATGACGGAAAAACAAAACAGAGAAGAGAGAACAGGCGTGTTAATGTTATTTCCTTAGTCGACAGTGTATCAATCTCTGTGTTATTGGGACATATTGGTCCCGCCCAAGTATTTCACCGCAAGCTCAAACCGGGCGCCATTTTGGCTCTAACGCACTAGCCAGACGGTGCCAAAGGAGCCGAAATGTGGGCACAGTGATATACAGTGTCCTCGTAAGCTCTGCGCTAAAAGCTGATTGGCCATTTGGAACTCAGGTGAACGCACGCTGTTGGTTCTTGTTCATGTCAATCTGTACTGGAAGGGGCGGGGTTATCAAAAACGAAACCTACAGCGCTGCGAGACAGAAATTTTCCAAGAAATGACGTTGTGAAAGTGACAAAGCCTCTAGGGTGAACCCGAAAAAAATACAACCACAATGAGTCGTTATCTCTGTATGACACAACACATACTACTGTATACGTGCAATTTTTGGAGTAGTTACAGACATTCGATCTCTACATTTGCTTATGTTTAACAAATTTAATGAAATATGTCTGTGAAGCCATTTCCTTCTAAGAAATGTCCAAAACTTTCTGGAAATTAGGTTAATAGCAAGGTTTTTAAAGTTGGCATTCAGAGAGTGGAAAAATTGCATTATGGGAAGCAGTCTTTCTTTTGTGTGTTGCTGTAGAAGAATACATATGAAACAATTAAACCTATCCTGCACTTTTGTGGGAGAAAATGACTGAGGCTAAGTCAGGATGCACGTGATAGAGAAGCTGAAATAATATTGCTTCTCTTGTTACATGAGTGACCTTCACCTCGCCTGATATCTGGGCCTCCCAGTACTCCCTCGCTTTGACTGTGACCAAGAATGGGCTTTTCTTTCTCTCCATCATCTGCTGCTGTAACATACTGTATATGTTGTAATTTGGCAAAGGAAAAAAATGAAATACAGTATGATCCACAAAACCATAAATATCATGCTTCACTAAGCGCATGTGCCACAACTTTACCAGAACACAAGTGAGGGCTGCGTGTCTATCTGTATTTGATAGATACTCAGTGTTGTGATATTACAATAATATCCCTGTGCAAAATAGATGTCCACTCTACTTCTGATTATAATTCGGCTGCATCTGCATTTACCTTCTGTACCAATGTAGCTGCACACTTAAACACTTAAATTATTTACTAGGTTGTACACAGTTCGCTTATTTGGGTTCAGTGGCTTTTTTGAATATTATTTATACACAGTATATTGGTACATAATTTAAACCCATTTCACTTATTTTTAATTCAATTAATTTCTAATACTGTTTCTACACTAAATACTGGTAATATTCAGTTCTTTTAAATTTGATACAGAGGTAAATATTTTATTGTAGGCTGTGAATCTCTGATACCTTCTGTGCTTAGTTGGAGTAGCTTTAATAAAAGCAATTTCCCTCCCGAGGATCAGTATACAACATAGTATACAAAACACTTCAGTTAGATGAATCGTTACTTACGTTATCAGATGTACAATAAAACAGGGGAATTTAATTTCATGACAAGCATTAATTTCAGGAATCTGTGGCTTTGAGACTAACCTTTATTTTCAGCACTCACATATTTATTTACAATTTGTCCAATAGATGGCAGCAGGAGACAAATGAATGATCAGCAAAAAAAATTTTCATTAATTCACAGAAATGCCTGTGGACAACTTTAAATGATGTGGTATAAATGTATATGTATACATATTATTATTATCATTATTATAATTGTGATTATTATTATTATTTAAAATGTTCTTTTTGTAAGTCTGTGAGATTATAAAGGCCACCTTCTTGGGCAAGACAAATAAAAAGTGTTCAAAGCATTTTAAGCATCACTAACAGGGAACACTTTTTTTGTGAGGGTCTGTTATTCGAGTTCCTCCTACATTAATTTAAGGAGTTGTTTGAATATTTTTCACTTTTGAAAAAAAGGGGGCAGAGAAAGAACACCAAGGTCATCTGTACTTATTTTTCCCCTCCTTCTTCTGCATGTTTTATTGCATGTGATCCTTGAAATGTTGAAGTCACACATACTATCTAGATTTACCTGTGATTTGTGTAATGAGAAAAGAAGCATGTAATATAAGAGTCTCTTCTTCCTGCTTCACATCATGGAGTGTGCAGGGAAAAAAATGTGATGGTGGATTGGGCTTTGTTTATTTTAATGTCCATCGCATGATAATTGGAACAAATAACAAATGAAATGAAATGTAAGCCACTTGTTGGGGTGTTGTGGATCTGACCCTGTCATTAATGAAGAAATATGCTGAAGAAGTCTGTCTGTCTCTCTCTCTCTCTCTCTCTCTCTCTACATATATATATATATATATATATTACATTATTACAATTAAAATTTACTATATTTATGCATCTGTGGGGGATAATGAAACCACAAAAAACATGCCATGTGTATATTGATGTTAAATTTTCAGGTAACTATACATTTTTACATTCCAAATAATAATAACACATGGTCAGAACTCAGTGTCAGCAGCACAGAGTCAGCACAGGCAGTCACTGCTTCACCGATGTCATGCTTAATGTCCCTCTGTGCATATGTTCATTGCATTAGAGTTACTCATCACTCACTCATCTTCTACCACTTTATCCTCCATGAGGGTCCTACAGGTCAGCAGTCCATCACAGGGCCACACACAGAGACAGACAACCATTTATGCTCACATTCACACCTACAGGCTATTTAGAGTATCCATTTGGCCTAATCCCCAAATCTGCATGTTTTTGGACTGTGGGAGGAAACCGGAAAAAACCCTCAAAAACAAGATAACCCTTGTTCCGACCAAGTTGTGAACCCAGGTCTTCTTGCTTTTCGCAAGAGTGCTAACTACTACATCAACCGTGTGGTCCACAATTTATGACCTTACAATCTCAATCTCAGTTCCCATATAAGTTTGTAAAGGCTTTTAATGCAACCCTTGTTTTATTTTTATCTGTTGTTGTACATGGCCCTAAAACACGCTGTAGAAAAGAAACACGTATACATGCACTGTAGGTAGTTTTGAGGTTTGAGGGTTTTGTTTCCTGAGACCAGTTGTTTAATATGATGCAGCTTTACTAATCTTTTGATTAAACACGCAGAGATATTTTTCCAAAAGCAAACATTTAAAGCTTATGGGGTTAGATTATTGATTGATTGCAATTGCAATTACAGTTTGTAATTACTGCAATGTGCAATACAATCCACTTTACTTAATTTTATTTATTTATTTTACTATGAACTGATTAAAACATCCAAAGCTGATGAAGTGATCCTTCAGTCTACTGGCCCTCCTCCCAGCTGAACTGGTTCACCATTATGTCGTCTTCCTGCTTCATGGAGTTGAGGAGATACCTGACCCCTGCTTTCACACCGGTCTTCACCCCTGCACCCAGAGCATAACCTGCCACACCGGCAGTCCCACCTGTGGCGACCATGAGAGCGTCTGTGCCCAGGTCAACAGCACTGAGGAGGGCTCTCTCCTTGGCTGTTTCCGAGCAGTTGACGGCGGCATAATACACCGCCGTGCCCAGGTTGTAGAGGGTGCTGACTGCAGGGATCCACTCTACCACACTGTACACGCGTTCCTCATTTTTGTTTATGCAGCTCCTCTGGGGGCTGCGCTTTAATCGCTGACCTGAAGCAGCAGGGATTGAGCTAAACTCCCCTGCACCACATTGATGGATCCAACATTCAGAGCCTGAGGTGTCAGATGGCAGGATACGGCTGCCTTCCCTCAGCACTGCCTGGTACATGATACCCGGAGCGAGTGCCCCACTATTGGTCACACCCGCACACAGGACTCCCAGTCTCTCACAGCTGTTCACTGCCTCCTTCAGTCCACCTGTGCTTCCCTCCACAGTTGTCCCCACCAGCATGGTTCCACTGACCCTGGACCAACCACCACAGTGACCTTCCTGCTTGGTGGTTTCCTCTCCAACTGTCACCAGCTGCCTGATGTTGAACATCACAGCTTCTATGTGGCGCCCTGCTTGATCTCTCTCAGAAGACGATGTTGCTGGTGTAGATGCTGACTTACTAATCCTCCTCTCTATTAGACTCTGCACCTCCATCAGGAGCTCCTCCGTATCCGTCACTCCCAGTAAGTCGTACAAATTCAGCACCAGGGTCTGTGCCTCCTTTGGGCATTCTGCCACCACCAACACTGGCACTAGAGAGAGACCCAGTAGCTCTTGGGGAAACATAGAGGACAAAGGGTCGTCCACAGTACTGGCAAACAGAAGCTCCTTGCAGCTGATGTTCCCGTGAATGTGTAGACGATCATGAATCTGTCCCTGAAGCTTTGCCCTAAGGCCTGATATCACATGTTGAGCAGACTGTACTCTCTTCTCGTCATTCACAATCACTATTACAGGGTCATTTTCTTTGGCAGATGAGAGTCTGAGCTGGGGACGGGAGCCAAGGAAAGTCTGTTGACCCTGTTTGTCAGTTTCCTTCACCTCTCCATTGACATCAGGGTTCAGAACCAGAGGATTCCTCTGAGTGAGAGGAGGTGTAGCCTTGCACAAACCTTGTTCATTCAGCAGGAGCTGGATCACAATCATCCATTTCAACTTCATGAACATCGTTCCACCTTTGCTGGGTGTCTTTTCCAAAACCAACACTAAATTATATAGAAACACATGCACACATCACAAAATAAGTCAGTGTATGTAATTAATAAATTCTGACTTTAAAAACACAGCATTTATTCTTACTTTAGTCATAAAGTCTTAACTGGTTGTGGTCCAGTTTGCAGTTGCATCTACAGTTGTAATCAAAATTATTCAACCTCCACTGCATTTTAGTTGTACTGCCAAAATTTAAAAAAAAATTCAGGTGTTTGGAATAAACAAATTACACAAAAGCAGTTTAAATTGTTAAATATAACTAAAATTACAAGGATTATCCAAATTCAGCAATAAATCCTACTTTCAATGACTCCTGCGGTCACAAAATTATTCAACCCCCTGAGTAGAATTTCTTATCGGAGCACCTATTTACAAATCACATGGTGCCTGAAGGGTTTCACTAGTTGCATCATCTATGTTTGTGATAGATCACCTCAAATACCTGGATTGTTGACAGTGACGTTTGATTGCATTTTTGAAATATGACTAAGTCAAAAGAATTGTCCAAAATGTTCAGCAAAGCAATCATTTCCTTGTACAAACAAGGAAAATTATACAAAAAAGATAGCAAAGGCACTGAATGTGAGATACAGTTTGAAGCATAGTTTGCATGTTTTAAGTTAAAGAAACGGTGGTTCCACTACTGTACCTGGACGTAGCAGAAGGAGGAAGCTATCAACACCTGCTCCCAGATTCCTGAAGAGGCAGGTGGTCAAAAACCCTCAACTGACTGCAAAAAACCTGCAGCAGGACTTGTGGCAGCAGGCACTGAGGTTTCAGTTTCCACAGTAAGGAGCATACTAAACTCTGAAGTTTATTGCAAACAGCTTCTCGTTTGTCCATGTTGCCAATAAACCTAACTTGCAGTGGGGGTTGAATAATTTTGATTGCAACTGTATTTGAAATCAGTTGTTTTCAAAACATTTTGTAGTGACCTAATAATATAATGGTCCAGTATGTAATATTTTGGAGCGTGTCTTGGCAGAAATTAATACAACCTGAAAGTATGTTTGTATAGTCATGTATAATAAGTGAAACTAAAAATACTTTTCTGCATTCATAGCTTGAGAATGTGCCTTACATACTGTATGTACTTAAGGGAAGGTCCCTGCTTTACTGAGGCTACCATGCTGCGGCACCATCTTTCTACAGAAATCCGAATGGACAAACTAGCCATATTGTGAGTCCTCAGTTTCTTACACTTTGCAGTCTTACTATTATAATTTCACTAATTGCCGCATACTGAAATTTAAGCAATCTGCCTCAAAAATAAAAAAAAGTTTACAGGAGAATTGGACCGATACAGATACCTTAAAATCCCGAGCAACAACATTCATAAACTATAAAGAGTAAAGAGTAAAGAACAAGTGCAGCACTAATCCAATCCAATATTAATGGATATTATTAATGCACTAAAATAAAGAAGAAAGAGTGATGTAGCCCAATGTGGAGCCTTGGCAATGAGCTGGAACAGTTGTGTACATTTTTATGCACTGACTGCAACTGCAATGAAATGAAATGCTGTTCTGTCCTGATCTTTACTTTGATTTCTGACAGCTGATTGTTATCACCTACCTTATAATAATCTGATGTGGAGTCCCTGAATCTAGGGAGTCGAAGTGCAACCAGGATGGCTTCAGAATATAGTAACATTTTCATCTACAACCCCCGCCTTCTCCCCGGCCCCCTTTTTGTACTCACTACATGCATAGCGATCTTCTTTCTCTTTGCCTCCAATGAGAGTCTCCTTTTGGAAATGACATCCCACAGCCCTCCCACTGTCCTCTGTCTCATCTGCCTTTCAGCAGCCTCCTCTTGTTGGCCTCTTAGCTCAAGCGAGAGATCAGGGCTTGAATATTGATTCACGTGGGGAAAGTCCATGTGTTCTGAAGCAGATTTATTTGTCTGCCCTGCTACCCAAAGCCCCCCCACACTCATCTGACACACAAATTCACACAGCTATCCTTTGAAGGACTTACACTGACTTCCATTAATTCTGCGGGACTAACCAAAGTATTAATGCTTAATTAGTGTTAATGCTTAACTCTAACTTTAACCAAATGACAATTCAAAACTAAGAGTTCTACTCTTAACCAGTTCCTCAAAAATGAGGTTCTGCCTCATTAGGCCCAGGTTTTGGTCTTCATGAGGACTACTGGCCCTATAAGGTCAGTGTTTATTCCAGAAAAAATCTTGAAGAGGTAACTTTAAGAGCGAATTCTTATCTTTGGCTTCTTTAATCTTTAGATTAATAATTTTCCACAAACCTGTAACTCCTTATTGACCAGCTATAACTTGCAAACCTTTACTCTATATATTCCTACTTTAAGGCCTCTGTGTAAGCCTGTTTTCCACAAATTCTCCATAAAAGGTCAGAATGCATGCTCTCCCATGTGCTATATCATTGTTGTTCCTAAATCCGCTGAGAGCAAGGGACGATAAGACAGTGGAATGCAGTCCTCCCCAAGGTTGTCCCATGGGAATAGGATAGGACGGCACCTGGCATCTTGACCTGTGCCTTGCCTCAAAGATGTGCTAGTTATATACCATAACTCTAAACTTTGCTGGCAGAATGAGAGAGAATGCCTAACTGTTAACATCTCATTGTTCATGTTTGACATTATCTCTGTTCAAAACTAAAATAAAAAAAAATCCATTTTAAAACCAAGAAGTGTAAGTAGGCCCAGTTTATCACAAGCAGTTTTTCTTGTCACTGTTGTAATGTTGGACCAAATGCCTGACAGCAGTGCAGGTGCAGAAAAAGAGGGAAAAAAATATCCAAATTGAAGTTCACAAGTTCAGAAAATCTAGTTGATTTCAAACTAATAATCTCAAAACATAAGGCACAAAGGAAATGCCAACACAACTTAAACATTTCCAAAAACATGGAGAACAGGGCATGAGGCAATAAACAGAAGCAAAACAGGCAACCCCACAGAGAACAGACAGAAACTGTGATGATATATTTCAAGGTTGTGAATGAACCCAAAAATAAACAGATCTCGAGTCACAGAAAAGGGTTAAAACTAGGTTTATTTACAAAAAATAGAACTAAGGATGAGTCAAAGAAAAAAACAAACTAAAGGCGAGGAGACTGGCCGGCTGGCTGGGCAGGAGATCTCCGCAAAGGGACACTGTGTTTAACCAAATGGTGAGTGAACTGAGCCGAGAGTTACCACATGGCATAACAAGACGTGCTGACACCTGTCGCAGGAGAGACCAGGGTTTAAGAAGAGACAGGCGCAGGGATTGGAGGCTCTGCCCGGCTGCCCAGTCAATCTCCTGAAACACAAGAACAAAAAGTGCTGCACAGGAAATACTGGTGAGTGACAAAATAACAGACAGGAAGTTGGACCCTGACAGAAACAACAGCATTTATAGGAAGAAAGAGACAACTAGACAAAACTGAAGGTAATTAGGGCAGGGCAGGTTATCACAAGGGTGTGACAGCAGACAAATGACCAAGTAACATGGACAAACCAAAGAGGAAGTGTCAAAATAAAACCAAAAATCAGCAAAGACTGTGGGAGGAACATACTGTAGGTGGTCTTCAAACATTTTCTCGTTCTGGTTAGGTATAAAAGGGTGGTGAAAGAAAGTTGAGCAGTTAGTTGAGCATGTATGAGAGAATGAGAATTAACTGTTGTTGTTTTGTTTGTTGCTTTTTAACATTTTTATTTTCATCTTTTGGTTATTCTTGTTGATATTCTCGGTTATTCAATTAATTGTACAGGCTAGGCAAAAATTATTTATTTAGAAGGGATAGTGCATGTTACTGAACTATTATAGCCTTTGTTGTCCCCAAAGATGTTATCATCCATGTACACGTGTCAACAGCAGCTCAGCCCATCCACACATAAGCCTTGAGCATCACCCTTTTTTTTTTTTGGTCAGATATTTTAAAAAAATGTATGTTGATTTTTCTTTTCTGAAAAAACTATAGAAATCAAGATAAAAATTAAAATGAGGGGCCAAAGTCAGAAACCTCCGCTTGTTTCCACTGACTGTGCACTCTCTCCTTCTCTCTCATTGGTAAGTGGGGCACAGCTCTGCCCCCTGCTGGAGAAGTTGAACCACTGCTGAAAAGAGATCTGACCAGCAGATGACCTCAGCTGCAAACAGCAAGCAGCAAGACAACACAGCACAACCTGGGCTGTTACCACCACGAACGTCATCAGGCTTAAGTTAACACAATTCTCGATCTTCTGTCCGTACTCATCATCTGTTATACCTAAGGAGTCTTGATATAAGGAAGCAACGGTGGCCCTGAAGTGCAAAGTCACCACCACAAATGGGAAAACACAACATCAAATAACATAACACAAGTATCTCATACTAATGACTTAGCATCTCATAATTATGATTTGGGTATGCTTCCTTTTTTAAAAAAAAGTGGCATGAACTGGCTTCTATATACAGTAAATGAAAAAAAGAGCAATCTTGTTTTTCCTTTTGCGTCACTCATTTCATCGACTTTTCATCCGTCCACTCACTTGAGCTTCTTAAATATCCCTGGTGCACACTAAGTGAGACTGTGCAAGTCTGTCTCGAATCAGCCTCAACTAGACACAGCAGGGGCCTGTTGCACGGAGGTAGAATTAAGATATCCAGGATATGTAGAGAAAGTGGGCCTTAACCTAAGCTCCTATTCATCCTGGTTTAGTCTGCTGCATTAAGTCAAGCCAGACTGAGAAGGCACAGTTGGGTCAAGCCAAGTGTAACTTATCCTGGTAAGTGCACATTAATGGATCTTTGAAGTCGACCTTGAGGTCGATCCCAGATTTACTGATGCAGAAATGGAGAAGATGTGTGAAACATTATATAACTTAAAACAGGTGTTACAGCCACTTCAGAGAAACATCAGAGAAAAAGCCTCGCTGAACTGTGTAAAAGGTATAAGAACAACTGCTTTATACTGCTCTGTACCGTAAACTGAGGGTGGTTTGATGTGGATCTTTGTTCAGTCCAGTGACGGATCACACAAGAGAAAACTGTACCACAACATGCATTTTCGTCCTGGGAATATGCATGGGAAGGGAATGTTTTTTGTGAAATTAATGATCAATATTGTTATAATATTGTAATATTGTATTAAAACCAACTTGATATCCAGAGATGAGTTCAGGCTCCATGTTGGAAATGCTGAAATTTGGATACCATAATAATAGATAATAAATAGACCTCCGGTAGGTACTTGTCCTGAAACAGTGCATCTAATTATCAGAGCTTCATCATCAAAAACACTATTGTGACAAAAACACAGATGACATGAATCAGTATTTTATGTTATTGCCCTCATCAATGACACATCAGTCTTCATGAAGTCATATACATGTAAGAGTAATAATGACTATCGGAATTAAAATAACATTGAATCACAATATAATCTGTTCCAAAACAGAGCTTAACCTAGTTCGACTTGTGTTTATACTGCAGTCTAGACTCAACATGCCCTCAACACTATACAGTATGTGCTTATAGACAGTTTTGTGATTAGTCAGGATTTTGTGGGAAATTTGCTGTTTGCAATTCTCTGGATGGTGATATACCAGTGTTAAGTAATAAACATTTCCAATTTGAACGAGCAACAGGCCTGCACTGAGAAAACAAGGCCATACGTGTGATGATACTCTGATGATACTGAGGATACTGATGATAGCTGATACTGCTGCTGCATCCAGACACCTCTGAAGGAGAAGACATGCTCTGGAGTTATATAACGATCTGTTCACCAGACAGTTTGTGTTCTGAAAACACAAGTTGATTGGTTATATAAATATTGTTTCTGGCAGTTACGCTGTTGCAACAATGCTGTTGGTCATACTGGTTTGTGGGTAAATGCAGCTGGATGTTATTCATACATTATGTTCACACTGCAAACAAAGTTCTCCGTGGAGCGATTGTTGATTTGTGCTGTCCAATCAGCAATGATCCTTGCTGACCACAGGTTCCTACCAGAGATGGGAGGAACCTACTGTAAGTCACACATATGCAAGTCTCAAGTCAACCTTCAAGTCTCAAGCAAGTGCAAAGTCATTCTTGCAAGAATCAAGCACGTCAAGTCAGAGTTCAGGTCAAGCAAGTTACAAGACATATGAATATAGAAGATATTTCACACTTAAATACATTAAAAAGACATTTTGAACTTTTAAACATTTTGATTCAGTGAATTGAGAGATTGAAGGTTGATCTGAGTCAAAAGTGGCTTCGGTACAAATGTTAAACAGTGTACAAATGTTTGTTATTTTTGTTCATGTTTAGTTAATTGCATTTCTGTTTTGTTATTCGTGTTCATTTATTTGTGTTTACTCATGGTGTTTTCCTTTTTGTGGTGGTGATACGCACTTCAGGGCCACCGCAGGGACCCAGCCCCCAGAGTACAATCAAAAACCACCACAATGTGTTAACACAACTTGACTGCTCTTCACACACACATAGTATAATTAACCATTAGAGTATTAGCTCATTTGGTGAGTCACCAACATGATTCACCATCTCACTGATAGTCCCACTGCAATTATCATGTCCAAGTCTGTTGTATATGAATAAAAAAAAGAAAGAAAGGACATCACATCATTGTAGTGTCTTACATTTGCAGGATGCACTTTCCAACTTCTTTAAGTATTATATGTACCTACTTATGTGAGTGGTATGTTGTTCTCCTGATGGAGTCAAACGTTAGATCAGCAGTTTCTAAAATACAACCCATTCTGATCCTCACTTGAAACTGTGGGTGACAGAAGCATTTGTAATTGGACAGCAGAGGGTCCAATGGTCCTCACCCAGAACATTTTTAATTTAGTCAGTGCAATTCTGATGAATTTTACCTGGTTGTTTTACACCTACTTTTACCTACAGAAGTAAGCAAAAACAAACAATTGAATAACTAATTCAGACAGATTCAATAAGTCCCCATTCATTTAAAGCCACTGTCATGGCCAAGACAGTGAAATTAATATGATTCAGTTTTGTTAATGATAGCCAATTACTATATTCGGGACCCAAAAAGGCAGACACAAAACCAGAAACGGAATTTAACAATTTACTGCAAAAGAACGAAAAACAAAAAACAAATGGCTAGGCAGTGGATAAACAGAGTCCAAAAACCAGGAAGGCTGGGCAGAGCAACAGCAGGCAAAAAAAACAGCAACTGATCTGGCAGACTGGAAATGGTGGCCATATACAAATAGAGCAGCTGGTGAGTGAGAGCTATCTGCAAGAAAACCAGGCAGAGAGAGACAGCCTCACCCAGCCTGCAAGGACAAGACAACCAAACACACCCACAAAGCGAACCAACCACATTCACTGCATATTTAACAGTGCATTTTTAATGATGCCTTTTAAATAGTAATGGCTTTCATAGTTCATACACCTGACAACAATGCACTCAAAATAAATATTGATTTCATTATACATTTTGGGTTTGCAGTTTGAAAGTGGATCAGGCCTGAGATGATTCACCCACAAGTAGTATATTTTCAAATAAATGAGATCATCCACATTACAATTTATTCATAACTGCCCAGCACCCTTCATCACTCACACTCCCTACATGCTGACCCTGCCTCTGACTCACTCTCAGTCTCAGAGAAACAGATGGGGACCAAATCAAATTCACCTTAGGGCTATGTAGAGGCTTGGACCAGCCCTGCTGTATCGTAATCATACATTAAACAATCAACTCTGGTCGTTTTCATTAACAAGTGTGTTAACTTATTGGAAATTTTGTGGAGGAACATGCAATTGTGCCCTTGTTGGTGAGTAACACTCTGACTGCGTCAGATACTGTGTACGTTTTTGTACGCACCATTATCATGCTACGCTGACAACATACCGTCCGGTCAATATGATCATAAACAAATGTGAAAGGTGTTAAAATAACTGTGAAATATTATACTGCACACATTCTGTTTTGTTAAACATTGTACTGCACTCACATTCTACTTCAAGGACACAGAGCAATGGAATCTTCTAATTGAGAGACACTGTTCTTGCTCTCATCACTCCCGCACAGATAAGACACTGTCCTTGTTCTCATCACTCCAGCACACTCTTTGATAACTACAAACCAACTTTATTATAACAACTCCATATATGGGCAGTCGGGAGTGGCGATGGCAACACATATATTCCTTTACTGTTCTTTGTTCTGGGTCTGTTTGCCCTGACTCCTAGAGAGGGAGACACGATCCCATTGAGGTGACCTGTCTGTCGGACCACAGAGATCTCTGTAAGTTTGTGCACAAATAAATTGTATCTGTTGAAACTTTCATTCCATTGTTGTGCTTTGGAGTCTCTAATATTAACCAAAGGTTTTTCCTGTTTATCTCTGATCACGCACCAACGGGCGGTTGGGCCCGCGGGTCCTGGATGACCCCAAAACCCAACAAAGGTGAGCTGATCAGGTGTGTTTTTGTTCATATTATTTTTTTGTATATTTTAAATGTAGAATATTTTGTTTTATATTTCATGTGTCACATTGCTATTGGTATAGGTAAATCAATAAAAAAAACAATGAGTAAATTCTATTTGTTTAGATAATTTGAAAAAAAAAATACTGAAATATGGCATTTTAAAATATACATAATGCAAGAGCACAAGTGTATAGACCTGAATGAACTATACCTGTGTGTGTCCACATATGTGATATGACTGTAATCAAAGCATATTTATAGCTGTCTGCTCATGGATCTGCAGGGACCTTATTATTTTTTTGCCAGGTGCCATTATTTTTGTTTTTGCTGCTGCAAGTGTCTTACTTCACAAGATGTAAAACTGAATGACGTGCTTGTTGCCCCCAGAGGTTGCACTGCTTAACACACGTGAAGATGTTGGACATGGGCCACTGACATAATGACAATGGTGCTGTCACAATTGGATCGGATTTATCCTAATGACTAAGAAAGTGGTCTTGAAGCACGTGCCACCTAAAAACGAACATTCAAAGTCAAGTGTGCTTTTAAAAGGTTTGATCATAATATAACAGTAATACAATGTATACAAATTATATCTTACCCTCTAAACCACAGTGAACTAAATGACACCTGTTGGTTTGAGACAACAGGTGTTAAATGACACCTGTTGTCTCAAACCTTTATTTTGAAGTACTTCCTGTAAAAATCTGTGAGCACCAGTCTAACAGACTGCAATTGATGTTTTTTGACACAGAAGAAGGTGAAATCCGTGTTTCGCGACATTCAATGTTCCTAAGGTTACAATTTAGCATCTGGCTGGAATGGGTATTATTTTTGTTTTGTGTTTCTTAAATGACTATAATTTCTAAAAAGGAAGTGTCTGTGCTTTGTTTAGGTCACATTAAACTGTATGACTGTTTATGATTTATTGATTTTGTTTCATATTACCTGTCAGAGCTTACTTTATTTTCTTTATTTGTCCTTTAGCTCTTACGGTGTTCTCTGGAAGAAAAATAAGTGTAAAGGAGAGTGAACCTGTGTTTAAATAAAACCTTTAGGAAACGTCAGTACGCTTCACTATTATCTGGCTGGGGTTTGCTACAAAAGTCTTATAAAATGCAAATGCTGATGTACATGTGATTGTGAAACAGCACCAGAGTGAATGTACTTTGTCATTAAATTTAATGACAGTTACACAGAGAATCCAACATAAACCACAGTGACTTCTCTGGTGTAAAGCCATAAAAAGCTCATTTTACCTCTGACACACAGGATCGTGTTTCCATACAAAGGTTTCCAGGATGTTCATAAAGTGCACTTTATTGACACGAGCACCAAATAAGGTTAAACCAAATAGTTTCAAACCCCATTATTAAAATGTATCAACAGAGCAGTTCATTACAGGCTTGTATGACAGAAATTTAAGCAAAACTGTGCAGGATTTTTACCCTAATTTAACAGCTTTGCAGTCAGTGTGTCAGTTAAATGGCTACTTGCAGGGAGATCAGGGGTCTGTCTACACTCCCCCCCAAAACCAGCCTTGCAAGATCAGGGTCACCGATCCGGAGTCGTCAGGATCAGGAGGTCTCGCAAAGTCTCGGGTCTCTTCATGGCACTACACACACAAACACACACACACTAGCCAGGTACTGTCTATAAAGCAACAATAGCATTTAATTCATTATGGCAGAGCCAGCAAAAACTGTCGTCGGAGGAAACAACCGAGGAAGGGGCCACACACGAGTAAACATTGGCCCAGCCTTTTTCAAATGGCGGGAATTGAAACAATCAGTGTGCAAAATGTATTCCAACCTGGCGTTCGAGCTGTTGCAACTATCTTTGGGATAAACTCTCTGTGCTCTATGCATTTATGTGTATTTGGACTTTCTCGATGTTTGCTATCGGCGTGGACAGAGGCTCCACACAGCTTGGGTTTGCCGGCTGCATTGAATACTACTCCTTAGCAAGGAGTATATCTAAGTATAATCTAATATGAATAATAAATATTTATCCATTTGAGCAACTTAAGTTTTTTGTGCACTGATTGGAAGAGTTGAACATGAGGGCTCAATTTATCTCATTATCTACTTATTTCCTGGAGGAGACCGAGACACTGGTCATTGAATCAGAGAGTGTAGGAGTGCATTTGGCTCTCGGCCCCCAACCCATGAGCCAATGAGAGAGTGGACAGGACAGCAACACCCGCTGGACGCATCAGCTAATAACATTACACACTCAATTTGTCCTGGGACAGACATGTACACGCCCTCTGTTGAGAATAAATATATTTCAGCTGTATGAGATAATGTATATCTCACATCACAACAGCAGTCATGTGTTACTTAGTAAAAATATCACTTTACCCAGTAAAGAGTAGTGTAAGGGATAACAGTTTACAAAACAGTTATACAGTAATATTACAACTGAGTTATGCCGATTCACCAGATCAATCAGATTACACATGTACATGTGTCAGGAATTTCAGCATTACATCTTGGTAATCATCATTTTTGACATACAAATATTACAAATATTTTTGCTAATGGAAGCCAATAATATTTGTCCCTGCCAAGCTATTACTATTGTAGCTAGGAAGACGGATATATTATTTGAAATAAGATTACCATATTTTGAAATTATCACCATGTTATTACCACATAATTACCATACCATACTGCATTGTAGTATTGTGTAATTGCATTCAAATGTTGCCAGTTATTGAAGTATGTCATAAATAATGAACATAAAAAGGAATACTATAGGTTCAGAAAGAATATTTCATTGTCAAACTGGCCTCAGGCCAACAAACAGAACAAGTAAAACATATATTTGTATACTTCCACATGTACATTCACACACACGTACACACACACACCCATATATAAATCAGCGCGCACACATACAGTATATATAAACAGTTGGGTACATCAATATTTAGACATACATTTTCTAATTTTTCCTATGACTGAGAATCTTCACAGACATATATTTGTATACTTCCACATGTACATTCACACACACGTACACACACACACCCATATATAAATCAGCGCGCACACATACAGTATATATAAACAGTTGGGTACATCAATATTTAGACATACATTTTCTAATTTTTCCTCTGTACAGCACCACAGTGAATTGGAAATGGAACAATGAAGATGCGATTATTGTGGGCTCTAAGCTATAATTTGAGGGATTGAACCAAAGAATCAAATTCAACATTGAGGAATTATAAGCATTTTTATACATTATTGTCAATTTTTAGTAATAGGACAAACTCAAATCATGATACATGAAAGACATTTTCATATTTAAAAAAAAAACTTTTGCAGGCAATGACTGTCTGAAGTCTGGAACCCATGGACATCAAGAAGTGCTGAGTTTCCTCCCTGGATATGCTTTGTCAGGCTTTTACTGCAGCATTAAACCTTCAGTTGCTGTTTGTTTTCAGGTCTTTCTGCCTTCAGTTTAGTCTTCACCAACTGAAAAGCATGAGATCAGGTGACTGACGACCATTGAAGAAGATTCCATTTCATTACCTCAAAAGCTCCTTTGTTGCTTTTGCAGTATGTTTTGGGTCACTGTCCATTTGTAATGTGAAATGTTTTGCAGCGTTTGGCTGAATGTGAGCAGAGAGGATCATAATCCCGTCCATTTCAGCAGTCATCCTGCTACTTAACACTGCCTCCTCCATGTTTGGCTGATGACATGATGTGCTTTGGATCATGAGCTGTTTCTTTCCTTTTTCACTATTTTTTTTCCTATCATTCTGGTTCATCTTTGTTTTGTCTGTCCCGAAGATCTTTTTCCAGAACTCTGCAAGCTTTCTTCATCTACTTCCTCAATTGGCGGGTTGTTGTAAAAGGGTTTTTCTTCACCATCTGAAGAATTCTGCAATCATCCACTTGACTCATCTTCCCTGGTCTTCTGGTGTTTCTGCGTTCACCAGTTGATTCTCTCCTTTTAAGAATGAAACAAATTGTAGATTTGGCCATTCCTGATGTTTTTGCTATTTCTCTGATAGGTTGATTTTGTTTTAATACTTGCAATAACTGCAGACTGTTATAGTAGAAATAGTGAGGTAACAGGCCACACCTGGACATTAAACAGCTTTTTATTATTTGTACAATTAATTCAATTTCTGAGCCCCTGAAATGGATAGTAATGTTTAAAAAGGGTTATAATTCAAAAATTTGTGTGATTCTTTTGTTCAATCTGTCAAATTAAAGCTGATACTACCACACTTTCATCAACTCTTGATTGTTTTATTTTAAATTCATTGTGGTGGTGTACAGAGGCAAAATGACTAAATAAAAACACCCATACCTACACACATTTAAATCTAACCAGCACCAGCAACATTGCTTCAAATGCTTCAACGGTGAATATTTTTAATGATGCACCAGGTTAGAGAGACACACATACAATTTGCAGCATTTAGTTCTGTGAAAATCTCTTTCATATCCAAGCAATATTGGTATGGAAACCGAAATATCTCTAAATCAGTATCAAAACTAATCCAATCAAATTTGAAACTTGTGCATCGGATTCAAACCAACTGAGGAATCAGTAGTGACACCCAGACCTAATACATACAGTACAGTGCGTTTATCCTGAAGCTACTGAAGCAATTCATTTTGATTCATGAACATTGAAACCAAAGCTAAATCTAGGGGAAGAGTTGTGCCACCTTATTTCATTTGTATTGCCTGTGAATGAGTTTGCCCCGTTACAGTTATCTGTTGGTGAACGGTGGAAAGATGGAGAGGTTTCCAAATTCTCACTGAGCAATCTGATAAAGAGACAATATGTTTACAAGAATTAACTATTTTTGTTTTCCCGGGAATGATGCTCCTAAAACATGTGTGTGCTTGTGTGAGAGGTGGGTGTTTGGGTGGTGGGTGGAGCTTTAATTGGATCACAAATGAGCTCAAGAAGTATAATAATTGAGATGGAAGTGGAACACGCAGTTAACTGGCAAACAGGTCGCTGACCAAATCAAGATCTTTCATTGCTGTTAAAAGGTAAGACTTTTATGTGTTATTTTTGTCAAGTTTTCTGTTATGCATACCGAGCCGTAAGATCTGTGGACATTGTTAACTGCATAAATCACCCTGTCTCATTTATTCAGCCTTAGCTTTTGTTTAATTGTATTGTTTTTATTGTCTTAATTTTAGTTCTTAGTATTGTCTCTTCCCTTTGTGCACTTGGTTGTGTCTGCTCTTGAAATAAATGACTGTAATCATATTATTATGTTAAATAATGACATTGAGCTTTGAATAAATTAATCAATTGACTATCAGGGTCAACTTCCCTATAGATTCTTGTGGTGCTACATTACACAGGGTTTGTATTTATATAGTGTTTGTTCAAATACAGTACATTTAAAACCAATTGGGACAACAGTGTAGCACTTTGAGTTGTATTGCATTGTGTGAAAGGTATACCCGATGAGCTTAATCAGCATTGTGTGAACCTATCAGACAACAGTTTGAATGTATTAATAATAATAAAAATAAAATTTTATTTAATCGCCTTTCGGGACACTGTACATTAATTAATTAAAACATTGTACCAAAAAAAAAGCACTTTAAGTTTAAATGATTGACATTTTTTGATATTTGAAAGTTACATGCAACACCTTTAAGTGATTGAGCATTAAAGATAAAATTCAATGAAACCAAGGATGGTAGCTTTTATTATCTAGTTCCATGGTTCTCAAACTGTGGTACGTGTACCACCGGTGGTACGCATGCGTCCTCTGTTGGTACGCGGAGGAAAATTTAGAAATACTGTTCTACTGCATATACCAGGGTATGTGATAATGCTGATAATTTTTTTTTTTAAAATTACTTCAAGCTCAATATTTTTCCACAGGTGGCACTTGGTGTAAAAAGTTTGAGAACCATTGGTCTAGTCGATACTGTGGTTCAGTTTTCAAGGTCATGAGAGTGAATGTGAGTTTTAACACTAAACCTGTCATCAGGATCATGCCATTTCACCTCTCTGCAAACCACAGACACAGGAGCATTCTACCAGTGGCACAGTGATGCTTTAACTGTTCACCTAATGCAGGGGTGTCAAACTCATTTTAGTTCAGGGGCCACATACAGCGTCATTTAATCTCGAGTGTGTCGGACCAGTACAATAATAGCATAATAACCTATACACAACAAGAACTCCAAATGTTTCCCTTGGTTTTACTTTTAATTAAGTATCTCTTTACAAAACATATTGTGAACAATGTGAAACTTTGTGAGAGAAATACGTGCAATTTCAACAATATTATGCCTAAGTAAGTACCATTTACACATGTTATTCAGTGAATCATGGAGTCTCAGCCTGGTTACACGCACTTTCACTCTAAAGCGCGGCTTCTTATTTCAGTATGATGATGATGATGAGAACTCGATGCTGCTGCTGCAGTCCAACAACACTGATCGCGTTGGTCATCCTGCTCCTATCGCCTGTAAGGTGTTGGGATATAGAGGACACCTATAAATCACAGTCAGAGGTATGACGCGCATGTACACCTACAAAGAAAAGAGAGTTAGAGTCACATTCATACACCTGTTCATACACAGTAGCTCACATCTCATCTTTCAGGCAAAGCTGAATTGCTGTGTCAGTAAAGGCGTTGGGTTGAAGAGGTTTGATGACATCGACTATGACAGCTTTGTCAGTCTGATGGGAAGAAGGAGCGCTGCTCAACCAAACAGTGAGTAGTGTGTTGCTTATAAAATGCCCATTATAACATAATGATGGGATAAATCACTGTTATATATTTAATCTTTTATTAAATTCTTTATGATCATCTCATGCAGGACACATGGACCATATCCTTGCTGATCTGCTGCGGGGGAGAACAAGTGCGTGACTGAAAGCAGCTCGTACAGTATTTCATACGTTAGACAATTTCACTGTTTTAATTTACTCAGCGGCTATATACGCATACGATAAGCATACTCTTGAAGCATACACTTACTGGCAGCTCGTTTGGGTAAACCAGTTACACT
Source organism: Brachirus orientalis (assembly GCA_016785285.1). Classification (NCBI taxonomy): domain Eukaryota; kingdom Metazoa; phylum Chordata; class Actinopteri; order Pleuronectiformes; family Soleidae; genus Brachirus; species Brachirus orientalis. The sequence goes on from JAFBJR010000060.1 coordinate 4,104,761, forward strand.
GTTAAGACTTAAATTAAATCATCAGAATGGTGGAAAAAAATGTCATTGTGGTATATTTGTCAGACACACAAGTTTGCACAGCTATTCTTCTTGGGACACTGCATTGACTTCCATTCATTTGAACAGCCTAAACAAAGCATTATCCGTAACCCTACAAATACAAATCTTAGAAATGAGGTTCTGCCTCATTAGGACCAGGTTTTGGTCTCTATGGGGCACTACTGGTCCTGACAAGGTCAGTGTTTATGCCGCAAAAAGGTGCTAAAGAGGTAACAAATACAAGTACACACATACAGAAACACATCTGCAGAGCATATGAGGTTCAGTGAAAATTAAGATGTGTTGAATCTCTCTGCCTACCACTCATCGCAGAGCGAGAGGGGTATTTATGTTAATGCATAGGTTAACACCTGTTGCACAATAAAGAACCACACGAGCTCAAAACCTCCTCACCCGGTCCTTGATGTTATTCTGAGGACAGTTACAGAAGAATGCTGCCTGACATCCTGAAAGGCCTGCTAGGATTATAGTCAGGTGATTCTGTGCAGACAATGGAGTGATTTTATAACGGTAGATAAAGTATGTGCGTGTTAAAAGTCTGCCTGCTGCGCTCTGGATAAATTGGCCTAGAAATAATCCTGTTCATAGAGCATTACAGTAACCTAATCTATTTGAAATGAATGCACAAAATAGGTAATGGTAAAACAGGTAAAGCTATGACATCACTCTGTATATAACAGTAAGTCCAAGTTCCTGACCTGAATGCTTCTGTTTGCTTTGGTGGGAAGTTCTTGTACTGAAACAACAGTCAAACAGCTGAAGATTAAATTTGAAACTGTTTTGTCGTTCTTCACAACAGGAAGGACTTTGCAGAAAAGCAGAGGCTGACATATTGAGCTGGGGAGGAAGAGGTAAGAAAACATCAACTCCTAAATGTTAATGACAAGTTATTTACTGCCACAACTTTTGACCAAGCCCTTTTCTTTTCAACTCAGGTTGTGATAGAGACGTCACTCCAGTTCCATCAGTCTCTCACTGATGATTATTATTTAACCAGAGAGTTGGCACAGGGTCATATTTATCAAGCTGCCCTTTCGCTGTTGCCAAGTTACATTCTGATAATACAAAGTAAACGAGTCATGACTACAATAAAATATGCATTTATTTTTGTGATTTATCAGCCTGTACAGAAAACATCCCACTACAGTTGTGTGCTCAAATACTCACAACAGAGCATTGACCCAACTCTGATGCCAGTACAAACACAATTCAAATATAAATACGCAAATGTACACACCTGTCCCTTTCAAATAATATACATGTTAGAAAATATTGTCGCGGATGAATTTGCTGTCACCAAGACTCACATGGGGCCACCAAAAAAATAAGTGACCCACTGATGGTAATGGGTCTCTTATTATTTCCTTTCCTGCGAAAAGAGATTCGTTATCTAACTTGAAAACAAAAGTGTGTATGAACTGAACAATAAAACTGACCTGGCTCAAGTAAGCTCCTAACACTGAGAATTAAAAGGATAAAGCAGTTAAAAAGTAAAACAGCACTTTTATAACACTCAATTCCTTTTATTGTATTTGGAACTTATGTTATCTTTACGTTTAACTACAAAGGGGAAAAAAAAAAAACTGGTACAGCATAATACTTTCAAATATATGCAACATTCCAACTAGATAGTAAACAGTCTGGCCTGCTTAGGATTTGAAAAAGACACAATGCTGCTGAAAATACATTTGTACAAAAGAAAAAGAAAAACCTTGGTCAACAATGAACAAGTAATCCCAAAGGCCATATTCATTACATTGGAAGGATTCAATTAAATCAATCTGAAAGTATCAGTCTCCTCATGGTTAACATCACAGTGCAAGTCATGTGTACAGCTGTAGGCTCACACAATCTCAGTTTACAAGGCACAAACTATGGGTCTGCTGTGAGAGGAAGCAGTAGAGTGACATGTGTATACTTGAGGTGGTCTCAGACAGAAAACCAAGCGCCATGGAATCGTAGGAAAGAAAGGTGTTTGACTGATGGACAGGTCTGTTGTTCTGCTGGTTTTATAAGTTAATTGCACCCAGTCAGGAGCACCAAGTGTACTGTTGCAAACGTATTTCAGCTATGGAAAAGCTGCCGCCCCTTCCCCCCAAAAAAATGTTAACATGGATTGTTTTAAAAGTCCAGTGTGTTCAAAGCCATGCTCCCACAGAGGGGAACAGTTCCATTTTTTTGCATTTTCATTACAAAAGTACCAAAATAACCAGCCCCAACCATCCCATTTTTGGCACCCTTCCTTTGGGGGTAACAGTAAAATTGTATGGTATAGTCCGGGTGGAGCTAGACTGACTCCATCCACGACAGTTGGCTGATTGAGCAACAGAAAAACATTAACTCCATTGCAACCTGTGTTTTTTTCAACTCCTGCAGTCTATTCCCAGACAAAGCTTGACGTCTAGTTGAAACAAACCAACCCTAACCCAGGTAAAAAAAAAAGAGTTGCTGGATGTCCTCCATTGTTGTTCGTTGTGTCAAGATTTATGTCATTGCACCGCTAGGACGTCACACTACGTATCTTGCTGATGCGGGCATAGAGCACAGCCCATACCCCACCTACCAATTAAAAACAAGCCTGACCCAAGGCTTTATCATTCCAAACTGTACCATACTGTACCAAACCAAACATGAGGGACACAGCATAAGGTGGGTTAACTACCCATTAGTATGTTTGCATAAGTGTATAACTGCTTTAAAATAAAATACCATTAGGTTTTTACAGCCTTAGAATGACATTTTTTTTGCACTTGGACAAGGCAGCCATCTTGTGCAGCCATGTTTCTACAGCAGCCTGAACAGGCGTGTTTTGCATGATGAGGCTGAATGATGGGGAATGGTGTCTGATGCATCTTCATTTTCTTTCTTCTCCTCAGCTGAAGTTGTGTCAGCAAGGATGGATCAGATCAAGGATTGTGATAGCCAAAACACTCACAAATAATGACTCATCTGCCCTCAGCCTGGTCATCTCACAGGGATAACTCAAGTTGGCTCAACTATCTAAAGTTTTTTTGTTTTTTTTAAAAAAAGAGGGGACATGATGACTATTAATCTTAAGCATCATGGTTACGATGCATCTGTATTAGCCTATACAGTTTTCTTTGAACTAAAATTGTTGACTAAGAAAATGTGCACATTAATAATAAAGAAAACTAATAATGTTACAGAAACATCAGCATTGAGTATGTGAAAACTAAATATAAATTAAATGCACTGGAATAATTAAAAATAATTGCACTGGAATATTAAAACAAATAAAATTGATCTTTTTCAACACTGACTATGGATGTAATGTTACAACCAGTCAAGTGTAAAAGAAAATAATTTGGATTAAGACTGAATCATGTTTGGTCTTCAGAAGACTAACTCAGAAACTGGATTATCGTCATAGTTATCAGAACCCTACATCCCAACAACATGTGGCCATGTTCAGATTTCAATCTGGAAATGGTCACTTCAACGTTTTTCAGTTCAAGACACATAACTGGGTGTCATCAACAGACACATTGTTCTCTCTGTGTGAAAAGAAGACATACCATGGTCATTCCGGTTATGGTGATACTGTGGCAATAAAGAAAAGGGACAGGACAAAACGTTGGTGAAATTAAAATTAACTTCCTCTGGAAAAATAATTGTTTCTATGGATTGAGAAGGTGCTTTAGTTACTTTGAAAATTCACAACCTACACAAAGCTCAACTTTTTAAGAAAACAGCTGTGAAAACCAAACCATCAAACTTCCTTTAAAATGTAAATATAAGTCATTGAAGTCATGCCTCTTAGTTTTGCAGTCGCTGCTGGAAATAGTCATCAGTGTTTCAGCTCATTCTGTAGAGGTGCACTTTACATGGAGATGCTTCAGATTAAAGTGAACTTATTTTTCAACTTATGTAAAAAATATGAGCCAAGATTAATTTTATGAATAAGGAAAAATTAAAAAACAAACCACCTCTTCCTCATGACGAAGATTCCTTCCCACACCCACAGTCTTACTGTTTGTCCACTGATGAACCCGCTGCAGGAGGTTGATCATGCCCCTCCTCTTCAACTTTCACCGGAGAAATCAAATGTTTTTGTCCTTCTGCTCCATCAAGGGGAACTGACTTCTCATTTCTGTTGACCGGTGGCTGGTAACGGTATGTGTAGCCAAAGGCACGCAGATGATAAGTATAGTACTCCAATAAATACATATGTAAATCATCTATGTAGTGAAAAGACACAGACACGTCTGAGCAGCAGTTTGGTCCCTGAAAGAGACGAACATAAGAGTTAGTGGAGGCAGTCATGTTTTCAACTTACATGAAACAAAACTAACACAATAAAATATTAAAAACATTTTGACTAGTTTGCATCTAAAGAAAGCCCTAACCTAAATAACTTAGATATTTGTGTAGTGAGTATTACCCAAGTGTTGTCTGAATGAAGCCACACAGTCAAAATTTCTTTTCTCTCTCTTCTGATTCAACTGGAAATATTTTCTCCAGGGCATGTGTGTCTCAGTAATAATTTGAAAATGCTAAAAAGCATCAACCTGAACAACCAGTCCTTAAGTGACTGGAATCCAGTTTCTATAGAACTGATTAACCAGTTTTACAGCAAACAGGGCAAAAGGAGATAATATGTGACACTCTAAGTTGAAAAACATCTAACTGTCATTCTAGTCAAATTCATTTGGTAACAGTGGGTGTTTTGAAATTAACCAATCAATAAACCATATTATAATTAAATACTGGTAATGCTGAAGTTGCTTCACTTGCCTCTGAGATGGGGTAGTAGCAGTAGCTCCAATACCAAAAGCTCTTGGGGAACGTGGTTGTGAGGTGCTGCTCAGGAACAAAGGGGTGAAATGTTTCCCTGTGATTAGTGTCTCGAGAGTCTCCTGCCTGCACCCCAACTTTCTCCATGCACTGCCCCATTGCAAGGTCCTCTACAGAGCTAGTGTGAGTGCACTGTTTGTTTTTAAAACCTTCTACAAACCGCCGTAGAGCTTCTTTGCTCAGTACATAACCTGCTCCTCCACTCATGTAGCCCTGCTTGACATAGGGTTTAAATCTTCTGCCAAAGTAAATTGGCTCTTCTGGCGTATGGTTGGCAAGAACCAATCGCAAGTTGTCTACAATAACATAGGTGTCATCATCTGCCTTTAGGAACCAATCTGCCTCATGACCGTGATGCTCATAGACATAATGGAAGGCCCGGATTGTTTTCCAATACAGCTGATCCCGACCTTCTGTGGTACTTAAACCCACAGTGGGGAAGTCGGGGTTATCCAAAGAGCTCATGAAGAGCAAAACATTGCAGTGACGACTCCATGTTAACTTCACATGCTGAGCCCTTTTCTCCAAGTTCTGGGGTGAAGTCATCACCCAGCAAAGAATGCGGATCTTTTTGTATAGATCATCAGCAATGCTACTGTCCTCACCTGGTGAAGAGATGTAAACATAAACTTTACATTTACACCGTAAACAGCATTTTCATTTAATTTTTCAACAGATTTTTTTATTATACCAACTACAAAAAAACACAAAGGTGATTTTTATAAAGAGGCAAGCAGCAAATGTTATTGTCATGGCGCTGGTCAAGGATCATCTAATCAAAAAAGTGCATTTAGCATATAAATACACACACAGTATTGAGCTAAAGTCTTAGGCCATCATTCGATCTGTTATGACAATACCCTAGTTTAATTATTGCTTAACCAACTTATTTAAACACATCCAGAAAATACAGGAAATATTTAAAAAATACTATATAATAACTTTTTCAGCATTACATACACATGTTGTTTTAGTTAAATTCAATTACAGCTTGCAAATATAGTTATATCATAGCAATCAAATCAATGATCATAGAATTTGTATATAAAGAGTATACTGTATATAAAGAGTCCTATATATTTCTTTTTCTCATGTTGCACCACCATATTTTTAATACACAAACTTAACACCTTTTGAGTTTTAATGATAAATCATAGCTACGACAGGTAGCTGCAACATGGAGAAGCTAAATCCGCCTCACACTACCTTCAGTGGTGATAGAAATCTATGCCGGGCCCAATCAACTTGCGGCTCGTTGGCCGATTGTGGGACATTTAGTGATGCAACACAGCTATGTCAACATGTGAAATTTTCTGAAGGGAAATATTTTCACAAAGATATACTGGAATTAACAGCTTAGGTGGGATGAAGAACAAGAAAGCTACTTTTCAGAACATTTTCAGTTGCCTCATTTATTGCGAAATAGCAAAACAATGTGCAGCTTCAGTTAGATACACTTGCATTTAGTTACTTGGCAGACACTTTTATCCAAAGTGACTTACAAATGATCAGCGTCATGAAACTTACCGTCCCTCAACACTTGGTGGTTTTCAGGGTGCTCTCACTAATGCTTACTTTTGTTACATGTTAGGAAACCTAGGTAATGTTACCTGGGTATTTTTTTGGTTTGTTTTTTATGTTTTACTGTAGTTTTTATAAAATTTTAACATTATTTTGAAGGTTGGAGCTGGAACTGTGGGTTACTATGAGACCAGCTTTCAAAGACACACTGTCCCAAGAGGTACAAGTTAGTTAGGTTAAAATCTGTACACCATGTTAAGCTTTAATGAAAAGGGTGACGGCCATGTCCTTAATTAATGAGTAACACAAGCATAAGGAGTGGGCACAATCAACTGCTGGACTTGTTGCTAACATATCGCCTACCTATGTGATGAGGGTGCTTCAGGTTGAAAAGTGCAGACCTCTCCTTTTTCCATATTTTTACTTCCTCCTCAGTCAGATGTTGGTCGTCACTGTGTTTGGAAAGGCCGATGGCTTGTGGAAACGTCCGAGTTCTCTCAAACTGCATCTGCTGCAAAAACACGTGCAGCATAAATGTTCCGACCACAAAACCCGCATAGAAGAAGAATCTGGATCCGGGGGACTTCATGCTGGATCAGGTGGCGTCTCGCCGTCACTGGTTTAACTTGACAGGTGCTAAATAAGAGAGAGAAGTAAAAACATGGCCAACAAATATCACTCCCAAGCGTCTCTTTACAGAGGTGCGTGTTACATTCTGCTGTATGAAACGTCAAAGTACAACTGTCACTCCCCGTTCAAGGTGTGGTTTACCTACTAACGGTGTCGCAGCCATCACAGCAACTTCATTATCCCACGGCTACTTCGTCATATGGTACAGGGAGTCGTCAGCTTTGAAAAACCAAACACCGAGTCATTTGCGCCGATGTTTAAGTCTAAAACGTAACTTAGCCCAGTTAGCCTGTTGCTAACATTTACTGTGGCAAAAAACGAGTAAGCTACCCAAAACACAAACTAAAAAAATACCCTGTGGGACGACAACAGCTGAAATACTCTGATGGCATGGGTGTTGGGCACGAAGCATTAGCTGACTTGAGAGTCCATCATTTCATCGTCGCTGCTAACGTTAACTTCAGTGCTAAGTTAGCGAGGGTCTCCTTCCTCTTCGTAACAGGAACGCCAACTTTCCTAAATCGGCTGGAATAAACGACACGTTTGTCGACTACGACGAGTCAGATGGCTATTTAAATATGATTCCGTTCAGTGTGACACTTCAATGTGAAACTAAATTCACGCCGCGTCAAAAACATCTAAGTTACTAGCCCTTTTAAAAATTTTCGGTGAGGCATTTCCGGTGAGGCATTTAAAAAAATAAAAGAACTGCGTTTGTACAAAATAATGTCTACATGGTAGTTTTAGAGGTGCTAACTTTACAGAACAATTAATTTTCTAATGGTGTTTTAACATTACACATTTTTTTCTTCTCAGGAACTTTATAAATGCTGCTTGATAATACCGTTAAACCACAATAAAACATAAATTTTACATCACAGTAGTTTTTGACGACCTGTTTCATTTCATTTTTACTTTTACTTTTATTTTTATTTAATAGACAGACAAACTGGTTGCACTGGTTCACTGGTTTCTGAAAATGTGCATTGGTCTTATAAAACCAATATAAGACCAATGTATATATATATATATATGTGTGTGTGTGTGTGTGTGTGTGTGTGTCTGTGACCTGGTAATTATTCTCATTAAAATTAGTATAATTATTATACTTTTTACTTTTTTATTAGCTAGTGGATTCACTAGCTAATTACAATTAAAATGGAGGTGTGGTGTGTAAAGATGGAAACAGTGTTATTTGCATAAGTCGCAATCAGTGGGTGTGAGTTGGTTTTATTGTATGCCCAGAATAGGACAGAGACTGCAGAGACTAATAATGCTCTGAGAATTTTCACTTTAAAATCACGTGTGACACTTGAAATCATTTGTTTTTCACAGTCTTAGAATTACTTATTCATGTACTTTCACCAAGGGTCTTGCTGTACAGAGGCTGCCATCTTGCAATACCATGTTTCTACAGGAGCCTGAATAGACAAACCAGCCAAAGCATGCACTTTTTTTTTTTTTTTTTTAGAAGCAGTAGGTATGATGCACACATCCAAATGACATCATTTCTCAGAACAGCAGACTAACGTCTTGCATTGGTTGCACTGGTGTGCTTAACTCCTCTTCAAGGCAAATAAGGACCCAACATTGCCATCCAGCTATCGCCCAATTTCCTTACTCAGTGTTGACAATAAAATAATCACTAAAGCATTAGCTCATAGGCTAGAAGAGGTCATGCCATCCATTATCCACCCAGCTCAAACAGGATTTCTTAAAGGTAGGATCTCATCCTCTAATGCCCGCAGATTATTTAACATAATGTACTATTCCTCAACCACACAAGATAATGCCATCATAGCAACTCTAGATGCAGAAAAAGCCTTTGTTTTCCACATTAGGGAGGTTTGGTTCTGGGGAATCATTCATTAATTGGATTAAGATTCTCTACACATCACCCTTAGCCACTGTGATCACCAGTGGACTAACTTCACATAGTTTCACTTTGCACCGGGGGGAACTCTGCTTATGGCGCTACCTATCGCCAAGAAAACTATTCTCATAAACTGGAAATCAAGGAACACCGTTCACATCACTCACTGGAAAAAACTGTTAATAGACTATATAGCATTGGACCATCCATCCACTTCAAACTTTTACAATACTCAGGATGCATCCTACCCATGGTCACCTTTCATCACCTACTTACAGATTTGACCTGGCCTGAGATCCAATCTCAACAATCTTAACAATCTCAACCTCTCACCCACATGCCTATTATCATTCAGTAAGTTGCCATACTGTGTAGGGGTGTGAAAGCTGGAACATTTTTTTCCTTCCTCTCCCCACACCCTTTATTTGTTTATACTTAAATTTGTTTTTGATCTTTCTCTTGCTCCCCTTTCACTTTGCCTTCCCTAATAACATAATCCACACATCAAACACCAATTAAACAAGAACAACATGATAGCCTAGGGCAGGGTGGGTGTGTGTCTGGATGCCAGTGCAGGTGATTCACTCCTTTTAATACAATACATTCTAGAGGAGGCATATATTGTTGACTGTATAGGGCAAAGGGTTCTGTTTTACTTGTTTAAATAAAATAAAATAAAATAAACAGCGAGAGAGAGCTGCGGGGAAAGGAGACGAATAAATAGAACGATATGTTGTGTTTTTAAATTGCTTTGGGGAAAATGGTGATGGTCGGTGCTGTTTCTGTTGCCATGCATTGAACAATGTACTGTATATGAAACTCTGGAAGCCCTGGCATGCAATCAAGATGTTGTATATTTGCTCCTGGTTTCTCTCTCTCTCTCCTGTCTCTCATTCACCTCCCTCTTTTTCTTTCTCTCTCTCCCCCCTTTTTGTTCCCCACCTCTCCAGTCTCCCACTTTCCTCTCACCCCATCCGGTCAAGGCAGATGACCGCACATCTTTGAGTCTGTCAGAGATTTCTCCCTGTTAAAAGGGAGTTTTATTTTCTCTCTCTGTAATATTGTAAAGGTTTTAGGCTATATTTTAGGCTTACTATGTACAGTACCTTTAGATAATGTATTGCATGTTGTGCTTTGGCACAATATAAATAAAATTGAATTTAATTGAAAAAATTGTGTCGTGACCCACAATAACAGAAAGTTTTTGTGCTCACTATTGCCTGTTCTTAAAACCTACAGACAGTAGATAGTAGTGTCTTTGGGAGCAAACACCTCAGTCATATGTCTTAAAGTACGTTTATGACTTAAGAAATGCAGTGAAATTAACTGACAAGATTGCACTTCTACAAATTTGTGCTAATATACAAAATCAGTTCAAAAAAAAAAAAAAAACATTTTCACACAGAAATTATGTACATGCCAAGTTCCAAGTAGCCACAATTATTTACAAATCAGCCCTTAAAGCAAACATCTCAAGTGACCTTAGAAAAGTGGATTCATTCATTTGGTGGACTGAATATGATTGACAGTGTAGCGTTCTCTCTTTGTTTAACTTTGCTATATCAAATAAGAAAAATAAATACAGGGGAAATCCTTTTGTCTGATTGATTGATTGATTGATTAATAAAGTATCAATCAATCAAAGCACTTGCTTAAGAAACTTCAGACTTTTCATCTTACACTGTTGAGGTGTTTTCTTTCTTTTAAAACACAGGACTTCAGAAGTTTTTTTTTTTGTTTGTTTTGTTTTTAAAGAAATTATGTTTTTGAAAACACCAACTTTAAACACAACGTGCCACAGCCTGTCAACAATTATATATCGTACAGTTCAGTTCTGTTAGTTGATTAAAACATAACATCAGTGTCCCAGAAAGTTTGAAGAACTGTTGTATGAACTCTTGAGTATCTCCCCAACTGCGTCATGTCAAAAATAAATAATTACTTAAGAACTAATATTTAGTTAACTGAAATATTTCAAAGAGCTACATGCTGTATATCACTCAGCTGTTCAAGCCATCTATTAAAACAGAATCCCATCAAAAAAGGGAAAAATGCATAATTCACTTAGCTGCACAACACAACCACAGCCTTCACGTTGCAGTTTCGTGCAACAAATATATAGTGCCTACTTAAGACACATATTGCCTAGTCAAAACATTTATTGATTTATCTTTTTTGAATGTGCAAACAAGGGAGTTGATTATTTGCCAGGTTTTGTACCAATAATTTAATCAAAAGACTCCTTTTTAAAAAGAAAAAAAAGCCTCAGCACTACAGTGTACCCCCTCCCTCCTGGTCTCCACAGGGGTTCATCTTCACAAAAGGTGCACTGAACAAGCTCATACGTCCACATCATCTGAGTCAGTGCTGGATGTTTGGGACTCCTCCTGGGACTCTCCCCACACAAACCTATAGTTGTTCTCCAACTCTTGTTGCCTCTTTTGCTCCTTGTAAACTTCTTCACTGCCTCCAGTCTGGGGAAGAAAACACACAGAGTACTGGATAAATAGGGGTGGGAATCACAGGGTACTTCATTATATGACATTTCTGTGATAACCAATATATTGCAAGACAATCATATGGCGATATATCACAATATCTGTCTAACTGTAGAAAACAAAATGTCAGTGAAATGTTAAAAGTGCAGGATTTCTCTATTTATTCACAACAAAGAGAACAAAGTGCATGAAGTCTAGAGGGTGGATGGGTAATCTCTTAGCTTAGCTTTCTCTGCTGCACAAAACATGACGTGTTTCTAAATTTTCTTACAATAAATATATAATTTCCTGATAAACTTAAAAAAAATAATAAAATAAAATAATAAAAACATATTGTATTAATGGTGATGATGAGATACTACTTGCTGTTTTCCTTCCTGCTTGTTCAACCTTTGGCAGAGGTTTGCACAAAACCTGATGGTCCAGTTTGTCACGATAACAACCAAGTGTGACAAACAAGATGTCACCTCCCTCTTCACTTGCATTCCCACCACAGAAGCTGTGGAAACTGTAAGGAGGAGACTGGTGCAAGACCACATGTTACACGAGTGGACCAACCTTTCTCCGGAACAGTTATGTTCACTGCTGGACCTCTGTCTTAACACCACCTACTTCCAATATAGGGAATGTTACTATAGGCAGAAACATGGTTGTGCCATGGGCTCACCTGTGTCTCCCATAGTGGCCAACTTATACATGGAAGAAGTAGAGAGGAACGCTCTGGACACTTTCCAAGGATCCCCTCCAAACCATTGGTTCAGGTATGTAGATGACACATGGGTGAAAATCAAGAAACAGGAGGTTGACCCCTTCACTGAGCATATCAACAACGTGGACCACAACATCAAGTTCACCCGCGAAGATGCTAAGGGGAACCTTCTGGCCTTCCTAGACTGTTCAGTCCACATTGAAACCGACGGAAGTTTAAATGTGGAGGTCTATAGGAAACCCACTCACACTGACCAATACCTCCTTTTTGACTCTCACCATCCACTACAACACAAGCTAGGAGTAATTCAGACCCTTCACCACCGAGCAATGAGGGTTCCCACCAGGACAGAAGGCAGGATGAAGGAACAGGAACACATCCGGGATGCACTCAGGAATTGTGGCTGGGCCTTCACAAAAACCTCAGAATCAAACACAAACACAACAAAAGAGAAAAAGGAGCTCTCCCGCAAGAATGTTGCTATCCCCTATGTTGCCGGCGTGTCCGAAAAACTTAAGAGGATTTTCAACAAACACGACATTCCAATACATTTCAAACCGGACAACACTCTCAGACAGAAACTGGTTCACCCCAAGGACAAAACACTTCACCACAAGAAAACCAACTTGGTATATGCTGTACAGTGCAGTGAGGAATGTGACGACTTGTACATTGGAGAGACAAAACAACCTCTCCACAAACGCATGGCCCAACACAGAAGACAGACCCACTCAGGACAAGACTCAGCAGTCTATCTACACTTACACCAGACAGGATATTCTTTCCAGGACAGTAATGTTCAGATTTTGGCCAGGGAGGACAGATGGTTTGAAAGAGGAGTAAAAGAAGCCATCTTTGCCAAACTGGAGAAACCAAATTTGAACAGGGGAGGTGGTCTAAGACACCAGCTATCAGCCACCTACAGTGCTGTTCTGGACTCCCTCCCCAGGAGGTTTCACACACATTCACACCTAAAGTCAAATACAGTTGATGACTCAGGTGAAACTAAATCAGACAATAGCCAATAACTAACAACTCAGGTGAAACTAAATCAGACAAAAGACAATATCCAACGACCCTTGACGACTTAACGACTCATCTAACCTTTTTAGTTAACAACTCACACCCCCTTCCTGTCCAAACAACACCCCATGGACCAAGAACCTGACAGAGTTTATAAGTCCCAGACTCTCCACCAGTCAAACAGAACTGAAGAAGCCTCTTGGATGAGAGGCAAAACGTCTTCCAGAAATTCAACTAAGTCCAGTTGCCTTTTTTTTTTTTTTTTTTTTTTTTTTACTACATTTTTGGATACCATGACCTGGATGACTGAGAATCTTCACAGACAAGAATTCTATAATTACAACTCAAATTACCAAGAGATTTATGAGGAGTTCCCTGAAAGACTTGGTATCTTCTTCAGTCAGCCACTGATCTCCTGCCTCCTCTGCATTCTTTCGTGTCAAAATCTTCACTTCAATTTTACCTAAATAAAGAAAAATTGAGGAAACAAAAGACTTGATGTGAATTCAACACATGTACCTTCAAGTTGCCCTAAATTAGGAAAATGTACCATATGTTGAAACAGATGAGGATGAATATGGTTTTGACAAAACACACATGATTAACAAATCTTTTAGTTCTTTTTGTCTTCAAAGTAAGACTAAGCTGACTGCAGTCAAAGCTTTGTTGTCACCAAGACCTCGAAATATGGTAAAAGAAAAAAAAAATCATAATAAGGTCATAATTCTCTCATAATTGACCTTATGTCTGCATTTGCTTTTGGTCTTCAGTAAATGGATGTGTTAAATGGTTTAAAAAAGAAAAATGTGAGGAAAAAACTTCCTAAAACTAGCACCATAAGATATTTATATCTTTTGAAAAGTAAAACCTCTGAAAAACATGGATTTACAAAGAAGAAATATCCAGAACTGTATGTTCAAGATAACACATGAGAGAGAAAAGGCTGTGTGCACTTCAGGCACCTCCCCTTCATACCTTCAGCCTTCAGTCCTGCTTTCTCTAGCTGTTCTTTAACCACGTCCTTTATGTGCTGCCACTGGGGGTCTCCTTCGCCCATCTCCTGAACTTTGACCTCCCCATCAGGGCTGCTGCCCGTCTTATATTTAGTAATTTTGATCTTAACATGGTCGTCAGCCGCTTGGTCTGGGGTGACGAGACAAAAAAAGGGACAAACAACAAAGTTCACCTCAAAACCCATCAAGCAGGGCCACAGAATGGAGGAGGTTAGAGCCAAGAACATGGAACTCAAAAACTTTGTCTTACAAGCACTAAATCTACGGCACAGATTTCACTCAGTGGGAGTGACTCGAATTTGTTAGATTTTGACTTTCCCAAAAAAAAGCAATAGTTTTTCTTTCTTATATAGGTAAAAAATGCTGGGAGCCATGATGGGGAATGAGTCTGAAACGACCCCATTACATTTTGGTGTTTCTCCGGTTAAACTACCAGATTCATGAATTTTAAAACTTAAAAATTTCACAAAACAGGACATATTTTAAAAATTTCTTACGTTTAGCTGAAAACTACATATTTATCTTATCTTATAAAAAAAGACAAATAGAATTTACGGAGTCATTTTTACAATTTGCAGTGTAAAATCAGACACTAATTAATTGTTTCACAATTATAAAAAGTAGACTTTATGTGAGGATTGTTTAATCTTTGGCAGAGAGGTGCGCACTGTTCTTAATGTTCCAGTTTGATAAGCAAATTACCAGACATGACAAACAAGAATCCAGCTAAACCCAATTTGAAAATCCTCATCACAACTCAAATTACCTCAGATTTTACGTAGAGTGAGTGACTTCACATATTTTGTTTTGAGTTATGTTTTTGTTTAATTAAATGAAAATAACCAACCCATACACCAAAGGCAGCAGAGAAAAGACCACGAACTAACCAAAGAAATATATTTTGTTTTGGCATTAAACGGTGTCCATGTGTGAGGACGTCTCATAAACATCTACTATTGTGATGGATGAAATGTAATGATGGTGGTGAACACACAATCAACAGGGAAGGAGAAACAGCCTGTTTACCTGGCTGCTTTGGAGCCAGACTGGGGCTGCCTCTGGTTGGATCACTGGTTCTTTGAACTCGTGGTATTTGCTGCTCTTGATCCTGGACATCTTTCTCCTCCAAATGGTCCAGTAGCTTGTCTAGTGTTGTTTCCAGTGTTTGCGTCGCTTGAGAGCGATCAAATTCCCCTTTCAGACCCTCAGTCTCTAGTTCCTGCTGGGCCTACAAGATGGAAAAAAGCCAGTCACATCAACACAATACATCGTGGTCAAGAGCTGACTAATTTCATTTTCAAATCATTCTGTGTGTCAATTTAGTATATCATGTGTGATCTGAAACCTCATTTATGATGTTGTCAAACTCCTTCTGCATTTCCTCCTTTATTTCTTCGATCTTATCAGACGGCACAGACAGGTCAGCCATCTCATCCTCAAACTCCTGCAGCAGACTTTCATCTTCATCTTTCTCTTCCTCACCAAGCTTCTCTGTCATCCTGTCACTTGCTGGTCTCTCTCCTTGACTTCTTGCTTGGTGTTGTGCTTTCTATTGAAATAACGCTACACTGAACTGCAATACACTGCACAGAAAAACAGCTATACTCCAAGAGATGCAAGAAGAAAATAATATCATAGATATCTTGCTATAAACTGACCTTCCTGTTACTCTCTTGAAGGTGCTGGACAAATTTCATCAGGTCTGCTGGGTCAGTGATGATTTTAAAGTTGAATTTTTCTGCTAAAAGAGATTCAGTTCAAGGATACACCAAGACCAAGCAACAGCACACAAAGTAAATGATTTCTAATGAAATATTAGAAATAACATTATTATTATCTTTTTTGTTATAAAGTACCACATTCAATAACAAAACTGTCAATCCAAAATACAGAGCCAGTGGTTCTAATAATCTGGTTTGAGGGTCTCTATGGCAACACCCAGAAACATTAAATTAGTTGTCCCATCCGTGAATAAGACTGGCCTCAGTCTGTGAGTGAGTGAGTAAGTGATTGAGTTTGTGTGTGTACTTGTATTCGTTTCCTCTGTCAGACCTTTTCTGGCATAAACACGCCTTGCCAGGACCAGTAGTCCATATGGAGACCAAAATCTGGTCCTAATGAGGCAAACCTAATTTCTGAGAAACTGCTTAAGTTTAGGGCTAAGATTTAAATTGTGGTTAGGATAAGGTTAGGCATTAAAAGGTTATGGTTAGGGTTAGAGATAACGCTTTGTTTAGGCTAAATGGAAGACAATGCAGTTTCCTAAGAGGACCAACTACAGAAACGTATGGGTGTGTGTGTAGGACAAGACCATCAACTGCAATAACCTTCATCGATATCATTCCCATTGTCTCCATTGACTCTATTATCCGAAGGTGAGTTGTAGTCATCCTCTGCATACTATGGAAAAAAAAAATAATTAAAATGGTGAAATTACAATGTGTAATGGTTTCTGATAAGAGTGAAACCTGGATTTAAATGTTCCCTGTGACCAAATTCAAATACAAATATAAATGAGTTCAAAAACACATATAAATGAGTGCACATAGGAGATAAATTCAGAGGATAGAGACAATTAACTTAAATATTCCGTAATGATTAGTTAGTTTCAGATAAAAGCACTAATACACACGTCATTTATGATATTATTAATAAAGTGCAGTCAATTTAACAAATTACAGCATTTATATTAGAGCTGCACGATATTAGGAAATCATGCAACGACATTGCTGAATATTATGATGACACTATCACTTGGATTAAATAAACATAACAAATATAACATAACAAATGCGAATATAGCATTTGTTATGATATGCGTTGATATACAATAATTATAAGACTTATTAAATATAAGTGTGAATACCATAAACAGACAAAAATAAACTAGATGAAATAAAAATTTTTAAGGAATTTAATTAGTAATCTACACAGGTGTACTCACAGAACAATAAACACTTTAAACACTCATCATATAAAAAAATACTGTAAAACTTTAGTGTTCAATGTAATGTTTTGAATATAAATTGACATATTTTTGCTCTGAAATATAATTCTGTGTTTATACCACTTATAATAATAATATAAATGAAGGTTTACATTTTTATTTACTTTTGCACCATATCTAATGTATATATGTACTGTAAAGCCAACAGAAGGAAATGTTTAGCATGTTGATTTCTATACCTGACTGTCCAGTTGAGATGTAGGTGGTTTTGTTACTCCTTCCCAGAAATGAGAGTCCTCTGCCTCCTCTGACAGAACATCCTGAGATATATCAGCATGATCTGTTTCAAAATAAAAGCAGCCATACATGATAGAGATTAAAGAAAAAAAATTTAGGGCATACCCCCCCACCCCCATAGGAGAAATAATGCACCTTTTTTGTCCGAGCGGTCAGAGTTATCACTGGATACAGATGATGTCTCTTCTGCTATTACTTCCACTTCTCCATCTGCCCCTTCATTATCAGCCAGCATCTCATCCAGACTCCTCAGCTCCTTTGAGATCTGCTCTACTTTACGCTTTGTGTCAGCTGGGAACAGGCAAGAGAGAGAAGGAGAAGGGAAAGACAGAATGCGGCAAGAATGAAAGAGGGAATGAAGAAATGAAATAAAAATAAAACAAATAAGAAATAAGATGGAAAAATTTTCTCCCTAGCTGATATTACTATTGATGTACCGTATATTAATCATATCCTGCTCCAGCATCTTGCTTCAATGACCAGAGAGCTAAGCCAATCCAGTCTCTAAATGTTGCATCACATTTAATTTTATTTTTGTCCACTCACAGACTTGGGCCTTAACGTAATCCATGTACTGTTGCGCACTCAGTGCTGGCTGGCACACGATACCCTGTGGCTTGGCAGTAGATGGTGGCCGTAGAAATGGATGCTGACAGGTGCGACTAGTGTGAACTGTTAACACATAGCGACACGACTGAGGCTCATCCACTCGGGCAATGTAGTCACGCGAGCCTTCTTCACACACAAACTGGAAATAATAAAAATAAAACTAAGTGTCAATGTAGGGGATTAATCATATATTGAAATACACTGCCTGGCCAAAACATAAGTCGCCACCTGGATTTAACTAAGCAAATAGGTAAGAGCCTCCTATTGAATAATTACTGCATGAGCGATTATCTTTCAGCTGGCAACAAGTTATTTAACCCCAACTGATGCAATTAGTAGTTTCCCATTTCTTAACCAACCATGTTGAAGGACACATCCTGTGGTCGTGGATAATATGTTAGTCTGTTTTAGAAGGGTCAAATCATTAGCATGCATCAAGCAGAGAAAACATCTAAGGAGATTGCAGAAACTACTAAAATTGGGTTAAGACCTGTCCAGCACTTTATTAAAAACAGGGAGGATAGTGGGGAACGAGCCGTAGTAAAACCAGGCTTCAATTTGCTAGGGAGCATAAAGATTGGACTCTGGAGCAATGGAAGAAGGTCATGTGGTCTGATGAGTCCAGATTTACCCTGTTCCAGAGTGATGGGAGCATCAGGGTAAGAAGAGAGGCAGATGACGTGATGCACCCATCATGCCTAGTGTCTACTATACAAGCCGGTGGGGGCAGTGCAATGATCTGGGGTTGCTGCAGTTGGTCAGGTCTACGTTCAGTAACATTATGTGCCCAAAGGATGAGGTCAGCTGACGACCTGAATATACTGAATGACCAGGTTATTCCATCAATGGATTTTTTTCTTCTCTGATGGCGCGAACATATTCCAAGATGACAGTGCCAGAATTCATCGGGCTCAAATTGTGAAAGAGTGGTTCAGGGAGCATGAGACATCATTTTCACACATGGACTGGCCACCACAGAGTCCAGACCATAACCCCATTGAGAATGTTTGGGATGTGCTGGAGAAGGCTTTGTGCAGTGGTCTGACTCTCCCATCATCGGTATAAGATCTTGGTGAAAAATGAATGCAACACTGGACGGAAATAAATCTTGTGACATTGCAGAAGCTTACTGAAACAATGCCGCAGCCAATGCATGCCGTAATCAAAGCTAAAGTCGTTCCAACTAAATATTAGAGGTGGCGACTTTTTTTTTTTTTTTTTGGACCAGGCAGAGTATGTAAACAATTTTGCAGATAAACCAATATAACAGATCAAACAAACAAGAAAAAAACAGGCAAAACCACACAAGGTATAAATGTCCTTATAATTTGAGTGCCTCACCCGGACTTCAGTCTCTCTGGGATGTCCATTAAGGTCACACTTTGAGCCATTTACATATGTCTGACTGTGGTAACGCTTCAGTCTGTGCTGCTTGGAAGCCTGGGATATACGTAAAAAAAAGGGTGTCAATGCAACTTCTTTTGAAAATTCGAAAACACTGATAATTTATTGCATCATTCATAATGTGCGTATTCTTTTAGTGTACAGGTAGATTTGTTGTATATTTTATGATTGATATTTTAACTCATTGTCCAACACCACAGGCAAGAAGGCAACTTCAGTAAATTGAACATTGAGCAACAAGTGTGTTCCAGCCAGGTTCATCATATTCTTACATACAATGATAGACTAGAATAGACTTTTGTTTATCTATAGCACCAAGATTGAGAGCTGGCTCCTGTTATTGGGGATTAAATAAGAAGAGAAAATATGAAAGGATTATTTTTATGTATTCACCCACTTAGGAAAACTGAAGGAATAATCTGTCCTACATATGGAGTTAGATTACACAATCATGCAATTTCATTAAGAATGTATAAGAGAAAGCTGCGAAAATGCAACCACATTACTGAAGAGACTGTACCTTTGCAGTTTCATTGTTCCAATCAAATTCAGAATCATAATAACCGAGAAACAGAACGTTCCCTTTGATTTCTGTGTCTGAGGAGAGACAAATAACAACATCGTTCAAACAGCTCATTTCTCAAAGTAATGCTCGTAAAATACACAGGTCAAAAAAAACAGTGGTACCTTCAAGGTGGTACTGTCTGATATGCTGACCATAACAGAATTCATAGGTCCACCAGTCCTTCGTCTACAGGAAGCAAAGTCAGCAAAAGACCGGCAGAACCCAAAATGAAAATTTACTTGTAAATATGCTGGCTGTATCATTGTTATCAGTGAAGCCAGTATTTTAATAGAACAGATTTCATTATACTTAAACATGCGGCCTAGTGGCCCTCACCGATAAGTAGCTGAGGACCCACCTTAACTAGACATGGAGGTTTGTGCATTGGGCTCAGCAGGTCTGGGATGTCTGGTCCCGTGTAGCCTTGTGAATCTGGCTCGGAGGCAGGATCCTGGTGAAACCGAACAGCCTGGGCTGGAAGTCGACATTCATACAGCTGCTTGTACTTGTTGGACACCATCATAACTTCCTCTGTCTTCGTCTAGGGAGGAAAAAACACATCCATGAAAAATGCAGTGTTTAAGGTAACAATACTCCTTAGTAGCAGAAACACGCAAGGATTTACTATTTATTATCTCCTTCATTTTCTTATTAGAGTCAGTGCTTGAAGTGGGCCGGTGCTGTTTAGTGTAAATAGTACACAAAGTAAATGTATATCTACATCTGCTATGACATGCGTCAACAAATTATTATATTAATTTCACTACAGAAGAGTCTAAATGACCTTTGTAGTTGAGCAGAGAGATTTTCATTATTCATTATCATTAAACTACGTTGAAAGTCTTTCTTTCAACGTAGTTTAAGTGAAGTATTATGTAGCTAACAGTGGGTAGCAAGGAAACCGTTAGCTTCCGCGCGGAGACCTTCCCACTCGCTCGCCCACCTGGCCCAGGATGACAGGATCGGGAAGAATCTGAATCCCATATCTCATCTCGTTCAGCTCCTCCAAGTTTAAAAAGGCAGGAACACATAGCGGACATATCAACAGGAAAACATACAGTCTCTTCAGCCAACGAACCGAGGAGGCAGCCATGTTGAGTGTCAGTTCCGCCGCTTGTCTGTTAGCAGCAAAACACTGGACGCCTGACATGGTAGTGGCTGATTGGTCGACAGATACGTCCTGCTCTCTCATTGGTTGATTTTTGTGTCTGTCAGCGAGTGTGCCGTCCTCTTGGTGTGTTTGTTTAATACACGGGTACACAGTGAATGGGCGGTGCCAGAACTTCGGTTTAATTGAACGTCATATAAAACAACGTGCATGTGACTACGGAAGAGAGAAAATAAAAATATATATATATATAAATAAACAAATAGCCTGGATTTCTCTGACTTTCTACTCAGAATTCTGTTTATTTTTATTTTTTAAATTTTGTTTCCAAATAATTTTGAATGATGAGCGTCATCTGAGGAGAATAAAATTTACCTATCATTTTCTGTAGCTGTCTCATGTGTTTATTAAATCACTTTTTTTTTATAAAAAAAAATTGAACGTAGAATATAAATAAAATAAACTGCAATGATAAGCTGGCTGCTGTTTAAGTCAAAATCATTGGACTGCACTGTCACATAGTGAGTGAGGTCTGAGAGACAGAGACAATAGGAATGACTGACAGCTACCCATCACTCCCGTTAGTGAGGATATTAATGGAAAAGAAATGATCCTAGTGGGGCACAAAAACATAAGAAGAAGAAAACAGTCAAGGATAAAGGTAAGTAAGGCATTTGTTGGTGACATCACTCCAGGGTTAGCTTCTCTATACTGGCTCCCTGTACAATTTAGATTAGATATTCAATTTAAAATCCTCCTCCTCACGTACAAAGCGTTTAATGATCAGGCCCCATCATATCTTAAAGATCTAGTTTCAATTTATCAACCCAATAGATCACTTTGGTCCCAAAACACAGGCTTACGTGTAGTTCCCAGAGTCCATATAAGAGTAGAATGGGAGGCAGAGCCTTCAGTTACCAGGCTCCTCTCCTGTGGAACCAGCTCCCAGTGTCGGTTCGAGAGGCGGACACTCTGTCTGTATTTAAACTTAAAACCTTCCTTTTTGATAAAGCTTATAGCTTTATCAAAAGCTATAAGCTTGGCTCAGGAAAATCTTCCTTACATGTCAGCTGTCCAGCTTTGTGTGGTTTTAATCCTCTGGTGAATTGTGCATCCCTACTACTGAACCACTGGACCCACTAACATGCCAACTTTCAACAACACACCAACCATGCCAGTGCTGTCCAGTCCCACCTCTGACCCCAGACTGATCACTGCTTTGTCACTGACACTACAATAACTGTTTAACTCATCTGTTGCTGCATTTGTGTCCAATTCTGTGCATTTACAACATATATACGCATATGTGCACCTATAGGACCTTTTTTTTACCAAATTTTATTGATAACAAATATACATAACAGCAGATACTGTTACAGTATTGGATGAATAGAGAGTATTACAAAATTAAAAAACAGCATAAAAACATACAGAAATTAAGAAGAAAAGAGAAGTGAACAGAAATTAGTGCCACATGGTTGGTGCAGTGGTTAACATTCTTGCCTTTGCAGCAAGAAGACCCAGGTTGGTGACCCATTTGCCTTTCTACATGGAGTTTGCATGTTCTTCCCATGTGCATGGGTTTTCTCCAGGTTCTCCAGCTTCTTCCCACAGTCCAAAAACATGCAAATTTGGGGATTAAGAAAAGTGGACAATCTTAATTTCCCATACATGTGAGTGTGAGAGTGTATGCCCCATGTTCTATGTCAACTGGATTTAGGCACCACAGCGCCCCCTGCGACCCTCATGTGGAGGATGATCAAGCGTCACAAGATGAGTGAGTGAATGATATTAGCAGATTTACAACAACATCAAAAATACAATTCATTAGACATAAAATATGTTTTGCCACCAATTTTAACTTTATTTATTTTGGTATTCCACGATATATGAATTTTCAGATGAGACCAGAAATTGAATATGTACAATAGATGAATAAGATTCTACCTCCATGTTGCAAAAACTACATTTATTTTCTATGTCTAGAATTTAGAGAAGTGTGTATTGATCAAGAATAGTATCTTAATATGTAATTAATACCAAGTCTATCTGCCTTCTGCCAAACAATATGATAAAAAATGTTCCAAAAAGCCTTTCTTCTTGGGGCAATCCTTTTCTCAAAGAATGCACTGGGTGTATGTTTATTGTTGCATTTGGTAATTAAAATGTTGAGTTCTCTTCTCAGAGCTGCAGCTATCCTTGACAGGACACTGCATTCACTTCCACTCATTTACACAACCAAGCTGAACCAAGCTTATTGCCAAACCCTGTCCATTATAGGGAAAATGTCACTGTAACATCATAAAACATACTACTTATGATAACAACTACAAAAAATAAAAAAAATACATTTATGTTGTTTTTTTAGGGCGCTTGTGCTGCAGGTCATATGTTGTTCATAACGTTGTCATAGCGTGATGGAGCCTCGTGTCTGACAGTGTTGAGGTGCGGTCCTCTCTGCTGCTGCTGCTGGTGATGATGATGATGGTGATGATGATGATGATGATGATGATGCAGGGTAGCGTCAGTCCACAGCCTGCAGTGCTGCGATGGGGGGCTGCTGCTTCTCTCCAGAGCTAATCCATTTTGGGCAAACCCTCCGAGGAACAGCACATATTCAGCGCGAGGGCTGGGCTCCTGCAGGCAGGAGGTGAAACGTCTCCCCCGTGTGCGTCTTTGTACTGAGGTGAGCTCCGGCTTCATATGGATTGACTGCAAAATAAATAAACATTTAGAATAAAAACGGGCCGTGTATGTTTGTGTAGCAAACGTCTTCACAGAATTATAGGAGAAAACGTGACGGGAAAATTCAGGCTTAGAGCTGTGGGTTTTTTTTTTTCATGTCTGGATAATTGTCGATAGAATTGAAAGCAACGGGTTACTGATTCAAGGGAGAGATGTGTAAGAAGATGCATCGCATTTGCAGGCATGGACATTTGTTTTTTTTTTTGTTTTTTTCCTGCAGTCTTCTTCTTCACGACACAGTAAAAAATAGGCCTGTCCATTAAACAGCTGGAGGCTCCAGGGTCTGCAGACTGGCTTTAATGCTCGCTGGCCTGGATAACTGGACACATGTTAACAATATACTCGAATATTTCCTTATTTTTAACGACAGGGAGTGGCATATGCTCAATGCTGAAGCAACATTAGATCTAACATATTTATTGATCGATCGTCATCTTTTCTTTTTTTAATAACAATAACTCTCTTTACGGCTAAAATGGCTCAAGCCTTTCGGGGGCCCCTAAGCTGAATTTGATTTGCCCCCCGCCTGACAGTATTGATACAAATGCAACGTTATCATAAATAACAATAATAGTAACAATAAATATAATAATAATCGTTTTAATATTGGAGGGTAGTAAAATCAAAAAAGTGGCCTGGTTTTAATTTGCACTCTCGTATTACTCATATAAAAATAACAAAATACAACATTACAGTTGCTGCAGAATAGTAAGCCAGTGTAATGGCTTTGGTTTTTAAAACTTGACTGCAATTTAAAACTTTAAACTTACAACTTTAGTGCAAATGTGCACTAAATGTGCAATCTTAACTATAAAATACAATGAAATAACTTAAGATGAACAACATTTAGGTGTATAAATGTATCCATTGATATGTGGATTTCTTTTATATGTTAAAATTGCTCATGCACATGCCATTGAGCAGCTGCTTAGTCAGCTTATGCCTCGGGCTTGCTATGCCCGCAGAAATTTCTGAATCTTTTGGAGATAATCAAATCAATTCATTCCTTTCAGCACATACTGTTTTTAAGCATAAGCCGAGCACCAGTCTGACTAATGTTAGTCCATGGCCACAAAACAGTAAGTTTACAACTTCATATTTAAAACATGTGATTTATTCTATTGGTTCTAATAAAATATATACATCTCATAACATTCGTTTACAAAGTTTAGCCATTGTTATGGTTTGGCATCAGCTCAACTGCATATTGATTTTATTTGAAGATAAAATTATTGTTTACTGTAGTTTTGGTTATAATATTTCCCCCATGTTGTCGGCAGGATAACCTGCTCCTGTTTGTAACAGACAAGAGAATGAATGGTTGATCGTCCACTGTGACTTGCATTTTATCTTTTAGAGCACTGACCTTGTGTGCTTAAATTGATGTATTGATAAAGAAAGACAATAAAATAATCTGTACTTGGAAGAACCTTGGAATTGTAAAAACTGTTCGTCCTACGATTTTTAAACGTCTATATTTAAGACTAAATACTGTGTGTTTGTGTTTTCTAAATGTTAAAACATCACTCATGAGTAACTTTGGCATTGTAAATGTTCAGTCTCCTGAGTGGTGCTTTTCAGTACCCTAGAATGATCATTTTATATTTGTTTCAGGGCTACATAGGTTCTCAAACACATTTGGAAGGGAAGGATGAGGTGAGGGATATTTAGTTGTAACATGCAACTTCACCAATAAATGTTACAAAATTTTACACACTGTACCTTTAATTTAAAAAGGGGTGTGATTTGACCAGTTCCTGTAAGACATAACATCCCATCTGATTGGCTGCTCATTGCTAATCCAGTCCATCTGTTCCATGTATTGATTATTTCAATACAATAGCCTTAATTGTGTCCCTTTAAGACCTTGCAGGCAGCTAACAACCATATGAGTGCTTGACTATTTTCATTTGAGGTTGCGATTGCCTTCAAAAATACTGTATACAGGTGAGCACTTAGAGGAAAATATTTGTCAAATAATTTTTGACAAATATTACATAGCAATATATAATATGACAATATATACCGTGATCTTCACTATCACTATAATGAAAGTTCAGCATAAACTGATATGTTTATGCACTTTGCAAACACAATTTGAGACAAAACTCATAGTTGCTATGAAAGGTTTTGCCTCCTATTTATAAAATAGTTTGTTTCTCTGTTTAACAAGTGTTTGATATTTTCTGTCCAAGAAGGATGTTAAAGCTACAATGAACTGGTTTCTTTAACTTTCATTCAAGGAGAAAATGTTATCTGATTTGAATTTTCCTTTTGGGATGTTAGCCATGTTACCCAGCCCTAGTATGTGTTATTTCAATTGTTCTACTCCTGTATTCATGACTAATGTAGCATAATTTGTCTTGATTCCAGATGGATTAGGTTTTAACATATTTCTGTGACCATCTACACAATTTCTGGAGATGCCTACAGAGGATGACCTTTCACTGACTGGATAGAGGCAATTAGGTATTTATTAATTTATTCTTTAATTCTCACGGCACTTTTTCCTCCATGTTAAGTTGTTTTCACGCAGATGGTCAGTGTAGAGTGAAAAATCTGCATGTTTTTGGACTGTAGGAGAAAAACTGAGTATCCACGGAGAAACCCCCACACACGGGGAGAATGTGCAAACTCTACACAGAATAGTCCTCTGCCAAAGTGGGATCTGAACCAGTGACCTTCTTTCTGTAATTTTAGCCACTTCACCACCATGTATTTAATTTATTCTTTTTACAATTAGTTAGACCTCTTATTTCCTTGAGGGCCATAAGGTATTAACATTAACTTAAACCAGAAACATACAGTTGTACTGTATGTTTCTGTACTGCAGAATTTGTGATGACAGACCAAGTTGACCTGTCATTGGCTAGAGCAGAAAAAGTGAAGGTGTTGGAGTGGCCATCTCACTCTCCTGACCTCAATATCATTGCTTTTTCCAAGAAGAATGGGCAGCTTTACCATCTCAGAAACTAGAGTTCCTCATCCACAACTACCACAAAGGACAGTAATGTTAAAGGAGCCAATACACAGTATTAAGCTCTTAAACCATAACCATTTTTTGGGGGGCCCTGCTCAAATATGACATGCCCAAAGTAAATAGAGCATATCACTGCAATTGCAAGCTCTATGTAAATTATTTTGGTATCAAAATAAGAATAACACTTGTGGGATTCCATCAGAAGTGTAAGCATCACTTAAATGAAGGAAAACACATTTTTTCTATAAGCAAAGGTTTGTGCATATGATAAAAAAGTACAAACAAAAGGTATTGTATAATATATAACTATATTATATATAAAACACAACAAAACATCACAGCACATAATATACAAATTTACAATATTTACAAGTTGTTGTTGGCAACATGCAAATCACGGTAGCAGTCCCGGCTTGGCACAAAGCACTAAGGCACATTTGACAGGAGTTTTTGAATGGCGGTGGCTGCTGCTGGTTCTCCTCCTCCCCCTCTCCTGCATCTTTTGGGGGATGGAGCATCTCTTCAGAGGTTGTCTGCTGTTCCACTCTGGGTCGTGTACCTTCTGAAGAGGTGGAACCTGGGACCCACTCCTCATCTGAATGTTCCTCAGATGGCCCATTTTGTGGGAAAAAGAAGAGAAAATAAATGTAATTTACTTGACTAAGAAACATTTATCTGATTATGTTACAGCACTTAGGCTGCGACTGTATGGTGCAGAAGAGCATTCGCTTTTATTATAGCAACAACACAGAACCCATTCCTCACACAATCAGAGCTCAACTCAAAACTGAAAAAAAAAACAATTACCCTTCTTCTACTTGGCTGGGAGTAATTTACAACAGGTTGTATTTCTCTGCCCCCTACTGGCAAGTGTAATTATACTCACTTCGACAAAAACTGGCATTAATTGCATATTATTGAATGAAATGTAACTGACACTATTCAGGTGCTACAAGCACAGTATGTGTTTCTCACAGAGGGACACTTCTCCACAGACTTATTTGGGTTGTGGTCAGGAGGGGCTGACAGCTGACTGCAGGCACTGGGTGGAATCTTGTGATTTTGAACAGTATGAAAACTTTCATTCAGGCTCATTTGGGTAGTTTCTGTTGTCATAACGATTTGAAAAAAGAGCAAACACAATTACTTGATGATAAATGGCTTCACCCAACCACTAACCGTAAGTGGAAGAAAAATTCGCAAATTCTGCCAGGGTATGTGAACTTATGAGTACAACTGTATATAGTTATCACTGCAGCCAGGTTCCTTCATAACCATTACGATTTGCCCTTGAATGAATGTGACCAAATTTGCTGCAAGCTAGGCCCATTTGCTTGTCTTTGACAATGTTTTGTCCGATTCCCTCAGAGAACGTTTGACATTCTCTTGTCGTGATAGTGGCCATAATAATGCTCGTCAGTGACACCCGTTACTCAACACTCACTCACTCTGAAGAATGCTTGTCTACACTGTTTCATGCCTATTTTCTTTTAACAGTAAAAAAAAAATACATGTCATTTAAAAATGACATGTATTTTTATTTATTTATTTATTTTAATTAAAGGTACAGTGTGTATGCCATCAGCTTTATTTCTTTGTCTTTAATTCAAACAGTTGTCATGTGGGACGGTAGAATTTCGGGGAAATTAATCTCCACCCCTGCACATAAATATATCTCAGCAACAAACTTCCACCCACCTGACACTGTCTCTCTCACACACACACACATACAAACTAATACAATTCCCACAGACATAGACTTTTGTTCTTTGGTTCAGCACGTCTGTAAGGTAAGAAAACCACGTGCTTTATTAGTAAGTTTAGCCTTTGTGTTCAGTAGATGTGGCATGAGAGAAATGACAAGAGCTAAAGAAATGAGTGGAATTTCTAACGTCTTGACACTGAGCTGGTGTAAAATTTCAGCCTGAGCCAGGAAATCGCCTTTTTCAACCTCAGGTCTTGATCAGTTTATGTTTGGCCTGATGTTTTGGTTTAAAGATATACAAGTAACCACAAGGTCCAGAGGCTTTATCTTGCTGTTCGTCGCTTTTCGAATTACAATTAAGATGCAAGAACGTACGAAGAAGAAAACTATGTAGCCTACCTAATGTTCTACTTTTTTACAGTAATGTTCCTCCGCCCTAACTGCACCACAACATGGCAGCAACAAAAATGTAACTACCGCGCGCTCGAGACAGAACACTGCAGCCGTAGCCACGCTCGGTTTATTTATTTTTTTTTTTTTTCAAGTTTATTTTTCTCCCCAACGAGTCTAATATAAAAGCAGAATCTATTTATCTCTTAAAGTAAACTGTGACGAAGTTTGTCCGTCAACGAATATGTTTCCAGAACGCGAATACAAGACGGAAAAAGAGACCAAACTAGCATCCAAACATCACACTGATGTGATGTATGCATTTCTCCCTTATCTGTAAGCGGCAGCGGACAGTGAACGCCTCACCGACGACAGCAGAGGCTGGGCTGACTGGAAACATGGTCAGACAGAGCTGTCAGTTAATCTAAATACAGGGAGGAGGTATGTGTGCAGCTATGAGACCATGTACAGTACTGTAGTCATAAAGACCGTTAACTGATATTTACACAGCAGTGGATTTATGTCTGTAGTGTGTAAACATGAATATGATATATGAAAACAAGGACTACCAAATGGTTATTATTTTTCTTTTTAATTGCAATTAATCGCAGAAGTTCAAGACGTTAAAATGCAAATCAACTATGCCAGTGCATCTTAAATCAAATTAATGCAAAGACAGTTACTTTATGAACTTGACTTTTAAGATTTAGTCGATTTTTTCTTTCAAAATTGGGGAAGTGCAATAAAGTGCAACACTATTTGCATTTTGAACAAGCTTCACTGTGGTTGACTCTATATTAGAGCTGGGCAGATGAATGAACCACATGGTCAACACGGAATGGAATAATATAGTAATTCTGTGACACAAATTAACCGCCTAACTACTGTATCCAGTGGTTCGCTTGGCAACTTTAGGACGAGAATAAAGGGCAACTTATCACGGGTGATAAAAAAAAATGGA
This sequence comes from Brachirus orientalis, assembly GCA_016785285.1. Lineage (NCBI taxonomy): Eukaryota > Metazoa > Chordata > Actinopteri > Pleuronectiformes > Soleidae > Brachirus > Brachirus orientalis. The sequence goes on from JAFBJR010000060.1 coordinate 4,134,614, forward strand.
GGACTCAAAGCACAGGTTGCAAAAATTTACAGGAGTCTTTAATAAAACAACGAACGAGGCAAACAGAAAAACTTGAAACAAAGGTAACAAGACTGGAGAAAAGTACAGAAGCAAACTAACCTGAAACTTATTGACCTGATACAAACAAATGAACCAACCAATACAGTGGGGAGCACAGAGACTCTCTGGTGTATCTTACACCAGAGAGTCAGGGACAATCAGACACAGGCGAGCCATATAGGGTGGGACAGACAATCAAAAGAGAATACCGGAAGCAAAACTCAACAAGGTACACACAAGAAAGAAAGTCTTCTCTATATGGCTCTCTTCAGGTCATTCAGCAGCATCTCAACAGGACTGAGATCTGGGCTCTGACTGGGCACTCCAAAAGATGTATTTTGTTCTTCTGAAACCATTGTTGTCATGTCGGATTCATTGTCCTGTTCCATCACCTAGCCTCGTCTGAGTTTCAGTTGATGGACAGACATCCTTACATTATCCAGGAGAATTTGTTTATAAACTTTGGAATTATTTTTCCCCATCAATGATGGCAAGCTGTCCAGGCCCTAGCAAAGCAAAACAGGCCCAAATCACAATGTTCCCTCCAAGGCAAGGCAAGTTTATTGATTTTGTTACTAAAAGAGACTATTATAATTTTGAGACTAAAAGTTGCAGTTACAGTTGAGACGCAGGAGATATGATGATTTCATTTCTATTTAAATGCAGTGGCAAACAGGTAGGTTTTCAGGCTAGATTTAAAAGAATTAATTGATGTAGCAGATCTGCACTATTCTGGGAGTTTGTGTCAGATATTTGGGCCATAAAAACTGTTTTGTCCTGGTTCTGGGGACACAGACCAAACCCAGATGACCTTAGTGGTCTGGATGGTTTATAGTGAGCCAACGGGTCAAAAATGTATTTTGGGCCTAAACCAATTAGTGCTTTATAGACTAACAGCAATATTTTAAAACTCTTTTACAGATGGGAAGCCAGTGTACGGACGTCAGACCTCAGAACTGGAGTTGTGTGTTCCAGTGAGAACATGGCAGCAGCGTTCTGAACGGCATTGCAGTAGTCTAGCTGACTGAAAATAAAAGCATGGACCAGTTTTTCAGTTCCTGTTGTGTCATAAGTCCTTTAAGTGTTGATATATTCTTCAGATGATAGTACACAGACTTTGTGACTGTTTTAATGTGTTTTTTTAAAAGTCAGGTCAGAGTCCATGTGAACGGCAAGATTTCTTGCTTGATTTTTTTTGGTTTTAACGCGAGGGATTGGTAAGCCTCAACTTTGACTTTTCTGCTTAGCTCCAAAGACAATTAACTCTGTTTTGTCTTTGTTTAGCTCCACCATACTTTTCTGTAGGGATGATGTTTTGATGTTGATATGCAGAGTTCTGCTTGTTCCTCCCAAATAGCTCAATTTTGGTTTCATCACTCCACAAAACATTTTCCTAGTGCCATTGTGCCCGAGTGCTCTTTTCAAGTGCATTGTACTTTTTTGACAGTAGTGGCTTCCTCGTTTGTGTCCTGTCATGGACTCCTTTCTTGTTCATTGTTTTGTGTACTGTTGAGATGTGAGCCAGTTCTAATGACCTTTTTTAAGTCGTTTCCTTTCACTTTACCTTATTATTGATTTTGCAATAACATTCCAAGGAGTTAACAACTTTTTACTTTGACTTTAAATCTAATCATTGATGGGGGTTTTTTATACAGAACTAATATTTTGTCCTTACTCTCTTTTGTGTATGTTGGTAAAGGAAAAATATGTGCAGAGGAATTCCTTTCACAACCACTACCACCAGTAACTCCTGTTACAAACAGTATAGACAGGATGTGCATGTGAGCATATACAATAATCAGAGACTCACCGTCCTTTTCTTTGTCAGGATTTAGAATGCGGTCTGTGAGGAAGACAGTGTTGCTTGCCATTCTGGTGTCTGTGGTGCTGGTACTGGCCCTCCTTCATTCATGGCCCACTCGGGCCTACACCACAGTGGATGTGTGGCAGCGTCCAATTCCATTAGTGGACAGGCATCTGGAGGAGAGGCTCCCAGAAGTAGACCACCAATTGGGCAACATCCCCTTTCATGTGAGGGATAATGTGGCAAGGCAAGTGTTACACACATGGCATTGACTGATTTTATTGATTTCACAGCCCAATGGACCCAAAGTAAAACCCGATTTTCCTGACACAAATACATCTCTGTTCATTTATGCAGTTTGTTGGCTCATAATAGGTGTGTATGCGAGGGTGAAAGTGGAGGAGTGAACCTGCCCTTTGCCCAGCTCTTATTCCCACGGGTGTCAGCTCAACCGCTGCACACTGCCTTTGAGGCCTCGGAGCTGGAGGAAATAAAAAGGAGACGGGCAAAAGAGTATGAGAGTTTCCAGAAGAGGTAAGCACCTGGAGAAAAGAGGAGGAGAAAAGTAATGAGACACAGGGCAAAAGCATTTCATTTTGGCTTAATGCTCATGTATGTTTCATACGTAGACTTAGCTTCGGTCATCTCTGGCTCATTACATTCACTGATCCATTCATGTCACCCAATCACTTCGGATCTGTCTGATTTTCTGTTAGAAAACCTGTATTTCTTCCTTACATTCAATCATACATTCAAGCTTTATTTCTTATCCAAGAACAAACGTATAAGGTGACAAGGTATTTTATTTATTTATCTATTTATGTATTTTGCAGCTATTAGACCTGCTGTTGCTATTATTAGCTGTAGTTAAATTCTGGATAGTAGCAGTCAGTTTGTGTTTTCAAAGAGCGAGAAACATGTACAAGTCACTACCATGTGATTGACCTATTAGGCATTTGCATTAAGATTAGTGGCTGATGAGTGTTTGTTGTGCAGGTTTCTCATGTGAACTCAGGTGAACATTTTCCCTCAGGTCACACACACCAGCAGATGTTCTCATGGTGGCAGAGGCGAACAATCCCTTACAGTATCCAACACAGGGGGTGGAGGTACGGCCCCTCAAAACAATCATCATCCCAGGTAAGACCTCAGAGACCGAGTCTGTCTCACAGAAACATGCTCATATAGAGACTCTTATTTTACATTAGACAGCTGTTTTCTTCTTCTCCTTCTTTCGGCTTCTTCCTTTACGGTTCGCCACAGTGGATCATTTTACCTCCGTCTTGTCCTGTCCCTTGTGTCCTCTTCTGTTACACCCACTGTCTTCATGTCTTCCTTCGCAACATCCATGTACCTTCTCTGTTGTCTTCCTCTTTTCCTCCTGCCCGGCAGCTCCATTTTTAACATCTTTTGTCCAATATAATCACTTTCCCTACTCTGCACGTGACCAAGCCTCCTCAACCTTGACTCACTTTATTTCCAGGCCCTTCAACCTGAGCTTTCCCTCGAATATGCTCATTTCTAACCCTGTCCAACCTGGTCACTCCCAACGAAAATCTGGCCACTAAAGGTGAAAAATCAACAAGCTACTTATTGAGTAGCCATTTTAGCCAAACATCAACCCAGACCAGACTATCCTTACTAAAAATATCAATAACTTGACTTAGGTGTGATGATTTCTGGAATGAATGCCTGTTGTTTACCTTTAATCATTTTTATTTGTTTTCCTTCAAACAGACTGTAATCCATATACAAATAAGTGAAATAATCATAAATGGAATGAGATTTTTGAAAGTAACTTTAAACAAAACTTACAGGTCGAACTAAATGTACGTTAAGGGAAAAAAAACAAAAGCTTAAGCAAATAAAAATAATCTCACAAATAAAACCTGCAACTTGCAAACAAATGATGTGATTCATTGCATTAACGATTAGTCTTTAGCTTTTTTAATGATATGATTTTTTTTTTTTTTTTTTTTTTACAGTTCCCTCCTCTTCTTTCTTACAGATCAGAACTGCTGCCTGATTGCCCTGTCTCCTTTCTGATTTGCATTTTCTGATATTTCACTGATTCATATTTTTGGTGGTGGTGTTTTCTTAAAAATTTCAACAACTACAACCACTGCGATGCAGTGAAAGCTTTTGTGACTGGGGCAAAGCCAGGGTTTGATAGAAACGATTATGTAGCACTGTAGCACCTTTAATACTCAAAACAACCCTAATAAAATTTCACACAGAGAATGTGCTTGGTGTCCCTAATATTACAAATTTATTTCCAGTACAAAAGCCTAAATAAGAAAGGGAGTGCTAAATGACTGAATGAACTTATTCATGTCAGTGTTACCAACTGAAGTTATTCTGTTAACACTTTTATTCTTATTAAATGTGTAAAAAGTTAAAATGTAAAAATGCCAGTTTATAAAAGTATAAACTAACATTTTCTGAGTGAAGAGAGTGGATTTAGTCTGTCATCTTTTGCTTCCAGGCTTGGCCTTACATGACCTTCCCAGGGTCCATCACTCAGTGAGTATTCCAGTGTGTTCTTATACCTTGAAGACACCTCCATCCCTGCTTTTTATTTCATCTGCTTTCACCTCAATGTCCCTGCAGATAAACATCACCACTACGCTGGGGACACTGAATGTAGCAGCAGAAGTAGATGGGGTGAAAGTCAAAGGTGATGGTGAGATGCACATGACTGTGTCGAGCAGCCTCCTGCCAAACCTGAACCGACAGCTGCAGTTCGTCACCTACACAAACACACTGTTTCACCCCAGCACCGCTGACACAGGTGAGGCCTCAGACAACCTTTTTTTGTGTTTTTATCACTGGTTCGCTATCACATGAAGACTATCTTGACTCTGGACTCTATCTATCTATCTATCTATCTATCTATCTATCTATCTATCTATCTATCTATCTATCTATCTATCTATCTATCTATCTATCTATCTATCTATCTATCTATCTGTCAGTGACTTTCCATGTACACAATGAGTGCCTGTTGCTGTGTAACATGTCTGTAGGGCAAATATGATGTGACAGTCAACAGCTGTTACCTTTAAGCTAGAGTGATAACAAGTGGAAGCAGAGAGGCTCACTCACATTTGGTAGACAGAGCAGGTAGTGCAGGTGTACACAAACAAATAACTTACAGTTCAGAGGACAGAGCATCAACAGCTACTGTGTTGCCGAGCAACATAGCTTTTGTGTAGTTTATTGTTTACTTTCTGCTGCTTTGTTCTACTACTATTCCTGTTATTCCTTTAAGAGCTGTTTGATTTGTGTAGTTCAGTGTTGCTACATAAATGGTCTCTGGTGACCCTCATGATGTTCAAGTGTTTCTGTTATTTTGGCAACAGTGGCTCAATGGTAGAGCGAGTCATGGTTCAACTGGAAGTGGGTAGTTTCAGTTCCCGGCTCTGATTCCTTGGGCAAGACACTTGACCCAATGTTGGTCCTAATGGCTGTGTGGATGGGTAAAAAAAGATACGTGACAGAAAACTTGCTGCACATAGATGCACTGTATGAATCTTTGAGTTGTCATCATGATTAGAAAAGCGCTATAATAAATACAGGCCATTACCCTAAATATTTCAGTGGCAGGATACATTGTTTAAAATTTAGCAACATTTATTGGTGAAGTTGCATGTTGCAGCTGAATATCCCTCACCCCTCTCTTCCAAGTGTGTTGAAGATTATACTGTATGAAGCCTTCAGTTAGCATCAAAACTGGGCTGTTGTAACGACATAGTGTGGCAGCCTCAATAGAGCTGACTGGGCTGTATTGATGCAAATATAGAAGACCCATTCTGGGATAATAAAAACAATTTAAACAATTAGGTGATTGAACAATCGATTTATCTTCCATGCCAAATTTCCCCTAAAATTTTACACACTGGACCTTTTAACTTCTTAACTGATTTCCTATGCACTTTAGTCCAAGTGGGGATTTTTACTGTACCAGTTTTCTTCCTGTAATTTGTTTGTGGAAAGGTATAAATCCTCAAGCACAAGATGCAGGTTCCATTAAATGACAGATGTGACAATAACTGAAATTCTATGTTATAGCGCTGTTGCCTTTGCAGCAAAAAGACACGGGTTCACGACCCAGTTGGAACAAGGGCCTTTCTGCATGGAGTCTGCATGCTCATGCCGTGTTTGTGTGAGTTTTCTCCGGGTTTTCCAGCCTTCTACCCACTGTCGGTGTAAGTGTGAGAGTGAATCGTTGTATGTCTCTGTGTGGCCCTGGGATGGACTGGTGACCTGTCCAGGGTGATCCCTGCCTTTTGCCCTATGTCAACTCAGAACGGCACCAGCGGTCCGTGAACCTCGTGTGGAGGATAAAGCAGTGGATGATGAATAAATGAATGAACTGCAAGGTCAGACAGTGAATAAACTATGCCCAATTATTTAGCTTCAGGATTTACCTTTAATTTGTTATGAGAAGAAATAATTTTGTAATGATCTTAAAACCCAGATTGAATTGGTGAGGACCCAGATGCAGACAGCAGATTAACCAGTCCGTAGAAAAAACAAACAAAAGATGTTGAGGCTGGCGAGGCGGAGCTCAGGATGCAATAATCAATGAACACTAGTTGAATGACTAATGGTTAAATGAATGCCTAAATGTTTACTTTAATATTCATCTTTTGTCACAGCTGTGGATCAGACCACAGTCAATCTACCTCAGTTATATCCAGTTACATCAGTGAAATGTATTGAGTTGCTTATGTTGTGTCTTTTAGTGCAGATTGAGACAGAGGGCCATCAAGCTGTCTTCACTATCAAGATCCGTCACGGTGTAACACCGAAACTGTATAACACTGGATCTAAAGGAGGTAAAACACAACACCAGCACATCACACCAGTATAGAATAGTGTCTATTATCAACAAAAACATTTTACCAGTTTTTTAAAAATATAAATTTTTTTCATGTATCTCTTTGTTTTTTTTACCATTCATCTCTGCAGACTACAATATCAGCACTCTCGTTACCATAGCTACAAAGACTTTTCTGCGTTATGATAAGCTCCAAGATCTTATCGACAGCATCAGAAAATATTATCCTACTGTCACTATAATAATCGCTGATGACAGCGAAAATCCTCAAACCATCTCTGGGCCTCACATCGAACACTACATCATGCCTTTTGGAAAGGTAAGAACATGCAGGGAAACAGGATGTTGCTTCATTTCCCCCCTCTTCTGCCGTCACTGTTGATTCTCTGTGGAGCTGAAGCTCAATGTCGTGTCACGTCACAGGGTTGGTTTGCCGGACGGAACCTGGCCATTTCCCAGGTGACTACAAAGTACGTGCTGTGGGTGGACGACGACTTCATCTTCTCTGCCAACACAAAGCTGGAGAAGCTGGTGGACGTTTTGGAGCGGACCACTCTGGATCTGGTGAGGGACAGACCAACGCACAGCAGCTGTTCTATTTTGTAATAAGGAAGTGATGTTATGGTCGCACCAAGCATTATCTTGTGCAACATAAGGAAGGATGAATTTCAACTTTATACATTTATATAATCACCCATTTTGATTCCCTAGCATTTTAATGTGCAGGTAATACACTGATAGTAGCCTAAAGAAATGCTCATTACTAAGCTGTTACATGAATATGGCCTTACATGGTCTTACTGTAATAATCATCTTATCACGCTGTTACCATTTTCATAAACAAGTTGGAAATTGCATTAGAATTAAGACGGAATTACCATAATTTTATTTGCGTATTAAAAAGAATTATGACAAGGCAGCCCGTAGCCAAATGTAAAGAGAATTTGGCTTGTGACCGAAGGGTTGCCAGGTGCGCCAGGTTAAGTGCTGGGGTACCCCTGAGCAAGGTATCCAATCCTCATTGCTCATTGTTAATTAAACACCAGCCTTAGGGTGGCTACATCTCGTGTACTCCTTGTGTCTTGATAAATGGGAGGGTCAGGAAGGGCATCCGACCTAAACATGTCTGCCAAAGCAAATGTGCCGATCATCTGCTCTGGCAACCCCTAAAGAGGGAAAAGCCAAAAGATAAAATAGTATAAATAAATAATAAAAAGAATTTTGCATTCTGGAAGTCATATATCTTAGTCCAATGTGGTATTTCTGCAGAGGATTCAGTGATTTCAGTGATATCAGTGTGTGTGTGTTTGTGTGTTAAGGTTGGTGGTGCAGTGCGAGAGGCCACGGGCTACACTTCTACTTACAGACAGACCATCTCCATCGAGCCTGGCGAGGAGGACGGAGACTGTTTACACATGAGGAGAGGATTTCATCACATCATCCAAGGCTTCCCCAACTGCGTTGTCACTGACGGGGTCATCAACTTCTTCCTGGCTCGCACTGACAAAGTCCAGCAAGTCGGGTTTGACCCGCGCCTCGCCAGGGTAGCTCACATGGGTAAGTACCATTTTTGCGTAGCAACAATGAAAGCATGGATAGAACCTTACAATACAGTATGTGACACAATCCGCATGACATGTTTACATAGGTAAACATACTGTACATAAAGGCCCTCATTTCACCTGCCCACGTCATCTTAACACACCCGCAATACCGGCACCAATTAGTTAAAACTCGAGTAACTCGATTACAAAAAATGATCGAGGAATTTCCTCTGCCTCGAAGCCTCGTTTAATTACATTTAAAGCTCACGTTTCTCACGGATTCTTTTTAGTGTGATACAATGTGCTTACGTCACAGGCTATGCGTCCCCTACAAAGCGGAAGAAGACGGAAGCGGGCTTTGGATAATGCGTGGACAGTTTAGCGGTACAGAACGGCAGACGCCGGGACCGAAAACAGTGAATACAGCGAAAACGAGCAAACGCAACAAAGCGAAAGTAATAGGAGGAATAGGATAAATGTACGTTTTATCCGATTACTCGGTGAATCGATGGAATATTCAGTAGAATACTGGATTTCCAAAATATTCGATAGCTGCAGCCCTAGTTAAAACTATACCATAGAAGTTGAAATAATTATGACAGGCAAAACAATACAAAATTAAAGGGGCAGGAAGTCATTGCCATTAAAGAAACAATGTGTAAGTTGTAAGTAGGGCTGAGCGATATATCGTTATCGTATCTATATCTAGATATGAACATTCAAGATATTAATATCGAAAAAGCATATTAATATCTTATAGATATAGATCCTGATCTTTTCGCCACAACCACGGACCTCTGGTCGAGTTGGACAACCGAACCTTACATCAGTTTAACAGTCCATTTTATTACAGCAAACTTCAATCTCAGGACCCACTGTCTGAGATATCTAGCATGAATAAGGAGATATGAAATTTTGTCCATATCGTTCATCCCTAGTTGTAAGTGAATTTGCTGCTATAGTGTAAAATGGATTTGCCTTTAAAAGCCATCATAAAAATAAACATTCAAATGCTCTAAATGCTCCTCAATAAAATTCCAAGACACTTTCGTATGAGGCTTCGCATCTGCTGGTCCTGCAAATGTTTCAGAATAAAAGAAACGGGGAACAGAAATATTATGTTATGATAAATCTTTTGCTAAACTGGTAGAGGACACGTTGAGATTCACCAGTTGTAGTGCAGAATCTTATCATGTGCTTCAGTAGTGAGCGGAGAGAGAGAGAGAATGGTCGTTCAGTTCGTGTCACTATTTTTAAACCAGCCAATTGCTGTGTGGCATATGCAACTTAAAAAGGGCTGGAACACAAAGACTCTTTCTCATTTTATTTGCGCACATATACATCTGACAACTATGGTGTTTTTGGAAAATATAAACTAAGGGGTTTGAATAAGGTTTAGTAATTATTTGCTGGATCACTGACCCTGTGTGACTTGAAATAGAAATACTTTGCTTGCATTTGTTTTCCAGAGTTTTTCATCGATGGTCTAGGATCCCTGCATGTGGGCTCTTGTGATGATGTCATTATAAATCATGCAACCAAAATCAAACTTCCCTGGGTCGGCCAGTCAGAGAGTGACAAGACTTACGCCAAGTTCCGTTACCCGCTGGCTTCCTCTGATGCCACGCAAACAAAAAATGGCCTCCTGTTCTTCAAGAACCGATTTCAATGTTTGACTCACAATTAGTTGCTCATCTCCTCTTTATCCTGAGGTTCCCCCCTCTGCTCTTCCTGGGTTGCCAAAGAAGTTCTTCTCCACTGCAACTCGTCAGATAAGATTTCAGACAAATGCTTTTCATCGCCCTTTTTGGGGTTTTTTTACACTGTTACACTGTTCCAGCTGTTGGATTGTTTACGATACAAATAACCATATTTAATGACATATGTGAGCAGCGACACTAGGAAAATTTGCTGTCAAAGCAAGATCACACTTCTGTTTTCACAGTCTAACCAAAACATAATCTTCAATCTCAAAGTCAAAGTCATAAAAGGGCTGTGCTTTGTGTTTGTCAAATCTTATCTGGCTTTGAGGCCAAAAGTTGTTCTAACAAGGAGAACACGTTTTTGGAAAACTCAACAGGTAGCATTTTGTGATCCTATCAGAAGAGGTGTGTGTGTGTCCACCTTCAGTTTGCACTATGAAAAAAAAAAACTGAGACTGAGCCTGGAAAAGCAATAGTGATCTGCTCAGAGAAGAAGGACTCACCATTAGTGAGGGTACAGGGACACTTTCCAGAAAGTGACAGGACCTGAAGACACAGACCATGGGTTTGTTTTTACCAATGCAACATGAAAAAAAAAAAAACACACACACATTCAGAGCTTGTCACGTTTGCCAAAAGTGTGGCTTCTTTGCAGTGTTTTTTATCGTTTAGCCGGAACTCTTTCTGTGAGGGATAAATCACGTGTGAATAAGAGGACTGTTCGTCCCCATCTATCTGGAGTCACACTTAGTGTAACCTGCACTTGTTTTTTCTATGTCTTTTTCCTGCTCTCTTGTCTCTCAACATGTTTGTTGAAGAAAGTGGACAGAGGAGGAGCATTTCTGTCCGGTGCACGCCAATGAATAACAACAAAGTGACTGCATCTTTACATGCTGCCTAAAAGAAAAGTTGGATGAACCAAAGTGCATGTTTTTTGTCATATAAAACAAAGAGGGTGGTTGTTTATTTCAAATAGCATAAAGAGTCAGAAAGAGAAGTGTATTGAAGAAAAGTGTAAGTGACACCTACTGAGGAAAACAACAATGAAAACAAGGGCAGACTGCGATAGACCAAGGCTTTAAAATCCTGTTTTGGTGATAACGGCTCCTGTGATGTTACGTCTGAACTGACTACAGTTTTCTTTTATACCATGGCCTTTAGATGGCGGCCTTGTATCACATTATTCTTTCCTAATAGGTTTTAAAATAATTTTTAACAGCCTTTTGTTATTAGCAAAGAGGTGCCAGAGATTTATAAAAAGGATTTTTTAAATCTTCAGAGGAATATTTTGATGATGTATGATGATTTTGTTTTGTTACATTATCCTCAAAACTATTATTTAAAACAGCTTTTGTGTAGTTGTGTGTTCAAAAATGTGTCTCATGTCAGTGTTTGCAACCGCTGACAGATCCATAGCATATAACTGTGATTTTTTTTTTTGTTACCCTGCCTTCTTCACCTAAAAAAAACACTACTGAGTCTTCTGATCACCACATAATGAACCTTTTATTTTACTTGTTACAAATGCTGACAAATTAAAATACCTGTGGATTAAAAAAAATGTAATTTCTGCAACATTTGTGCAACATATTGGGGATGACAGCGTGAAAACAGAGGGTTCAACTTATGTTATGATCAAGTGTCCTTACTGTAAAACATAAAGGTGTTTGAAGCAAAGCTCACACTTGTGTAGTACTTTTCAGCACCTTTTTTTTTTTGCCAAGTGGCAGATTTGATTAGTGCCAGTTAATTAGTTAGACTAGTTTAATAATCATTTAGGACAGGGGTGTCAATCCTGTCATAATGAAAACATGGCCCTCGACCTCCTTTTCCTTTAAACACAGTGCATGTGGCCCAGGCAAGTGAAATAATACAGAAAGGACTTTTACTTTGAAATTCTGTGAAATATCATCACAAATATCTTAACTGTGATGTCATGATGGAATACGGTGTTATAATTTTTGGCTCATATTGCCCACCCGCTAATGAACAGTTGTCCCCCCCCCCCCGCCCCCCCCCCCCCCCCCCCCGCCCCCCCCTTACTTTAATCTAGACCGGCCACCTCTTGACCAGACTAGATGCTCGTTGTCCCCCAGGTCATTTGAGTTTGACACCCCTGATCTATGTGTGATTTCAGGGGCGGAAAGTATGGAGATAAAAAGTAACATATTGACAGTCAAAAATGCCAAAAAGCACACATCTTTAGGAAAACACAAATCAAGTTCGGATTAATTGTGCAGCTGGAAAATGTGTAAGACTATGCTGTAAAAATAGTCGCACCCATGGACGGTTGCCAGTTCAAATTCCAGAATGAGGCCTGCGATGCCCCTGAGCAAGGCACCCAATCTCCCATTGCTAAGCAGGCGCAGATAAGTGCTGCCCTCTGCTCCTGCACCTGGCTCGTGTGGGGTGGGTTCAGTGAAGAAGTCAAATTCACTATCACTAATTAGTGTGTGTGCAAAACATCAGTGATTCTAATTTTACTCCAAGTGACCAATGAGTTGAAGGTTGTTGACTCCAATGAGTATCTCTTGATAGTGTTGCAAGCCTAGACACTGAAGAGGTTCCAGGTTTTGGACCCTGTTCTTTTTAAATCTCTCCACTGGAGGGTGCTGTACACCAATGAGCTCACTGTATGAAATGTCCCCAGTGCATAGGGCAGATTTAGAGGAAATTTATTTTATGATTTCAATGTTTCAGATAACATTGAAATCATAAACTAAATGAACCTGATTTCTGTAAATACATAGCATCAGAAAAGTCACAGTATAAAGACTGAGGAAACATCAAATACCAGAGATGAGTTAAAATGTCTACATTATGATGTGGTGAGGTTGGTGTAAATGAATATAGAATTATGATAAAATAGAGAAGTTAAAGTGAATAAACCTGCAGATCATCATCATCCTTTAGAGAAGCTCATTTTTTTCCCAGAAAAATAATGATGACAAATACCTCTGGAGCATTTCCTTATTTTATTGTTTGTGTGTATCTGAACATACGTATTCTGGACATACAGTAACATCAGAGTTTTACTGTTAGGATTCCATGTGACATTATATACATTCTGGATGACAGTGACATATGAGCACCTCAGTCTTTTTATTTGTTCCCTTTTTCCTTCTCTGCTTGGTTTTGTGTTTAGTTCAGATAACACTCTTAACAATGGCTGGGTTAAAATAGCCCACCAATGGGAAAATGCAAACTATGTATACTAGGCTTTTTTTTAAGATTACAGAGACAGTTAAAGTATATAACACTCATGTGAATTCAGATCCCACAGTGATACTGGAATCTAACCAGGGAAAGCACGGATACAGCTGATTAAAAATGCAAAGTAAGTGGATGTTTGGTCCTTCAGGAAAAAAATATTATCTGTTACAAAAATATCCATCAAGGAAATTTTCAAGGAAAAATTAACAAATGTATACGCAAACAACATGAGGTCAAGTGTCCACGCTGCTTTATTTTCATACAATTCATCCTCTGCTATTAACACCTGTAGACATGTACTGTAGCTTCAACACTCAAATAACCCTAATCAAATCCAGATTAGTCAGATACCATGCACCATAGTGGCATTTGAAAGGAATGTGGAAGGGAATTTGGAACACAATGTGAAGAAGCTGAAACCTTAACGACTTCTGCAGTGGCGTGAAAAAGTCAATCACTGCTGGGAAAGAATTCAGTGGAGGCACTCCTACACCAGGAGGGGAAAAGTGAGTTCAATCGTCATCGCTGGCCTGAAACATGGTCATCACACCCTAAGAGAGGAAAAAATACAGGTAAAAATGTTCAGCAATAATAATTAAGTACTTCCAAGTTTCAGGACATGACTCTCAAAAATTCTTTGTAAATAAAGGTAAGCTTTTGATGGACAGATGGAGGTAAGAGATCTTACCAGAAGATTAAAATTGACATAAATGTCCAATGTGTAACTTTCAAAAGGGTTTATTGGCAGAAATTAAATATATATTACCCATACAGGTATGTTTGTATGTATGTATGTGTATGATTGCTTTATAATAAAAATAATTTGGTTTTCCTAGACTGAGAATAAGCCTTTCGCAGGTACTTTAGGCAAGAGTCTTAATTTGTGCAGGCTGCCATCTTGTGCCTGCTATATTTCTACAGCAGCCCAGCCTTAAATTATTCAAAGGATTCATGGAATTAATCATATAACCATGACTGAAACATTCAAATTCTAAAAGGTTTTCTTTATTTGGGCCATCTGGGCCAGTGCAGCCAGCTACACACAACACTGACATACACCCACTTCTGTGAGCCATATGTGTGTCCTTCTATGTCCTGTGCTTGTGAGCAGGTTCATTGTGTTTATATATCTTTATTACAACAAATCGTGCTGTTTGCTGCAGCTGAAACGGAAAACCCAAAGAAACTGAAACACAATGTACCACTGAGGAAAACCTGCAGAGTGAAGAGATACACGGAAGTATGTTTATCACAAGTGCGATTTGCACATTTAGAAGGTTCTTGATGTCTACAACACCTGTTTCCAAAAAAAGGAAGCGGGCAACAAAAGACTGGGAACATTGAGGAAAACCAGTTTGAAACATTCCACAGGTGAACTGGTGAAGCGGAAACATGTGAGTGTCACGACTGGGTATAAAAGGGGCATTCCCAAAAGGCTCAGTCATTCACAAGCACAGATGGGGCGAGATTCAAGACTTTGTGGGCAATTGCATGAGCAAATAGTCCAAAACCTTGAGTAGATTTCTCAATATACAATTGCAGGAAATTTAGGAATTTCATCATCTACAGTCCATAGTATCAAAAATTCAAAAATGTAGATGATCCAGACAAAATTCAGCATGTAAGCAACAAGCCTGAGAAACCCAGAAACTGCCGTCTCTGGGTCCAAGCTCATCTGTGATGCTACGGGGGTGTGTTAGTGCCCATGGCAAGGGTAACTTGCACATTAGTACCTTGATCCCATGATATGTTTTTTTTTCCTCCAATGAGGTGGGGTTACCAAAACACTCCATCCATCTGCCCCTGGTCTGGCCCCTCTGTCAAATTTTAGAACCCATTGTGGCCCACGAATCAAAAAGTTTGCCCACCCCTGCACTAGACTGCCCTAGTACCTGCACAACAGAGGCCCCAGAGTTTTGAGCAAATGAAGTGGTACATCAAGCAAGAATGGGAAAGAATTCTACCTACAAAGCTTTAGTAATTAGTGTCCTCAGTTCCCTAATGCTTGTCATGAGAACAAAATGTTGCCTTTAATAACAAGTCTGGCTGTACAGATGTGTCCACTGTGAATGTATTTGTGTGCGTCTGTATATCACTGTAAGTGACAGGTACAGCAAGAGAGAGAGAGAGAGAGAGAGAGAGAGAGAAGAAGTGGCAGGAGCTGAGCGAATCAAAGCAGTAGACACGCTGAAATAAAAGTCACGAATCAGCACTGATTAGTGTGAAAACACTTCATTTCAGTGACACCGCAGCAGGTTAGAGGACATCAGCTGAGGAGGCAGACTCTACTGTATTCTGAGGACAGAATGTGTTCGTGCACATGCAGCAACGTGGCCAAATGCATCTTCAAACCATGTGTTTTTTGTGATCAGATCTGAAGACACATTCAGGACACACTGGGTGCGTTTAGACCTGTATTTGATGCTGTCTGCATGAGACCTGAGCCACAAAAGTAACACAGACGTTTGAGGCCAGTTCTTTTAGCACTTTGATCAATTTTATGTGTAAAGTTATCTTGTGTGTAAGTCTGCACCCACAGCAGGATGGAAAAGCTGCTGATCCAAAAACACCAAGGCAGAGAACAGAGCACAAGAGTGACTTTGTGGAATCAGGCCAGATAAACCTGATTAATAAGAGCACTTTGATCAAACCATTTCCTCCTCATGGTGGAAGTCTGGGAGGAAAAAGATAAAACATTAGGTCGGTGGTTTTTCCTTATATGACTAAATGACACTGGCAACAGCTTAGGTCGTCCCAAGTTTTGAAATCCGCACAGAAACAACAACAGGATATTTGACAAAGGCAACTGTAGAGTAATTTCCCCTCAACATCGCCGATGATGACAACAAACAAACTCAGGCTCTAGCCACAGACAAAAAAACACATCTGATATTCCCAGGGGATTTGTTTTTAAATATATATATATTCTACACAATTAACACTTCAACCTGCTTCATTTCACATTATTAAAGGAGACTCAAGTTGCATTTACACATTTGTGAGACTTTGACACCAATACATATGGAGCAGCAGTTAGCAGAAGGAAGGTTGTTTGAATCCTCCTTCTGTCCACACTTTTTGAATTCTGAAGAGTATGGAAGACTATTATCTTAGTACTTCCTTAGGCTTCCACCAAACAGCCTAAAGACGTGCAGATTAAGGGGTTGGGTTAATTTTAAACTGTAACTAATTTTAGCTGTCAACATCACACATTAACTGTGGTATTGTTTCAGTAAGCTTCTGCAATGTCACAATTTATTTCCGTCCAGTGTTGCATTCATTTTTCACCAAGATCTTATACTGATGATGGGAGAGTCAGACCACTGCACAAAGCCTTCTCCAGCACACCCCAAAGATTCTCAATGGGGTTAAGGTCTGGACTCTGTGGTGGCCAGTCCATGTATGAAAATGATGTCTCATGCTCCCTGAACCACTCTTTCACAATTTGAGCCCGATGAATCCTGGCACTGTCATCTTGGAATATGTTCGCGCCATCAGAGAAGAAAAAAATCCATTGATGGAATAACCTGGTCATTCAGTATATTCAGGTCAGCTGACCTCATCCTTTGGGCACATAATGTTACTGAACCTAGACCTGACCAACTGCAGCAACCCCAGATCATTGCACTGCCCCCACCGGCTTGTATAGTAGACACTAGGCATGATGGGGAACATCACTTCATCTGCCTCTGTTCTTACCCTGATGCTCCCATCACTCTGGAACAGGGTCAATCTGGACTTCTTCCATTGCTCCAGAGTCCAATCTTTCTGCTCCCTAGCAAATTGAAGCCTTTTTTCCTATTGACTTCACTGATTAGTGGTTTTCTTAAGGCTACACAGCTGTTCAGTCCCAATCCCTTGAGTTCCCTTCACATTGTGCATGTGGAAATGCTAAACATAGCCCTGAGTTCTACTGTTGTTTTTCTACAATTTGATTTCACCAAATGTTTGAGTGATCGCTGATCATGATCATTCAGGATTTTTTTCCGACCCACTATTCCAGTTTTTAATAATGGACATTGGACATTTCTTAACCCAATTTTAGTAGTTTCTGCAATCTCCTTAGATGTTTTCGCTGCTTGAAGCATGTGAATGATTTGACCCTTCTCAAACAGACTAACATCTTTTCTACAATTATGAATGTGTCTTTCAACACAGTTGTTTAAGAAATGAGCTACTCGTTGCATCAGTTGAGGTTAAATAACTTGCCAGCTGAAAGATAATTGCCCATGCAGTAATTATCCAATAGGAGGCTCTTACCTATTTGCTAAGTTAAATCCAGGTGGCGACCTATTTTTTTTGGCCAAGCAGTGAATTTGAGGATACAAAATTGCACATTTTGGACAGAGAAGACAGATGGTTTGAAAGGAATGAAGCCATTGATGTAAAAATTAAAACAAAAAAACAAGAGATCTGAGTTGCCACCTATCTGACACCTACATTGCTGTTCTTTATCTTTCCCCAGGAGACCAAATAACTGGTCTAATTTAACATGTCACCTGACCTCAGGAGACTTTAAGACTTTAATGACCATCCTTAACAAATCAAAGCTCTCCAACAACTGTAGTTGCCTCTGAGTAGATGTTTTTATCACACCTCGGAGCAGCCTAATAACTGCCCTTAGGACATGGAAGTGAAGAAGCCTCTTCAGTAAGAGGTGAAAAGTCTTCAAGAAAACAGTAAGTCCAGGTGCTACTGATTCATTGACTTCTGGATAATGACCGTAGCAAATCCCCAATGAAAAAAGTGAGGAAGGAAAGGGTTGGGCCTGTGTGATGGGTTGCAGGTGTGCATGCCTGAGAGAATGCCGATCCTGGGAGCTGATTGGTCAGGATCAGGAGGTTCCAGTTTAAAAGGGCCTGATTATGGCAGCTGCAGCGGACTTCCCTTGAGCTATTCACAGCTGGCAGATGTTTTGTGCTTGTTTTGTTGTGAGCAGGTTTTCCCCTTGGCCTGGTCATGTACGCTAGTTAGACAATGTGTTGTCTTTTGCTGCGTTATCCACTGCTGAAGCTCTGCCCGTAAACAGGCAAATGCACAGGGAAGCCAAACGAGACAAGAAGACACCAATTCCCATGTTCACACTTCAGACTTTTCTAGTCTTGATGACCAGTGAAAACTGCATTACGCTACAGTTTTGCCATTCACCCATTCACAACTATGTACCTTCATGCTGTGCTGGCTGCAGGGAGCCAGACCATTGGATGTCCCTCCATTGTGTCCCACTTCTGTGCACAAACTGAGCTGCTGGTGGGAGGAAGGTGATGTGTGAACTTCTCCAGGTGTTGCGGCACAAGGACTGGAAACCTTAAAAACAGATAAAGTTGTGAGAGAAAGAGAGATGCATGTTTTTATGTAAGTTTTTAATGTAGCATTACTGTACACTCACCACCTTTGTGGCAGGGCTGTGCTGTGGTGGATGCAGGGAGGGAAGGGAGGCGTTGAGAGACAACAGACAGGGCTGCTGACATCGGCCTATAGATGCTGACAATTGAGGTTGCAGAGTAAATGGAGACTTCATGTTTCTGCCAAGACTGTTTGACTCGCTTTCTCTGCGTTGGTACTCTATTGGAGACTGAAGGGCTGCAATGAACAGGACGAGATGTCGCATTAGTCATATGGTCCAAACTCTAAAAACTGCAGTTCTGTTGGAGAGACACCAAGCTCTGGTACCACTGAGGAAGTTCCTCTGAGTCTCTAAGATTTGGACAATGTCACTGAGCCAAGCCAGCCTTATTTCCGGAGATGAAGCCTGCATGATGAAGCGTGTCACACTTCTGTCTTTTCCCCGGGAGGTCAGGACCAGGCAGCATGGATCTTCAGAGTGCTCCTCCACACCCAAACAGCTGACCTTTGGTGGCCACACAAGAGTTGTGATATACATTAATAAACAACACTAAACCAAAAATGCATTGAAATAAAGTGTTGGTTTTACCTTGATGCTGTTTTTAAAAGTGTACCCTGGCAACAAGAAGCCTTTTTTCTTATCAATTGGCTCACTGAAGATAACCAGCTGCTCAAACAGGAAGACCCGCCTCTCCCTTGCTCTGGAAACAAAGCCAGTTTCCTGCTCACTGACAGAGAACGTATCCTGCTGGAGCAGCTTCCCCTGAGCTGTGATTTTACCCTGAAACATTAGGTGTGTAACAAAACAGTGTGAGAGACCCCACATCACCCTGGATATATGTTTAACCTCTGTGGAGATATATGTGTATATAAACAGTTTCTCACCTCAAACCCCTGGAGTCTCCCAACATTCATCATATCATTACAGCGTTTTGGCACAAAACACATCACCTCCACAGCCCTCTGATGAAGGAAATTAGATGGAGGAAGAATTAAGAAGTTAAAATGCACAGAAAGTGAATGTATGAATCACTTTTTATTTGTATTAAAACTGCAACTTGTAACTTTTGGTGGTTTTAGTTGTTGACATTATTATTCTGCCTCTGTTTGTTTTATGTAAACAGAAACAGTATACCATTATTTGTAAGCTGTGTCCCTTATCTGGTTTCAGGCTCTGTCAGGCAATACTATCAGACCTGTCTAAGGGAGAATTTATCCCATCAAACTGCAAAATCACTTGCTGCTGCCTTTGTCTGTCTCGACTTAAAAACGAATCACTTCCTGCTGATAAAATTAGCATTGTGTGAATTCATTTGTCCTTGGTTTGAATGTACCAAACATTTGTTCACATTTAAAACTTACACACTTTACAGCTTTAACATCACATCACACAATTGTACCTGCAGCTCCTCGACATCTCTTCCTGCTCTGCTGTAGTACTTGAGGAAGTCCTGAGGGTTTAGTCAGGACAATAAAAAGAAAGAAAAATTAGCTTTTTAATGCTTTTATAATAACAAAACATCTGTGCATTTACAGGCGGACTTTTTCATTAAGGTAAACCAAAAACAATAATCTGTGTGACATTTAATTAAATAATGCTTTGATTTATGCTGTAATGATCAGGTTGTATAAAATCCTCATCTTTATCAGATAGTTCTTTAAAGTTTTCTTTCAAATAAATGAGAAAATTATTATGTTCACTGCATCATTTAACAATGCAATACATGCAGATAGGATGAGGATAAAAAACCTTCAGCAAAAGCTGATACTTCATGATCCTCTGCACAGGTTTGATGAGCAGGTCATTCAGCTGCAGACGGTGACCCAGCTGCTGCCTGAGTTCCTGTCAGGTACAATTAGACAGCGAGAGAGAGAGAGAGAAATGTTTAAAGTACTGAGAAAAAAAAGAGGGAGAAAAAAAACAGAAGTAAAAAAAGATTATTCACCTCAAAGTATGTCTCAATGTATTCAGAGACGATGTGCTCTGACCTGGGTTTGTTCTGACAGTAAACCACGTACATATGAAGACGTCGTTCCTGGACATTTAAGACAGAGAACCACATCATGTGGTGATTAATCTAAATGTTTGTGTGACAAGGGGATGAATGAAGAGGGAATAAAACCTCTGAGCTGGTCCTGACAGTTGTGTTTTTTCTTTCCCTGTAGAGCTTTGCGAAAGTTCATCTCTGCCTCATTATATCCAGTTCCAGTGGCTGAGACAGACTGGATTAATTAGGTAGTTTACACTATGCTGACTAGGCTTGGGTAGAAACGTCAAGTTAGAAAGCTGCACTGAAAGATTATGCACTCATACCATATACACTACAAAGCCAATAAAAGTATTTACCCCCTTTTTACATATTTAAATTTGTAATTTACAATAGAGTAGCTCCAAGTTACTCAACTAACTCCAATGGACTCACATCAGCTGACTCTGTTGATACCTTTAAAATGCATCTATAAACTTAAGCCCTTATTA
Source organism: Brachirus orientalis (assembly GCA_016785285.1). Classification (NCBI taxonomy): domain Eukaryota; kingdom Metazoa; phylum Chordata; class Actinopteri; order Pleuronectiformes; family Soleidae; genus Brachirus; species Brachirus orientalis. The sequence goes on from JAFBJR010000060.1 coordinate 4,155,606, forward strand.
ACCGATAGATTTTCCTTCTTGTTGTGTGAGCTGCTGGTTTATTTTTTTACTTTTTAGTTTTTTTTTTTTACTGTTGTTGTTTTTAATCTTCTCACTTACTATGTGTGGTCGTGTATGGATATGTATTTTTATGTTTGTTTATGCTTGCATAAGCCAGCCACTTTATTAGGTATACCTGTTGAATTGCTTGTTAACATAAATACCTAATCAACCCAATCACATGGCAGCAACTCAGTGCAAGAAGGCATGCAGACATGGTTACTGTAACATGCTGAAGTTGAAATCGAACATAAATGCGATATAAGTGACTTTGAAACAGGCTGGTGTGGAGTATTTCAGTGGCTGATCTACTGGGTTTTTCAAGTACAACCATCTCTAGATTTTACAGAGAATGGTCCAGAAAAGAGTAAATATCTAGTGGGTCGACAGTTCATGTGGGCAAAAATTCATTTACACAATTCATGCGAGATGTCAGAGGAGAATGACCGGTGTATGAAGGGACAGTTGTGTCTCTGACACAGAATGTGTGACCTTGAAGCAGATGGGCTATAGTAACAGATGATCACATGGGGTGCCACTCTTGTCACTTTATAATGTGTCCTGTGTACCTAATAAAGTGGCTGGTGAATATACTGCAAATGTTCTTTGTATTTACATTCAATATTATTTCCCTTCACTCTGAAATTAAATTATCTTTCTAAATTCTATTGTTGAGAGCAAAATAACACAGCATGGTCTCTGCTGACCTCAGAATTAAATTTTAATGTGCGTCTGCACAACTGATTTGTAAGATGAGGACATAATTATTTCGAGGACAGGGGGCCAAGAACTACAACCTTCGGCAAAAGTTAAAACATACAGATAGGCAAAAACAAATAAACCCTCCTATGTACACTTGTTACTTACTGATCTGTAGACTCACATGTTTGATAAAGAGCTGCGATAGGCTGTCTGGATCTCCCACACATTTCTCCAGCTCTCCCAGGAAGTAACTGTGGGACATGAAGCAGAAGAGGTCAGAGAGGCAAGAAACAAACCACAGGGAACATTACACAAACCTTCATGAAATGTAAGAAACTCAGAATAATAACATTTAAGATCCAAAAAGAACTGAGATGTCAGAAGACTCACTCCTTATGCCAATCGTAGATCTGCTGTATGTTTCCAAACACAATTCTGTCCTTCCCTTTCATGTCCTCTGGAACTCCCTCATTGGCCATAGTGGCCATGTAGCCCTACACACATACACACAAAAATGTTGAGTCAGATTTTTTTTTTTATTTGTAAATGTCAGTTTGAATAATAGAGACAAACCTGCACTATGAGTCCAAGGTCTTCCACATATAACCTTTCTGTCTCTATTAATTCGGTCAGCACATATCTGAAAAAAGAAATTTTCATGCAGCAAATAAAACATTAAAAAAAACAAAAAGCACATATTTATTAAAGGAATTTGTAACATTTGCTTTATAAATATGCTTATTTATTTTTACATAATGAGATGAGAATAGGGGCCACACGGTTGGTGTAGTGGTTAGCAATGACCCGGTTGGAACAAGGGTCTTTATGCATGGAGTTTGAATGTTCCCCCCCCCCAATATGTGTGTGGGTTTTTCTGCAGATTTGGAGATTAGGCCAATTGGACACTCTAAATTGCTCATAGGTGCAAATGTGAGAGTGGATGGTTGTTTGTCTCTATGTGGCCCTGCAACATGTACCCTGCCTCTTGCCTTACGTCAGCTGGGATTAAGCACCACGACCCTCATGTGGAGGATAATACCACTCTCTCAGTATAGTTACTATGAAAATAGGGGGGAAACAGATAGTCTGGCTTAGTTAAATACTCAGTAATACGTTTCCCCAAAGCTCATTAATCAACAAGCTATATCCAACATAAACCAGAGTGCTGAAATTACAACATTGGTATTACGATGGTTTGTGTGTAACATTATATATTTTTTATCATTTACCTCCGGCTATGTTTTGCCCACATTGTCTGTCAGTCTGTTGGACTCTGATAAAACTTTCTAGGAATTTGCCTGCGAGCCTAAGTCGCTAGACAGGACAGGTAAAAAAAAAAAAAGAAGAAGAAATTTGATTTTGGTGGTGATCCTGATAGGGAACTGAGCAGCCTTGGTTCTGGCTCTCTGAGTGCTTTGTCTAGTTTACATGATGATATTTTTAATGGATTAAACAATCATGATATAATGTGTAAACTGAAGACATGCTAGACTTTGTTCACATTAGACAGAGCAACTTTGGCTGGACAGAGCAACTTTTTTATATATAATATTTATATATAGTATATCAGCAAGGAAATAAATCAGCATATGTCCCAACATGTCAAACTAATCCTTTAAACACCTACATGCTTTTCTCTAAGGCAATGTTTTTCTCCTCTTCACTGTCCACTGTGGCAGACCACTGGCTTCCTGAGTCATCAGTCACAGTGCAGCTTTCTTCTCCGTGGAGAGTGTTGATGGATTTTTGACTCTGAAACGCGAGTGAGACAATACAGCATTCAATAGGCATCAGAGTAAGAGAACATTGACTGGTACTGACTAGAAAGTTGAGTATAACATTTAAGCTGCTTGAGTATTTTAATTTCACTGAGGATTTATTTTTAGTTCACTACTTACCATATAGCAACAAACTTCATATAATAATACGGATAATACTAAAGACACTTTTGACACATTAAGTATGCTTACTTAAGTAGAACTTAACTTTGTCTTGGTCATTTTAATATTTTTTACTAGCACTTGTCTACCTGTGTTGTGTCATGCTCCAGTGCAGAGTAATGGTTGAGCACTGGGAATCAGTTACATGCCCTTAAATCACTAAACTGAAGCATCCTTTGCACAAACCAGCAGACGTGAGTGGAAAAAAAGTGGAAATACATAAGGGTCCTGGTTCTGAGAAACACATCATTGGGGCAGTTTCACTGATCCTCTATTGGAAAGTCATGCTACCTCTTAAATCTCAAGTAACCTGAGAGTAATGATCACTTTTTAATGCCTTCTTGTTGCTAAGGAAACTGTTGGGCAAAGACATTTGGAAAAATAAAGTCAGGCCTGATGGATGAGGATGAGTAATGAGCAACATTTGCACAATTAGTGAAGTTATATAAAAGTGGTTGAGGGTGAGGAGAGATGTGATTTAATATTCACCACTGCTCACTTAAAAGCAGTATAATCTAATGTGAGTTTGGGTGTAATCCTCTTCACATACTGTAGTCTCACTGCATTTTGTTCTCAGCCTTGGTGTGCTGGATGTTAATCCTTCTGTGGAGGTGGTTTCTAGGTCAAATATGCACTTTATGTTTATTCTATCTTTCCTTCTTCTTTTTCTTTTGCAAGGCCTGTTCATGTCCTAACCCAGCAGCCTGACACATTCTGCCCATGAAAAATATCTGAGCTTAATTTGTAACTCCAAATCATCTCTGTACATCAGCCATAACAACTGTTCCACTTCACACTCTGCTTCCTCTGAATGTTAACTCTAACTGTTCCTTAAGTTAAAGAAATTTCAAAATTTCAAAAATAAGTTCAAAATTATGTTAAGTACACTTGCTTTGTTTGTCAAGACGTGAAATGCCAAACAGAAATCTATCTGCACGGTAAATATCACACAAGAACCAGCAGCCAGTTATCTTATTTTAGTATAAAATACAACTTAAATTTGTTAATCAGCATATTATATCCACCTGTGTAATCCTGTGATGCCACCACAGTGCAAATGTGACAATTTGACTGGTGGGGTACTTTGTATTTCTGAAATAGTTTTTGTTCTTTTTACTATGTTGTTTTAACACTTTGGATGAATAAAACTAAAAGATGAACTATTTACCCCCCCCCCCCTTAATGTCCCAAACTATCAAACTGTTACTTAAAGTGAAGAGAAGTGTTTCTAATCACACTGTCCCGGTCAGTGCTAAAAGGAAGGAGCCAAAGTAAATATAAAAGCTGAAGGTGTCCTGATATCATTTTATCCCAACAGACTTGTTGGCTGAGAAAGGCTGAAAATGAGGACAGTCATTTATCGAACAGACTTGATGGATGACAAGAGTGTTTGAACTCTTTAAAACCAGATTCTTCTCATCTGTTATATAAAGCTTATGAAACTCGACTCAGCCATTCCTTAGGGGAGAACTGTCCAACATCCACAGGCCTGTTTCTCACCTCGCCTGTTGGCCTCTTCTAATTTCAGAGTAAACTTCTCATCCTCAACCCTGACCCTGTTTCAGCCCCTTTCTGGCTGCTTGGCTAGTTGATAACTTCCAGATGCCGTCTAGAAGAGCCCACAGGATTGATTCCATTCACCACAGCCTTTCAAGGAGTTCTCTCTTCAGTGTGGGGTCTCCAGAAAGATCTCTGGTGGTATGTGCATGTGTGTGAACACACATGCAAAATATGTGTGCAAATAAGAGTCACTCCACATGCTGAAACCATTCGATGGGACACAGTGATACATTTGCATTGTTATAAATCATAGTTTGTGTGAGTTACTTCAAAGATCCAGTGCCTAGATTTTGGTGTTTTTTTGTTGCTGCTGCTGTTATTATTCTACCTCAGTTTGGTCTTCATGACCAAAATTATGTAACATTATTTATATGAAAACAGACTCTGTTAAGAGGGAGCTTTTGTGTGTATACAATAGGTTTTTTGGTGTGCAGTGCATGAATGTTACCCGGCAACACAAGATATAATCACAACTATATTGAGAAATACAGTGAGAGATGTGTGGAGCTCAAAGGCATAATCTGCTTGTGTAAACTCACTGGACGATAGTTTGAATAAAACTGAAATTTCAATAGGATTTATAGTATACGTACAGTATGTATATGCTTTAATACATAGATATATTACTGTCTGGCAAAAGCTGCATTACTGCAGGGTTTGATGATGATGATTCAAGCTTTGATGTAAATTTTGAGTGGACTGAGTGAATTTCAATAGTATGCTGCTGTCAGACTAATACGTAGTGTGTAAACCTTTTTTCACAGGGTCTGAGTTTTATATTGTCAACAATTTCTCAGCTTGCAAAGATGGATTAAAGGGTGATTAATGGACTTATAATCAAACAAAAATTGCTGTATATTCTGTATCCTGTCCAAGTATTTAATATAGTCTACAGATAAATTATAATCTGTTTTTTATTGTTTGTTGTTTGTTTGTTACACTACAACCTGGAGAAAATTTCCTCTACCCAGTTCCAGGACTAGGATTTGGGAGCAGCTCTTATTCTTCATGGTAATAAAATACGTGGCAACTAATATAATTCCCACACACTCAATCAAAGTAAATAAAACATGTAACTGCTTGTTGTGTGTCTTAGTCTTTAATCCAACTATTGTAAATCATTTGAATTAGTGTGCGTGTGTGTTACCTTTTTAGGACCTTTTCATCAGGACCAGTAGTCCTCATGAAGATCAAGACCTTGTCCTAATGAGGCAGAACCTCATTTCTGAGGAACTAGTTATGTTTAAGGCTAACATTTAAATTCTGGTTAGGTTTAAGTTAGGATTATGATTAAGGTTAGGGATGAGGCTTTTTTTAGGCTGTCCAAAAGAATGGAAGTCAGTGCAGTGTCCTAAGAGGAATAGCAAACCTCCTTGTGTGTGTAATAGAATAGAATACAATACAAAAGAATCAAGGCATTACTAGACTGTAAGTGTCTCTGCCTTGCAGGAGGTCAGGAGGACAGGACGGTTGTGTAGGAGAAGAAGCTGGGGGACTCGACATACCATCTCTCCATATCTGTTCAGTGTAAAATCAAACAGTCATTAGAAACAAACAGATAAAATGTGTTCACTATTTATGAACATACAGCATGCATGCATCGAGGCAATTGCTAACCGTGTCTCCGGAGGGGAGGACGTTGTAATTATCATGTGGTTCCTGAGGCCTCTGCTGAGCTTCATTGTGGGAAAGAAGCAATGGTGGCTGCCTCCCGCCTGACCTGCACATCTGCTTCTCAGCTTTTCCTGCCCCTGCTCTGGCATCAGAGCTCAGTTTGCGGACAGGGTTGCTGAGCCATCTCTTCAGGGCACTGACAGGATGTCGTGATCCTCCCGACGAGGAGTGTGAGCAGGGGCTGGAGCTGCCCGAAGCCTGGTGGGGCACAGAGCCCACTGATGGGCTGATGCTACCGTCACTGCCTGCCACAGAATATGACTCTGCTGCAGACAAAGAAGAGGGGGATTTGAGTTTAAGTACAGCAGCTAATTGTGAGGCTCATTCACTCAGGTCAGATGATTCCGAAAGATTTCTGTACTGTAATTTCCTGGGTTCATACTGTAACTTCCAAAGCTACAGCTACTGTACTTACTGACCCTAAATCATTGTAAACACAAAAACAGATCTGTTCTCAGGGGGAAGTACATTGTATACCATAGCTTGACTACTTGGATTTGTTCACTGTTATAATAAACCAAAACTGTGGTAAAGGTAATCATGATTAAAGTAAGAAATTGTGTGAAATTGTGAAAATTAACCACAGGAATTGTACACACTCATTTTACTTCAAGGTAAAATTACCATTTTACATGTGGTGCTTATTTGGAATGTGCACATTTATTAAGAGGCTCTTCAAAGCAACAGATTCATTCAGATTTAACTACACGCACCTACACGTAAAAAAAAACACTTAAAGCTGTAGTGTAGTAGTTATTCCACAAAAACAAAAATTACCAGGGTCAAAATTATTAGCCTCCCTGATGCTAATAGTCAATTGTGTGTCCTTTTTGCTGGATAAAAGCCTGTAGTTGTTTGTTGTAGTTTTCAACAAGTCTCTGACAAGTCTCCCGAGGAATCCCAGATTTTCAGTGGGATTTAATTCAGGACTTGCAGGCCTGTCAATAACGTTCACTTTGGTCTTCTGGACGTAGTTCCTCACCAGGAGCGAAATATGTTTTGGGTCATTGACATGTTGGAAGACAAAGCAATGACCCAGATCCAGTTTTGCTGCTGACTGCTTCAGGTTTTCTTTCAAAATCTTCACATATCCTTCTCTCTTTCTGATTCCTTCCACCTTGACGAAATTCCCAGTTCCAGATGCACTGAAACATCCCCACAGCATAATACGCACACCACCGTGTTTCACTGTGGGGACTTTGGGTTATACACCTCTCCCTTCTTTCTCCAAACATAAGCAATGTCTCTGTGGACAAAGAGCTCTAGTTTGGTCTCATATGACCAAAGGACATGCTTCCAGTATGAATAATCTGTGTTAAAAATGTTTTGCTCTGTTTAACAGCACTTGGGAAATACAGTACTTTTAAAACAATGACATTTTCTTAGAGGGGCTAATAATTTCGTACTCAACTGTATATTTAGATTTGATCAACACCAACCAAAATCTATTCCTAATCCTTCCCTATACTAGACACAGAAACAGACAAGCTTGGATGAAAACATTTCCCCTGGTGGACATAATAACAACAGCAATGCAAGAATATAAAATTCTTGCTCAACTCAGTATCAAATAAGACTGCATAACTTTTATTTTATTAAGTACAAATATCATATTTATTGTATTAAAATGTAGGTTTTAAAGGATTCAAACTAGCGTGAATTTTGGACTTTGTGACCTCAGGGCAGTTATAGCTGAACTCTGAACTGCCCTCTTTCTCCAACTCAAGCTGATGTGACACAGGAACTGACACCATTTTCCGTGCTACAGCTGGATCTCGTTTTCTGATTCACCGCTCTATATGGTGGAAACTGGTACCTAACCCTCATCCACACTGTTTTAATTAAGCATCCTAACAATAATATTTCACTCTGTTCTGCTGATCGTAGCAAAGTGGAATCTTTCAAGGGGCTCTACTTTGTCGTTTTGGACGCCCCTCGGAAGCCGCTGTTCCCTGTCAGCACATTTATGTAAGCTGTAATCATAATAACAAGCTTTCAAGAAGCCAGTGAAAATCTGGGTCAGCCATTTGCCAAAACTGTCTGATACAGCCATTAAACAAGACCCCATAATGACAGTAAAAGACTGAGTGGTGTGTTTTTCTTCCTGTTCCATTTCAACTCTCATTCTGTTTAATGGTTATGTGTTTATATTCAAATACAAAACTACTTAAACAAACCATTGTTGCTTGTTTTCACTGATGCAATGAATAGCGCATACATTTTGCAGTAAAATGGTGACTAAGATGGGGGGGTATTTGCGTGTGTGTGTTTCTGTGCATGTGTGTAAATCAATTTGTTCCGACATGTCACTAAAAATATAAATTGTTAACCTGCTGAATGATGGCACTAGAGCAAATGTCAGGAGTTCAGTAATGCCAGAAGGCTCATCCACTGTGACTATGAGACTTAAAACACCCATAGGCAGGACCGTTTATTTACATTGTTGAGTTTCATTCGTAGCTTGTTAAAATACTAATATTTTGGAATCACAGCTCTCTGTCGTGAGTTACTCTCAGGAGTCAATCCTTTCATTTCTAACACTGTCAATATTGACACATGTTTTAAAGCATTTATTGTCTACGTCTTTAGACTCTTCTTCCTTTCTTAAAGTTTCTTTGGCGGTAAAGGCAGTTGTTGCCAGAGTGCTGGAGTACCAAGCATTCCACAAAAGGAATGCTTGTACAGTCAGTGGTGTTTCAGATCGGAGCACATGTCATCATTAGTCGCTACTGTGATTGAAACACAAAAATTACAAGCCACACTACAAGCCACTTTTGTCAAATCCGATCCATCTCACAATCTTCCATGTTCTTCACATGAACATCAGCCCTTCCTCTGAACTGACCCGTTGCGGTGTGGGATGGTCACTGTGATGTCCAGATTGCTGCTGGGCTGAGGGATGCAGCTCATGTTTGTTTGAGATGTAATGTTTCATTTTCCCACGGACCAACAGCTGGACCACCATCCGGACTGTGGGGAGTGTCAGCAGTTCATGCTTGCAAAGCATACATGCTGTGAATGCATCCTCACATGCAGTTGCATCCTCAGCATCCAAGTTATGTTTATCCCCTCTTTATTCTGTCTATGAAATATGTGAGTACAGGAAAAGTTTGAACTATATATATGTACATATACATATACATATATATGTATATGTACATATATAAGGAAATATATTAAAAGGAAACAATTTCTGTTAACATTTTTAATATTTTCTCTCACTCTCAGTGCAGTGGACTTATAAGACTTGCTGTCAGCTGGGGAGGTGGTTTACTGTGTGACACCAATTGTGCTGTGCATATAAATGGATGGATGGATTAAGATTAGTTTGGATTTTGTTTTTTTTTCAGACATTGGCTCAGAAAACACAACTAACCTGATGGAAAAAGATGACAGCTGCACACAGGACCAAACATTAGTCAGGACTCAATCTACCTGACAATAATCCATGTAAGCATAAGACACTGGTAGCTCAGACACATCCAGACACTGTACAACACTGCAACTCAGCTACACTTCAATCTAAATATGATAGAAACAAACTTGTTATTGAAATGGTTTCTCATTCATTACTGGAAAGCAAAGACATTGCTTAGATTACTTAGAGCTGTACACTTTATCCGCCAGTCGGGTCTGAAATCACCAACAGAAATGTTGTGTCTGATGACTTTTTCTTCTTGCTTGCACCTTGCAAGACACAGCCAAAAACAGTGTCAGTTTATTATATCTGTGTCTGTGTTTATTTTTTAAATGCAATGTGATAGTAAAGTAAAAGTAAAGTGGGGATCTGTCAAACTAGGACTTTATTGACAATACGATGTGAGGAACTAGTATGCCTGGTTAAATCACAATATTTAAATGCAAGGGATGAACATTATCCACTTAAACACTACTTTTGAATCAAAACCAAAACATCACAATTTTTGTGACATGAATACAGTTCAGTACAGTTATGAAACTAAAATGGTTTTATAATGTATAATATTATTGTGCTGCATGAAGAAGATATTATTATTATTATTATTATTATGCGTACTCAATACATTTGTGCCTGTCTGGCTGTGACAGAAAAAAGTGCCGCTTCCATGACCTACTTTACATCTCTCTCTCTCTCTCTCTCTCTATTTAAATGCAAGGGATGAACATTATCCACTTAAACACTACTTTTGAATCAAAACCAAAACATCACAATTTTTGTGACATGAATACAGTTCAGTACAGTTATGAAACTAAAATGGTTTTATAATGTATAATATTATTGTGCTGCATGAAGAAGATATTATTATTATTATTATTATTATGCGTACTCAATACATTTGTGCCTATCTGGCTGTGACAGAAAAAAGTGCCGCTTCCATGACCTACTTAACATCTCTCTCTCTCTCTCTCTCTCTCTCCCTCACTTGGACACAGTTGAATGCATCCCCCCCCCTCCACTCTACACCATAGATGATCACAGCAGGAATTATTCAGATGCTGCATCAAACAGCAGGATGATGCATCACCATGTTGACTGAAGCTCTACACATGGTACATGTCAGGCCTTCAGCTTGTGCCACATGTGCATGGCAGCAGACTGCTGTCGTTGCTTCATATTATGTGCATGCTAACAGTTGAAAACATGATCAGATCCAGTCATTCTGTTCTCAAAATGTCTGTTTTACTTCCTGTTGGAATACTGCCAAAGGAAAAACAGTTCCAGTGGAGATGAAATCAGCCACTCTCACAACACACAACACAGCTTTTCTCAATCTGGAGGAGTGACAGATTAATAGAATCCAAAGATATGAAGAGCACATGTCAACTTGCTTGCTCAACTTTAAGTACACAAGTGGGTTAAAGGTACAGTCTGTAAGAACTGGTGACATTTAATGCTGATGCTACAGACTGCAAGAAACTGAGGAATTTATCACTTGCCATAAACACAATTGATACCATCCGAGAAGGAATTTCAATGTCCACAAGGACATTAAGATGCCCTTCAGCTGATGTGGTTATTCATGTTTTAAAACATGTAGGAGAGTGAGCCATGCCTCTTCCTTTTACATTGTAAGCTTCTGATTAAAAACGTGTAATGCACTCTCTGACTGTAGAAATATGGCAGTGCAAAATGGCAGCCTCCATAAAGCAAGGCCCCTACCTAAAGTACATGTAAAAGGTGAGTGGTTTTTAGTGACCAGGGTCTTTTTGCTCCAACAATAGTTTACATTTTGTCAGGGTCCGGTTTCCTGCTTCTTATTTTTGTTGTTTTGTTACTTCCTGTGGAGCGCCTTTACTTTGTTTTTCAGGTGACTTGACTGGCCAGCCAGACGGAGCCTCCAACCTCACACCTGCAAGCTATTCTCTGATTACTGGGAAGTCCTTTTAAGCACTGGTCTGGGCTACAGCAGGAGTCAGCGCGTCACACAGTATACCGTGGTAACTCGACTACTCGGATGTACTCTTACTGTTTTTCCCGATGTCAGTTCAGTCTTTTTTCTAGTTTATCCTGGGAGGCGTTCGCTCGGCAAGTCAGCCAGTCTCCTCGTCTTTTGTTCCTTGGCTTGTTAATCCTTATTTTGCTAATAAATACACAAATTACCTTTTTTATTCACGGCCGAAAGTCTGCTCATTGGGACTCATACACTACATAGATTATATCATTACACATTTAAGTTGGTTGGTGAAACACACAGTGATTCAACTAGAGGCAGCGCTACAGACTTCATGCCATGTAAATTTAAGACCTGTTCTGGGCAAAACACCTTTTTATATATGGCAACAGTTGAATGGAATTCACTTCAATATGAGGTCAAATCTATTCAGTCTTATTCAAGGTTTAAAGGCTAACGAGAAATAAGAATTCACTCAATATTTTTTTTCGTGTGTAGTATATTATGTATTATTTGCTTTATTTAATTTTCTGGATAACATTTTGAATATCTGATGATGTACTTGTTGATTTTATCTTAACAACTAGTTAGGCGTGTGCATCTGTATCATGTGTCGCCATCTTGGCTTTCTCTAGAGATATTTCATTAACCTTGACATCTTAAATATATGCAGTGCTATAATATGTTTATATGTTTTTATTATGGCAAATCAAATCGAAACTCTAACTCCCCATGTGTGGGTGGGTTTTCTACAGGTTCTCCGGGTCCAAAAACATGCTGAGTTTAACTGGACACTCGCTAAAATTGACTGTGGGTGTGAATGTGAGAGTGATTGTTTGTGTGTCTCTATATGTTGGCCATGTCATGGACTGGTGACCTGTCCAGGGTGCACCCTGTCTTTTGCCCTGTGTCAACTGGGATTAGCAGCAGCGGCCCCGCGAGCCTCATGTGGATGATAAAACAGTAGAGAATGGATGGATTATTAACAATACAAACACACTTATACGTAGTATACTCAATTTCTACCAATAAACCCTCTAAATGTTACACACTGGACCTTTAATTTCAGACTTCTACATTGACAGGTGATGGGTAAGGCATTTAAAAGTGCCTCCCATCATCTGTATATTATCATTTTAAGTGTATTCTATATTAATATCTGAGTTATGCATTTAATATATCATGGATCAGACCAGTGACCTACCCAGGAGTGTCCTACACCATTGCTGGGTGTGAGCTGTTTAATCATTATGAGTAATATCCCTTTAATATCACATGTGATTACATCTTGACAACTGACCCAGTTTCTACAAAGCCGTTGGTCATGCACTCCTCAAGCCACCACCACTTCCTTTTTCCCACAGCACTGCAGACTGCTGATATGGGCTCTCACTTGTACATTGTTGTCAATTGTCTTTTTTTGTCCCACAGCCCCAAAAATGCCTCAGTCAGTACAAGCTCCTCTCAGTGAAGGTTTAAGTCCAAACTGAATATGAAGAACCATGATTTAGTTTCTCTGCACTATAGAGCAGGAGCAAAGCTACTACGGTGATGTCTAGATCGAGATTCAAAACCTCTATGTGCTCAACTGTCTTTGACTGAAAATTAAATCTACATCCTGCTGTTGTTAGCCAATTGGGGGCAGCACAAAAACTTAAAAAAATGTATTTAACAATTTTACTATTACCTCATTATTAGTTACAGTAATTATTTTGAAGTTGTGTAAATGATAAAATATTTATCTCTTTAGATGCTTAAAGCTCCGTTTTGCTCTGCCACTAGTTGCTAACTTTGTCAGCTGTTTTTAAAGTTATAGATGTAAAAAGCTTTCTGCTGCAGCTGTAAATGATTGCGGTGAGACTCAACCAAAAGAGAGGGGATATAAAACCAGAGCCATGAGTTGAAAAACACAGAGGGGTACAGAGTGTAAGAGCGACACGGCCTAAGTCTGAAATTAAACCCACCATGACTCTAATGTAGAGCATGCAAGATGACATATTTATGACCTGTGCAACTGTTCTGCTAAGACCTGAATAAATGCTGATGTGTGAGAGGAGATGATTTGTAGTCTTGGGGATGACAGAGATGTGGTCTCAGAGGAAGTGAAGCCCAAAATGACTGGTTCTGATAATAATTACATCATCATATGACAGATATGTTTTAATAATGTTTTAAAGGTCCAGTTTTAAAGGTCCAGTGTATGAAATTTGTGGGGGGGGGTGTACTAGCAAAAATTTAATATAATATATTTAATATAATACCCATAAATATGTTTGCATGTTTTGTATTACTCTAAGCTGCTTCAAAAAAGCAAAATGACAGCACTGACTTGTTTGTTTGTTTGGGCAGTGCAAGATGGTGGCCTCCGTATAGCAAGGCTCTTGCCTAAAGGCTTATTATAAGGCTATAAAACCGAACAATTATTAAATTTAAAGTGACCTTACATTTGAAAACATACTTATGGCTAGTATGATTTATAATTATTTATAATAATCTATGTCAATAAACCCTCCTAAATGTTACCCACTGGGCCTTTAGTGCAAATCAACTTTAAATGAAGATCATCCAATCCTATGGTCACATTGACGTCTCCGTCATTCAAGCCAAAAGAACTCACACTACAATCAAAAATAAAAGAGCAGAAGTCTGAAGCAGATACTCAGTCAACTGAATACAGTATTGAGGTGCTCCGTGTACTAAATTAAGCTTGTTAGTCACCATGTTTACTTCTTCACATACTGGCAGTGATGACCTCACACTCACTGGTGGGCTCATGGATTATTAGTCATGACAATTTCTGAGCCAAAGTGATGTTTGGTTACAGAGACAGTGAGAATGCTGGCAAGGCTTCTGGGTAGAAGTCTAGGCAAGCTTCCCAAACATACTTTATCTGGAGGTGTTTCTGTCTTTATAAAAAGATATTGGACAATGAAATTAAACAAATGACAAGAAGCTGACAAACAAGAACATTATATTAAGAAAGACTTCCAGGAAGGAATGAGGAACATTAAAAACAAAGGAAGATGTATATTTCATAAGAATAACTTAAAAAACACAAATGCATCAAAGACCAGTTACATCATTCCTACAATCATGGGTATGAAGGAAGAGATGCACTGATTACACAGAAAAAAGAGAAATCCTGCCTGTGATTGCCGGTGTTTCTACAAACACACAGAAAACTCATACACAGACTCAAACAGAACAGACACCTTGTAACAGTAAACCTGACATCACATCACACAGACAGCATGTATGACAGAAAAAGTGCCAGAGATGCTCTTTTCTGCTTTGTGTACAAGGGTGAGAAAGTGAAGCAAATCAACTCTAGCCTGTTGTCATTTTCACATTTCACACATCTATTTAAAGTGTGTGAGAACAGAGGAGCTCAGAGAGGAACTGTACTGTAATCACCCTACCAGTAACTGGAACAACAGAGGATTTAAGGATCGGGGCAGTAATGGAACATTTCTCTGTGTGTTGGTGTTTGATCATGTTTATGTGTGTACATCTGAATTGTCCTTGAAATTTTTTAAAAGGAAAATCACATGTCTGTGAAAGTTCTAAGTTATTCAGGTCATTGTATCTTTAAAAGTGTAGATGTAAGTGGACTTGCTTGAATTAAGTTGAAAAGGCTTCTTCAGTTCTTCAGAACTCTTCAAGATTAACTGCACTTGCTCAAGTTTAAATACAGACTTTTTAACTCTTTTAGAAGGGTTAATGGAAGAGAGGTGAAATGTTTTCCAAAATTCCAGCTACAAAAATCCCAGGTTCATGACCTGATTGAAACAAGGGCCTTTCTGCAAGGAGTTTGTTAAGACTGGTTCTCCACAAAAACAGGACTCAAAGGCACGACTCCAAGACAGTTCAGATTGAGAACAAAAAGTCACTTTACTCTGTCCAAAAGAGGTGGTCGGTACACAAAGATCAGTCAGTTCAAACAAACAAATCCAAAACGGCAGGCACAGGCGGAAGTCATACACAGGTAATAATCCAAAAACCAGGGAGAACAGATACAGGTAATTAAATGGCTGGGACGTTCAGACGCTGAGGTACTAAGACGAACTGGCACAGAGGGGAAGAGGAACACAGCTTATATACACCTGAGGTGAAGGGAGATGACGAGACACAGGTGAATCTAATGAGGGCGGGGCAGACAATCAAAACTGGAGGGAAAACACACAGGGGCAGGAAGTGAAGCAATCTGGAATGTGAGGAGAGGTCAGTTTCACAATAAAACAGGAAACAAGAAAACAAGAAGCATGACCTTAAGAGCAACGTCGAGATGTAACAGAGTTTGCATGTTCTCCCTGTGTTTGTGTGGTTTTCTCCCGGTTACTCTCACAGTCCAAAAACATGTAAAGTTTAACTGGATGCTCTAAACTGACCATAGATTTGAATGTTAGAGTGAATTGTTTGTCTGCAATGGACTTGCAACCTGTCTAGGGTTTCCGCGCCTTTCAGCCAGTGCCAGCCGGAAATGGCACCGCGACCCTCATATGGAAGATAAAGTAGTAGATGATAAATAAATGAATGAATGAAAGTCCATCTGTCTATATCTAAACTCTTGAGTAGAAAATGCTGGACAATTGAGTTGTTTTCTCATAACATTAAATGGAAAAAAAGACAAAATCAAAGGTCCAGTTTGTAAAAAAATAGGTGAAATTATTTTAATTTGGTAGAAATTGCAGATAAAATATTTATACTTGATTTTTGTATACATGTACAATCACCTGGTTGTATGAATATGTTTTTCATTACCCCAGAATGAGTCTTCTGTATTTATAATAAGTTTTGATGCTAAGTGAGGGCTACATAGGTTCTCCAACATACTTAAACGAGAAGGGTGGGTGAGGAATATTCAGCTGCAACATGAAACCTTACCAATAAACTTTACACACTGTACCTTTAAGCAAATGAACTAAAGTCTTGTCAGAACAGAGTCACTGACTCTCACACTTCTATGGTTCCACATCATGATTTCAGAGACACTGCAGTGATCCAGTAGTGATTCACTCACTAGTGCTCGTGCTGTAACTGAATCACATTCTTCCAAACACAAACTGAAATTTTACTGTGACTGAAAGCTGCAGATCATTTGACAACATACTGCAGGTGTAACATAGTGCAGGTGAATACATCATCAGACAAAGACATCACTTAATCATTTTGGATTAATACACCTTTCATGAAGTCATGCAAGCTTCACCACTGAAGGAGTAACCCACTGTCTGCTGAATGATGGACACACAATGGTCAATATAGAGTGCAAAGTTCAACACTGTGGTGTCGCTGATCCAGAACAACCCACTGTGGTGTTATCAAGGTCCACTACTTGAAAGAAAAAGAAACACTGTCTGGGCTATGCAAGCATGCTAACACCTCCATCAGAGATGCACTTGCTACACATTAATGTGCAATGTATGCCACACAATAAACAGCACCCATCAACTTAACAGGAAATAAAAGGATTGTTGTCAGTAACTCTTTATATTGCAGTCCAGTAACAATATGGTAATAGCATGGTAATCATATTGTAATGGGAAAGAAATCACATGCAGGAGTACGGAGGAAATTCAATCTGCGATTTAGGTATTTATTTTACTTTCATTATTATTTTACTTTAAAAATTGGAATTTATTATTTTACTTTAAAAATTGTTTTCTTGTGCTGTCATGAGGCTCTTTTCACTTTGGCCCACTACTTTATTTTATTTTCTTACTTGACCCAATTGTACTTATTATTATTTTTTCAGTAAATATATAATGTTGATCTGATTGCCCGGCATGTGATATGCATTGATTCTGAAAATATGACTTGTGAATTACGGTCTAAAGAAATTTATCGCTTTGTTTTGGTTTGTGCAAAGAAAATTGCAATCATCGGCATTATATTACCTCCTTATTGCAAGACTATTACCCCGTTGCGATCATACTATTGCCGTCTTGTTTCAGTAAAGTATTGCTAAGTTGGTACAGTTACAGTGTTCACTGTTTACAGGGTTTGCCTCGTTGTTAAATGTGACTGAGGCAGTTTCCAACAGCTGTGAGTCTACAGGATTAATATAAGGATGCTTACAGTTTGCAAGGCTTTTTGAGAAGTGGAAGCAAAGTGCACTGCTTGCTATTAAAAAACATAAAGTGTAAACTGTCAGCAACATCTATGGTAAGTCAAACATCTGCAGTAGGAGGAGCTGAGTGTCTAAACGTACCTCTGACACGGACCATGCAGCAACCACATTTGCTGAGCAGTTTTCTGAACAGGTGTTGACACCCACACCCTCGCTGGTGGTGACCCCCTCTCATGATGACCCACTCCTGCTGCTAGACCATGGTGCTGAGAGTACTCATACATAAGAGGACATGCAGACACACTATATTCTGTGGTAATCTCCTGATGAGCTGAGTGTGCACATGCATGCAGAGAGCTCCACAGTCATAGTCCAAATGTGAGCAGTAACTCCTAAGACTGAAATGCTGCCTCTATCCCATGATTTGAAGACAAGCAGTGGCAGAAAACCAGAGAGGCTGTCCTCTCCTCCACTCGTGAGCCTCTATGAGGGGTCTGATAATGGGTGAAGATTAGGAGAGGATAGACCTAAAGTAGGAGAGGGAGGGACAGAGACAGGGACAGAGAGTGGGGGGGGGGGGGGGGGGGTTTTTCTGTAGGGGGGGGGGGGGGGGGGGGGGGGGGGGGGGGGGGGGGGGGGGGGCTGTTTCTGGCATCTGTTTCCCAGTCCCACCTCCTCTCATATCACCCTCCTCCCTCTGCTGTTTTCCCTCCCCTCCATTTTCACACATCCCTCCTCAGTTTCCCTTTTCCTATCTCTATAGATTATTCTGTGTTTTGTCATTCACTTCTAAGTTAATGAAATTTCTCTGTAAATGGCTGTCTTGGTCAGTCAACACTACAGAGATGATTAACATAAGACTTTTATAGACAGAGATAGATAGATAGATAGATAGATAGATAGATAGATAGATAGATAGATAGATAGATAGATAGATAGATAGATAGATAGATAGATAGATATAGATAGATAGATAGATAGATAGATAGATAGATAGATAGATAGATAGATAGATAGATAGGTGCATCTTTGTGCAATTTGATAAACACAGTCAAGTCTTTAGAATGAATGAATGACTAAACACAATCAAGTCTTTAGAATTATTGACTACCAGACTTTTTTCCATTTAGCGCCACCTTCAGGTCAAGACTTGTCCAATGCTTTGATTAATGAAAAGTACAGGTGACTAAGTAAAGACATTCACACCAGGCTCTCCCCAAAAGGTGTCAAGAAATTATAGTAATAGTGTGAGCACAGATACCAGAGTATATACAGCTGTATATACTGTAAGTGTGTAAACAAAAGGTAATAGGCAAGCTAACTGTAAGTTTGTTTCCTGGTAAAGGAGCATTCTGTTTAAATGAGCAAAGCAGTTACCTGCACCATTTTTGGTTTTCCTCTGCTAAAGACAAATGGACATGTGGAAATATTATAAACACAGAGCAAACTGAGCTGACAGGATTGAGGCAAACGCGATTTAATCTCAAAGCAAAGATTAAGTATTCATGACTGGATGATCTGAGCACAGCTGTCCAGGCTCGTGGCAGCTGGTAGTGTGGAGATTTATTCATAAACTCATTCGAACCAAACATGGACAGAATGAGTGAAGAAAGAGGAAAAAAGAGGGACGTTTTGTCTCTAATGTAGCTTTTGTTTCTATGTGTTTCACAATTACATTTACACACACACACAATACCTAGCCATGTCACAGGTTGACCAATCTGATTACAGCTATAAAAATATCCAAATGCTCCCGTTCTCTTGGCTGTCAGGTTAAGCTTTTAAAAACGCTGCTAAATTGATGATATTGGTGAGCTGAGAAGCACTGATCACTCCACAATGTGGGATTATTTAGGTACATGCATGTGTATATATGAACACATGTCTAATTGGTATTTTTTAAGAAAAGATCATCACTATCAGCTAAGCTGTTGCTGTACATCATAAATATATTATAACTGTGTTGTGTTTTAGTGGTAAATGCAACACTTTGGTCAATTTTTTGTCAAATCTGTGACATTACACTTTATGGTAAGTTTGACAACTCTTCCTCAGTCAGACAGCTCTAAGATATAAGTCACAGCAGAAAGCATCAGTTTTTAAGTCACTGAATGCATCAGTACTGCAGATAAATGCACTGTGCGTTACCTTTGCATCCTGCAGCCACACTGGATTTCCTGTGCCACTTGAACTGTGTCCTGATGTCCTGATTGTTTTCATCAGACAACAGTTTCTCCTGGTTGGTAACTGAAATCTTACACACAAGACCAACATCAGGAAGTGAATGAAGTTAAAACAAGCATAATTAAGTTAAATACAAAAACACCGTTTAATCTTTATCTGAAGCATTTCATTCTGAATCTATTTGTATTTCAATAGGTGCATGAGTGTGACATGTTTTCAAGGCTGGTAAAAAATAAACAGCAGAAAAAGTGAAGAGCTAATTATACCACTTCACTCTGTTCCACTCTCTCTGCTCTTTTCTCTTTCTATTTTGGCTTCAGTCTAAGCAGTTTCTTATCTTATCTGAGGAATTTCTCTGAGGACTAAAGTGATCAGGAGACAGAAAAGCCTCAGGTCAAAGAAGACAGATACGAATGAGTCAGTCAGGTTAACTTCAAATTTATCAAACATTGCAAACCAGAATGTTTATGGCTTAATTTTCAGGGTATTCATTTAAATTTTAGCGGATGTGTCGAAAAACGATTTTGCAGCTTGGTGTGTAGTCTTGAAGTCATCAGAGAGGATTACAGTTCTGATGGATCTGTATCAAAAACTTAACCTCACAATGACTTGTGTTAAAACTGCATTAAAATCACTAATAATTTTGAATCTCTATCTGACAAATCACTTATGATTTTACAAAAGCAAAGTAAATACATAATCTGGTACAACCAAACTCAGCATACAAATCACCTCAGTTTTTATTCACCTTTTATGTTTTAAAAAATGTGTTATAAAGGGTTACATTTGAGCAATATCAGAATCACAGACCAAAGAAACTCACTTTATCAACCCTGTATCCCAGAAGCTGTTCAGTCCTGCCTTGCACTTTGGCCACAGTCTTCATTTTGCACCTCTCCCTTTTCTGCTCCAATTGATTTTGTCCTTTTTGTCACCTTAGTGTCATTAAAGTCTATCTCAATTCCTCTTCCCTCGTTCAAGCATCCATATCCAATGCTTTCATTTTCATTTGATGAAAAGCAAAAAAGCAAAAAAAATAAAAAGGCTTCAGAGAAACATCTCTGCTACCCTTACTTCACGTCCAACCAAAGTACAAAAAGAGACAATACTTTCTTTGCACAAGAGCCTTTTTACCTCCGGGCAGATGAAGACAGCTGGACAATTGCAGTGTCATCTGTCTTTGGGCCTGTCTGTGTAGGACAATGTGAAGGACAGGTCCAGTCACGTCCCATATAGGCATAGTGTATATAGTATATGAACATTCCCAAAACAGGAGTTTCTACTATTGTATTATCATAGGGTAGACTCAGCTGTATCGTCTATATACCTGGCATTTTTTTGTCTTGTCTTGTTTTATAACTTTGGTCTCAGTGTATACATTCTGTACCAAACTTTGAGTCAAGATACTGAAATCTTAATACAGTTTCTAAATGTATAATACACAGGACACATATGACATTCATCTGTTTTATTTGGATCACATTTACAAAGGCTAAAGTCACAGATTAGAGTGTGAGAACAATGTGAGAGATTCTCATCCTGTCATATATCTGAGAAATGCCTTCGCTCAGCCTTCAAGTGAAATAGGTTTTGTTACCGTTCTCCTTTGTACAGTTTAGAGTTTTCCCATTTCCTCAGACTATATCAGCCACCTCTGGTAAGAACTGTCTGTTAGTCAGTTATAAACAGTTTAATAGATTCTTCAGCTTAAGTTGTTTCATTTAACATTTTATAAATCTAAAATAGGCTTAATTATGATTAAAGTGTTTTACTAAGCGATTTTTGTATTCATGCGTATTTTATTCATATTTGACACAAACCAATATGTGGTTGCTGTTTATATTTAATTCTTATGATTCCCATCAAAGTCTTCTCAAATTTACTAACAGGAAGTTATATGGACTTATTTTCCAAAATAAAGGCATGACAGGAAAAATGGCAATGAAGTTAAATAAACCCTCCTTAATTTTGCCAAATAAAACCATGTAGGTGAATTGTCTTTAAGAAAAACATCGAGTCCAGTTGCTACTGATGCAATGTGTTCTGGATAACTATGACTTGGATGAATGAAAATCTACACAGACATGTACAGTATATGTAACAGGTGGTATGAAAACCACTAATGCTGCGTTGAATAATGAACATCGCCAGAGCTAATCCTCCCCATAAAGCTGTTGTAAGTGGAATAAGCTAAGCACAGGAGCTGAACACACAGTGTCTCTGTGAAGACTTTGCAAAGACTTCTCCTCTCAGCTGTATGTCATCACCACGATCTGTGGGATGGAAATGGGTAATGTATGGAGAGGGAGAAGTGTGACCACACAGCTGCTCTAAAAACACAGGAAGTCAGAACTCCTCCACACACAAGTGACAGCACTGTGAGATGAACAGACTAACATGAGGATTCTTCTACTTTTACAATTGATTGATTACATTTTATGGTAACTTTGTGTAGTTCATGCTCATACAGTATGTCAGTGTGAGATTGGTCATGCATTTCTTCCATTATATTTTCATTTCATGAAACCAAGTTGGCCTGTGGCATAAAAGAATCCTCATCCCTGTTCTCACAATATAAAGGTATTTAATGGAATAATAGCTTTCTTATCCTATTTAGGAAACCTCTATCAATGATCCACTTTACTAATGTGGAAAATTTTTATACTATACAAAAATTTACTTTAAAAATATAAATTGAGGTTATTCTGAGGTGGGTTCTGCCCCATTTAGCCCTCCTGTGTGTTCAGCAGGGCTTTTAGATGCTGATCCAGTTACTGAACATTAAAGGCACGTAGAGCTCATACAGCCACACCCACCGTGTGACACACTCTCATAATCCCTGAGTGACAGACTCACCTGTATGAATGTGTCAAAGCACTAACTTTTGAACTGTCACTGTGGCAGATCTGAGGCCTGACATACAAAGGATGCTGTGATTCACCGACAACTTTGCGCCTCAAGTGTGGAGATTATTTTAACTTGGCATTATGTGCAATTGTGGAGAGGCATCTGTGGAAGGAAAATTCCCCCTTGCTGAGTTTCCTTCTCCAGAGTGCACCTGATTGCACCTTTGTTGCTATAGACAACATCCAGTAGCTTCTGTCCAACTAGATTCTATTTTTGATCTTCATTTAGATGTAGTCAAAGGACAAGTTTTCATCTCATCTATTGTGTTGTTGGAAGATGGCTAGAGCAGCAGAGGATCACCACCTGGGCTCAGGCCCCAAGGACGACGTTTCTTTGTCAGGGAGGGAGTCTGATTCAGACAGCATCCTCTCTGATGACTCTGTGCTTCCAGACTACACGCCAGAAATAACAAACGGCCGTGTGGCATCAACTCTGTATCAAACATGTGCCCATAATGAACCTCTGTCTCTGCGAAGAGTTATGGACAGAGGAGTCACAAAAGAAGAGGTTATGGAGCTGGACATCAATGGAAGGGTGAGAGAGTCATTCACACTCTAACTACCACTCTTAGTACTACTTTTGCTACTTTTTTGTACGCATATGTATTTAAATGTCAGTTTTACAACTTCTTACATGTTTTATGGCAGTTGGCATCCACAATGTTGCATTATTGCCTCCTTCTTCTCTTTTAGTAAATAATAATAATAATAATAATAATAATAATAATAATAATAATAATAATAATAATAATAATAGTAATTACTCAGAACCTAATTAAAATATTGAACACAGTGAAATATATATTTGTCAATGTAACTGATCCTTATTCTTACCAGAATGGCTTAATGGTGGCATGCTACAAAGGGTTCATAGACATTGTGCATGGTCTTCATGGCTGTCCTTTCCTCGACATTAACCACCAGGACAATGAAGGAAACACAGCACTGATGATTGCATCCCAAGCTGGTAAGGACATAAAGAAAGAAATTAGTAAATCAGGGTTACATTCAGTAGTAGTGGGTTTATTGTCGTTTCAGCCATATACAAGTACACAGTGGGACGAAATTGCGTTTCCCCAGGAACAATTAGGTGCTACATCTAAGACTAGAAAAACAGACAATTAAAAAAAGACAGAAATCAGTATATAAAGCAATACAAACAGCTAAACAATTTCAACAATAGTGTAATACGTTCTGAAGACAAAACAGTAAAGATTATGTGCATTATATGAACTAAAAACTGTGAAGCTTCAATACATTAATTTGATCTGAATAAAACAAGTCCCAAACAATATTGTCGCCTGAATCAAGTGAATTAATTTTTTATTAGCACCAAAGCCACTTTTTCTGACATGATGCAGATTTAAGCTCTGTGTCTTTGTCTCCAGGTCATGTCAATACAGTCATCTATCTTCTTAACTACTATCCTGGGATAGACTTGGAAATAAAGGATTGTCGTGGTTTCACTGCACTCATCAAAGCAGCAATGACCGGCCGCAATGATGTCGTGGCTGCTCTTGTTATGGCTGGTACGTATAGAAGCGAAAGTATGCAGCTATATTCTTTTTTCCAAAATGCAAACATATTTGAAAGCACAAATAAAATAACGTTTATCAAATCTCAGATAACTCTTAGTACAGTTGTCTAGTTGGGACAAAGCTGTACTCACACAAAAGCTTCTGTAATATGATATTATTAGATCTTTTTTTTTTAAACACTGGCATTAGCTCAATATCCAGGACCCTTATAGCTCTTAGGTGGTGAGAATAGCTGCTGGTTCATATTTGAAGCCTGCTTACCCCGTTCGCAGGTGAAGGTACCAGTGAGTGCAGACTGGTTTAAGGGATCATTCTGAGGACATTATCACATCTTAACACAACATCCAGTAATCTCTCTTTTACTAGTCTTGAGGACTGGCTGTAGATTAGGCATGTGTTGATGTATTTTTAGATGACACGTTTCTTAAGTCTCATGATATATTGTTTCATATTGAAGCAAAATCTAGATGATAAATTATGACAAACTGAGGCATCTCTTTATAACAATAAAGTCACTGATAATTATTTTTGTTTGTTTCTGGTACTATAAGAATACCAGATGAGTATGACAATCCAGACCTCTGGATGAGTATGAGGTCTGGATTGTTGGAGAATGTATTGTTTTTGTATCTCTTCCTGTTTAATTAAAAGGAATTTATTATAAGGACAATTAATTTATTCAAAAATATATAGTAAGTTTCATTTAGATGTAAGACATCTATGATGTTGGTAACTCTAAATAAATGTAAAAGGATGACTGCAGTGGTTTATTATCTCAGTATTTCATATGCAGTCATCGCTTGTCCTCCAGTATCTACTCTTTAAATGGCATTTACCAGATATTTTGTGCTGCAAGCTCAAACTATTGCCATTTCAATAAATCTGAGCATATCTGTGCTAACCGGCCTTTTGCACAAAACTCATTTTGAAATGTCACAGGAAGAAAAACCAAAGGTGTAAACAATGGTGGGTCACTTAGTTGCTTCATTGACAGGGTCTTGGTTTTGTTGCAGGGTAGCTTGCAGTCACATTTTCATAGTTTACTTGGAAACCTGATTCAAAATCTATTGAAACAGAATAAAGTAAAGTTTTGCTGAGAGAGTTTTTTTGAAATGTGACATTGGTGATGTAAATGATCATATGTGGGAAAGACCAAACTGCTCCCACAGTTCATAGAATAGGGAAAACAAGTTAAAGCTTCTTACATTATTCACCTTTAAATAAAAAAAAAAAAACAATTACATGCCACAATTACATGACATGCCTTTTCTTGTCTAAAATCTTTCTTTTCAGGTGCTGACATTCACACAGCTGACTCCACAAAAGGAAAATGTGCTCAAGACTGGGCACTGAAAACTGGCCGCTATGAAACCTTGCATCGCATTCGTCGCTTAAATATGCGACCAAAAGCTGAGCAGTTCTGTGAGAGTTATGTCCCTGAGTGGCCTGAGCTCAGGGAGAAGGTAGCCAAGGCCATGGCTGAGAAAAGTGCCAGTGAAAAGATTAAGCAGCGAATAAAAAGCACATTTGGATTCAGATTTCCTCGTGACCCAGAGGACAACGGGGTCTTGGATCACATGGTGCAAATTACAACCAGTGTTCATAGTCCACTCATTTCAACTGGATGTCGTCCACTCTGCCCTACAAGTCCACCAGAGGTGGGGAAGAGGAGGCTGGCTGTACCAGAGCTGGCAGAAAAACACCCACATAACGAGCTAGAAGAGAGGTCTGTTTGTCACAGCAATGGCTCTGTATCACACATTATTCCTACAATTCAATCGGCAGAGTCCACCCCTACAATATGCTGTGTGGACACTGAGCGGCGAGGCAGCATCCTGTCAATAGCCTCCACCAAAGTTGCTACTACATTTATTCCTCGCAGTATGGCAAGAAAGAACAGTGTGTTCCCCTCTGGCTGCATCCCCCAGGTCAACATCTGTAGGCCCACAGAGGCAACGCCAAAGAAAGAAAAGAAAAAGAAAATAAACAGAGCTTTTCTAGAACCACCCAAATGGAAGTACAAGGCGATCAAGGATGAGAAAAAGCAGGAAAAGAAGACCAAGAAAGAAAAGTCTGAAAAAGAAAAGAAGAAAGAAAAGGACAAAACATAAAAGATAAAAATAAGAGTTTGGAAATGCTGTGAACAACTTGTTTTCAAAAATATGTTTAACTCAGAACTTGACGTTTGAAGAAATACTGAACCTATAATTTGAAAAATCAAATTATATTTCATATTATATTTGATTTATAGTTCATATAGAACTCTTATTATTTTTTGTTAAATTATATTTTGAGTTAGAATAGCAAATTAAGTTTATTTTTCCATGATGAAATTAGTTTATAGAATTAAAACAGAACTAAGAATTAAAATACTGTGCATGAAATCCATATTCGCTTCAGACTCATAGGTGCTAAAGAATTAATTGTATCTTCCTCATCATTCTCATAATACACATAAGGCTGAAAACACACTGCAAAGATATATTGGTATCCATCCCCTTATGCACAATGTTAAAGATGCAAATACAGTTGAGATTGATTATTCATATTATTACAGTGTATAACATTGTATATTTTTTATTGAATTTGTCATAAGTTATCTTTCGTAAACAGTCCAAATCAATTGTAAATACTGTATAGCATTTAGCGAACATGCATTAACATTAAAAACAGCTTTCAAATGTTCAGTTCTCTCAACCTTTATTTGTCATTATCTAATCCTGCCAAGACCATATTTACATAATTTATACTGCTTCTACTAACTTTGTGAGTACATGGATTTAGGGAATAAATGTATCAGTTTATTTGTGTTAAAATCTCTTAGCATTGTCAGATATGTTGAGTCGGTTTTTTGTGTCCAACCTGCACATTGGGTCTGCAATACAGTACATTAGCATATTTTAATAAAAATGATATATGAATTAAATATTCAATACATGAAACACGTAAACAAAAAACTTTGTTAAATAAACTTCTGCATGGAAATATATAATATAATCCAGTTTTAGCTGCATTTAACGAGTTTCTGAGAACAAAATCAGCCAATTTTGGTTATTTAACACTGCAAATATTGGTTGAGTGATAAAGCCAGAAATAATTAAAAACAGAAGGCACTCTTCTGTTCACAAACTGTTCTGAGGCAGACTCCATTCCTTTAATACAGTCGATCCAAAAAAAGTGGGTTTGGGTGCACAGATGGGTCATGCAAATTGCAACATCTTTTTTGTGGGGGGCACCAGATAATTTAGCAGATTTTTTCCAGCCTATTTTTTCTTACAATAACAGTATGAATTAAATAATCTTTGAGGTGACAAGTTTACCTATTTAAAATGAATTGCTGTGTTAAAGAAATGGTAGATTAAAGTAGTCAGAAACACAATATGCACAAAATTGCTTTTGTCATGATATTGTAAATGGGTCCTTTGCACAGCAGCCATTTCGAAATGTTTTAGCAGGAAAATCTCAGGTGTATCACAGACAATTTGCCTGACTAGCCACCAGGGGGCAAGTCTACGGTTCTCATAAATAACTGTTTGGATGGAATTCTAAGCAAAATGGCCCTACTTCTCGATTGACTTTCAACCTCAGTTAACATTAGGGGTCTCAGTAGCTAGTTTCCGGTCATCTTCAAAAGCATATAAACTATATAAACTATGCAAATAATGTCCAAAATTAAAGAAGAAAAGATGATAAAGAGCTATAAAAACAATGAATACACGGAGGGTAACCTTAAAGCAACAAAACTGTGAGAAAACGGTGGTGTTGATAAAAAAAATAATATAATAATCTGTGAGTGATTTCTGGGAGCTCATGCATGCACTCACCTGTCGTCTGTCGTCTCCTCTGTGTGGCTGACTGGCTGTCTCTGTGCTGCACCCTGCTGGTAGAGCATGGTAGTAACCTGACAGCCTAGCTGGCTGTCAGCATTATCGCTGTCTTCTCATTTCACCACATCTAACGTTAGCCAACTAAAGGCGCTAATGCGATGAACCGGGATTTTATTGACCATGGCTAACCTTCAGATTTCGTTAGCGGTGGCGGTGGTCCAGGCTGTCCTTTACAGAAGCTCCGAGGGTGAGTCATCCACTGTGTGTTTGTTTGTTTGTTTGAAGCCCAGGGCCACCGACTGCACCAAGGCGAGCGAATGTGGCCAGCTAACGTGAGCTAGGCTAGCCAGCCAAGACAAACAACATATTTTACTAGGACACAGTTATGAATCCAAGAGAGGCCTCATTCATAAATACCGAGATATTTACCTGAGCGTTATTGATATACGTATCTTGTTAATGTAACTATACTTGTACCACTGTGCTGCCATTGCTGTCAAACTGGTTCTGCTAGCTTGAGGCAGGAGTTAAGCGTGTGTTCACACAGCACGGTTTGCTCGTCACTCTGGTGAAATGGCACTTCTCTCACGTTATCCAGACACATTTAGCATGTAGCTAGTGAGATAATGATTTCATGAAGATATGATTTGTGTTTCCAAGTGCCTGAAATGTGAACGTTTTAGAGTGGAATGCTCATATTGGTTTGCAGGCTCACCTATTGTGATCACAGCATCCAGGCCCACATTACTCACTGTTTACAATGTTGTAGTGGACTCATTAATCCATTTTGTGTTGTATTTGATATTATAAAACTGTTGTATGTAGTTAGAAAAGAACTGGCCAAAAAAGTAGCTCTTAAACAAGTAGTCAAATCGATTAACCGGCTTGAGGGCTTGAAGTTTTCAGATTTTTCAGCTTTTTAAATATGAATGTTTTCTGGTTTCTTTGCTCTATATGACAAGGAAACCAATAAAATCATTTGGGTTTATGGACAAAACAAAACCTTTGCAGGTTTAACATTTTCTTACTTTTTAGGACCAGATGATTGAAAAAAATAATCGACAGGTTAATCAATCATGAAAATAATTGTTTGTTGCAGCTGCAAGAAAAACACACTATGACAGTCATTCAAAATTGTGTGAAAATAATCTATAAAAGTATAAGCAAATGCACATGACGCATTCAGGATTCCCTTAGTCCAGGGGTGAAATCAACATTCATATTCATTACCATTCAAATTACAGATTAATTTAATATTTGTTCTAACAATTCTCAGAAAATACTAAACATTTGTCCAGGAATGCCTAAATAATGTTTTAATTATAATTTAATAAATAATTATCCATTGTTATTACATATCAGTAGGGAACCCATGGATCAGGTGCAGGTCAGTGGGCAGCACACATTTGCACTGGGGAGCAATGGGGATTGGGTACCCTGCTGAGATGAACCTCAGCCCTTGACCCATTGTAGGTTTCAAACAAGCAAGCCTAATTTCCTTCCACTCTTCCACAAGATCCCCAAATAACGCAATTCCACCTAGGTGAAAACCAGGAACCTTAACCGTTGACCATATGAGAATATGGACATGATCAGAGTCAGTCATAATGTTGTTGAAATATACCCACTGCTGAATTCTATTGTTGCTAATATAAACTGAACCTTTTTATTGCCTTTTACCATAGTGGAAGTACAGTAGCCAATATGTTGTCTGTCTTGAGGATTTCCATTGTGTAGTAACTCTTACGTGATTTTAAAACAACCAGGCTAGTATGAATTAAATCTGTGGAATTTATAGCCATAGGACATCTGAAATATCAGCTCTATTTTTTTTATTTAGTCTCTTTCTAGCTTCCGCATTTCTTTATGTCTTTTCTGGTTGTTTTGCTTCTCATTTAGACCACCATCATCTGCCAAGTAGGTGTCGGCTTTGTGTGAGTCAACACCACAGAGCATGCTGTGACACATTAACTCTATTTTTCCCCTATTTTATGTTGATGAAGCTGAAGTTCAGCCTCATAAATATGGGTTTTCCAGTGAAAACATCCCCACACATCTTCCACTGAGAATTTCTGAATTACTGTAATTTCTTAGTCTAAATAACATTGCACAATTTGCAGAGGACATCTTGTTCTCTTCTTTGTTTTGTTGAATGTCACAGCTAATTATTTGTTTTGGTTTTTAGCAGGTGAAACACAAAAATAATTGTACTTTTATAAAAAAAAAAAAAAAAATACTTGATGTAGTAGTAAATTGTGAGTTGACAATTAAGGTAGAATGTTTTTGTGACATTTAATATGCATTTTATGGAAGTGTTTCTCCACCACTTACATAAATTACTGTACGTTAAGTTCCAGGTGGTAGTAGCCCCTCTATCCACCACAGCATGCATTAAAATTCAACAGTGTTTATTGTTATTGTCATTATGCTTCTATTATATAGTAAATTTTATTATAATTATGCTTGTTTGTACATACTTTATTTTGTACTATTTGGGACACAACATAGATGCCGCTGTCTTTTATTCCTCCCAAATGCACATCATTTGAACTATACATACTGTATGTCCTGTACAGCTAAGAATACATTGATTGACTGATAGAACAATAAATTCATAGTCTAAACACACACTTTTCATTTGAGGCATTTTTAGGCCAACATGAATTTTTCTAAATGATGCATATAATTTTGTTTCCACACTGTTCCTCTGCTTCTGTAGCTCTTTGGTGTAACTGCACCACTGCCCAGTGTGAGAAGACTGGTTCCAAATGTGAGACAGATGGAGCCTGCATGGCTTCTACGTCCTTCATTGACGGCCAAGAGCAGCACATCCGTATCTGCATCACACGGGACAATCTTGTGCCCCCTGGACAGCCGTTCTACTGCCTTGGTGCTGAGGGCTTGCTCAATATCCACTGCTGCTACACTGACTACTGCAACAGCATTGACCTCAAAGTTCCTTCAGGTAAAAGCATGTGAATTATCATAGAGCTTTAGGCCTGGTTAGTTCTCTCTGTGTTCATGAGTCCACAGAGGTCCGCCATGGTCACTGTCTGGCCATGTCTGCGATGGCGGACAAATTCAAGCACCCCTACATTTTTGTATGATCAGGCTGCACTTCCCATGTAACACATTTTCCTGTTTAGTTGGTGGTCTTTATGTTTTTTGTGTTTGTGTTGAACATCACTATTACAAAAAACTGCCACTGAATAACATGATCAAGAGGAAGAATAAACAGACATTTAAACAGTATTGGGATTATGGGAAGTTCATGCACATCAGCGTGACATATTAATGTTCTCCTTTTTTCTTTTCAGGAACCACTCCACCAGGACTAGACAAAGGCTATGGTCCAGGTGGGACATGGGGACTGGTTGAACTAGTTGCTGTGATTGCAGGGCCGCTGTTCCTGCTGTGTCTGCTGCTGTTAGTGGGCATGTTCCTGTATCAGTACCACCAGAGAGCCTACAACCACCGACAGAGGCTGGAGGTAGAGGACCCCTCCTGTGACCACCTTTACCTGGCCAAAGACAGGACTTTACAGGACCTCATTTATGATCTGTCCACATCTGGTTCAGGCTCAGGTCTGTTGAAAATATGATTATAAATCTGTTGGCCAATACTTGTGTATTAGTTTACAGAGGTTGTGGTATGTCTATGGCTATGTTCAGACTGCAAGCAAACCAGATTTGATTCTCAAACCAGATCTTTTTAGGCAGAAGTGAAGAAATCGGACATAACCAACCTGCCGGCATGTGTTGCTCTGGTAACAACGTAGGTATACACAGGATGTGTAACACAACTTTGAAAAACAAATGCAGGAAAAATGGAGGTCCAGATAATCACCCTGTCAAGTCATGGTGCAGTAAAAGGCTAAGGATATTGTAATGTTCTGTGTTGTGGTTACAGCTGCCTTTGCTGTGCAGTGAGGGGTGCAGCACTTTTGTGTGTTGCATTAATACTGACACAAAAGAGAATTTAAAATCCGATTTGAGCTGCCAGAGCGTTTAGACTGAGACACAGGTGTAAAAATGTGATTTTTTTTTTATTAGAATTTTTTTAAACTCATATTTAAAACCTCTTCTTACAGATTTGAAATTGTCTTCTCTGACCAGGTCTGCCGCTGTTTGTCCAACGGACCGTGGCCAGAACTATTGTCCTGCAGGAGATCATAGGTAAGGGGCGTTTCGGGGAGGTGTGGCGAGGACGTTGGAGGGGTGGCGATGTGGCGGTGAAGATCTTCTCATCTAGAGAAGAGCGTTCCTGGTTCCGTGAAGCTGAGATCTATCAGACCATCATGCTCCGACATGAGAACATCCTGGGCTTTATAGCTGCTGACAATAAAGGTCTGTGTATGTTCAGATTTGTTGTCAGATAATTAGGGATCATCAGATAATTAGGGAGAGCACTCTAATTTCTGGTTTGTTTGCAGTAAAGTAATAATTCCAAAGATACCTTTCAATTTCTTGGTTATGTGGATATCCTTTTCTTAGATAATGGAACATGGACTCAGCTGTGGTTGGTGTCAGACTACCATGAGCATGGCTCTCTGTTTGACTATCTGAACCGCTACTCTGTCACTACTGAGGGAATGATCAAACTGGCACTCTCAGCTGCCAGTGGCCTTGCACATCTGCATATGGAGATACTTGGAACACAAGGTAGTGTTTGTTTACATTTGTATTTTAGACACAGCTTTTAATTTTCCTGGCTTCCACCTAAAGGTTAATATACGGACAGATTGCATAGGGATGTTGCAGTCGCCCATAAGCTTCACTTCATGGAGTAATGAGTATCATTGTTATTTAATTACTCACATTTACTCATCTAGCTTTGGGCAGGTCAAGTCAAGTCTACCCAACAAGTTCAGTCTGCCAAGTTTGTCTCCACTTTTAGTGTTGATTTTCTAAATGTCACTTAATAAGCACTTACCTTACTTTGCCTTTATTATTAACCACAAATTGTTGCCATTTGTTGTAAGATTGTGCAGTTTTTTTTTGTATGCGCATGTGTTGGTGGTCTTCTGTCATGTTAGGTTTTTGATCAGTTGAGCTGCTTTCACAGTCACATAAATGGCTGTGTTGCTTCAGGTGGTATTTAATGCTAGTAATTTATATAAAAATATAATTTACAGAGAGCACTTACTTCTGAGTCTAATCAACTACATGTCAGGTAAAATTAAAAAACAGGCGGATTAATTATCATGTACATTTGTTTCTTGATAGGAAAGCCAGGCATTGCCCACAGAGACCTTAAGTCCAAGAATATCCTTGTGAAGAAGAACTGCACCTGTGCTATAGCTGACCTGGGTCTGGCTGTCCGTCACGACTCTGCCACTGATACGATCGACATTGCCCCCAATCAGAGGGTGGGCACCAAGAGGTCTGTGTCCCCATATGCACCTGTTTACTCAACTCTGAACTTTTATTCTGCTTTATACCTTTATTGGAATTGTTGTTATGTCCTACAGGTACATGGCTCCAGAGGTTCTGGATGAGACTATCAACACAAGGCACTTCGATTCATTCAAATGTGCTGATATCTATGCGTTGGGGCTGGTGTATTGGGAGATTGCACGCCGCTGCAACAGTGGAGGTCAGACTCTTATTGTTTTCACTCTGGATATTCCACCTTGTTGATTGGTTCTGGGTGCTTTGTTGACATCCATAACATTGCATATTTTCTTTCTCCTGGATTCTCACTACTTCTCATAGTTTCTGTACTCCACTGGTGTTTTTTTTGTAAATCAATGATTTAATACCACCTCACAGTACTGGTCTGATCTCAACACTCTTAAGGTATCCATGAAGACTACCAGCTGCCCTACTTTGATCTGGTACCTTCTGATCCATCAATAGAGGAGATGAGGAAAGTGGTGTGTGATCAAAAGCTACGACCCAACATCCCAAATTGGTGGCAAAGCTATGAGGTATGACAACGCAATCAATTATTTAGAACTAAAATGATATTACCTTTCACACTGGTTTTCTTGGGTCACTAAACAGGTCATTTAAAGCAGGGTTTTCAATCCTGGTCCTGGAGACCCACTGCCCTACATGTTTTAGATGTTTCCCTGCTTCAAACACACCTGCAGTGGGTCTCCATGGCCAAGATTAAGAAACCCTGATTTAAAGGTTCAGTGTGTAAGAATCAGGATTCCACTGAATGGCAATCCGGCCTGGTTGTAGCATCAGAAGTGATACATATCCACTTTAGTCGATGTGTCAGCTTCTTTCAGTGTGTATCGCGTACTGGCTCCATAGTCTGTTGCTCCTGCAGAGAATGCACGTGTGTTCTATTTTTGCCGGATGACGGAACACAACGTTTCACCTCAGCAGAATTCAGTGTGAGCGGGACAGAAAGTCAATCATACAACATCAAGCATCCCTTTGTTTTTCAGAACAAAAGCCCCCATGCTAACACCATATCGTATTTCACTTGCTCACTCACTACATCAACATCAACGACACTCTTGCAAATTCAGTGTTCTCTTCTTGTTCACGCTGTCATCACTGAGGTTTTTCATTAATTGCGTAGTAAGCTTCTGCTCCAAAAAGCAGAAACACATTAGTTCAGGCTGCTGTAGAAACAAAAGCAAGTAGGCGACCTTCATGAAGCTGCCTGAACAATATAAAAGGCTGACTGTAAGGTTATAAAAACAAAAGTGTCTATTCTCTTATATAGAGTTTAGTCTCTTATATAAACACACTTAAGGGTAGTATATTCAATTTCTGCCAATAAACGAATTGACACTGGAACGTTAAATCCATTTAAATACTCTTCCTCTGTAACTATTCTTTCTTTGTATCATTACCCAGATGTTGAACTTCTTAATTACTTGTTCCCTTTTTAACTCTTGCTATTCCAGGCCTTGCGAGTCATGGGTAAAATCATGAGGGAGTGTTGGTATGCTAATGGAGCCGCCCGCCTGACAGCCCTGCGAGTCAAGAAGACTCTGTCCCAGCTCAGCATTCAAGAGGACATTAAAGTCTGAGTGAAGTCGGCAGAGCACGGAGAACGAGCACTGAGCAGAGTCTGGCTCTACACTATAGGACAGTGAGAAGAAGGGTGCGGGCCCGTCTATGGAGAATGCGCAAAGTAAGAGAATATGATGGAGAAGTGGCACTTTGTAAAATATTAGTCCATAGACACTCCTGCCAGTTTTGAAGCCACTTGATTTCTGACAAACCCTACCTCGCTTACCCAGCCAAACTACCAACACCTTTCCTGTGTTGTCCACAGCTACTGCTGCCCTTCCTGAACCTTTCTTTTCCTCTCTTAAATGAATGTGTTCAATATGGGGATATGT
Source organism: Brachirus orientalis (assembly GCA_016785285.1). Classification (NCBI taxonomy): domain Eukaryota; kingdom Metazoa; phylum Chordata; class Actinopteri; order Pleuronectiformes; family Soleidae; genus Brachirus; species Brachirus orientalis. The sequence continues at coordinate 4,190,727 of JAFBJR010000060.1, forward strand.
AATTATCCAGTTAAGTTCTAAAAAGTCATTTGCTAATTTTCTTCATTCAGAGTTTCTTCATTCATTTTGCTTGATAGTTAATGATTAGCATTCATTCTTATTGTCTTGAAGGGGTTAGGGGTGTTTTTAACTTATTGTGTTATTTAAAATGACTATAATATATAATATATGGGTGTTTGTGAGGCTACTGTGTAGGTTTCTCTATGCCACACCTCTCTCACACAGGTAAATGACAAACAACATATATATATATATATATATATATATATATCATTCAGAGAGAATAATCCACTTGATCCTGCTGCGGCATTGTGGTGTAGCAGATTACTGTGTAAATAGAGCAGTTGGGATGGTTTGTGCGACTCAGCAAGGTGCTCTCACACTTTTTTAAGTCACTGGAGTTGTAAATCATGAGTTTACCTTTTCCATAAATTGCTGTAAACCTCAGGTTTTTATTCATGATCAGCAATCAACACATTTTTTTTAATTTCAAAACAAACTGAAGCAAAATGCACATTTATGGTCGGTTAAATAAAATAGAATTTTGTTCAGATGGAGGTTTGACTTGTAGAGAGCAACAGTTGCCAGTGGTGTGATACTGAAGGCTTCTTGTCCTTCTCATCTTAACTGACACAACCAGTGGCTTCAGATTTGGACACTCTTAATGAAAACGACTACATGCAGCATGTTGCACAGTGTCATATGTAGTAATCTGTGTGTTATATATTTGTGTCCTACTCTGAGGCTGCTGCTGTCGCACCATAAACTTGTAGAGCAAAAACTCCTAGCGTACGCTGGCTCCAGTCCCTCAGATCAGCAGTTATATGCTGATAAACCTTTGCAGCAGCCAATACTACTGTATTTACACTGTATATTAAAAACAATGCAGATGTATTATTTTATTCACTTACAAAATAATAACTCCAGGAATTTGAATAATCTTGTATGTTTTCATGTTGTCAAAGTCTGTCCAGTGTTATTTTTGCCCTCAGGGCTCATTTACCCTGGCCAAGTACAACTATTGTGCAGAAACTTGCTTTATATTCATTCATTCATTGTTGAAAGGCATGTTTTTGGACTGTGGGAGGAAACCAGAGAATCCGGAGAAAACACACGGAGAACATGCAAACTACACACAGAAAGGCCCTTATTAGCAAATCAAAGACTATTTGATTATGATTATGTACCAGACAGTCCACCATCAAACCTCTGAATTAACATTACTCGTGTGTCAGACAAACCTTATGTGTTCAGGTGTCAATTGTGGAGCGAACATTAATGTTTTCCCTGATGGTCACCATGCATCACCCCCTCAGTGTGCTAGTAAAAGTCAGAAATCAGTCCACTTTTTTTTTCTTTATGTTTTCAGGAAATAGGTGCACTTTTTTCTTCTATTGTATGCAACTCCTAACAGGTACTGTTGGGAGTACTGTTTGTTTGAGTGTAGATAGTCTTCCCCATGTTCTGTATATGTGTGGGCTGTGAGTCCCTATGAAAGCCTGAAAGGCCACATGTGCACTACTACTGACCTCACAGCATTAAAACCAAATTATTCTCAGAATCATTATCTCTGGTCATGAACTTAAGTGTTTAATTAAGATCACACCACTGAAAGTGAGAACGTTTACAGAAATCTTGGCATCTTGGTTGCAGTATACTCCGAGGAGAATGCAACATTTTCTTTAAGTCACTGGGAAAATAAACAAAATACTACTGAAATGATTCACTGCTGTCCCAAAGGTGTTTGACCAGCACTTTTTGATTTAGAATCCCTTGCTCACCTGCACTGTTTTGTTTGAGTCTAAAGGGATGTTTATATTGCAGGAGACAGACTGCACTCAATGCTCTTGTTTTTGGCCGGAAAGACTGGACAGCTCGGTTGTTTAAAAAGTGGTAGAATGTTATCCATATTTATACACTTAAAAGGTTTGTTTGTCCAATTGTATCTGCCTTACAATGTCAATATAAAAAGAACTTCATATTGTATTTAAGGTTTTTAACACATTGCTCTAAAATTGGGATGTGATTCAAAGAAATGGAGTATTATACAGCAAGTTGTGTTAACTTCCAAGTCTCTGTCCAATTAAGGCAAAGGAACAAATGCATCCATGTACAAATCCCTTCAGGACTTCAATCATGTATCTTCTAATATAGAGTAATAAATATAATTGTTTTCCAAAGATGTGTCATATGCACTTCTTACTTGTGCTCAGCTCTACTCAGCATGTAGTGCCTTTTTTTTTTATGTGTCTTTCTATTCATTGTTTTGGTTTTCAACCAGCACTTTTCTGGTGCATTCTCACTACTTCCATGGTGTTTTTAGCCTGAAAGTTGTTTTCACAAACAGAGAATATTCTAAAAACTATTGTTATGCTACTTGCGCAATACCAAAAGATAAAAGTTACTGATTTGCTCATGAACATAGAGGGAAATTTAAACAAACAGAGTTGGTGGCAGCCAAATCAATGACAATTATTAAGGGAGCCAGAAACAAGACTAAAGTGAATGATAATGAGGATATTTATAAACAGCGGTAGACGGATTAATTTGGCAAATAACTGCCATTTTTAATAATCAGCACTGGCCAGTTATTTAATTAGCCACATAAATTATGCATTTCCTTTTTCAGAAACGTGAAAGTTTTCTTTATCTTTTCATGACCTGTTTCATTTACTTAATATTTAATTTATGCATTGTTTATATTGAAAATACTGTATATAATTGCACAAAATGTAAATTGGAGAGACAGCCATTAGTGTTGTTCAATAACTGGTTACAATGAAGTAAGGATGTATGCAATTTTTTTTTGTTATCTTTTTATATCAATAAAGTTATATAATATTAGAAAGAGAGAGAGAAAATTGAAAACCAGCCAAATATTTGGGCCAGAAAACTGCATAAATTATTGGCCTTCACCTGCCCCGACTTAAGAATCAGCATCTTCCAAAGAAAAACCAAAAATCAGTCAGCCTCTTGTAAAGGTAAACATTTACAAATATATATCTATTTCTAACAGTGTTGTGTGACACACAATATGCACCCATTAAAAAAAAAATACAATTTAAAACAAACTCAAAGAGCCTTTATTGCTCATCCTTTAAATTATAAACTCAATGCAGATTAGTACAAAATTTGTGTATTTAAGTACAGGTGAACACACTGTTTCATGTATATCAAATAAGTGTGTGAGGTGACTGTTGTGTTTAGAAAATAGGAAGGAAATGCTGGCATTTAGTGATTGTGATAAAGACAAAATGGGGAAAAAAACAGCGAAATGAACCTAGAATGTCAGATTTTCTGACAACACAAGTGAAGGACCCCCGAAAAACAGCCAAAAAAAACTGCGAAATGAATCAAGTAAAATGTACATCCATGTACATTTAATTATTCATGACAACACAAACTAAACTATGAAAGATAAAACCTATCAGTCTGTACATCCAAACTAAAAATAAAAAAAAACCTTAACAGTTGTCTTTAACAGATTAATCCAATGAGGTTATCTTTGTAAGGTTATTGTATGACCACAATCAAGATTCAAACTAGATTCTTCTTACATTAAAAGTTTACATAAATGCATTTTTACTGCAGTTAAAATTCATCCAGAGCCATTTGTGGGGAAACAGAAGCCCTAAAGCTGAAAAGGTCTTCAGAAAAACAAACAGTGTGTGGCTGTACGTCGAGTGTGTACAGTACGACACAAACAGATACTGTAAATACTTAAGTTACCACATTATGCCATTGAAAACTGTAAAATGCAGTTGTTCAAGTTAAAAAAGTAAAATCCAGCAACTGTATTTAAAAATTAAGAAAACTGCGTATGAAAAAATAAAACAAACAAGATAATGTGAGTTGAGTAACATCATCGCACTAACAAAGAGCAGACCTGACGAAAATGTTGAACATGCTTTGGCGTGTGGTGTTGTCTCACAACAAGTTACATAGTGTTTATAATGAACATTCAAGTGGCTCAATGTGCATCTTAATGAAATGCTGCCAACAAAAAAATCAGTTTTCCATAAGTTGATAATTGATTTACATCTGGCACTGATCTTCTATTGTCTAGAATATCACTGTAATCAAAACTACTACAGCCAAGGATGGAATGAACCTGATGGGCTACAGCTTTTCTGGAAACTTTTCTTGTGCTCTGCATCTTGTTTTTCAGAGAGTGGTGAACTGGAATTTGGCTCAATTAAGAAAAAATCCTACCATTTTCCCATATTACTAAAATTACATATTGCCAAGTTGCTAAAATGTTACATTTTTGTTATTTTTGTGAAGAGGAGTCCTTGTTAGAGGAGAATTCCTCTCTTCTGTTCTTGTTTTCCCTTTTGACCCTTTCTCTTCTTCAAACTGTGTAGCCTTATCAGTGCTTGTTCCTTTCTCAAGCAGAGCCTGTGGATAAAGAAAAAAAAAAACCTATGTTTACCATAAGGTAGGTTTCCATTCATATTTATATTGAATTTTAAAGTTATGGGAGGAAAAATTGTATTAGTGTTTCAATCAACTGCTGTAAAGTAAGCATTGTGAGATAGTTTGCTTAAAAAGCAGTAGGCGGTGAAAAGATCCATGACACCACTGAAGAAGACGGTGCAATTTGATGATGAAAATAAAGAACGCCAACAGCCGCTGATACATGTGGTGTTTTGTTGCTCGTATGTTTCTTTGGTGTAGTAATTTTAGTTGAGGAATACTTTGGTTTCTTCATCAGTCCACACATTCCTCCTCTCACCCACTGTATCCTGTTTTTCCAGTGTGGTGAAATACAGTGACCTGATTCCGAAACATCCTCTTTTATTCGCTGAAACAGTTTCCATTTGCATTCATCCATTTGTCAACTTTTCTACCTCCCATAAGCATAAAAACTTAAATGTGATATATATATATATGTATGTATTTATTTCTGTGTTCTCAAACATGAGCATAAACAAAGGCTGATAGAAACACAACTACTGACATGTTGAGGATAAGACTTGTATTTTCCTAAACACGTACAGTATTTTTGCTGCTCTGCAATGTGTTAAAATATAAAATCAAAAAACTGTACTTACCCTCGTCTTTATCAGTTAACAAGAGAGCCTGGAGAATATCTGAGAGAGAGACTATTCCCTTCACCACATCCTGCTCATCCACCACCACCAGCCTGTGAACCTGAGCAGCACAGAAGACAACCAGCAATGTTACTTTTACATTTACAAACAGTCTTTTTAATTTTTATTTTATTTTACTGTAGGAGACAACATTGAATGGTATACTTCTACTATTAAAAAGGTCCAGTGTCTAAAATAAAATTTTATGTAAAAGTTACATTACTTGCATTTGGCAGAAATTGAAGATAAAATAATTCTACCTACTTAATTATGTATTATAAGTATATAATCACCTGATTGTATGAATTGTTGTTCAGCAAACATGCCAAGATCCCCTGATATGACTATTGTATAAAACAATAGGCTGAAAAGGCAGCTAACTCCTTGACATCAATGCTTGCTTCCTCACCAACTTTCACTTTTTTATATTTATTTTTTTACACATATGTGTATCTACGTCTGCTGTGACATGAGTATTCGAAATATGTTAATTTCACTACAAAAAGAGACTTAAAGACTTTTGCAGTTTAAAGCAGGGAAAAGTGTATGCATATAAATTTTGGTATCAGTTATTGGCCCAAGCAGCCCCAACATACTGGCATATCAGATATCTGCAAAAAAATCCAATATCATGCATCCCTAGTCTTTTATATTTATATCAGGAGCCCACAATAGATAAAATAAACATCTTTTGAGTTTGATGCTAGCTACAGGTTCTCCAACACACTTGAAAGGGAAGGACATTCAGCTGTAACATGCAACTTCACCAATAAATGTTGCTAAATTCTTTTATACTATACCTAACTTCATTCAATTTTGTTTTGATCAGCCACAACATTTAAGAGCAGCTACCATACATTACAAAGATGGTTGTTCATCAGTTGTTTCATTATAGGCTTAAGCTAATTCCACAATTCTGGACAGGTAGAAACACACAGTATGTCATTTCTGTCACTAGGTGTCGCTCAATTAAAAAAACCCAAAACCTAGTTTTAATGATGTTGGGAATCAGAGTGGGATCATAAGAGTTGCTGTTTTGTTGTCTCATCTGGTTCTCCAGTGTGGTTGACATTTACAGGGAGAGCTTTGGAGGCAGAATGTGGGGCAATTAAATAGTCATGAACCTATAGTGTAGAATACACACAATAAAAACACAACACACTCACTAACTACTAATACAGAATCTTTTCTTCTCTCTTGACATTTCATCGTGGGTTTGCCCCTGAAGTTATGGCAGAGACGGGTAAATACCAAATACGTCATCATTAAACTGCAACCAAATCACCTTGAATACAAATAGAGATGGCACGATACCACTTCTATATTTCTGATACCGATACCACAAATTTAAGTATCTGTTGCTGATACCTGAGTCATTTTATACATTTTAAACTATAAAGCTGTTAAGAACAAATTTGTGCTGGATATTTCTAGCTATTTCAAAGACATGATTCTCCAACTGTGTAACAAATATTGTTCTCCCATAAAAAAGAAATAACAGCCCACAACATGACACAGCTAAAATAATGTTAAAGATTTTTATTTACATTTTTATAGTCATAGTGCATAGTGACGCATATACTGTAGGATTTTTGGATCATATCGGATTGTAAATTTTCATCTGTGCGATATACGATCCACTGATTTTGACCATTATCAGCCCAATACCGATACTGAGTATCATATGGGCTTATCCCTAAATAGAAATATGGATTTCAAGAGTGTTGGAAACATTTTGGATAATGTAGGTTCACTAGTCAACAAAATATACAACAAGAGTCTCATGGTTTGTTTTTTTTAGACATTTTAGTGCAGAAATGTTACCTATTACATCTTTAAAGGCCACAAGCAACAAGGGGTGAACCAGCTAAAAACGTCAGTCACACACACACACACACACACACACACACACACAACCCGAGCTATTCAATGCTCACCTCAGCCTCCACCAGTCTGTTGATGATGGCCTCCAGGCTTTCATGTCTGTTGCAGGTCAAAACTCCTTCAAAGTACTGAGAACGGTGCTGCAGTGCTTTGGTCACAGTAATATCCAGGTTGTTGTACGTCTTCTCTGCTGCCAGGTTCTGTTTAAATAAAGGCCCTTAATTAACCGTGAAGGTTTTATACTCAAACCTTTATGGTTTTTTCATACTTTTTTAATATCTTTAATATTCAGCAATTTTTGTATGCTTTGTGGCATTTTGGGAGTTGTATTTCAAACATAAATTGCATTGTAAATAAATTGTACTATTATAGTTGACATTTCTGCAACAACACTTAAATAAAATAAACAATTTATTTATACAACTGATGAATTGTTTATCAATCACTTGCAACAACACATTCAAACGACCTCATTCAAAATAAGACTAAACATTTTTTATTTGTCTTAAGGAGAGTGATTAGAAGATCAATTTATTGATAGAACATCATTTAGCAAAAATATAGATGCCATCGTCTCACGCTCCTTTTAGAAACCAATATTTATATAATTAAAAGGGTAGAAAAATTAAAAGGTAGTAACTACTTACTATAACATCAAACTTTGAGTATATATCCACCACTCGACCTGAAAAAAAGACAGACAGCACCAGAACACATTAAAAAAATATCAAGAGGTCTGTAGTTATTTAAGCAAAAAAAAAACAAGGGTGTAATTTCACACACCTTTGTCATCCACAACAGGGAGTGCTGACACTCGCTGCTCAACAAAAATACCCAGCGCTGTGTACAGTGGTGTGTCTGCACGGACCACCGCTATGTTCTTAAAGGTTCCGATGTTCAGCTCCTCTAAGGTTTGTTTCAAGAATGACGGTTTAGGCATCTCTGATATCTGAAAACAGCAACAAGAAAATACACTTGATTAAAAATGTGAGAGCATTGATGTCTTTTTAAAGCAACAGTTTTCACAAATCTGACATCTCTGCTAGTCATTTGCTGTTTTACTGTTAAACTACAGCAGATGATTTCCAGTACTAATGCAGTAGTGAGGAGAGAAGCCTAAAAAAACTTACAAAAAGCTTGAGGAACTTAAGAATCCTCTTGTGTGTGAGGATATAGAGTGTGTTCCCTGTCAGGGGGTCAATCACTGGCAATCTGTGGATTTTGTTCTTCAGCAAAGATGACACTGCATCATACAAACTGTAACACAGAAAAAAATTGAGGACCACATTAGTCAGTTCCACAAGGACACAACATGGGAGATACGGACATTTAAGCTAAACATTACGTGTGTTTAGGACTGCAACTAACTTTTTATTTTCATAATTGATTAATCTGTTAATTATTTTCTTGATTAATCTTGTTTTTCTTGTTATATGGAGCAAAGAAACCAGAAAATATTTACATGTAAGAAATTGAAAAAATCTAAAAGCTTGTTTAATTATTGAAAAAACACTAAAACTGATAAAATGTTTAACAAAAATAGTTAAATGTTAATTTAATAATCAATTAATTTCATAATTGTTGCAGCCCTCACCCACTACTCAGCAGTTTCTAAAACTATGAACACTGAGATAGTGGATTTGTTGGTTAGTATTGGTAAACACACCCTTCATAGTTCCTCCTAAGCTTTACAGCAAAGGCAGGGGGAGAGTGAGCAAATCATGTAGAGTACCTTTAACCCAAATTACCTGGAAGTGGGCAAGCATCACATGACATCCTGATTTGGTATATGCCAGTATGCAACCACAACGTATTCAAGGTTGACACCAAAAACATCAAAATGCTGATACATGAAAGTACAACTTCTAGTTAAGCAAAAAGAAAGAGAACCACTCACCTTGCACTGGGAGATATGCTAACCAAGGGCTTGAAAGAGTCTTGAAGGTAAACCTCTATTTTAAAGCATAAAAGACAGCACCATTTTGTTTTTAAGTTTACCAATAGAGTGGACAGGAAATACAGTGCACATTCACTTCATAGTCTCACCTCTCCATGTTTCAATTTTGTGTTCTTCCAACTCATATATCTGAACCTGATAGAGAGAGAGAGGGAGGATGAACCACGAGGAAACATGAGCACATGGCACTTGGCAACATACAACTTAAAACTACAAAAAAAACTATGCAGCTATAATATGTTAAACCTCATTTCAACAATGGAAGGGCTGTAGCCTTCTTACCAATGGAGATTTGTAGTAGCGATGAAGAATGTTGATGAAGTCTGTGATTGTTAGCATACCTGCAAAGATAAATTAGAAACATTCAATTAGTCAATCATTTCATTTATTCTTATTCAAAGAGGAACATAGGCCAATTAATTATTAGTTACTCTTACCAACAAAGCACTGCTTCTTACTGTCCCACAGAGGCGCTGCTCTTACCCCATTAGAGACAAGTGCAAAGAATGCCTTTTTCACCTGTGACATTAAATGCACCATACTTTTCACACTGCATTAGCTAATGAGAATTTTTTTTTCATTTTAAGGTGTTGTTTTACCTGAAGTGATGTATCAAATACAACCAATTTGGAGCTGGTTGGTACGAGATCATAACAACGATGGGACTTCATAAACCTGGTGTATACATTGTGCTCTGGATCTGAAGGAGAGAACATTAGTCACATCTAATGGTAAGACTGCAAACTGCAATTAGGTGAATGACACACGCCTCCATTTCACCCCTTCCTTTCCTAAGTGCATCAGGAAACTATGACAGCCTTCACATACTAAAATGAACTCTCATTCACAACTGTCTCCACTCTCTTCCATTTTCTCTTACTTATTTATTGGTTTATGTGGGGATCTCCACTTTCTGTAGCAAGGTTCTGCTTCCAAATGCAAAATGTATGCCTTTTCATGCTCAAAACAATGAGGCAAAGATGGCAACCTCCATTAAGCATGGCCCCTGCCAAACTACATATAAAAGGGCTGACTGAAGCTTCAAACTAAATGATTTATCATTTTCATCGATTGTAAATGTATACAGACATACTTATGAGTTGTATGTTCAGTAACCTGGACCATTTTGTGTCACCTTTCCACATTTAACAAGTCACTTACCTTCAACAACTGGGTCCTTTTTGCCCTCAAAATCATCAATAGATAATGGAATCTAAAAGAAACAAGTTTAATGTCATTGGAATTCAACTTTTCAAGACAACTTTCCAATAAGTTCATGTAAAAATTAAAACTCTGTAATTACACACATACATACAAGCTATAATAAAGCCCGCATGATATACTTTGATAATCCCCAGTCAGTAGGTTTAAAACCAGTTACCTGTTTTAATGTTGTGGCCGATCAGTGTATATCTCTCTCACACTTTCTATTTTTAATTCATTTTCTACATATACTTTAATACAAGATGATTCAGAGGCAAATCAAGATATTGCATGAATAACTTGTTAAATTCTGCACTACAACACTTAAACCTGAACTCCATCTAGCTAAACTTAAACTACTGTGATAATGTGAAGCGTAGTTACGATTTGTCGGTGTGTGATACTGATATATAACCACTTGCATATCATAGACTAGACCTGTGTTTTTATTCGATTCTTCTCTGTTGCTTTGTTCGATGTGGGTGAGTGTTACTCGTCACTGACCTCAGTAAAACTTTGCTACAGTTAGCAACGCCCACCGTTATAAAATATCAACTTGACATTATTGACAAACGTGAGCAGCACCTGTCTCTACTTCGATCAAAACGTTATCACTAACCAGCCGTTTGCGTTAGCTAACGTTAATATTGACATAATCAACCCACATCGATATTGCACTAAGTTTCTTCATTTGCGCCATTACACTGTACAGGCATTATGAGGAAAACCATTCTGACGCCCTCCAGACGGTGAGCTAGGATAACCACTAAATGAAAGCTAACCTTGGTAAAAACCTGTGCTAGCCTGCTAGCCGCGGATGCTAAGTGCTTCAGAAGGTCTCGTTAGTTAAGAAAAATTGGGAGGGGTAGCTCGGAAGCTAACGGCTACTACATACTGAGCTTAATTAAAGAACTTACACACTCCATGTTCCAACCGCAGTTTCACCTTTCAGTGGCCGGGTTCGTTTACCGCAGTCACTCTTCCGCTACAACTCTTGGTAAAGTCCTCACCGTAATAAACGTAGTGTTGATGCAGTCTCTCTTCCGCTAAACCGTATTACTCCTAGTGTTTCCGCAATCAAAATCCGACGACGACCATCTATGCGGCTGCTGTTTGTGACTGCCACTCTGGCCTGATACTAGAACGAAATGACCGGAGAAGCTTTTAAAAAAACGTGTGAGAGGACAACCTTTTAATATAAATTAATTTTACCACAGACTAGCTTAAAAAAGGCTAAATAACCGTCGACAGCTGTTACGAAATTACATGGACAGCATTAAATGTAATTAATGCATTCGAATTGGTCAAAATCATCAGAGGCAGACATATACAGTATAAACATCTGGTTGGGACTCCCGTCTCTCCAAGTCATTGTTTTCAGTTGTTTTCTACATGTGCAAAAAACTTGTCAACAGCTGAGGCAGACAGAGAAGCAATGTGTTGTGTTACAAGAATTTAAAATGTAATTAATAAAGGAATAAATAGTAAATAATAAAGTACCAACATAAAACAATAAAGCAAATTCCCCCAGGGATTAATAAAGCATTTCTGATTCTAAAACTCTCTTTCCCCCCAGAACAAGTACTTTACTGTATAGTTCAACAAAATTGGTAATTGGGGGAAATTTACTTTCCTACTCTGAGCCCTCCCATCTGCAAAAGCTAACATACAGTATTGTCACCTGCAATTGAAACCACAGCCCAACCAAATAAGAGGGTGCAGTGTCATATACTGTAACAGAATCGGCACAATGACACACGAAATGAGTAACACATTTATTTATATACAAAACTGTTTACAGCAAGATTTCTGGATTAACACCAACTCAGGGGAGAACTTTGGTGTTCCGGTACACAATAACACCTGCACCCATGGTATCAAGTTAACATAAGAGGGTGGAAAAACCTTTTTAGAGCACCTTGAGTCATGAAGGGAAGAAATTAGGGATTTGAAGAACTGTAAGGCACAAGACACAACATCCCCGACTTTTCTGTTTAACCATTTTCAATTATCCATCAATTAACTATTTGATCAAAGCACTTGATGGGTTCACAAGCTAAGAAAACAACAAAAAAATTAGGTGTTGGGACATATTACATGCAAGTCCACAGTATAAATTAAATGGGATGCATGCTATCCTGACCTGGTTTTATGAAGCCAGCATGAATCATCACATCAAAACCATGAGTTCAAAAATTACTAAACTAACATTGGCTGTTGGCCATTTAACTGGTCTCACACAGTGTTAAAATGCAATTTAAAATTGCTACTTAACAATGTCCATCATAGTAATGTGCTTATATGCATACTCTACTTATATTGACAGGAGAGCACACCTGCATCACTCAATACATAACCAATATTATCAAACCTAACATTCTATGTATGGTATAAAAAGGTATAACTGGGGAATACCAAAGATTTGTTTCAAGCCATACTACATTTCTCTGATTGTTGCTCACATGATAAACTAACAGTCAGAGAGAAGACATTAAACTGTAGAAGGGACACTGATCTGCTTGGTAGAAAAGCTTAAAATGTTGGTTGTTAAATATACAAATATGTTCTTCTATCATGAAGACCACAGCTCAAGAGTTCATTGATGAACTGTACCTGAAGTTGAGTTAATAACAATTTCCACGAGAAGAAACCACAGTGAACTTTCTTATCAAAACCTTCATTTTGGGGTGTCCAAGGAAATCCACCATTTGTGAAAAATAGACATTATAATGCCACATTTAAAGCAATGTGAACTGTGATTCTCCATTAATCATCAATGATCTGCTGAAATGTCACTTTTTTTTTTTTTTTTTTACATTTTTACACTAAGAGTTATGAGACAAAAGCCAATGTTGTCTCAAACATTAGAATTACAACCATCACCCATTCATGCAAAGTTTCAATGCAGTTATTTGGGACAATCTTATTTTGTTTTTTGAGCATTTCTTTGAACTCAAATATCAAGATTTCACCAAGTCATCATTCCATTTTTACAATTTAAACAACATATTTACTAAAGGAGCCCCTTTGTCTAAAAAAGATAATTTTTGCTGTCAAAATTCTCCCCATGATCAAAAGTGGGATTCGTTTATAAACTGTCTGAGCAGTTCCATCACTATGTAAATCATTCAGACAACATAATGGTTAAGAAGAGTTCCACTACAGTGTCTTAGTTTAGGTGAGGTCACTATTGGCAAGCCGGTAAAGTTGTGTCTCCTGTCTTCAGCATGAGCTTACTGGATACACATTTACATTACAGCACACTTCTTCACCTCTGGGGCAGCATTTCCATCGGCTTTCTCGATCTCCAAAATAATTCGCTTGAAAACTTCCACAGCAGTCTATGGTGCAAAAACACTGTCAGCAAAATGGCAATGTGTGTCGAAAATATTATGTGGACTTTAAATTCAAAAGCTTATTTCTACCAAGAGGTGCAGTTTAGTTCAGTAATTCAGTAAAGATTATTAAATGTTGTGAGGGATACCTAAACAACAAATTTGTACTATCACTTTTCTTGGCGCCCTTCTTTTGGGGTGCCTAGCAAAGACACACTGCAGTCCATTGATTGCTCACTTCAGGTTTACAAAAGGAATGGAAAGTGAAAAACACAAAACACACCATTCTGAAATATAGTGTGCATTGCGAAAGAAAGATGACTTACACATCTGCATGTCAAAACATGTCACAACAGTGTATGTCTTCCATAGTTGACCTTTGTCTACTGTGTCACATTATTCCTCACTATTTATTGGCAGGCTACACTGTATCACAATGTCACGCTATTTACATTGCTGTGGCATTTAACACAAACAAAACCTGGGTTTACCATTCTAAACTGGACCAGGGGAAACTGAATTGCAAAGTGCCAATTGGTGGAAATACAGCTTGAGCAATATCTGACAAACCTCATTCTCCTTGGCGGAGGATTCCATGAATACAGCACCCCAGGAATCAGCAAGTTTCTTTCCCTCCTCTGGCTTGATAACCCTGGGGAAAATAAAAGAGAAACTTAATCTAATGAAAACAGAACAGTTGTGACTCTCACAAAAATGTAGACTTTCAAAACAGTTGGGCACTTACGTTTTCAGCAAATGATACTCTTTAAAAAAGCAAATTATGCAGGAAAATGTATATGGAATTACAATAAATACAAAGCACTACTCATGTCCATCATTACAAAAATGAAAAACATCTCCAATTAATTGTATAGTGTATCTTGCTCACAAAATCGCACCCTAAGCCTCCCCTCTGATTGGCTGGCTAAGCTTGTCAGAAGGTGTTGTAGTAATGTAAAATGTCACCTCTGGCTGGTAGGGAGCTTGAGCATGCACACAGTCAGGTGTGAAGTGACTGGAATAAGAATCAGCAACTCCTGTCTGAGGCCATCACTCTATGATGCTAAAATGTGGACTGCCCCCTCGGGGTCAGGGGTGAAAATCATGGGAACTCATGGGAACTCATGGAACTGGAGATGACCAGTGTGACCTCAGCAGTAAGGTGGACACTGTATTGGATTTATTGTGGTTACAAGCTACATAGCAAAAATTAGCATCCTTTGTATGCTGGCTGAGCTCATCCTTGGAGATAGTGAAATGTTCAGACAACCTGAGCAAGCTTAGTAGCTGTGGTGCGTCTGCATAAATCAGTTGAGGTGTGTCAAAATTGATCTGCTTTCTGGACTTGTCCAAATGAGAGGAGACCCCAAAGTATAACCATAACTTAAGAGCAAAAATGGGTGCCTAGAATACCCCACAGTGACCAACCCTCAGAAAAGTGGGTTAAATGTTATAGATCCACTGCCAAATAGCTGCTTTTCAGTCCAAGTAGAAAGTTAAGTCTGGATCTGTGTTGGGATTACAGCCAAAATCATTTATCACATGGGCCACAACCTATAACCCAGACAGTTTCATCAAACCGTGTCCATTAACGTTTGAGTTACGCAGCTTAAAAAACAGCCAGACATACAAACATAACTGGACACATAACTTCCCTGACAGAGGTTAAAAGACGGTTAACATATTTCAGATCAACATTCAGAGAAACACAGTTCCTGCAAGGTTGTTAGGACGATCGGTTGCAGTGGGCTGTGCTAGTGACAGTATCATAATGTCATTTTTTCACATTATTTAATTAAAGTCCTAATAGCTCATTTTAGGGCATGTTTTCAAAGTATGGGCTTAAGCCATGCACCAGAGAGGGAGCAATTTGATACATTAAAAGTATTCATATACCATCTAAACCTATTTCATAATAAAGACTCGACATAATGAATAGGTTTTGTTCTTCTCAGAGCAACATACAGTTTTATTTAAAAAATTGAATCATCTTGATTACCTTTCCAAGTGGAGATCTTTTTTGTTCCCTACAAGAACAGTTGGAACCCTAAAATGAAAACAACCTTGTTATGAAAGAGACAATCACTTAGAAAAACAAAAGCAGGGAAGGTTGGATGAGATTAGTTGTAAAGCAAAAATGTTGTTTCCAACTTAAGACTGTAACTATATTTGCACTCATTATGAAAAACCCAATAATGAAAGTTACAGAGGCAAAACACATTTGGAAGAATTTAATAATTAACTTACTGAATCTTTCCAACCATGTCAAGCAGCTTATCATGTAGAACCTGGACAACTTCAAAACTGAACAGAGAATGTTGTCAATGGACTTTCAAATACTGATTTATAATGATAATACACTAACAGCCAAAAAACAGAAACTCATACTTATGCATTTTTTAAGTCAAATATGACACCAAAATCTACAGACTTGATAATTACCTTAGTTGATTGACTCACTCAAACAATACTAACCTGAATATATGATAAATTTGTATTAAATGACACAACTGATATAATTGCTAAATCGTTATAAATTGTTTTGAATAATGTATTACAAAATACCATACAGTGTTTTAAACCTTAAGTTGACCATAATTAAACCTGCAGCTGAATAAAACACAACCACCCACTCACCTTTTCATGGAAGTCACTGAATAAACAAGGACATAGCCATGGATGTCCATAGAGTGGGAATGTGGAAAAATTGAGTACTCATCCTACAGAGAAAAAGAGAGAAAATGAGTATGACTATTTTTCAATATGGCATTTCAGTGTGTGTTACACTGACTTACTTGACCAGCTGTATCGACCAGCTGAAGATTGAAGTCTTGGCCATTCACACTGACCAGTTTGTTAAAGGCTGGGAGAGGAGATAAACAGGTGCTTTAAAAACGATTGCAAACTTTAAGATATGAAACAAACAATCTAATAATGACACTTACTGTTTTCTATGGTGGGGTCATAGGAGTCAACAAACTGCCCTTCCACAAACTGTATTGTAAGAGATGACTTTCCTGTGCAGGGGGAAAAACTAAATGAGTTTTTTTCCTACCATTTTATTTTATGTATCACATTATTAAAGTAAATAAATCACGTTTATATATCTAATGTAACAATGTCAAAAATCTAAATTATTTCAGTTGAAATATTGTGAAAAATATCCATGTCTTAGCTACATGCTAAGAATATACTGGTCAAGTCTGTTACCAGTTGCACCTGTTCAACTGCAACTTAATGGAAATATCTAACCAGCCAATCACGACACCAACTCAGTACATGCATACATTGTAAAGAAGATTAAATTGAACTACAGGTGAGTATGGATATTTCAGAAATTGCTTAACTGTCTGAAAATATCCAGTAAGCTGCAGTTCTCTGACGGTCAGAGAGTGGTGAGACTGATTTTAAACAATACAAAACCAATAGTAAATTGCACAATACGTTGAGCCTTGAAGCAGTTGTGCTACACCAGCAGAAGACCACACTGGTTGTCACTTCTGTTAGCTAAGAAAACTGAGGGTACATTTTGTATAGGATCTCTACATTTTTGAAAAACTGCAACATTCAGATAGAAGGATCCACCCTGCCTTCTATAAACAGTTCAAACTAGTGGCGTAATGGTGTGGGGGATATTTACTTGGCACACTTCATTTAAATGCAGCATCCGATCTGAGTAATGTTGTCCATTTCATGAGACCACAGTGTAAGCGACTACTTGAAGCAGCATAACGTGTCACTTCCCAAAGCTCATTTAATCTCCCACTGATTTTTGAACATGTCAATGAGTTCACTGTACTCAAGTGACTTCCACAGTAACCAGACCTCAGTGTAATGAAGCACCACTGAGATGTAATGGAACAGAGATTTGGATCATGGATGCGAAGCCAAAGTCTGCTTCATACCCTCATACTAGCTGGTACTACACGGTACTAGCGAGGTGTACCTTATAAAGTGGCCGGTGAGTGTAGTTTATCTTTTCACCTAACTTGTCGAAAAATCGACGGAACTGGGGTTTGACTTGGTAGGAGGTAAATATTGGCAAAAGACTGATTCCCTTCATATTTTGACCATGACGTACGTTTTGTTTGTAATATCAGACTACTTTTAGACAAATGCACCTCTTTGTACTCTACAAGGATATCACAAACTAGGGCTGGGCTAACTTTGTTCTCACGCGTTACAACTATTTACACGGCTACAGGACAAAATAATGTAGGTTTATGTGTCAATTTGTGTCAAATACGCAGACAACATGTGTATAATACAAAAGGTGTGCAAAAGTTGAACAAAAGTTAGTGGTGAGACGGAGACACGGGCGGAAAACAAAGCCCGTTAGCCTGTTAGCCGACTAACATTAGCCATGCACGAGCTCGCGTGCGCTACTCACCTACAGACCTGTAACCTATGACAGCGATCTTTCGATGTTTTGATTGAGGCATTGTGGTAAATCGGTCGTCAACGCGTAAAGATGGTGTAAAACGCCACCTAGTTTTAATATCTAATCGAAGTTTTTTATCGTCACGTTCGCCTGGCGTCACGTGACAACAACAAACTTTTTAGAGCTGCCGCTCGAAGCACTGGGCCTCAAGGAGGAACTTCAAAGTTCAATTGTAGCAAGCCGTACTTATATATATATATATATATAAACTGCTCAGTCTCACTGTAGTTCGATTAAATGTGGCAATTTAGCGTTGATCGATAAGAATCCGCGTTTCTATTCTGTCTGCAAACGACAAAACGGCTACTACTCAGGGATTACGACTCGCAAGTGAAACTGACGGAAATTGTCATTGTGTAAGCAGCACACCGTCGTAAAACTACGAGTACGTCAACGAGCACCGCGTGGAAAGATTGTACTGTAGAGGACACTCTTTGCAGCCCGGCAACCCTTCTGCACACTGAAAATGAGCCACACAAGTAAATGTGTAAATAAAAGCAAAGGAGAAATGCAAATGCAGGTCTTAACAAACGGCAGTCACAGTCCTTGACCACCAAAAAGATTTTTTATTGTTTTTATCATTATCATAATTATATTGTTGTCCTATATAATGAACCCAATATCCAGTCAGGAAAAAACAGTTCCAATAGAAACAGCATAACAGATAGACACAAAAACTTTCATAACATACAGTATGTAAAATGTATGTAACTATTCACTCATCAGCCACTTTATTTCCTACATCTGTTCATCTACTTGATAATGCAAATATCTAATCAGCCAATTCATGGCACCAAATCAATGTATTTAGGCATTTAAACATGGTCAGGATGACACACTGAAGTTCAAGCTGAGTGCCAGAATTTTACAGACTTTGAAAGAAACTGCTTATCAAATGGGATTTTCATACACAACAGAATAATTGTCTAAAACCATGGTTCCCCAACCACCAGTGGTATATGCAAACTTCCTGTGGTGGCAATTGGAGGAAAATTAAAAATACAATTTTTAACAATAACAAAAAGTAAAAAAAAAAAAAAAAAAATAATAATTAGTCACCTTATTTCTGCTCCATCTTAATCTAATTTCACTATACCATCCCCAACCACCAGTGGTATATGCAAACTTCCTGTGGTGGCAATTGGAGGAAAATAAAAAATACAATTTTTAACAATAACAAAAAGTAAAAAAAAAAAAAAAAAGATAATAATTAGTCACCTTATTTCTGCTCCATCTTAATCTAATTTCACTATACCAGTGTTTGAAGTGTTTGAACTGTATATGTGAAGAAGAGGAGGTTGATGAGAGGGCAAATTATCAAACTGGGAAAAAATCTGCCTCCTGTGAAAAGTCTATAGGTGACTTTGCTCTGTATTTTAACGTTGGTAATAATGGTGTTACATCTAGAGCTCAATATTTTCTCAGGCGGCACTTGGTATGAAAGGTTTGAAAACCACCAGTTTAAAGAAATATATCCAATACAATATTTAATGCCTTGTTGATTCCAGAGGTCAGAGGAGAATGACCAGACTGGTTCAAAATTATATAAAGGCTGCTATAATTCAATCAACCATTTGTTTCCACCAAGGTATGCAGAAGACTCTCTGTTTGCGCTACACATTAAACCTTGAAGCAGATCATCGACAGAAGCAGAAGACCTCACTGGTTGCCTGTGCTGCCACTTTTTTTTTAAGTACATACAGTACAATACCTAAGGCAGTGGCCCATTAGTGTAAATCAACAGCTGGTAGCAATGGTGATCCAAATTGGGGCAGTTCACCTTTAATTAAGAATTCATTCATCTCCTTGTTCATATAAGACATGCTCCACCTAAATTATCCTGGCACCTGTCCAGTGTGTAACATTTATTGTTAGGGTTTATTGGCAGAAATTGAATATACTACCATAAGTATGTTTGTTATAAGTATATAATCACTTTAAAAAAAAAATCACATTTGTTTTGGCAAGGGCCTTGCATATGGAGGCTGCCATATTGTTGTACCACCTTGTTTCTACAGCAGCCAACTGTGTTGTGTTTAGCTATTTCTGGTTTCACCCTTAGGTGGTGCTGTTAGACAGTTAGCCCCTGAGAAAAGGAAGCTGAGGAAGTTTTGGGTAGCTGATGCTAATGCATGACGGTGTACACAACAAACTAGACAAACCAGCCAGAATATGTTTCAAGTTTTGAAGCATGTTTACTTCCTAAAGGAAAAAGAATGGATTGCTATCCAACTTGACAATGACCTAAAATTTTACAAACTGAATACATAACACTTTGGTAACCTTATTGGTTAACAGACTGAAAACATTATTTGGAGCCAGTGTGTCTTGCAACTTTTACTTTTATTCAACTACTCCTATACATTTCCCCTATCTTTGTTATGCATTACTACCAAATATAATCAGAGGAAGAGTTGGTAAGGTCTGTATTTATATCATGGTTTTCTAGTCTTGTTGATCACTCAAAGCTGCTTTACACTACAAATTTGCTATTCATTCATTGATTGATATGGAATAGTAGAGCTGGCTAATGAACCCACAACCTACCAGTTGAAAGAGAACCTGTTCTACCACTGAGCTACCATCACTCAAAATGTATAAAAGTATATTTTATATCATTACTTTTGATACTTTACAGTAAATGTCATATACTTTAAGATTTGTACTCAAGTAAAATTGTAAAAGGTGACTTCAACCCGTATTGCTTTCATGTACTTTATACATGACCACTGTGAAGTCCTTGGGAGAAGTGTAGAGTGAATACGTCCTCCGTTTTTTTGCAATATGCAGTTTCACCATTAGGCGTCACCGTTTCTTACAAACGGCACCTTTAATCACCACAGCTAAATTCATGACTTAAATCTATTCGAAATGGTGTTTCTAAAATGTTACTACGGTCTTTAAGTATGTCCCTTGTGTTTAAATTCGGATTCATATGTCCTGTTTGCTGCTGCTTACTCTCGGGGTACACCGGAAATGGCTTAGGGCAGAAGGTAACTGCTGCCGGGAGAAGCGGCCATAAACAGGCAGATGAAAATACAGAATACGCTCACTGACACGGCCCTGACAGAGAGGGACAGGTAATGCGACAGCTCCAATGATGCATTTAAAGCATTCCTGTATTTGTCTGCCTCCGCTATGTTGAGTTTGTTGATGTCAGCCTCGGAGTTCTCAGAGAACAGGCCAGCTAACCTGCTAACCACTAGCTGGTTAGCCGTAGCACTTCGAGCGGCGGTGGGTGCCATAGCAACGGTGCAGGAAACATTGGCTGTGATGCTAGTTAGCTTACAGTAGCTCGGGCTAAGGGTGGTTTGTTAGGCTACTGTTGAAAAGGCGCCGAGATTTCAATTCCCTGATAAGCGATGAATTGCATTTGGTCAGCATCATCTCCCACGCGCCACTGCACTAATTTATTCGCTGCCACTTAACTTTGCGCCCTTGAGTGAGCTGTCAGTGACGATAAGCTGTTATGTTACTGTGTTATGTCGAGCTCAAGTGGCTAACGGTCCATCACATGCTGTAAGCTAACGTTAGCCACGTAGGCCATTGAACATTGCCTCGACGAAACCTTGTCCTGTTCTTGGAACTGGATCTGTTACAAATTCTTCTCAAATTAGCTTAATGTAGTAATTGCTCATCACGAAATCATTTTCTCGGCGTTGTCATTCGTCAGCCTAATTTGCACTGAGTCAAACAGCTGATTTGCAGCCCCAGGCTAAAGTTAGTGCTAACGTAGCCGCTGGTACAGTTAGTGCAATTATTTTACCAGCACCTGTTAAGCTTAATAACATTCCCCGTCACAGATTTAATGTCACACTTAATGGTTCAGTTTAAAATCCATGTCCTCGTGTGATGCAAAATTTGACCTCCGCCCAAACAACTGCATGGATATTTCCTGTCATTTTAAAGATTGCACTGCTCTCATGCTTTGTTTGAGTGAAGTAGTGAATGTGTTTGAGCTAATTCAGTTTGATCTTAATTATAATCGATTGATCTGGTCTTTGGTCCATTAAATGACATAAAATGTTGTAAATTGTTCATTGGTCATGTTTTCTAATGTCTTCCTTTGTCCTCAATCCAAATTTTATTCTTTTAATAATTTTTTTTGTTATTCGGAGCACAAAAAAACTGAAAATACTAATTTGTAACATGCTGAAAAATCTAATCAAAGACCAGGTTTTAATTATTAACAAAAACTTGAACCTTTTGATGATCAAAAATGTTGCCAATTAATGTAGCAGTCTCTTAATTGTTACAGCCCTTAACCTTTGACAAAACTGTTATTTCAGTATTCTGCTTGAACTAGTATGGATGTTGATGACTGTAATGGCCGGTCTTACATATCAGGTATTACACAGCTATTTTGCAGCATAAATATATTTTACTTGTAAATGTTAATATGTTCAAGTGACAGTGCTTGTGGTTTTTCTGTCTTTGTTGCAGCTAGTGGAGACTCTTCAATGGAAAGAGAGTTTTCTGGGGCCCTTGGAGGTCCTACAGTGAGCACCCCAAACAGCAAGGAGACCTCTCCTAGCCGCTCCCTCAGTGGTCAGTGAGGAAATTTTAATTTATTTTGCATGTGTCCTCTGACTATTTCCCAGTCTTTCTAAACTATAACTTACCCTGCCGTGCCAACTGTGAGATTATTTTAGAGTGTTCACACAGTATATTGTATATTTATATTTGTTTCATTATTTAGATTACATGTAATATCAATTTGAAATACTGAGAAAGCCCCACTCAGGTCAGATCTTTTTTTAGTCTGATATCTCAGTAGGTACCAGACTTATCAAAGACATTCTTTATTGTTGCCCTTGCACCTCTAGCAAACTCCATTAAAGTGGAGTTGTACAGTGATGAAGACCCAGGCCGCAGTACTGAAGATGAAAGGGGGGAGCGGGTAGAAGGAGGGGGGTCAGAGCCGGGATCTGAGGCTGTTGGCGGCTACAGGGAGCTCACCAATCCTGAACCCACACCAGCTGGAGCCACCAGGCTGCCAAATGGAAAGCTCAAGTGTGACGTGTGTGGAATGATCTGCATTGGGCCTAATGTTCTCATGGTGCACAAACGCAGCCATACAGGTGACTGTGAGAAGACATTTTTTTTATTAAATTAAACAGGACAGATAAAAAATATGTCTTGAATTTTGGCTTCTAATTGGATCATACATTTTGATTAGGTCTTCTAAACATATTTTCTTTTGGACTTGTGGAATTATATACCATTGACACAAGCAATAAACAAAATAATGGGGGGGGGTACCCTCTGAGGTGTAACCTTGTGCATATGCAAATGTGTTTGTGCTCAGTAATCAATGCTCAGTAAGGTGAATAATTTCAACGTAAAACAATGTACCAATATAACCTGTCTCCAGGTGAGCGACCATTCCAGTGCAATCAGTGTGGTGCCTCCTTCACTCAAAAGGGTAATCTACTCCGACACATCAAGCTGCACTCAGGGGAGAAGCCCTTTAAATGTCCCTTCTGCAACTATGCCTGTCGGAGACGAGATGCTCTTACTGGCCACCTTCGCACTCATGCAGGTAGAAAAAAATTCAAGCTGGATGACTGACTTTTTACATTAAAACTGAGTTGTAGAAACAATAATATTGCTACATTCTCACTTTGTCCCCAGTGTCTTCTCCAACCGTTGGGAAACCGTATAAGTGCAGTTATTGTGGTCGTAGTTACAAACAGCAGAGCACCTTGGAGGAGCACCATGAGCGTTGCCACAGTTACGCACAGAGTCTGGAGTCCCAGCAGCCATCCAGTGCACAGAATCCAGGTATGTGGGTTTTTTTCACATGCCAGGACATAACACATGAGAAATAAGGAACAGTTTTCCACATAAGACAGAATCAAATCAGGTTATTGTGCTGCAAATATCCATATCCAAATAGACTGTTGTATCCATTGAACATATGTATTCTATCTCCATTACAGAGTTGTCTCCCAGTTTTTATTATATACCCACAATATGGATTAGATTCTAAATAAATACATCTTAAATCTTCGGAATGCTATCTCGGTAATAAGAAAACCCCCAATATAATAACATTACAATTTGTTTGTACTTTGTGCAGGAGAGGAGATGAAAGAGCTAGAGTTTATAACAGACTCTGTACTGCAACCCTCTGCAGACAAGATGACATTTATTGATCGGCTGGCAAACAGCATCACCAAACGCAAGAGATCCACACCACAAAAATTTGTAGGTGAGCATTTGGTCTCAGTGTGGATGGGTTCCAGAAGTGTAGAGAGAGTCGCATTAATTGCTTGAATTGAATAGCACACGCTTCGGGGCTTTTTTGTTTTAAAGATGTTGTCACCAGCTTTTTTAGGATTTTATTTATATTTGTTTTTTCCAAATTGCATGACTTATACAACTGGCCACCTATTATTGAATCTGAAAAGGCCTGATTTGACCCATAGCTGTGGGACTAGACTCTAGCCATTTCACTGAGAATAGTGTTAAATTTGACTGTTTTTGTAAATTCAACAACTACACAACTACCGCTGTCTTCATCAGGTTATTTACTTATCGGGGCAAGCTTTCCTAACCATTAATGTGTATATGTTTTTTAAATGCAGTCGTGACATCTTCCACAGATGTTTTTCATTTTACAATATTATGAGAATGTCTCTTTCCATTGCAGGACAGAAGCACATACGACTCAATCTTGGAGATGCACCTTATGAGCTCAGTGCCGGATTGGATAAAGAAGGTGAGATGCATGTAGGAGACCTTGAAGCTCAGCACTTTACTGGTCTGGGAGGAGAATACACAGGCATAGCAGGTAATGGAGGAGGGGTATCAGACACACTGAGGCCTCTTCACCTTCCCACCACTCACCCTTCATGTCTGCCAGAACTCCGGCCGATCCACAGCTCCTCTCACACCCCCGTTGCTTTAGGGCCAAGGCTGGATTGTTCAGGGACAGTGACTGGGCTGGGAACTGCAGGTTTAGGGGGAAGAGAGGCAGCAGAGGGTCATGAAGACCTGCCTGTTGGTCGTAGTCATGCACCTTCTCCAAGCAATGGTTGCCAGGACTCTACAGACACAGAGAGCATGCCAGATGAGCCATGCAACAGTACTGCTGTGACCCCAGTGCTGCACAGTAACAATGGTCACCACCTCCTCTACTCTAACAACCATAACCCAGTGCCTCCTGCTGTTGCACACCGCAGGTGTCGGGATAGACATAGTCCCAGCCATGCCAAAGATAGAGAGGTGGAAAGAGAGGATGGAGGCCACACAGCCCCACCACCTCCTACCCTCGCTCCAACTCCCAGCTCACCTGCAGCGCCCTCCTCCACTTCTAGGGAGGCTTTTCGGGTTGTAGATGGGGAAGGGCGGGCTGTACGCTCTTTCCGTTGTGAACACTGCCGTGTTCTTTTCTTGGATCATGTTATGTTTACCATCCACATGGGCTGTCATGGTTTTCGCCAGCCTTTTGAGTGTAACATCTGTGGCCACCGCAGCCAGGATCGCTATGAATTTTCTTCTCACATCGTCCGTGGAGAGCACATCCTTGACTGAGGATAAAGGTTGAACAAACTAAACCTATTTTTACACTCAGACAAGGACCTGGTAGAGTTTGGTCTGCACACATATTAAACTGGTTCCAGTTCAATAGGCATGTATCAGCAGCAGTGATAGAAACTTTGCATGCATGTTTCTAAAACTGTGATCCTTACTTAAATTAACCTTAAACAAAAATAGGTATTCTAAAGGTATTCTAAAGTAGATGAAAAGCTGATTCACCTTTTCATCCAGATGTGCCTTGCTCCAAACTTCACACGTGCTGCACAAGTCAAATCAGATTTTTCATGACATGAAAACCTCTCTTCTTTGTGCACTTTAACAATAGTAATGTTATCAATATGCCCACCTACAATGGAATGGAGTTTCTAATACCTCTGATGATTAACAATTCCATAACTATCATTACATTCTACATTTGTTTTGATTGTGTAAAATGGTTTTGAAAGAGTGTTTTCTTTTTAAAAAAAAAAAAAAAAAAAAAGTTATGTGCAGGCCCTGTGATGGACTGGCGACCTGTCCAGGGTTTACCCTGCCTCTCGCCCTATGTTAGCTGGAGATAGGCACCAGCGCCCCCCGCGACCCTTAGTGGATAAAGCGGTAGAAAATGAGTGAGTGAGTGAGTTATGTGCAGACCAAACTCAAAGACCAGGTCTAAGCTGAATGAATATGTTAAAGGAGTTCAAGATGTAGAAATGCACTTTTTAGTTATAATGGAGTTTTGGCTGACAGGTCTGAGTGTGTGTGTGTGTGTGTGATAGTGTATAAGAGAATGTGAGGGACCCTGTGTGTTGTTTTTGAAGTCTGTTGAGTAAATAGGTGGAAAATGAAGGCCTCTAAGTGTGTGGATGCCCAAAGAGGCTTTGCGTGAAATGTTTTTTTTTTTTTCTATGACTGCTTTTGTTGCACTGATACTTGCCAGAATACTATGAATATATTAAACTATTTTGTAGAATACATTAATGACTGCACATTTCTCTAAAATTTGAGAGAAACTGATGAAACATTCTTCTGACTTGGGAGTATCACTGCCACAGCTTAAGAGATTACTCAAGAGGTTATTGGGTCTTTACCAGTCCCTGACATTTTCCCATTCATCACTTTTTTTGTTCCATGTTTAAACGTAATTTTATCTCATTGTACTGTGCCTTTCTTCACCCTGTTCACCCCTTGTTGACCAGACTGAAGAACATGAAGTCTCATCTTGAAAACATTCATTTTAGGTGATGTTGGAGAGCGAATTATAAAACATATGAAACACAAATATTGTTTTTTAGACACCGTTTCAGTTAAAGTCTCTGGCTTATGGCTTTGCAGTTTGCACACCTGATTATTCTAGATGTTTGTATTGTGTTGTGTTGGCAAAGAACCAATTCTGCTAATTTATCAAAGACTTAATGTACATTGCATTTGGCTCATGCTGCTATGACATGAATGAGTGAGTGATGTGGCAGTTAATAACCCTTCTCAAAGGTTAACTCCCAAAAATGTCTTATATTTGTTTTGTCTTTTGACACATTTCAGACAAAAGAATTACCAGGCAATGGTCAGTTTTGATTTGTAATGATCTAGTCTTGGTAAGATTGTACAGAGATAAAATATCAGAAGAACCAAGTCTGGCTGTTTACATGTTAAAACAACATAGATACAGTTGTTTTAACCGTTTCCTGTTAATATTTCTCCCTGTATATTTGCAAAGTCTACACCACAGAATTGGGTGCAAAAAAAACGATATGAGCTGATAAGCATGGTGTTTGTAGATGAGACTGATCTCTGTGCCCAATTATAAATTACCTCAAAACAAAGTTTTGGATATTCGTGGAAGCACTGATACTCAAAAAAGAAAAAAAAAATAGTGACAATCAACAAAACCATCAGCCACCTTAATCCCATTTATATTGGTCCAAAGTGACATTTTGACATTTTATCATAGCGTAAGATGTGTCCAGCTTTGATAAACATTGTTTTTTGGATATTAAATGCAGGCTTAACTGAAACCACTGAATCATTTAAGCCTCTAAAAGGTTAATTATGTCGTGCTGAATTGTATGTGTGGACTGTCATATTTTTCAGTAGTGGTCTAAATGTGTGAAAACTCATCAAATGATGGTTTTCTGTGTGGCTAAGGAAAATAACCACTGCTTCTCCTCTGTTAAGCACTTTGTAAGAGTCATATTATGAAAACTTTAACTAAGCACCTAAGGCAATTTTTTTTTTTAATCATTGTCATGTCAGAAAAACACCATAGATGTTAAAATGATCTTGGTTAAGCAGAAGACATTTACAAAAAATGTCTTCCCAATTACAATTTGGAATTTTCATTTGAAAATAAGTCATGAAAATATTACTCTTTGTTCACTTTTCTTTCATGAATTGTTGGAGCTACATTGGTTTGAGGTCTGGTGAGCTGTTGAGTTTTAGTAAAAAAAGTTGGTTGTTTTTTTGTTTCTAGTAATCAGACCCCTTAAAAGGCGATTAAAATGGCTCTTTCCAAAGTTATTGTTTGATGCACAAATCAAATTATTACGCCTTAATATATGAACACAGACTGTTAGGTCACAGTAGGTGTTGGTTTGTAAACTGTAGCCACAGAACCCTGGGATGTGATTGTCTGCAAACTGAACTAGAAAACATGTGACTTAAATATAAATGATTTGATGACATTTTCACTGCAAATGAAACTACATGGACAAAAATGCTTTGATGCATCATTAACACCCTACATCCTGCTTTATTATATTGCAACAGTAAGATCATTTATATTGTTTTTTTTTGTCATCCACTGAAGACTTTTAGAAGAGTTCACAATTTCAGGTTTATATTACCTGTGAGATGTTTGACGACTTGCATATATACAACATTCAAATTAATTTTCATATTGGTTCACTTTTATCAACTGGGCTCTCAAACCAAGATTAATCTCTCACTGTGATGTGAAACAGTGTATCTAAGGCAGTGAATCTAACACCCACCCTTGTGCTAATATTTTGGCTTTACTTGAACGCAAGGATCCAAACAAGTTTCACACACAGATACGAAAATGAAAGCAGAATTTGCAAAACCATGTTCTATTATCTTCTGACCTTAAAAACCCTGGTGTCTTCAGTAGCACGAAAGAAAGCATTGGCTTCATTTCATTTATTCACTTTATGTGGACTGTATATTCTGATTTAAGAAACAAATTCAAGCTTTAGGTGTGATTTTCTGGTGGTGTTGTCTTTAGCTGTTGTGCCTTTGGCCTGAGGTCCCGTCTCCATTTCATTTCTAGTGGTTTGAATTCTCAGCTTCTGGCTGCAGCTGTTTTGTCAGTTATACTGTTTTGGTTGTCTTGGAATTTTTATACTTCAACACTTGTAGAAAACACTTAAATCACCAGTAATCAGTGACAGCCAGAACCAGATGACCACTGATGCATCTTTACTTGGGTAACATAGGAAGCTAGTAGCCAAAGATGAGGAGCCAACTTAAGAGTGCAAATCTTCTGTGCACCTGAGCCCAAGGCTAGTGTGTTAAAATTTAGAGTAACCTATGATGTAGAATAATATGGAGTCCCAGGCTTCAATTACTTCAACTAACCTCCTGTTGAAACAGATCGATTTTGCTGCCCTGGATTTTTACCTTCACAATTTGTGAGTTTGGATGTAGTGCTATTTTTCTCTGTGCTACACTGGGCAGTAATGTGCTTGTCAATCCAATGCATGTGGTACCAATGCTCTTTACTCCTCATCGTGCATCCTTGCTTTCTGAAGGACAACCAAATAAACTGCTCCAATTCAAGACTAAAGCAAAAGAAACAAAGCCTAGTTTTGTGGTATTTTCTGTTTAAATGTTTTCCTTGTTGCACTATTTGCTCTCTTTGGTTTTACTGTTCAACATTCCCCTCCTGTAAACGGGCTGATATTGCTTTAAGTAACTGCAGAGCCTTTTCAAATGTATCATATGTAATTATGCATTTGCATAACCTGATCTTAAACTACTGTAAATTTTGTACTGTAAGAGTCTATTCCAAATAAAAATACTTGACAGGCTTCTTTCCTGTGACAATACAAGACATGGTGAGATGGAAATAATGTGCTTCACAATGAAGTTGTTGTAAAGAGTTTCCACTTTATTCATCAAGTGAAGAGCATCTTCAAATTCTGTTTTACATGGGCTTTTGAGGAGCTCTTGGTGCGCCAGCCTGTCAAACAGAAAAGAGATTTAGATTCTTGCAACTTCATTGTCAGCTTGTAATTAAAGTTAGAATGTCAAAATTGGTACATCAGACCCAGTGTTTAGGTACAATTCATGTGGGAGTATTCATTTTAAAACCACAATTAATTTCATCAATAGCTCTTGCATGACTTCCCATTAATCACCATGAACATAGATCGCAGTGTTGTGAATGGTACTCACAGTGGGCCTGAATCTGGGTGGTGGGGTACGGTCTTTCCGGGCCTCACAGGAGCGGTTCCTCACCACTTTGCTGTGGATTGCACAGCTGACACAGTAGTGCAGCTTCACATAGAGCTTGGGCAGAACATAAGCTGCAGACGAGACACAAAAGGAAAGATGAGGCTACGCTGCCAGGATGCAAAAAGTGTCCATATGTGAAATGAATACTCACAGTCAAAGACGCTGGCTTCTGTGATGTCTCTCACGGCTGCCGCCTCCACTATGTTCCTGATGACAAACTTCTTGATAGCTTTGTCCTTGGGGACACAGCGGGCACAGTTAGTGCAGCGGATGGGCTGCACGTGCCCACGGCCCTTCTTAGCACGACCGTTGTTCCTCCTCTTCTTAGTCTGTAAAAATACAGGACACATTAACAAAGCATTTCCAGAAGAAAAATGACCTGCATCCTGAAGAGCATTAAAGCTCAGTATTGGGAGGTCATTCCTATCCATAAACACACCTAAAATATTTAACACATGACAATGTGGGCACACTGGGCACATGTGTGACAGTGTAAACAAAGAGCACACACTCTCATACTCAGTACTAAAATAAAGTAATTCAATGACTTGAAATGTAAATAAGAGTTACAGGCCATTTTTAATTCTCAACTTCTAAACAAGCTGTGGTCGATAATGCATCAGGAAGTGAATGTGGGTAACTGCATTACTGCATTAAAGTCACGATTTCTGACAATTCATATATTGTAGCAAAACCCAACAATGACGACTCAAAAAATAAATCACTTCCATGGAGCAAATTAATTGTATTTACATCTATGGGAAAATTGATTTAGAAAGTAAAAGAACTTCACCTTCAACGACCGCATAAATTCACAATATTGATCACAATACCTATTGTGATTTAGAATGAATTTCATATCGACACAGGCGAACAGTTGGCATCGTGTCATCAAAACGACAGTTAACTGTACAATTAACCTTATACATACAGAATATTACATGACATTTTAACTTAAACATATGATGGTATTTATACATATTCTTCACCCAGGCCCCCTTACACCGTCTGACCACACTATCACCGGCTCACAGGAACACATGCACCAAATATGCTAGCCTGCTAACAGCTAGCATTGGGCCCAGACTCTTGTTTTATCCACGTTAACCAATTTTTTGCAATAATTATCCACACCGCGTGTTCTTTATATGTTTGTAACACCCAACAAGAAACAATCGTGTACGAATGTTCGTGTTAAATATCATTTAGTTGCGTTTTTGCCACACGGCCGCACCGAAACACACTCACCATGTTGCACGGGAAGCTGGAAAGAGGACCGGAAGAGGTTGTCCCGCGAGAAGTAGTGCGAAGCGCTCCGCCCTCTAAATAATTTATGCTACAAATACCAATCTTATCAGCGTCATGTTTTATTATATATGCTAAAAATGTTATTGATTAAAATAAATAATAATGAATAGAGGACATTTTCATCTGTGACTCATTAACAAAGTTTTATTCGCGGAGTGATATCAGTGTATACATGTTTGAAACAGCGTCCCCGGAGCGAGCGGAGCTTTCGCTGCCTGCAATAATCAGGTTTAATGGAAGCTAACGCCGGGAAACACCTTGGAATGAAACAAGCTCATCCGTGCCTTTCAGTTCTAGACTGGACAAAGTACAGTATGTTTAAATCTTAAATTAGAGAGTTGGACACTGTCCATACAATTGTAATTAACAAAAATAGATAGGTAAAAAGTAAGACCTTGCTTTCACTTATGTGCTATTTACTGTGAAATTATCTTGGATTTTTTCCTAAATCTAAATTGTCAATTAATGGAGCCTCATTACTGTGTTTTGGCTGATGGGTGTTTTGTTTTGTCCAGGCTTTGAGCTCTGCTGCTCCTAAATGTGAAGTGCGCCGATATTGTCTCCTTTACTGTACAAATACTGAAACGAAGCAGTCCTATTTCCGGTTTTCAAAAAGCGAACACAACGTACCCAACGTACTGAAAAGAAAAATGTTAAATTATATGTAAAAACAATAATATATTATAATAATGTAAAATAATTTTGTCAAATAAAACACTAGTAAGCTATAGTCGTTCATCTTATTTTTATATTGTCTGTCTTGTACATTTGGTTGTATATATGTATTAATACTCATACCTTATTACTATTTTTTTCTTTTACTTCTACCTTGTTGTGATTTTTGGCTGCTGTAACACTGCAGATATCCCCGTGTAGGAGGAATAAAGGAAAATCTTGTCTTATTTTATTTTGTGAAAATAATTAGGAGTAGTTTATGATTGGATTTACTACTTCTTGTACTACATGCACGAGTAATATTAAGTACTTTAACAGTACTTTTTGGGTAATCCAGGGTCAAAGTTCACTGTCCCAACAAAAATTAGGTTAATGATGGACAATTGAGCTGACCTTGAGCTGACCTTGAGCTGACCTATAGACAACCATTCCCATTAGGAAAGAACACACTGCGATAAACTGGTGAAAAAGCAGCCAGATTTGCAGGTGTTACAACTCATTTGTTTAGTTGTTTTTTTAGTTAAAAAACACATACAGATACATTTTCTAAACAGATATATGAATGAGGGGACTATGTACTATGCAATATATAATTAGTGTAACTTATATATTGAGAGTATATAGTATTGTGTTTAGTTTCATTTATTTGTCCTTCATTTGTATACATACTGTAGTTTGATATGTTTATTTTACATGTTTTAAATGTCATCTTTTTATGTGTCAGTTTTTACATTAAGCTATTGAGTGGGTAATACTATCTGGATTGACCGCCTGTTCCTCCATAGATATAAACGAGCAGGTCTGTACACAAAAATGTTACTCCACAGAATCGTCCAGAAACACCTACTTAAGGTGTGCTAGATAATGTCAATAAAGCACACTACAGGCAGCTTATCATTTTTGACATGAATGAAGCAACAATCTAAAGGAGTAGAGACATTTAAAAAGTCTGTTGTCCTGTGATGTGTAGCTTCAATGTACTTGTGAATACTTGAGTCTAATCTCTGTGCCACTGGTGAACATTTGTACATGTTTATTACCTTCACAAATATATTTGTCTGTTTTCTTAGCACGTTCTCAAAAAGTAAAGGAGAGATTTTAGGATGTAGGTTTTGATACATGGAGGAAATCTGAGGAATACTGAATCCAAGGTTAAGGATTGTTCTTCAGGACTATCTTGAATCTGCAGTTAGTGCTGAGGAATGTCTCTGTTATGAAGCTGTTAAAGGTATGACACACACTTTTAATGCTGCTCTTAAAAACTCTATCATTCCGTGTCATGAATGTATAAATGCTAAATGAGCACGAAGAAGAATAAATACAATTTTTAAAAATTTATTTAAATAGTTCTTTGCCTTGTTCTTATTTCTTCTTCTTTTTATCCTTTGCTTTCTTCTTGCTTGGCTTCTCCGCACTGGCCTTTTTGTAGAGGTAAAGTCCAACCAAGCCGAGCAGAGTGGGCACCAGAGCCAAACACAGGAGGGGGACCACATCATTGACCATTTTCTGCCATGGTGTCTGTTGCGTTAATGAAATCACCTCCACCTCAAACTGAAGAGCAGCATCGCCTTGGACAGATCCAGGTTGAATACATTGATCAATTTTATAGTTTACATGTATGCCATGACATTAAGTACAGTGCAGTTTAGTACAATACAGTAAAGTATAGTATGGTATAGTACTATACAGAGTTTGGGGCTGCACAGTTCAGAGCAGTAAAGTACTATATAATACAGTACAAACTATTATATATACAATTATTATAATACAATATGGTTCAATACAGCAATAGTGGAGTGCAAATAAGTGGAGTGCAGATTCAATACTATATAGATTAGTGCAACTAAGTAAAATAATTTTAAAGCGAGGACATATTTTACAGTTAGGCTGAGGTTAGAATTAGGTTAAAGTTAAGGTTAGGGCACTAGTAATTATGCTTAAAGAGGACATTCACTGAAAATCAAATTTCTGATGTTTTTTGGTGTGTCCCAGTGTCCTTTTCGTATCTAAACATCACTAAAGTGTCACAATAAACACTTCAGCCACTTCTGAGAAAGAAGGCCTTCTCTGTTTACCTGAGCTCAAGCAAGTGGTTTTGAAAAGTCGAGTTTAGTTACGCAACTAGCACATTTGATGTGCATTGAACCCTCCCCCAACAGCTACTCTTGGTTGTAGGCCTGAACATTCAACCTGAAGGAAAAGAAGCTGATTTCCTTCCGCCATTGCAACTATTGTATTTGTTGAGAGCAACATGTCTCAGAAGAAAGGTTCAGTTCATTGTTGTTCTGTTGCTGGTTGTCAAAAACAACACCAGGTGCTTCATAGACTCCCTTCTGATGAGGAAAAAAGAGCAGAGTGGATATCTTTCATTTTTGATAGTAATATCCCTGCTAAGCTTCCTGAAATGCTGTTTGTTTGTAGCAGTCACTTTGAAGTAAATAGTTACACAAACTTTGGGTAACTCAGCTCAAAACTTCATCTCAAATAGGGAGCAGCTCCAACAATCTGTAATGGTTTTCTTGAAGGCAATGCAAGTATTTCCAAATGAAGTAATAATGTCTTTGTGAGTGCTTCTTGTCGCATATAGAAATAGCTAACGACAGCTAATTGCAACCGCATTTGAAAGGCAGCGTGTGTGTTCGTCTTTTCTGTGTGTCTCGGCTCCATGTGACACTGTTTAGAAGCAAACCGCTGTACAAGATGTGTGGAACCGTGTGTATTTGCCGTGTCTGTGAGTGTCTCTCAGAGTGTTCCTACGCTAATTACTCAATGCAGCAGGCAGACATCGGTGTGCATTACTTTTGAATAGGGAACAACTTATACTCAAATTGTTTATTTTACATGATCCATAATATTGTTATTTTGTATTTTACACAGTAGGGTAAATTAAACCATGAGAGGGGGGTTGAAGCAGTCGCTCCCAGTCACCTGGTAGCTGGCCAATCACAAGCGAGTGGGAATGCACTTGGTAACTGGCCAATCACAAGAGACTCAGTGCTCTGAGGGGCGGGCATTAGCTCAGAAACAGAGTGCCTGTTCAGAGGCTGGCAGAGAGCAGCAATAAACTGGCTTAATCTGAAGAGACAATGAGGTTTTTGACCATCTAAGTAGACATCAGTAATCTTGATTTTTGGTTCAAAAAGACCATTCTATGTGACCTTTAAGGTTAGAGTGAGTCTCCAGGAAATGAATGTAAGTCAATGCAATGTCCTCTGAAGTCATGGAAACCGGTGTCTGTGTTCAGTACCTGGAATTGTGGGAGGGTAACCTTTTTTCCCATATGCAAGCTGAGAGGGAATAGTGGCTTTGATTTTTTGCCTGAAGAAAAAAATAAGAAATACAAAACATTAATAACAATTATAGCTTTTTTTTAAGTCATGTGACTGTTGAGCTTTTTCTCGACAAAAGACCTTTTAACTTTTCACTCACCCTTCACAAACGCCAACCAAACTTTGTTCCAGACCTGATGAGAAAATCACACAGAGAAAGTCACATTATTCACTGTCTAAGAACCAAATCAGTGACAAAATCAGTCAGTGAATGTGTTTATTTACCAGCTATAACTGTCCTCTTCCCTAGCTCAACAACAAGAGGATCCCTAGACAGAGACGAATCAATCACCTTTCCATCCATCAGTTTGCCCTGGACAGAGAAAACATGAAAAAGCACTTAAGAAATATATCAGTTCATTTTCTTTAAATGTGTTCACTTTTGTGTCCTCAATGCACCTTTAAATACATTTATTTTCAAAAGTGTCTGTGTGTATTAAACATGTGTAGTGTAACAAAGTAAAAAGGGGACAATTTAAATAAACATAAATGGAAAAAAACTATGGATGAAATATATAAAATGGTGACAATTATTTTTAAAATTAGAAGTCAAATACAAATATTGGAAGAAAGATGTAGAGAGTAATTAAATATTCAACGTAAACAATTACATCTCCTCTTTTTTTCTCACCTGCTTTCAGTAGTTTTATATTTACAGAAACTGGGGCTGCAATGATTAATCAATTGATTGATGATTGATTGAATGATTAACTGATGACTATATTAATTAATTAACTTCATTTTAATGAGAGTTCTTTGTAATAATTAAAAAAAGTCCTTCCTTTTCAGCTTCCTAAATGAGAATATTTTCTGGATTCCACAGTGAAATCTTTAAAAGAAAATCATTTTGCTTTGTGGACAAACATTCAGGAAACACTGACCAACATTTTTCAAAATGTTCTGACATGTTATGGACCAAACAACTAATTGATCAATTGATCAAGCTGGAAAATAATCAACCGATCAAATGATTATGAAAATAATCGATGAGCCCCTGATTTGCCGATACAAGGTGATGATAGGATATAACATGATATAGTGCAATTCTATGAGCAAGGTGCGCCCCCCCCCACCAAAAAAAAAAGAAAAATAACAGAGTTTTTTGTTTGTCTAGCAAGAAGAGTGAAAGTGCACGATTTTAACATTACTGCATATCAAATGTTTTCCTTATATTAAAGCCCACATGACTTTGTTGTCCCACATGAAAATGTGTTACCAACCAACTTACCACATTTGAATGATTTAAAAAGTTGCTAAATGTTGTCCACTGGGGGAGCTGAACGCACACACAAACACACACTTATACGCTTTAGTGGGGACCAATTCACTCACTCACTCACTCATTTTCTACCGCTTTATCCACTGAGGGTCGCGGGGGGCGCTGGTGCCTAACTCCAGCTAACATAGGGCGAGAGGCACGGTACACCCTGGACAGGTCGCCAGTCCATCACAGGGCCACATAGAGACAAACAACCATTCACTCTCACATTCATACCTACGGGCAATTTAGAGTGTCCAATTAACCTAGTGGGACCAATTCAGGAATTTAAAATAGTACCAGAGATTTTGTGTCATCCACATCAAGGTAAGACACATTTTTTTAGGACAAAGACATCTCAGCTCTGTAGTAAACCAAAGACAGATGTGTAGTAGCAGGTGCTTCTAAACGATGAACTGAGCGATTATATATCATTTCAATGTTCAAGGAAGACTTTTTTCTATCTATGGCTTCATCTTCAGTGCACCATCAAGCCATATTTTAGACACACACACACACTTATAAAATCCTGAACAGAAGACTAGAGAGAAACTGTTTTCAATCTTTACACCATAATTCTAATGTTCTTGGTCACTATTTTCTAACATAAACATAATTATGAAGCAAAATAAAATTATTATCACAAACAAAGAAATACATCTAAAATTAAGTAAATAATAACATGGACAACTGTAGTTAAGACTTCAATACAGCTTTTACATATGTAATTTAATGTTGAATGTAATACATTATGTGATAATTAGAATGGAATGTATTATTATTACTGTAATAAAAAAAATATTGCTACCAAGTGTCTATATCTATTTATTCTATCACCTCGCTGGCAGCTGTGCCTCAGCTACATGTGCTGTGCTTATAGGAAAAGGAGGTTGTTCATTAAAACATGATATTAAACAGTGGGCCATAGGGCTGCAACTTACCCCTATTTCCACAAATGACTAACTTGTCAATTATTTTCTCGATTAATCGATAACTTGTTTGGTCCATAAAATGTTGATGGGTGTTTCTCAAACCTGGAAATGATAATGTTTTGTCCACGAAACCGAAATGAATCCGTTTCAATCATTTCTTTGTTACGTGGAGCCAAGAAACCAGAAAATATTCACTTTTTAAGAAGCTGAAAAATCAGAAGGCTTGATTTGATTTTTGAAAACAACGCTCAGACCGGTTCATCAGTCATCAAAATAGTTGAGGATTAATTGAGCAATGATTAATAATCAATTA
Source organism: Brachirus orientalis (assembly GCA_016785285.1). Classification (NCBI taxonomy): domain Eukaryota; kingdom Metazoa; phylum Chordata; class Actinopteri; order Pleuronectiformes; family Soleidae; genus Brachirus; species Brachirus orientalis. The sequence continues at coordinate 4,228,452 of JAFBJR010000060.1, forward strand.
ATCGAATAATCGTTGGAGTTCCTGCATGTAAATTATTTGGCTGGTGTGTGTGTGTGTGGGGGGGGGGGGCAGTTTGACACCTCTGGGTAAACCATGGATGAAGTGGTGCAGCTCACAGACACTCTGATCTGACTGAGTAGTTAGTGCTGACGTGTTGCGCCGCCTCATCTCCCCATAGTTGCAGAAGCGACTGACTCACTCACATGAAGCTGAACACACACACACTAAAATCTCTGTGTTGAATCACAGCAGGGACATTTCGTCGGCTGCAGACACACCGTGGATCTGTTTATTTATGGTATGCAGACTCAGTGATTGTGTGTGTGTGTTTGTGCGTTTTCACACGCAGACGTTGCCACATCAGCTGGTTCCTCCACATCCACTTCCAGACCCATATATACAGTTCCAGGTGTGACACATCTGTATGTAGCAGTTGTTTCTTACCGTGTAGTGGATCAGCAGCGTGTCTCCCATTGAGGAAAGTACAGAACAAGTTTCAGGTTTCACCTTAGACCAGAAAAAAAGAAAAGAAAAAAAAAAAATCAGTGACAGTTAATCAAAGCAGTGGAGGTTGTTGTTGTGTTAAGAGCTGCTGCTGAACTCTGTTACACTGTAATGACATCCTACACGCGTGTCCCACTCACCAGGGTCTCCACTTGAAGCTCCTCGGCAGCGTTGTCCTCTCCCTGAGCGAGTCCACGCGTGAAAGCTGCGAGAAGGAGCAAAAATATCCCGGTCTTCATTGTGAACTTGTAGCAGAGATGTTTCTCCTGCGCGTGTGTGTCTGTGTGTGTGTGTGAAAGAGAGAAGCCGAGCCTCGCAGACAGACAGTCCACTCTTGTGTCCAAAATGGCTCAGCACAAGCTAACGCTGATGTGTTAAAATACTGTTAGAGATAAGGACTCGCCGTCCGTGGACGTTGTCCCAGCACCTGGGTCTCCCCACAAAGCCCGCCTCGTACATTCCACCAGCAGCATCCCATCAGGCCAAGGGAAGCGGAAGCTGCACTGTGTGTACAGAGCCGCTGGGGGGCAGTGCTGAGACGCCACGTCACTGCCAGACTCCTCCTCTCCACACTGATTCCAAACGTGTGATGAATCACCTTGAGCTACACAGCACACCCACAGACCATAATATGAAAAGAAGTGGACATAGGCTTCCAGTTTGCCAACCAAAGCTCACCAGGAAATAAGAACATTGTGAACAGCAATCAGGAGGCGGAAGGAATTCAGTTGAATGTAAGTGTATGGTAAAATGAGCCTCAATTTACAGTATAAAAAAGAATTGTCTCAATTTATAGTTTCATGTCTTCACTCACTCATTTTCTACCGCTTTATCCACTAGGGGTCGCGGGGGGCGCTGGTGCCTATCTCCAGCTAACACAGGGCGAGAGGCAGGGTACACCCTGGACAGGTCGCCAGTCCATCACAGGGCCACATAGAGACAGACAACCATTCACTCTCACATTCATACCTACGGGCAATTTAGAGTTTCCAATTAACCTAATCCTAAACCTGGACTGTGGGAGGAAGCTGGAGTACCTGGTGAGGACCCACGCACCACGGGGAGAACATGCAAACTCCTTGCAGAAGGCCCCTTGTTCCAACCGGGTTGTGAACACCAACTGTGGGCCCCTAGTTTCATGTCTTTCATATGAAATTATGTCAATTTTGTAAATGAATGTCCATTTATAAGAAAACAGACAATAAAACACGGCACACAGTGTGACTGACAGCTGATTTCATCAACAGGTGCCCAGTTTCGGGTGACGTCTGTGAATTTACGGTTGCAAAACCTCAATGTGGCGCATTTTTCAAACCCCCCTTTTTTTTTGGACAGAGAAATAAGCAGTCTGGCCACAGAAACACAGAGTATACCTTAAGAAATATTCTCAGCATCTTCGTCTTCTAAGAAAGCATGTAGTACTTGGTATAACTAAACAGATCTTAGAACTGGTGTATAAATCTCATAAAGAAAGTATTTTAAACTTTTACAGACACTACAAGGTTCTGGCAGATAAAAATGTGTATAAAAACATCATTCATTTCATATGCAGTAAGTATTCTTGGCTCCAAAAGTAACAACTGAGCTTTTCATCCACAATTGCCTTAAGGTGCTGATGTAACTCATGTATTTAACCCTGTCTATGTCACTTTTACTGGTTGTTGTCTTATGTTTTTACAATTGTATCTTATTTGTATTGTTTGGTATTAAAACTATCTCTTATTTTAATTGGGTGTTGTTTTTTATGACTGTTTGCATGTTCCTTTAAATGATTATATGTTGGTGAGCCAAGACAAAATTCCACCATTGTGGACATTCCATTCTATTAAATAATAACAGAGAGGCACCTGGTGTGGTCCTCTGCTGCTGTAACACATCTGCTTTAACGTGTTATGTGTTTGGAGATGGTCTTCTTCATACCTGGGTCATACCTTTCACTCTTTTCAAACCATTCTGGCCATTCTCCTCCGACCTCTGGCATAAGCAATTAATTTTCTCCCAGAGAACCACCACTCACTGGATATTTTCTCTTTTTCAGATCATTCTCGATAAACCCTGGAGATGGTTGTGGGTGAAAATTCCACTAGATCAGCAGTTTCTGAAATACTTGGAGCAGCCTGTTTGGCACCAAAAACTGTGCCACGGTAAAAGACTCTCAAAGGTCCAGTGTGTAAGAATTAGTGATCATCACAATCATAAGACTCTCACACTCACCCTACAGTGGCTTTTGCATATTAGAAATTATGCAAAATGTACACTCTGACTGATTTGTCTGTTAGGGGAAAGGACAGCCTCTGCTAAACACCTTTGCCTAGTCTCCATATACAGTACATGGCTTATTTTAAGGCTTAAAAACTTTTAAGATTTATATTTTTAAAGTGCTGATACACTGATACATTGGTAGTATATTCCATTTTTTACCAATAAATGTTTTTCTAAATTTTGATGCTTGGTTTGAACTCCTCGCAGAGTAGTCCTTTTGGCCATACATCAGCATGCCTCTTGTAATTTGAACAATCATTTGGTAAAACTTCTTGAAAACCCATCTCAGATGTTTGGCTGGAATGGGGGTAGCTGGTGATTTTGTACTGTGACTGTTATTTGAGTCTGAGTTGTTTTATGATCAGTGTTTTCCCATAAAGCACAGAGCTCATGCTAATACTGTAATAAAACTATGGGTGTGAATAACATTAATTAATAATGTCAGCTGGATTTCATTCCATTTAGCTGTTTGGGCTTGAGGGTTTTTGCTTTGTTAGTTACACTCTCAAGACACTTTCACTGAGGGTGTTTGGAGTCAGTGGTGCAGAAATTTTGATTTTTTTATATACTGATGCATAATTATGCATTTTATCTTGCACCTCTAATTCATTACTAATAGTTGTCTTAGTTGTATTACAATACAATTGCTTTGATACAGTTTGTTGTCCCTAGTGATTGTATACATTTTGTTAATAAACTTCTTCTTAGTCAAAATATGTGTATAATTAAATGTTTCAGCTCCATCAGTTCCAGACAGAGACATGAACATAAACAAAAACCAACAGCAACCAACCAACTATAGGCCAATAGTAAAAGCACATTTTTTGCTGTATACAAAAATTCGTAGGAGTTATCTAAACAAACCAGGACAGAGGTAACAGGGTCTAAAAACACATAGAAGTGGGTCATGATCATGAACAGAAGCCGTGTCCTTTTAAATTGGTTTTGACGCGGACTCTCGCGAGATTTCATTTTATGCTGAGTTGTCCCCCGGAAAATATCGTGAGACAGTGAGTAGCGGACTCCCCAGCTAAGGTAAGTGAGGACAGCGGTACTTTCCATCAAATGGATAATATATACTCGCATGTTTCAGGCTGACAGGTGATTAAAAAAAACCTTGTTGTGCTTAATGTGTGTCCCGTGGCCGTCGCGTGGCCTCGTTGTCGCCGGGCTAAAGCGGCGGCGGGCGGCTCGCTGGCAGCAGGATGCCCGCTGAGGACGGACGTACGGATGGATGTAAAGGGTGGATACTCGCCACTAGCTGCCGTTATGCTTCGTCGGTTACAGCGGTTACAGATACAACAGACTGTCGTATGCGTTTACAACCGATAAGTCAACAAGAAATTAATCAACAATGTGTACGAAAATAAGCCTGACTGTTTATTTTTGCTGGACTGGAAGGATGTGCGGGCCGACACGGCTAATAACGGCAGGTTAGCGGTGTCGTCATCTACTGTAGCATCCGCGGCTAACGCAACCGTAGTAAACCGGGGCTAAATGAGCAGTAATAGGAGACTGCGGCCCTGCTGCCACAGAACATCACCATTTTAATGAGTTCATACCGGAGGGTCGATCACAGCTGGTTTGTCGGGGAGGTCAGTGTGTTCATCCTCTTCAGCACCATGGACAGGGAAGCTGTCCCATACAGTATTATCTGTATTAGGGATGGGAAAGTGTTTGAAATATTCAATATGCTCATCTTGGTGAATTTCCATTATTGCAATAATTATGGATAGGGAACAAATCGTTAATATTTCATGCAAGTGATTTAAAAATACTGTTACCAACATACAGTCCCAGTGATTTATTTTGAAGTGCCACAAGGGGGAGCCAGCATCTTTCCAGGCATGCCAAGACCTCTATGTGTGTAAGAATTAGTGACCTCATGGTGAGACTGCAGATCGTAACTAATGAATGACTCCATACTCACAACTGCCAAGTGCGCCGGGGCTTTGCATGCCAGAAACAATGTTCCTCTTCGTTTGTCTCGTAAGCTACTGCACCAAAATATGAAATGCATTCTCTGGGTGATTTGTCATTTCAGTTTGCTGTAGAAACATCATGTCACAATATGGCAGCCTTCCTAAAGCATGACCCTTGCCTTGAGTACACATGAAAGGCTTATTCTAAGGCTCCACTTTATCCTCCACATGAGGGTTGCAGTGGAGCAATCCCTGCTGACACAGGGTGAAAAATGCGGCGTTCATCCTGGACAGATCACCAGTCCATCCTGGGACCAACATAAAGAGTGTCTAATCAACCTTGGAGCAATTAGTTTGTTTTTGGACTGTGGGAGAAACTCCACATAGAAAAGGCCCTCAGTTGCACTGGGATTTTAAATGGTGAATTTCTTACTGTGAGGCAACAGTGCTGGCCACTGCTCCACCATGTGACCTAAGGCTAGTAAAACATACAGTCTTTATTTTGAAACAAGTATGCACTGATAAAGAAATACTTATGCATATTATATTTGATTTCTGCCACTGAACCCTCCTAAATGGTTCAAACAGAACTTTTAACAGTCTTGTTTGTCACTTTAAAACATAGTAACATTAGTTCACCCTTTTCCACTGTCTGTAAGTTTTCAGAAAATGTGTACGCAGATTATGAAACCAAATGGCATCCATTTATGTTTAAAAATGAAAAAACATTTACCAACATTTAAGCACATTTATCGCAATAATATTATGAAGTGTGATTATAAGACATTAGACAGCATTTTAACATGCACAGAGGTACTGTTCAGCTTTACTCTGGACTACAGGGTTAATGTAGTCTCATTCTGTCTTTGTCTCAGACCAGTTGGCTTTATGGTAGAGTTTAAATGAACATGCTTAGCACAGGCCTGGTTATGTAGGCCATTTCTGTGTGTGCTCCAAGGGCTTGGCACTGTTGCAGTTTAAGATTTGAGGGAGGAAAAAAAGGATGTGAACAGATTGTGCTGTAGCCTGGGGTCATGGCTCTGACATGATGTCTGGGGGTAGTTAGCATAGCTTTGCACCTGTCTTTCAGACTGCATGTGGAGGTGATACTGTGTCGGAGTGTAGTGCTATTTAGACAGGTAGTGTATGAAGAGGGATGGCTTATAAAAACTCACAACTATTGAAAAATGTTTATTTCCCCTGTTTTCCTCCTTTCAGCCTTCCTTTGTAATTTGCCCCAGTTTGTCATCTTAGACCAGGATCAAGCAATTATAGCTGCACTCTAAAGTTCAGAGACAACATCTGAATCATGGGAAACATATTTGGGAATTTGCTGAAGAGCCTCATTGGAAAGAAGGAGATGAGGATCTTGATGGTTGGCCTCGATGCTGCAGGAAAAACAACAATCCTTTACAAGCTCAAGCTGGGTGAAATAGTCACCACAATTCCAACCATTGGTAGGTACACAGAATAGTAAATAACTTCACATACACACACTCATGTTTCAGTAGTGTTTGCGTTACATGTATAACCTTTCTCCTTTTTCCAGGATTTAACGTGGAGACAGTGGAGTACAAGAACATCAGCTTCACTGTGTGGGACGTGGGTGGGCAAGACAAGATCCGTCCCCTCTGGAGACACTACTTTCAAAACACACAGGGTGAGCAGAGATAATTGGGGGGTTGATGCCAGCCTAAATGAAGCAACACTTATCATCTTGTATACAAATAATTTTGTTAAGCATGTTCTCCTTATCGTTTCAGGTCTAATCTTTGTGGTGGACAGTAACGACAGAGAGCGTGTGAATGAAGCGCGGGAGGAGCTGATGAGGATGCTGGCTGAGGATGAGCTGAGAGATGCAGTCCTCCTTGTGTTTGCCAACAAACAGGCAAGAGATCACTGTATACACAAATACACAACTGGGTTGTAGTTCACAGTCAAACCCCTTAAATTTACTTCCTGTTCTGTCTTTGAAATAAAATGTATCTAGCTGTTTGAGGTGTTGACTTTACCATTCCCACAGAAAAGGCTGATAGCAGTGTAGTAAGGAAAAAAAAATGATTTTTTGGATTTTTTTAAAGACAAAATAAAACGCCTGCTTAAAATATATGACATATTGAGAATTTGTTTGCCACTGTAACTCTCAATTAGACAGCCCTTTCTAACGGGATAGTTACATATGTGTTGTTTTGTCATCTGCTCACTCCCAGGACCAAAATCCATGGAGAAAGTCAGTAATTTTACAAACAGGTGTTGTCCTCTGATGCCTTAAACAGTGAGATCAAACGTGTTATTTTGTGACTTTAGAGTTAGAAATCCTTTGTTCATATTAAACAAAGTAACACAAACTTACATTACCAAACAAGGTAATCAGCAGCCACTGCTGATTTCTTTCTGTGGACTTTGGTGTGGAAGTTAGAGGTTTAATTAGCTGGAAAATTGAGATAATGTGGCAGATATGTTGTTAAGATATTGTAGATCTTATTTGATTTGATTGAACAGATGAATTCACTGTCTGTTGAGGTGCTGGATACCCAGGTTAGATTCCACCCCACTTAATTTAACACTACTCTATCAAAAATATTTTTAAAAATATCTAATAATTATAAAAAAAACAGAATAAATATGTCTAAAAAATTAAGTAAATAATAACATGGACAACTGTAATCAAAACACCAAACAAGCGTATTTATATGCAATTTAATGTTAAATGTAATACATTTAGTAATGTGATGATTACAGATATTGCTAACAAACATAATTAGTATTATATTGTCAATATTCTGTCAGCTCACTGGCAGCTGTACCTCAGTCATATGAGCTGTGATAACATGACATTAAGTGGTGGGCCGCAAGTAATCGATTGGGCCCCTTCACAAACAAAATTCTACCTTTACAAGCAGCCAATTTGTATTTTCACATGTGCGTATTTGCAGACTAATCATACTTCAAATGAGGGTCCATGTCAGTCTAGCATTTTCACACAAATGTGTTTTCCTTTGTTTGCATGGTCAAGTATTCTCTGAGCACTGAATTGCACTTGTGTGGGTACCAGTGAACCCCCTTACACAACCACAGGCAAATTTCTATGGTTACCGTTTTCTTCATTGTTTCTTTTCACCAAAATGAGGGTGGAAAATGTTGTGCTACAGGGACAACGAGCAGTCAGCATGTAGGGTCCACATGGACTACCACAGAACTGGACAAATGACGAACTTTATGTCACATGGACCTTAGCAGACCTCTATGAACAAGTAGATGCAGAAAGCATGATTAAGGCCTAACTTTCACTTCCTCCTCTCTGACCTCTCACCTCTTTAACAGGACTTACCAAACGCCATGAATGCCGCAGAGATCACAGATAAGTTGGGCTTACACTCCCTGCGTCACCGCAACTGGTACATCCAAGCCACCTGTGCCACCAGCGGTGACGGCCTGTATGAGGGTCTTGATTGGCTGGCCAATCAACTCAAGAACAAAAAATAGGAAGACACAGTGAAAACAGCAGCTGGCAGCCACACCCATCCACCATTCTAATTGTTTTCAGAGTGGGGCAGTGATATTGGGGCAAAGGTTTTTGGTTGATAAGTGCAAAGCAAGATTCAGGGTGTGAGGCAGATTTTTGGCTTTTATTTTAAGTCTGTTCAGGTTCATTTTAATTTTCAGCTCTTACAACAAACAGATTTGCACATACTTTATATTTGATCCCACACACACACACACGCACACACACATGCACACAAATGAAACCTAACCACAAGCAATCACAGCAGATGCTTGCTTTTCCTGTGTCCACCTCTTGTCCATAGGTGTTCTGTATGTTAGTCTTTAGGTGCCGTGCCCATTCATATGTGTGACTCCACTGAGTCGACAATGAATCAAATATGACTTTTTGTTGATGTGTGTCTTATAGCTGTCAGACCCGTTCTGTGTCAGTTGCACTTCCTGTTTTCTTTTTCTCTCATGTGGGGTAACAGAGCCATGTTTGAGAACAATCACAGCTGGCAGACTCATGCCATGTCATATTATTCACTTTGCTCTTCCTTTTAATTTGTGAGCAACGCTGAGGCACTTTGTTACTTAGATAAGTGTGTGCATTTGTACTGTGTTTGTGCAAGCAGTTTAGACAATGTGAATCACAAACATCACATTGTCTTACTGCCTCATTGAAACTGATACCTCTTTTTAAGTATTTTAAACTACACAACATGTCTTCAACTGCTTGAATTGCGTGCACTGTGGTAGATGCCACTGACATCGTACTCCTTCATCCTCTGCATGATCATCATGTTCTGGTGTGTTGTTTACAGTAGGATGCAGAAACCAATCGGACAACTCGACCTGCTTATTAGTTGTCAACATGTGCTTGTAACAGTGTAGTCAGCTTTATGAGGATACTTGAAAAAGTTCTTAGCCTCACTCTGATAATGTCAAAGGAGAGCAATTGCTCTTTCCAACAGTCTCCTTTGACATCAATGTACCTAGTCCACCAATGTCCAAGCATCACTCTTTCTTGGCAAAAGAAGGCCTCAAAAGCATAGATTTCATTAGTAAAGGGCGTGGGGCAATAGTTTAAAGCCACATTTGGATACTTCTGCCATCTTCTTGTCCATAATTTGGTTTGTCTTTCGCCTAAAGAAAGATTTTCAAAGGATGTCACTAGCAAAGAAATCACGAGTTTCTGTGGACAGTGACACAAAGTATACAGTTCTGACCTTGTTCAAGAGTGAGACCAAGAACTCTTAGAAGTACTCTTGTATGGTCTATTGAGCAGTAAATAAGTGAACATGCACACAAACACAGCACACAGGACCTGCACATAAGCCGCTTCTGAGAATTCAAACTGCATCAGGTTGCTCTCGCTGTGCGTGTTTTTGTTTCTGGCTCGCAGATCGAAGGGTTCCGGTGACTCTGTTGCCAATAGGTCTGTGTTACTGAATGTGAATATTGTTGATGAGTCTATAAATTGCTGTACTGATATATTTATTTGACCTGCATTTTCCTTTATGGTTGTGTAATTATGTGAAAGGAAGCAGAGTAAGCCGATCAGTATGTGGGTGTTGTAGTTTTTAGAGATTCATGGGCACATCCACAACTCCCCTCTGAACAGCAAAGGAATTCCCGCGTCACTTCTGATACCAGCAGAATCCACAGATTTCTGTCAATAAAACCACATCTGTGTGCCATACATGTGTGCTCTCACTACAGCGGTGACAGTACAACCTATATTTACTCCACCTACTCATTAAACAATTGTTCATACTCACCATCTATTGTATGTTAAATCATGAGTTTTTAAATTTGGGTTTTGTGGCCTTATATTCAGTAACGACTTTAAATTGATTTCCTCTCAGCTTGTTTTGCTCTGACTCAGTCACACATATTTATATACAGTTTGGTATAAAGAACGATTTATTTCTCTGGTTTTGCACCACAGCTCGAGACAATAAGGCATAGGTGTTTGTCTGACAGTATCATTTGTTTTGCCTGTTTACTTGATTCATATTTGATGGTATAGGTTTCTTTCGTTTGTTTTGGGGTGTAATGAACCTTCAGTGTTGACTGTCGCTGTGAAACGATGATGATCAGTGCGAACAAAACAAAAAAAAAGGGAAAAAAAAGGTACCTCTGATGATTCATTCTGTACCGTTACAGTTACACAAGTAGATTTAAAAATGATAAAAGACTCACTGCTGAATGCATGGGAACATCTGTATGTGACGATGTAAGACAAACAAAATCCTGCTGTATTACAAATAAACTCATTTTCTGTATGAACGGTCTCATCAGCTGCGAGTAGGCGTTACTGATAAATGCCTTTCTTACATATTTATACTTCAGAGTCCTGTTGAAGTATGAGGAAAAAGCATCACAGAGGGCACAGAAGGTGCTGCTGCAAAAATCTTCGACCAGAAGAGGGCAGTCTTTAGCCACACTCTGTAAACCGCTGCATCTACTTGTTGAAATCCAAAGTGACATGTGGCAGCTTTATCAGTAGGATTTAAACCTTTGTGGTTTAAAAATCTGCTGCATCACAGTTGTTTAACCACAGCTGTCAAACCTGATTAAATGTATTTATATTCTATAGGCCTTGCAACTGTATTTATAGTGTTAACATTGCCGTTACACAGAGTAATGCTCAAATTATATACTGTGGATCTGTGAGAATGTATTAGTTCTTATCACATACTGTATGTCTGTTTTGAGCTTAATATGAAAAAATGAAATGAAATAATTTAGGTCATCAAATAACCAAGAAAACAATGAATCATAATTTAGTTAAATGGTGGAGGGTGTTTCCACTTATGACCTCAGTGTGTGGGCAGGATGTAGTTGCAAAATTAATTAATCTTTGCTCATTTCTATCAGAAAACCTCAGAAATCCCATTTCCTGGGTTAGGGTTAGGGGAACATTTAAATGTTCCCCTAAAGTGTGTTTGTGCTTCAGCCGCAGAAGGAAAAGAAACGACTTCCCGGTCATGGTGAAATATTAACCATTTGTTTGAACGTCCCTTTTACATTTCACATGTCTCTGACTTTCTTTTTTCCTCAACTGTCTGGAGACATTTTGGAGTCAGGTGTATAATTCAATGTAATAAGAGTCGTCCAGAACAGAGGACATTTTCTTCTACGTGAGTGTTCAGACTGGAGCTGCAGGCAGAGCCAGTTTCTTCAGAGCAGTTCAGCTGGCTCGTCCACTCTTACAGGCAGACGAAGTTTGAGTGAAGCCCAAGTGATAAAAAAACAAACAAACAAAAAAGAAAAAAAAAAAAAAAGATGGCAGCAGATAAGACTTTGGAACCAAACCAGATCATAGTCTTAGTTTTAGAGAGCAGCTTGAAGTGATTTATTCAACATTGGAAGAAACACTTGACCTGTTTTAGCAGAGCCTATTCTCAAATTGGACCTAGGTACAGCCGTAAAATCAAGCAGCAATAAAATAATAACACACTTCCAGCATCAGCACAAAGGAGTGGAGGGGGTCAAAGTTTCATCACTTAGGCCACACATGTAAGAAATGCCCCTGCAGATCATGTGATTACAGTTGTTTTTGATTTTGTGCAAGTACTCATGTACATATAAATGTTTTTTTTTTTTTTTTAAATGCTGCATTATAGGATAATTTAAAGAAAATTAACCTAAAAGCATAGTGCAGGCTTTAGTGAAGAAGTGGGCAGTTTCTCAGAGTCCGTGTGTTACTTACAAAAACTGAACAAATATGTGAAACATTAAGTTAAGCAATTGTACAGAAGGGTTAAACATGAATGGTGCAGGAGTAGTTAAATGTCTGCACTGTACAGTAGCAGGTTTAAATCTTTATATGTGTATAATCAGCTATTATATAGTACAAACATTTAACTACTCCTGCACCTTTACTTGTTTTCAAATTCCTTTAATGTGCATTCATACTTGGCCACTAAAACTGATTCTGTAAACAGCGTTCAGCTGACTGCCTGTTTGGAGAGGGAGACAGGTGAATCTGAACATGAATTACACTCTGTACTCCTGTAAAAGAAGGTCCAAATGAAAAGCATCAATACATTTTTCACTGTATGCTATAGTCAGACAACAATATGAAAGTATTTCACTGACATATGAACCACTGCAGTGTAACACAGCTTCCACACTGTCGCATTGGAATTTGTTGAGAAAATATTGTGCCTATTGCATGAAAAAAGCTGTCTGACAGCTCGGTATTTAGTGAAACGGTTAAGATTTTATTGATTTTTCTTTTTTTTTCATTTGGGCCTCCTTGAGCTTTAACACATTTTCATTGCTCATTATTCAAAACAATATACATTGTTCCAGTTCTCTCATTTCCTTCTCCAGACTGGAAGTCCACCAAATGCTGCCTACTGTGTGTGTAACACGTTGACTATTAATCTTAAACCCTTCCTTTAAAAACAAACTGAACTATCCCTTTAATAACTTTATTTGAAACATAATAGTTGAAAAGTGATAAATCACTGCATACTTAAGTCTAAGCAACATTAGTAGTTCAGGCTCTGCTCACCTAAAAAACAAAACAAAACACTTTTTTTTTTTTAACCTTTTTCTTTAGCTCTGTTTAGGTTCAGCTGAATAATTTCTGAACAAATGGATCATGTATCTACACATGTCCCTCCTTCCCAGAACTTAAAAAGAAACAAGACCAAGAGTTCACCAAGTTCATTAAAAGGGTGCCCAAATGCATTTCTATATGAGGACCCACTTTTAAAGAGGGCAATCAATCATTTGATAAATTAATTACTTTTTCTTTTTATGTGTTTGAAACGAAAACCTCCCACTATCCATGTGTGGGTCTTTGGTAATCACTTCTATATGTGGCACTATACTATATAAATCAATTGCCTTAAACCATTTAGGGAGTGAGTGTTTTTGAAGATGACAGAGAAACCTGAAGTGACTCCTTAGAGACCCTGAACGCATCCACCTGTGTTTTGAATCACATTTGAACATCTGGTGCATTAGGTGTCTTTAACGTTTTGCAAGATGTCTCACCTACAGAGAGTCTGTGAAAGCAGACCGTCAGGAAAGCCGGTCCCTCCCAGATAAATCAGTGCCAGAGAAACAGACGCTCCCGCCGCTGATTGGCTGCGCGCTGCGCTCCATTCACTGAGCTGTGGTGATTTCCTCTCAGACACACCGGACCGGGCGGCTCGTGAAGTTGTGTCTCACGTACACGTGAAAAGAGGAAAATACGGACCGGTTTTCGCCACAGGGCATCTGAGTAAAGCTACAGAGGGCAGAAGTTTATGAGGAGACGCTGGAAAAGCTGATTCTGTTACTTTTCACTAGTGTAAATGGACTCTGGATGGATTTCTGACGATATAAAAGTCACTTCGGTTTTCATGGATTTGACCGGGATGTTTGTTTGAGACTCGACCAGCCTGGATATTTAAGTGAGGATGATGAGGACCGTCGCCCTGATGAGGAAAGCGCAGCAGGTGCTGCTGTGCGTCCTGCTCATGTGTCCTCTCCAACAGTGCAGCGCTCAGACACAAGGAGGTGGGCTCTGTCTCTGTCTCTCTGTCTCTATGTCTGTCGCTGTCTCTCTGTCTGTCTCTGTCTGTCTCTATGTCTGTCGCTGTCTCTCTGTCTGTCTCTGTCTGTCTCTATGTCTGTCGCTGTCTCTCTGTCTCTCCCTGTGTCTCTCTGTCTCTCTGTCTGTCTCTCCCTGTCTGTCTCTGTCTCTCTGTCTCTATGTCTGTCGCTGTCTCTCTGTCTGTCTCTGTCTCTCTGTCTCTATGTCTGTCGCTGTCTCTATGTCTGTCGCTGTCTCTCTGTCTGTCTCTGTCTGTCTCTATGTCTGTCGCTGTCTCTCTGTCTGTCTCTGTCTCTCTGTCTCTATGTCTGTCGCTGTCTCTCTGTCTGTCTCTGTCTCTCTGTCTCTATGTCTGTCGCTGTCTCTCTGTCTGTCTCTGTCTCTCTGTCTCTATGTCTGTCGCTGTCTCTCTGTCTGTCTCTGTCTCTCTGTCTCTATGTCTGTCGCTGTCTCTCTGTCTGTCTCTGTCTCTCTGTCTCTATGTCTGTCGCTGTCTCTCTGTCTGTCTCTGTCTCTCTGTCTCTATGTCTGTCGCTGTCTCTCTGTCTGTCTCTGTCTCTCTGTCTCTATGTCTGTCGCTGTCTCTCTGTCTGTCTCTGTCTCTCTGTCTCTATGTCTGTCGCTGTCTCTCTGTCTGTCTCTGTCTCTCTGTCTCTATGTCTGTCGCTGTCTCTCTGTCTGTCTCTGTCTCTCTGTCTCTATGTCTGTCGCTGTCTCTCTGTCTGTCTCTGTCTCTCTGTCTCTATGTCTGTCGCTGTCTCTCTGTCTGTCTCTGTCTCTCTGTCTCTATGTCTGTCTCTCTCTGTCTGTCTCTCCCTGTCTGTCTCTGTCTCTCTGTCTCTATGTCTGTCGCTGTCTCTCTGTCTGTCTCTGTCTCTCTGTCTGTCTCTGTCTCTCTCTCTCTCTCTGTCTCTATGTCTGTCTCTGTCTCTCTCTCTCTCTCTGTCTCTGTGTCTCTCTCTGTCTCTCTCTGTCTCTATGTCTGTCTCTGTGTCTCTCCCTCTGTCTGTCTCTGTCTGTCTCTCCCACTGTCTCTCTCTCTCTGTCTCTGTCTGTCTCTCCCCCTGTCTCTCTGTCTCTCTCTCTTTCACAACCCTAACCTTCACAATTAAGTGGCTACCACTAAACCGAATTCTAGCCCTAAACCTAAAACCAGGTCATAATCCTCAAAAAACTCTTTAAAGATAAGATTAACATGAGTTTTGGTCCTCATAAAGCCATAAATACAAGAACGCACACACACACACACACACACACACATAGAACTCTTTTTAGACTTGGACACACTAAAAAGAGTTGTTACTTCCACCAAAGAGGTTGTGTTTTCACAGTGTTGGTTTGTGTGTGTCTGTCCACCAGTTTGTTTGTGTGTGTTTGTCTACCTCAAAAAGTTCTGGACTGATTTTGATGAAAGGAAAGGTGAGTAATGGGGCAAGGAACAGATGTCAGATTTTGGTGCTGATCCGAAATGTCTAGATACAGCAATGTTTTTATCATTATATCGTTAGCCTAATAGCATAATTGCCCAAGTCATATTTGAGCGTTTTTGGAAAACGTACTGTACACAACATCAATTGCATGACAAATAAAAGTGACTTAGAATATGCCATACATACTTACATATAAATACAAACATAAAACAACCATGTTGTGTTACTTGTCTACCGTTAACCAAAGTCCCACTAAGGTGCCGTGTGAGCTCATTTTCACACTGCCTATTGATGAGGGAGCTTGTCATAGTACTGGTGGGCCACTCTTGGTAGTACTGGTTTCATTGCCTGCAAGTCATTGTGGACAGGAAAGAGTGGGACCCAGTGGAATCGTTCTTTGAGGATGCTGAGTCGCTGAGGCAGGTCCTCCCAGTCAGACTCAAAATCCAACTTGTACTGGATTCGACCATCTGCCAGGTACTGGAGAGCCCAAAGGTCATGGACTGTGGGGTCACCAACTTTTCTACCTATTCGAATGTTGGTGACATAGGCCCCAGATAACTTCATGAAGTCATTGTGGTATCTTTGTATGTTGATTACTAAATGAATCAATAGATGAATTGGTTTGAGTGTTTTTTTCAATAATTTAAACAACTTCTTAAATTAAAACTCAATCACTATTGTTTGTGAATAAAACAGGACATTGTAGAACATCATCATTTCCAGGTTTGAGAAACACATAAACATTTTTCAATATTTTCTGACATTTTACAGACCAAACAAGTACAACCGTAGTACGGTTAACCAAGAAAATAATGGACAGATTAATAGATTAATATGAAAATAATCCTTAGTTGCAGCCCTATTTCTAACTGTGATCACAATTTACATGTTAGCCCTAAACTTAACCAGTCCCTCAGAAATGAGGTTCTGCCTCATTAGGACAAGGTTTTGGTCCCATGGGGGCTACTGGTCCTGAAAAAGTCAACATTTACACCTAAAAAGTTTTGTAGAGGTAACAAAATGAACACGCACACACACACAGACACACAGGAAAGACACCTGTCCTGTTGCCAGAACCTGTTCTGCGCTCATCAACTTTGTTTGCTGTGAGTCACCTGCACCTATCCCACATTTCTGTGTGTGCTTCACCATGTTTGTCTCACTTGTTTCAAGGTTTTGTGACAGAGTTGCTCAATGTTTCACCTGTTGACTGACAGCCACAGCCAGCCTGAGGTCTTTTCTTATGAGTGGAAATCTTTTGTGGTGAAATCACTGTTTTCCCACCGGTGGAAGAGTTATTACTCTGGTCAATTTCAAAGAACAACAACAACAACAACAACAACCGACTGTTCACAAATGTTTTATTTGTAAAAAGTAGTGGATTGGTTCTTAATAAAGTTAGTATAAACTGACATACTTATTGGTTTATTATAAAATAAAAGTTTTTATGTAAAATTTTAATCCTTAAAGTTACCAGAGATGTAATTAAAGATTTTTTTTTTTAATTTCAAGACGTGTGTCTCTAGATGCTATCTCATAGAACTGCAGATATCAGCCTACAGTAAATGCAATCAGTTACTCTCCACCAATGAGGATGATGATGTGTTCGTGGCAGGGAGTGGCGTTGTGATTTGACCTCTCTGACCTCGTCTTGTTGTCTCAATCACCTGAGAGTGCACTTTATATGCAGAAGCACATTAATGTGGCTCTTTGTATAGTGTTGGTGTCTGTCTACCATGATGACACATATGAACATATCAGGGCAGGACAGACCCACAGGGAAACAGACAGACTGGCAGAACAAGCAGACAGTCGCAGCAACACAAGAAAATACACAAGATAAAAGTAGACTGATGAGATAAGAATGAGGTTTCTGTAAGTGAGAGTGTGTGATTTGATGGGGACTTTTTGTTTGTCAGTGTTGGAGAAGAGCAGTTCCAGCTGATGAAAAGTAGCAGTGAATGTTGAGATTCGCAAATGCAACTAGGTCAAGTACATATTTAAAGTAAATGTGCTACATGTAATGACACAGACATGATTTACATTGTGATTGGATTTCTCACTTTTGTTTTCTTTTGTTTTCACCTTTGATATGACCGTATCAGTCATGATAGATGAGGTTAACCGTGTCAGGCCACAATATAAGTGATAAGTAGGTTTTCTGGAGTGCCGGGAACATGTCTTGTGATTTGCCCTGTGCTTTTTATTAATAAAATATGGGATTATTAAGAGAAATAGTTTTCACATGATGTAAATTAATTAGGAAAAACAGAGATAGTGCCAAATTGCAGTGCTTTCATTTTCCAACACAGCTGATGTGCCAACAGGAAGAAATGACTTTTTTTAAAATCCACAAACATCATCATCACGCATGGAGTTTGCATGTTCTTCTGTGTGTGTGAGTGTGTGTGTGTGTGTGTGGGTTTTCATCAGGTTCTTCGGCTTCCTCCCACAGTCCCAAAACATGCACATTTGGGGATTAGGTTAATTGGACACTCTAAATTGCTCATAGGTGTGAATGTGAGAGTGAATGGTTGTTGTCTCTATGTGGCCCTGTGATGGACTGCTGACCTGTCCAGGGTGTGCCCCGCCTCTCGTCCTATGTCAGCTGGGATTAGGCATGTGGAGGAGAAAGCGGGAGAAGATGAGTGAGTGAGTGTTGCCAGATTTGTGATGTGATCTAAGTGTATGACACTTCAGAGTAAAATTTGATTTACTACCTTTGAATGTAAACACAGTGGCTTGTGCATTAATCATTTGCTTCAGTGCTTACACAGGTGTGACTTACACAAATAACTGATGCGTCAAAAAGGAAATATGCTGTCACACCTGCTGCCGAAACATGACATTGAGCAACACTAAGTGCATGGGCTTCAGTGTGTCCAGTCAAGTTGCACATTGTAAAGACGGGGGAAAAAAATCCATTTCATTTGTGCACAACTGCTGGCTGAGAATCAGTGAACGCACCATGAAAAGACAGTAGTTCATATGCTCAGGTGTCTATCTATTGTGTGCGTGTGTTGGTGCGTGTGCTCACCTGTGAGGTATGCAGTAATCTGTCCATCCTGTGCCAAGTTTCTGTTTACGGCAGTCACCGTCTCAACTGCTCTATTGGGCTTGTTTATCTCCTCCTCCCTCCATTGTTTTCTTTCTCTCCCTCTCTTCTTTTCGAGTATTGGAAAACCAATGAGAAATAACAGCTCAACCTGATCCACGTTGTGTTTTCATCATGAGATTGGTTACACATTAGCGCCAAGGACAATGACACCATTTAGCAGTGAGTTCATGGACTGTGTAAGATATTATTAAGTGACAGAGTAATTGGGAAGGTTGCCATAGTGCAGTTTTTGTAAGGAGTAAGGACAAACTGCTCACACAGAGAGAAGTGTGAGTGGCCTAAACACAACCCGATGCTTGTTTTTGTACAAAAAAAGAGGCTATTATGTTTGTGTGTGCACTTGTACATGCATATTTGTGAAGACCAAATCACTGATAAACCATAGGGAGTAAGGGGATTTTGTGACACTGAGGACTATTTGGCTGGTCGTCACATCTTTTACACATTATATTAAAATGACTGTTTATGGGTTAGGGTTAAGTATTAGCTGTGGTGGTTAAGGTTAGGGTAAAGGGCTAGGGAATACATCTTGTCTATGAATGTCTTCACTAAGAATGCTGTACAAGGATGTGTGTGTATCAGGTATATCCTTATGTTGTGGGGACCTAAATCTGTTTAAACAGTCACATTATGGGGACTTGTCTTCCTTATGGGAATGCAACGTCTCTGAAGTCATGGAAACCAGTGTCTTTGTGTGTGTGTGTGTGTGTGTGTGCCCTGACTCTAAACCCTCCACCCGATTCCCTTTAAATCCATTTGCCAACACTGTTGCCCTGTGACAGTGAAAACCCACTCAGACAGTTGAGATTTGCAGCGGCCACAGCTGTAGACTGTATATGCACTGTATGTATAAGGCTGACATACCAGCCATACTCACACACTGTAGTGAATGTGTTCATACCGGATTTTCTGCCTCAACACATACTGCTCTGTGTGTGTGTGTGTGTGTGTGTGTGTGTGTGTGATCACAAAGGTGTTTACCACTACTTCTCAACAGTCACTTTAAACAGTGTAGAGTCAACAGCAGAGTCACCCACTGATAGCGCTGAGCTGCTCTCAGGATTTAACTAAGGTGGAGTAGATAAAAAAAAAAAGCTTCGCCTTTGAGGAAATCATAAACTGTCAGTTATTGATCTAATGGACATGAATGAGAAACGTTCCTTAAAGTAAATTGTAGACTTGGTGTTTTCATGTGCACACACTTGTGCACTCACTTGGCCCTCCAGGACAAACTGTGTTTGTGATGTTTGACATGACTGGCTATTGGGTACACCTGTTCAGCTGTTTGTTGAATATCCAATCAGCCAGTCACATGGCAGCGATTCAGCGCATTCAGATACGTAAACAAGGTCAAGTTGACCTGCTGAAATTCAAATCAAGCACCGAGATGAGGAGGGAAGCAGATTTAGGTGACTTTGAATGTGGCATGGTTGTTTGTTGCCCAGTTGACTGGCCTAAGTATCTCAGAAAGTGTCGATCTACTGGGATATTCTCTAATATTTACAGAGAATGGTCCGAAAAAGAGAAAATATCTAAAACAGTCATTTTAGATATTTAGAAAACAGCAGTGCTCTTGGTGAAAATGCCTTTTTTGATTCCAGAGGTTAGAGGAAAATGGTCAGGCTGGTTTGAAATAATAGAAAGGCAGCAGTAACTCAAATAACCCATTATTACAACCAAGGTATGAAGAAGAGCGTCTCTGAACACACAACACAACTGCTCAACAAATGAAAAATTCTATATGGATCTCGACCCATTATTATTTAACAATTTTCTATTACAGAGACGGGCATTTTCTGTACAGCACTGAGTATCATTTCCTCTAAGGACACCCTTTGGGACACTGTCATGGCTCCCATAGAAAATAAAGTTGCAAGGGCAGTGCATCACTTTTCTCCACTGGAAAGGCACTCTTTTAGAAACAAATTTTAAATGTATGTTTTGCTTTAGAGGCCACATGAATGCCTGCCAGTAGGGCACTTCCTCATGTTTTTACCACTTCACTTTTAGAGCACTTCAGCGTGCAGCGTTTTTGTCCATTAGGGCACACCCTGTGCACGTAACTGATGGTGGTTATTCTTGATCGTCCAAAGACATTACTTCAGACAAACGAGTCTCCATGAATATGCCCCTGCGGTACTGCCGTTTCATCTTTTGTTGGTGAGCTTTTCTGTCACCAAGGCTTTGGAAACAGGTGAAGAAAACTCTGCAGGACAGCTGAGTATTGAGGAGAACAGAGGTCTTATCAATCATCATTTTGATGAGCAGCTCATCAAGGCTGATACATATAGTCTGCCTCTGGCCTTAACATATTTCATTGGAACCTGGACAACACCAACTGCCTCTGGAATGAGCTCTTGGTTCCACCAGTCTCTTAGTTCTGATGGTGGTGAATTCAGATTTCTGTGGGGACGACCTTGAATAGACCTTCGTTTCTGCATTAAATCATCTCCCTTTAATGAGACTTTAGAAACAACAGGCATTTAGTGTAAAGTGAATAATGGAACCCTTTAACTTAAAGTTGGATTTAATCTTAGACTTTTGAAAGAAGATATCTGAAAACATCTCCAAGAAAAAAAAAACATAATTCTGTGAATGAGCAGATGTGTTTTGGCTCTTTAGAGCAGAGTTTCAGTGTACCCACTGTTCTCAGAAATACAATAAAATGTCTCTTATCAGGACTTTATAGATGAAGGACATGCTCATTGCACGGCTCTCCCTCTCTCTCGTTCTCTCTCTAACACGCACACACAATATTAATTATTAACTGTGGGTGACTTGTGTGTTAATGTTGTTTAACACACATTCCTGAGGTCTTTGTAACAGAATCAACAATAAAGCGTATAGAAGATGTTGAGAGAGTTTTTCCATTTACCAGTAGATATTCTGTGATACACGTCTGTTAGGACTGTGGAAGGAAGTGAAACCACTACATGAGGTGAGAGGGACCGGTGTACGTTGGTGTTCTGAAAACAGCATGGTTCTTCGGAGTAGAAGTTAGGAAATATTTTACCAACTTATTAAAATGTAATCAAACAGAGGCAAAAAATACTGTAAGCTGCAAACCACAACAGTATCAAAGTTCCAAAAATGTAGATGGTGAGACAAAGAAAGTGACAGTAAGCCAGTGTTGTAAAAGAGATTTCTGAACTTAATGGGACTGTGTGTTTAAAGGTCCAGTTTATAAGAAGCAGTGAGATCTAATAATGAGATTGCAGATTGCAACAAATCCTTCCATCTCCATCCTCCCAAGTGTGTCAGCTGTTCCCATGGCAGCGAGTTATTTTTTTTACTTTTCATCATTTGTGAAATGAGCATCCCCCTAAAACATTGGGGAAAATATGCCCTGGCTGTTTTGTCCATTTTCCTTTGAAAGGTTCAATCTAAGGCTAAGGTTTTAAATTGATTATACACTGAAACAAACATAATTAGGGTTAGTACATTTGATTTCTGTCAGTAAATCCTCTTAAATGTTACACAGTGGACCTTTAAATAAAGGTACAAATAGATAAATTAATTAATTCAAAAAACTTACCACCGTCAACTGTCAGGGTAAATTTGTTGCTTAATGTATATACAGCAGACATTATGCTCTTGTGTGTTTACTAAATAGATGAAACCACTTTTATTATGATTATTTTTTAAAACAAATACAATTTCAAGATGTCAGTACACTTTAATTAACAACTGTGTAAACGTTCTTCCTTGTATTGAGTGAAATCACAGGAAGATCTTGAATGTCTACTGTAATCCATGGGTATGAATATTATTATTAGTAGTATTATTATTAGCCATTAAAAAGACCTCCACTTTTCTGAGGTGGCTTTTACAAAATCAGCATTGCAGTAATTACAGCAGAGCATCAGCATGACTGTAATACAAGTAATAGTATACGCTGCGATATAATTTCTTCATGATTATATCATTACTAGCAGAGGTTCAGTATATATCGATGCAATGTTTATGCACTGTGTAAACACAACACAATATTTTCTATTAAAGTTTTGTCCCAAATTTTCCATATTGTTTTTTGTGTTTGTTGATTTGTGTCCATAAAGAATTTTAAAACCGCCATTAACAGGTTTCTTTAACATTTGCTCAGGAGAAAAAACTCAGTGTGTGTATAGCTGACATGTTATGGTGATAATTATCAATATTGGCTGATTTGAAACTTTTTCTACTGTCACTTCATGATTTGTCTGGATTGTAACTAAGTTACAGTGTGTACAAGTTACACACGCTCTTGTATTTCTGGGGCCACTGTGTACGCATCAGTCCAAACGAGTCCATGTTTTGCTTTATTTTGTTTATGTGTGCGTGTGTACGCAAAGTATTTATTTCTACATGACATCAGTGGCGGCGTTCAACTCTCGACGGCCTGGTGTCTGACATTTGAATAACAAAGTAGCTTTCAAGTGACGCTACAGGGCTGAACTCCCACAGATGATAAACAAAGCTCTGTACGTTTGTCCCACAGAGGAACACGTCCTGTGCACAATCGTCGGCTTGTTTCACACTGTGACAGCACATTGACTGAGTTGGTGCGAGCAGAACAGAAGCTCATAGTATAGAAGCACAAAGCGATCTTTGTAAAAACTCACTCTGTTGCCTAATTAAAATTTTCGATTTTATATATGATAATTAGTCTGCAAACCGGCAGTAGTGTGCATGTGCGTACATGTTTCTGTTTGTGCATATGTGTGTGTTTGTGTTTGTGTGTGTGCGTCACCAACATAATGACAGATTTATTAGCAAACATTGTGGGAATAATAGTCTAGATTGTATCCATGATTGGTCTACAAAAATAAACAAAAGCTTATACTGAGCCCCATCATATGAAGTCCTTTGATAAATGACGTCATGAAGAGGTCATAGTTCAAGTTTTTTAACTTTTAAAACTTAGGTGCATTTTTTGATATGGTACAAATGACACCACTATATCGCTGTGAAGTCAGAATACCTCTCTTTTATTTTTCATTTAATTTTTGTTTGTTTGTCATGCATGGATCATGACTACTCATTGTTTGTCAGAAAGCTCAACTGCCCAGTGGATCCAAAAGAGACAACAACTCCCATGATCCCACGCGTCTCAATAGACTAGGTCTTTTGTTAATGTTTGGACTGAGAGACCCCCTGCACCTGTTAACAGAAGTGCATGCTTATTTCTCCAGTGGCCTTTTGCGACGGCACCCAGAACAGTCTGAGTATGACGGGAAACTCTGAGAATCAGTACAACCTGATGAAGGACATGTACACTGGCTGTGAGATTGTGATGGGAAACCTTGAGATCACCATGATGGAGCACACCAGAGACTTCTCCTTCCTGCAGGTGAGGCTGTGCACACACTGAGGCGTCACAGAGCAGCTACACAATGCTCATCTCAGACAACAACCGTGTACTGTATGCTGCACTGTATGTGTCACTGCATTTGTCACTGAGAACTGGTAACTAGTCCAGACAAGAAAGTTAAAGCCAAAACAAAGCTTTTATCGCAATCTAACTTGGATGATATATACCTCACTGGCACAATTAGCTCATCTCTGTCCTCCAAGTCCTTCTCTCCATTAATCATCACTTCAGACAGTCACTAAGTGACTTAGTACACAATGAAGACACAGATCTTCTGCCAACTTTTCATCATTATGAATAATAAACAGACAAGGAGCTTTCCCTAAACACCTGTGTTTTGTTTTTTTTAATGCCACAGTCTATCAGGGAGGTGACAGGCTACATTTTGTTCGCCGTCAATGAGTTCAGCCGCCTGCCTCTGGACCAGCTGCGCATTATCAGAGGCACAACGCTCTATGAGAACAAGTACGCTTTGGCTGTGATGGTCAACTACCACAAGGAAGGACAGTATGGCCTCCAAGAACTGGGCCTGACACACCTTACAGGTACACAAGGAGCCATGCACTTGTAGTTTACAGTATATGTGGGAGGTGGCAGTGGTGCAGATAACAGTGCCGGTTGGATGTAAGGCTTGGTTACAACTGGAGCTCCCACACCCACACAGCACAGCCACACCTTCAGCGTACCGGTCATCAGAGAGCAGCCGTGTTTGATGTGAAGCCCCTGGAATGTCTCATGAGCTCAGCCTCTCAACTGCCACTGTAACATGAGCTCAAAGCACATTATACTGTGTTTGTATGGGACTGTAGTAAACAGCGAGTGTGATAGGATGAGTCACAGGCCTGTTTGGGCTTGCTTTGCTAATTGTCTTTCTCCATCTGCATGTATGTGCTCCTCCCACAGAGATACTGGAGGGAGGAGTCAAGATCATCCAGAACAAGTACCTGAGCTACGCTCCGCAGGTGAACTGGTTGGACATAGTAAAGGATGGAACGGCTCCAATTACAATTGAGGGAAACGGGCCTGAAAGTGAGTGTAGTGGAATGTAATTAGACAGGAGTGCCAATTACCCTTAAGAATGGGTTCACTTTTTCTCTGTTCTCTTCTTCTACTGGGTTTTACGGCCGTTGGCATCCACAATGTCGCTTTACTGGCTTTTTCTGTATTTCATCATCCAGCACTCTTTCATTCCTCTTCATTTTCTCTGCCCTCCCTGGAAGTCATTACCAACACCTGCAGTTTCAGCAGGACAAGGACAATCCTGTTAGACCTCTTACAACCTGGTTAGAGTCTCTTTAACCTTCTATAACCTAGGTTATTGAACTCATTACAGTGGCCCACATTCATACAATCACAACTTAAAGTGTGAACATTGCTATATGTGCCTTCATTTTTCACTTTTTTCCTTTTACTATTTATATAATTTTAATTATTTTTAATTGTATGGCTATTCTATTCTATTCTATTTACAATAAATTTGGTGTAAGAAATTACAGCAGTGTCTGGAGTTACAGCACTTCGGTGGATAAAGTTTACATCATTAACACTTTAGCGCTTTCAGAACCCATCGGTGTACTTACATACATACAGCTTGGTGTAATCGCCATCCCTCACCATGCAAAGATTTCAGCATTAGTAAATTTCAATCAAAACATTATCGCACACAACTTTCCTACTTAGAAAAACCGATGTCACTCTTGGTAGGGAAGACCTTAACTATTATTAATTAATAATTAATTAATAAGCTCTAAAAAATAAAGGCCTTATAAGTGAAAGAGCATCTGTAAATGCCTTGAGTCAGACTTTTTATGCAAAAAAAGAAACCTTTATTGCCATCAAGTGTCAATACAGTATTTTTGGAAGCCTTGTTACTTGAGTCAGACGTTTACTCTGTTACATAGCATTATATAATTATAGATCTCACAATAGACTTCAGTTTAAAGTTCCACTTGTGAGAACAGAAACAGGAGAATTAAGTTTTTCCTCTCGTGGCTCCTGGAACGGGAATTCAGTCCGAGCTTAAACTCAAAATCCTCATCCCTTTAAATAATTTTTAAACCTAGAAGGTGGTTACTTTAACTGGTAAATAAAGAGCTAACGATTGCTGCATTGCACTTTGCTTTGTTGTTTGGTCGTTTTCTGGTGGTATTTGTTATTAATATAGTTAAGTCACAGTCACAGTCCAGTCACATGTATGATCCTTCTTAATGACCAGGTCTTAGCTAGGGGTCACATGAAAAAGTGACTTCCTAGTAAAATAGGTTGAAAATGTCTTTCCAGCTCAACCTAAACAAGGAAACACTATGTGGTAAAGTAGAGGGAATTATGCTCAAAAAAGAAAGTAACACTAGAATATGCCTATGTGGTTTATCCAACTGCTGAAGGCGTCACCTTAACTTTGAGATTATTTGTATTTGAAAACAAAATAGTTAAACCAATCTTTCCACAGCCAAGATGAGCAGAAGGAATGTTTAAAACATCCAATATCTTTTTCAATGGTCCTATAAAATTGTCCCTAATTTCAGACTTCAGCTTTGTTTTAAAATTTACCATCAATTTTAATGTACTGATGCTGAAATTATGTTTCAGTGCCTTGTGACCAAACGTGTGCAGACGTGCCATGTTGGGGTCCAGGAAATGACAGCTGTCAGATACGTGAGTGCCTTCATTGCTCCATGATACAGTCATTACATTACACAACATTTTACATTTTAAATATTAGTAGTGGAAAAAGCAAGTTGAGTACACAAAACATACTAATATCCCACAATTATGTACCGGGATGATGATTTATCGTCTTCACTTCAAATACACACAGCAAACCAACCCCAAACTTCAGATAAATGATGCTCCTCATGAGGACAGTGCTTTTAAAATGCTGTAATGAATGAGCAAAGTCAACTTTCTGTCAAATTTCTTTCAGTGACAAAGTCGGTGTGCGCTCCTCAGTGCAACGGTAGATGCTTTGGTAGAAACCCCAGCGAGTGTTGTCACATGGAGTGTGCTGGAGGCTGCACTGGACCTTTGGATACAGACTGCTTTGTGAGTCTCCTACTTCGAAAATACTGACTGTTGAAATACATAGTGTAAATTAAAAAAGACACAATACCACTTTTTTTGTGTCCGATATCACAAACTCTAGTATCTACCGATACAGATATCAGGGCGATTCAGTCCTTAAAGACCTTTGAAACTATGAAGCTGTTAACAATGCATTTCAAGCTATATCAAAGCCATGATTCTCTGACAGTGTAACAAATATTCGTCTCTCATGAATAAGAAATAAAAAGCCTACAACATGACGCAGCTAACATGCAGTTGCTGATTTTTATTTACATTTTTTACTGTCTGCGCATAGTGAAGCAAAAGCAACACACTGCACCTTTACGCAACACCTGTATTTTTCCAACTCTTCACAGGCATGCAGGAACTTCAACAACTCAGGCTCTTGTGTGCCTCAGTGTCCTCAGACCCTTATCTACAACAAGCACACATTCAAACTGGAGCCTAACCCCAATGCCAAGTACCAGTATGGCTCCATCTGCGTGCCCCAGTGCCCCAGTGAGTCCCGACATACACTCCTGTTCAGTGAAAACTTTACATAAAGCTCCGTCGTCAACCTGCTCATGCACATTTGTGAGCACTATTGAAAAAAAAACATGTTTTGTTTTTTAAACAGCTAACTTTGTGGTCGATGGCAGCTCCTGTGTGAGCAATTGTCCATCTGATAAAAGGGAGGTGGAGAAGAATGGAGTGAAAAGGTGTGAGCCCTGTGAAGGCCTGTGTCCCAAAGGTATTATTAAAAAGAAGTGATTCAGCACCTGCACCAGTACATTATTTTTCTAATAATGTATTTGGTCAATAGTGTCTATTCTATGTTAAAACTGGGTAATAATGCCTAAAAAATTACATTGCCACTGTGTATAGGGGTTATCATGAGTGAGGCGCAGAATAAAATGTAATGTGGCTCATGGAGATAAATCCAGCTGTAACTGCATTAAAAACTGCTGGATATTTTCAATTCATTTGTTTATTCACTACTTGGTGTATTTGTTGATCATGTTACTATAGCTGTCAAGGTGTATATCCTGTTTCTATCCCTAATTGCAAATAGAATAAGGTGGCATTAAATTGTAATAGTTAAGCTCCTCAGCATGACAGCTAAGTTAAGTGTTTGAGGAAATGTATTTACACTTAGAGCTGGATAGTTTTACCTAACTGTTGACATTTGTACTTTAATTTATTTTCATTTCCTCTCCTCTTCCTCATCCTACTCCAGCTTGTCATGGCACAGGAGGTCCAACCAAACAAACCGTCGATGCTCTCAACATTGACAGTTTCATTAACTGCACAAAGATACAAGGCAGTCTGCACTTCCTGGTGACTGGAATCAAAGGGTAAACAAGGCACTTTCTTGATTTAACAATGCAACCGAGGGTTTACTACATGTCGTTGTTTGTATTTCACCTTATTTGTCTGTCTTTTTTTTTCTTCTTCTTAAAAGTGACGAGTACAAGGAGGTACCAGCCCTCGATCCAGAAAAACTGAAAATATTCAACACAGTGCGGGAGATCACAGGTGCGTGTGGGAGCAGGAAACTCATGCTTTTAATGACACATCACTGTGTTTACATGTGGTTCAAGCCCCCTGAAAAAACATGTGTCTTTTTTTAGATTTCCTCTGTATCCAGTCATGGCCTGCAAACATGTCTGACCTGTCAGTTTTCTCTAACCTCCAAACAATTCAAGGCAGAAATCTTTACAAGTGAGCAGGCCTTTCTTTGGCATGTTGTTGTTGTATTTGTGACTGAGCAGCCTACACCTCTCATTGTGTTTTTCTGTCTTTGTATGTCTTTAACTCCTCCATTTTTACACCATTCAGAGGAGGAAGCTCTCGAAGGTACAGTAAATAATTCGCATGCCTGCCACCTCATCTCCACATCTCTTTTGTTTTCTTGGGCTAAGTCGGTGATTGTGCGATTTTGGTGGTGGGCACAATAATCATAGAGTTTTCCTTACATTGTCTTTCCAGTGTTAATTAAAAGAGTATTTGGGTAGAAAATTTTAGAACCTAAAAGTGGTTGTATTTTATGAAGATAGGGAAATAAGTAAATGTATAATGTAATCTCTGCTGACTACTACTGAAATAATGTTTTGCAAATATACTGTATAATATAATTGTTGGCGGTTCACAAGTTCCAGACTGCATATATAAAATTCAGACTTCAAAATCCAAATGTCTCACTCTACAAAGAATAATTACTCAAGTTTACTAAGTTTACTTTAAGATGAGTTTTGAATGTTGTATTATCAGTTAGACTTTGTAAATTCAGCAGGGTTTACATTTCAAATGATCTTCAATTTCCAATAACATCCAAACCATTTATGTTAAATATGGACAAATATAAATGTATCGGACAACATTTATTCTGTATTTCAGGAGTTACTCCCTTTTGGTGATGAAGATCCCCACTTTGACCTCGCTGGGTTTACGCTCACTACAAAAAATAAATGATGGCGGCGTCTACATCACCGGAAACAAGAAGCTGTGCTACCACGATACTGTCAACTGGACGCGCATCTTGAGCAGTGGTTCGCGGCTGCAGCGACGCCAGAAGCACATTGACATCAAGGAGAACCAGCTGAGAAACCAGTGTGGTGAGTGATGTTGGGTCACTGAGTTTCAGCCCTCTTGTCAGTGTTAATGCAGATGATGACTTAAGATGTTTGTTTCCATTGTGTCTGTAGTCAGTGAGGGCCATGTGTGCGACCCTCTGTGCTCTTCTGAAGGCTGCTGGGGTCCAGGGCCAAACCAGTGCCTGTCCTGTAAGAAATACAGCAGGGGAGGAACATGTGTCCCAGACTGCATGTTCTTAACTGGGTCAGTCTTCACAAAAAAAACTAATATTAATATCTTCTCTGTTTGTCCCTTGTGAGTCGTGTTTGATGTGGTGTGGCTCTTTCAAGTCCATCTTATCTGCAGTCTGTGGAAAGATTTTAAAAGTGAATGACCTTTTGCCCTGATTGCAGGGAGAGGCGTGAGTTTGCTTCTCAATCAGGGGAGTGTTTGCCCTGTCACCCTGAGTGTAAGGTCCAGGAGGGGAAGGAGACCTGCACAGGCCCGGTATGCTTCTCTCTACTCACTGACGAACCCTTGCTAGACTATCAGATGCTTTCAGTTAGAATTTGCACAAACCTAACAAGTTCCTCAAGTTCAATGATCCTGTTGACAAAACGTTTGGGGTGCTGCTGCCACCTAGTGGCTTTATGTTAGACATAAATATACACCAAAAGGTAGTTTAAAAGGTTTTTGGTCTCACTGGGAAAAACAGTTCATTTTGATTCAGTTCAGTTCATTTCAAACCAATAAACTTTATTTACCCTTAGGGCAAGCGATTAAGTGAAAACAAGTTATTAACAAAGAGTGTGTACAGGAAGAGTGTGTAAACCTGTCATTGTGATATATAAAATTAAATCTGTAAAGAGGGAATTGCAGGTATATTATATTCACACGTACATTTGTACATACTCTCATTCATACATACATACATACATACATAGATACACGCAAGCATACTCTACATAACAAACACACACCAACACATATCTGCATAACATGTTTCTCAGACGATCACAAACAACACATTCTCTTTCTTTTAAATTGCTTTTAAAATCTTTCTCCTTTCGTTGAAGTGGGCCCTTTTTAAATATCTTTAAATGCACAATGTGTTTTCGACTGCCTGACCTGCAGGCATGGTGGTAGATGTCACTGACATAGCTGTGTTTTGTTACAGTTTAGGATGGAGAAGGAAAACACGTTTCTGTCATTAATTGTGAGCATGTGCTTATAACAGTAGAGTCAGCTTTACTTTTTATTTCAAAACAGTCTCGACCTTACCAAGGAAATTTTTACCAAATGATTGCGATTGCATTATTTTTCAGCATTGTCTCCTTTAGCGTCAATGCACATGATCCATGAATGAAGCTTTATTATTCCTTTGTAATACCTGAAAATGGTGATCATGCAAATGGGATTTCAGTTTGGGGAAACAAATGGGAGTCAGATTGAGCCAGCTCAGTTGAGTAAGGTGCACGAGGCAACAGTTTAAGGCCACATTTGGCAATATCTGCCACTGCCACTTTCTTGTCATTTTTGGGTTTTTCTCTTAACAACTGATTTACAGAAGACGTGACTTTTCACCTGCAAAGAAGTGACAGCATTTATGGATAGTGATATAATGATTTATAGCAAGCCTGCCCTATGTTTGCGGGTGAGGCCGAGAACTTTTTGAAGTACCCTGGTATCTTGTTTTTGAGAGATTTGTCTGCCTCCTTGTTTCCAGGGAGCAGACCAGTGTGTTACATGTGCCAGGTTGCAGGACGGTCCACACTGTGTCTCCTCATGTCCTGAGGGCGTGATGGGAGGGGAGGAAGTCATCTTCAAATACCCTAACAAGCAAGGCCACTGTGAACCATGCCATATCAACTGTAGCCAAGGGTAAGGGATGAAGAGAGGTCTGAGTTTATAGACACATAATCTAAGCTTGTAACTGACCCCATTTATATTTTGTGTTTAGATGCTATGGTCCTGGAATTGGAGACTGTGTAGGGTCTGTGCGGTATATTTCTGGGTATGCTTCTCCTCTAATTCTGACATAGTTTTGCATTTTGATTCAGTACAATGGGATAATGATGTTCTTCCTTTTCATCTCCTTCCCCAGACAAGAGACCACAGCCATTGCCCTGGGAGTGATTGCCCTCATCTTTGCCTCATTCTCCATCTTTGTGCTGACTGTTCTGTACCGCAGAGGTATTGCCATCCGTCGTAAGCGAGCTATGAGAAGATACATGGAAAGTGGAGAGGTCAGTGTGTCTCCAGAACTTGGGCGTCAATATTCTTGTATGGCTTGTTTGGTCATAACTTCTCAACTTACCAACAGAGTTTTGAGCCGTTGGAGCCTGGAGAGAAAGGAGCTAAAGTCTGTGCTCGGATCCTGAAGCCCTCAGAGCTCCGTAAGATCAAGCTGCTGGGTAATGGAGTGTTTGGATCAGTCCATAAGGTATTCGTTTTTTTACTGCTGTTGCATATACAGTCTTTTTGCTTGCAATGTAATTTTTCCTTAACAAGTCCTTTATGTCTGCTCACTGCACCTTCACAGGGTATATGGATTCCTGAGGGTGATACAGTGAAGCTTCCTGTGGCCATAAAGACAATTCATGATCGCACTGGTCGGCAGACATTCTATGAGATGACAGATGTAAGGAAAACATCCAACATCACAAACACAGTTTGCCTCAAAGGGCTATGCTCTCTGTACAGCAAGTGACACCATCTATCATTAGACCTAAGGGAGAAACTTGGTGTGAGATTGTAAGAAAGGTTCACTATCTTTAGAACTGAAAGGTGTCTGATTTGGCTTATGTGTCAAAATGTATCAAACCACGCATGTATCAAACCATTATCCTTGCACTGATATTTTTCCATGTCTCCAGTGTTGATAAATACCCAATATGATATGTACTGGCCTCCAACTAGGATTTACATGTAGAGTATCTACATCATGGTTGATTTCTGGATTTTCACAGTAGGGATAGATCAGGGATAGACATCACTTTTTTCATGTCCAGTACATTAACGATATCACTACCTTGACTGTCTACTGATACTGATACCAGTCCAATACACTCTCATCTGTTTTGCCTTGTTTTCCTTTTTTCTTTTCCTTTTTTCATAAAACAAGCCCACATAACTCGCATGGTCATTGCAGCTTAAAGTGAAGCCTTTACGTGATATTTGAGGCTGTTGAATCGTATCCAATTATAATATTATTTATTCATTCATCGTCTACTGCTGTATCTTCCACATGAGGGCTGTGGGGCTGCTGGTGTCAAACCCAGCCCTCATAGGGTGAAATGCGGGGTCACACCCTGGTCACCAGTCCATCGCAGGGCCACAAGCATTCACTCTCACACCCACATCTAAGGGCAATTTAGAGTGTCCATGTAACATCTGCATGTTTTTGGACTATGGGAGGAAACCGTAGAACCTAGAGAAAACACACACACACACATGGGGAGAACATGCAACCTCCATGTAGAAAGGCCCTTGTTATCAAATTTAATCATTTACTTTTTTGATTTTGACCAGAATCAGATCGATACTGATTCCAATTCTTTTTATCGACTCATTCTACCTCACAGGCCAAAAGTGTCGTCTGTTACAAATTTAACTCAACTCTGACACTAAGTAGTCACCTTAAATGTTTATTACAGCATATGGCAATGATGGGAAGCTTGGACCACATTAATGTGTTCAGGATCCTGGGTATATGTCCTGGGGCCAGCCTACAGCTTGTCACCCAGCTCAACAGCCAAGGCTCCTTGCTGGAGCATGTCAGGAACTGCAAGAAGAACCTCAACCCGCAAAGGCTGCTCAACTGGTGTGTTCAAATCGCAAAGGTAAAGTACTAACCTGTTTTTTTTTTTGTTTGGTTTTTTTTTTGATTGTGTGTAATGTTTTACACCGAAAGGCTTATTCCACCAGTAACCCAACCACTTAGAAAACAATCTTGCTACTTCTCATCAGGGCATGTATTACCTGGAGGAGAACAGGATGGTCCACAGGAACCTTGCTGCTAGAAATGTGCTCCTGAAGAGTAATTACACGGTCCAGATCGCCGACTACGGCATCCCAGACCTGCTTTATCCTGATGACAAGAAGTACTTTTACAATGAGGTTAAGGTCTGTAGTTATACATGCTAGGCAAATGAGCCCAGTACAATTATCAAAATTAATTTACACAAGTTTTATTACATTAATACATTAAATTATTTAGCATATTTACATACTTTGGTGTTTTCACTGAACTGATCAATTTATTTTCTACCAACATTTTTAGACACCAATCAAGTGGATGGCCTTGGAGAGCATCTTGTTTCGTAGATACACACACCAGAGTGATGTCTGGAGTTACGGTAAGTTTTAAACTGTCCTGAAAGTCCAAGTCTGGCGAACATTGAACCCTCATAAAACCAGAAGCAGAAGTGAGTTTGTGTGTTTGAGCTGTATCACTCGTAGAGTTTCATGCAAATCTATATCCCTCATTTAGGTGTGACAATATGGGAAATGATGTCCTATGGAGCAGAGCCGTACTCGACAATGTGTCCACAGGAAATTCCTGATCTCCTGGAAAAGGGCGAGCGTCTCTCTCAACCTCAAATTTGCACCATTGATGTCTACATGGTCATGGTCAAGTGTGAGTGTCTCTCCTCTTTGCCTTCTTTGATTTAGAGCTGAAGTACAAATAAATAATAGTTACTTAACTAGTAGTAAGTAACTTATCTAAC
This sequence comes from Brachirus orientalis, assembly GCA_016785285.1. NCBI lineage: Eukaryota > Metazoa > Chordata > Actinopteri > Pleuronectiformes > Soleidae > Brachirus > Brachirus orientalis. The sequence continues at coordinate 4,262,433 of JAFBJR010000060.1, forward strand.
TAGCAAAGGCTCAATGAAAGAGTTTACTTTTAATCCTTTCAATGTCCATCTTAGATATACTGAAATAATTTTTCTCAGTGCCTGACTTTACAATCAAATTATTTTTTTTATTTGTCAAAGAAATAATTAGAAATAATATTCCCCTTGTGATTGGAGCTAGTTAGCAGATGTTAACACAGCAAAGCAAGATGCTAAACAGTGTAGAAAAAAATCAATCTAGCATCAGCTTATGAGTTATTGTTGTTCTGCAGTCCCACTAAAGAGCCATTAGTGTATTGATGAAACTTTGTGTCAACAAAACCATATAGTTTTGTGGCAAAGACCAACAGTCGTCCTTCTTTTCCAGGTTGGATGATTGATGACAATGTACGCCCAACATTCAAAGAGCTGGCGAATGAATTTACAAGGATGGCCAGAGACCCGCCTCGCTACCTGGTGATGAAGGTAAGAATGACTTTGGGCTTAAGCTTGGTGCGTCAGTAAAATTGTACATTAAGTGCATTGATCCATGTCTCAACATGGTCCACCAGAAGGACTGCAGCCAACAGGATTCTCTTGTGGATGAAGTTGCTCAGCGGAGTGCAGACCTGGATGATCTGGACTTTGACTTGAAGGATCAGGAGGCAGAGGACTTTGAAGATGGCATGACTCTAGCATCCCACTACCTCTCTTCGTCTAAAAGCCTCAGTCACCTCTCCAGGATTGACTCTCACAGAGTAAGGGGCACCATTTACTATCAATTTTATGAGAAATTAGTGTCCAAAAATGTCTTTTCTTTCAAGTCTAATTTGAATTCTGCACTTTTTTTGTTAAGGTGGTTCCTAATCCATCCAGTGTAGGTGGATATCTACCTATGACCCCAGGTTTTGACAACCCAACACAGGTAGCTAAAACTATCCCTGTGGTTTGAAACTTTTTTTTTAATATTGATTCACTGTCACCAGATCAAAATGATCATACTACTGCATCTAGTTGCTTATGACAGTTTACTAACACAGGTCTGTATGCGTTGTCTTATGCAGGCTATGTGGCAGTCACGCTCTCGACTCAACTCAGCCCGCACCGTGTCAGAGAGTTCGGAGGGCTGCAGCATAGCAGTAGAGCTAGAGATGAGTGAAGACTTTCCTCTGGCTGGGAGCCTCAAACGGCGTCACCGTGAGGACAGTGCTTACATGTCGCAGAGGGACAGCATGTCTGCCGGTCCACCAGAGACTCCTTCGCCAGAAATTGAAGAAGAAGACCAAAATGGATATGTGCTTCCTGGAGACAGCCCAGAGAGAGGTCATAACATATTCATATTAGCATCATAAAACACTTAAAGTATGTGGCCCTAAGAACAGAAACAGCCATTTTATATAACCATTTTATAGAATTATAGAAATATACAATTCCTCTACTTTTATACTTTTTGTCCAAACTGCTTCTAATACATATACATTATGATAGGACTGGCCTGAGTATGAGATCACATACCATTTACTTGGCATTTTAACCTACTACATACAGGATAATTTGCTTACTTGATTAGATTAAGATGAGAAGATTAATATCACTACCAAGCCTCTATAATAAACATGTAGTAACTGCTTGTTAGAATAAGTTTGATTTTCACATAGCCCTGTCTGAAAGCGTAAATAGTCTACATTAAAGCTCTCAGTTGTTACATGATCATCCAAATATTGTAAATGTATGTATTTATGCAGCACTCTAGTCTTATTTACCACTCAAAGTCCTTTATACTACATTTAGTGCTTTTTTGGGCATCTATCATACCCATTCACGATGTGTCTTGCCCAGAGACACATCGGCATATCGACCAGCAGAGCCTGGGATCAAACCCCTGACATTCTCATTGGAAATTGGGCTGCTCTAACTCTGACACACAGCTGCCCCATGAAATGTTCCCGCAGATTAAACATTTTAAAATTACGTCTTATATAATGCGAAAAGAAAAAAATGAGAAAAATAGATCTCACAATTCAATTTACATCCTTTGGTTTTTTTTCAGATACCCTACTTTGTTCCTCTCAAGCCCCACCTGGCAGAATGGGAAGATCTAATTTATCAGGCCTCTTGGATGACCCAGATGATGAAGAATATGAGTATATGAACAAGCAGACACCTGCATTGAACAGGCACAATAATCAGTGGCTGAAACCAAACACAAAAAGAGCCTCCTCCAGATTGTCACAGGTGACAGCGGGCTCAGGTGATACCACACCATCTCACACCAGAAGCAAGGACAATTCTGATTCAGAGCAGCAGGAGTCTAACCAAGTTGAATATGAATACATGGACATCAGAGGTGGCGACAGAGATGAAAGCCCTCCAGTCCATGAGCCTCCTCCTCCTCCTCCTCCTGCAAGGCTTGGAGGACGTGTGGAGGAGGACGATGAGGAGGATGAATATGTGGAAGAAAGTAACTATCATTACACAAACAGTCAACCAAAGCTGCGGCAAGCTCTTCATGACAGGAGGGAGCTGAAAATAGAGGGGCAGGATGGTGTCGAGGCATATGAATATGAGGACATGGATTGCTTTGCTGCCGTGCGGCCTGAAGATGCAGTAATGTACCAGAACATGCAGAGAGGAGGGGAGGGAGCAGAGGTACATCGATCTGGATCTGGATTTGAACCTTATGTAAAAGTGCGAGCTGGATTGAGAGTTGGAGAACCTACAGCTGGTGACAGGTCTTTTGACAATCCAGACTACTGGCACAGCAGGATTTTCCTGAAGCCCAAAGCAGTGCCTACATGAAGAACATTTGAAATCTCATGAACTTTGCTCTTAGATGCATTCATGAAGGACCTGAAGCAGAAAATGGCAACAAAAGCTCTGTCTTAATTGTAGCATAAGACACCAGTTATTCCACCCAACACATTTGAGATTTGTTGTCTGTTACAGACTTACAATCTGTCTTGTTTGTAGGCCTTTGATATGGGACATTTTCAGAAATAATGGCACTGACTGTTGAAGATACTAGCCTCGAAATTAACAGAATACAAGCTATTTTTTTCAGTTTACATTTATAAATGAACAAAGCATGTTACTAAGAACAAATGCATTTGTTTTCAGATACCTCTATCCTCTGAGACCTCTGTGCGTGATTATATTTGATGAACCTGTACATTTTCTACATAATAAAAATACTTTGATGACAATTTTGACATTATATATTTTTATAAATATTTGGTAATGTTATTCAGTTTGGTCTAATAATGAAAGTTAAAGGTTACTCTGAACAATAGCAGTTTGACAAAAAAAAGTGAAGTTACACTGATACCTGGGCTATGTAGTGGCAGTAATTATTCATGTTAACATTGTGTCATGGAGAAAGAAAGCTTGAAAATGAACCTGTAGGCCAAAAACTGAGTTTAAGGGTTTGGGAATAGGTGTGCTGCCTTTTCTTGCCATTAGTCAACCTTTTCCAACTGGAAACTGAAGTTTGTAAATCGCTCATACTCCTGCCCCAAGGCAACTAGAGAAAATCACTGTTGCTGGTCTACTGCTGACTGATTTGGTTTGTTACATCTGAAGTAAGGATTTGAAACACTTAAGTTACAAAAAAAGACTAATCTGAATATATTGATTGAAGCAGCTATGGATCTTCAACTCATGAGTGCCCTGCATGAAAAATCACACATTTTTTCTATGGACTTTGGTGTGGAAAGTGAGTTGTTTACAAGGTGACACAAACTTCAGTTTACATTTTGAAAAGGCTATCTAATTGCAAGATAAAGCAAGAAACATGATCTTATGATATTGATTTAAAGAGACATACATTTAATAAGGTAAGCCCTTACTTAAATTGCTACAATCTGTTTTTCATTATACCTTTGCTGCAAGAAGACCCGGGTTTGCGATTCAGTCGAAACAAGGGCCTATCTGCATGGAGTATCTCCCCCATGTGTGTGTGTTTTCTTCGGGTTCTCTGGTTTCCTCCCACATTCCAAAAACATGCAGATTTGGGCAAAATGGACACTTTAAATTGACCGTAGGTTTGAGTAGAGAGTGAATGGTTGTTTGTGTCTATGTGGCCCTGTGATCCAGAGTGTACCCCACCTTTTGCCCTAGGTCAGCTGGGACTGGCTCCTCCATATGGGAGTCTCACAGTTGTCTGATGAAATTAATGTTATGGAAATGTGAACAAGAACTTGACGAACGTGTTACTGCCGCCACTTCTTCGCCAGAGCCATGCAAAATACATACTGCAAAGCCATAACCCAAAATATTTCAAAGTCGCTTGCCCGCATTTTGGCGGCTCCATATAGTTGTGACGTCAAAAGCGTAATATGGGAGGGGCTTGGGGAGGCCCCTGTGAGCAGCAGCGGCGGCCAGAGCCGATCTGAGCCGAGTCGAGCCGAACCACAGGGTTCTGAGGCTGTTCAAGGCTGAGCAGCAGCGACCGAAACTTCACTGCCAAGATGTCCGACGACGAGCAAGAGCAGACCATAGCCGAGGACCTGGTGGTCACCAAATACAAGATGGGTGGTGACATCGCCAACCGTAAGTCCGATGTAAATGAATTAAACCTTCAGTGACCAGACGAGGACGAGATAAAGTGCTCTTGTCGGCCTGTGGTGCAGTCAGCTCACATCGTTAGTCCCCCAACATCGGCCGCCGTCGCCGCCATGTGGTTTACATGCGACACACACACGTACATATGCTACACTGAATATGCTAGCTAGCAGGTGCAGTTGGTTCATTTATAGCCGATGCTAGCTTGTCTGTTAGCTGTTTCACAGGGAAGTCCTTTACTGCTGTTGCTGATTTTAACTAAGCAGTTAGCTCAGTCTTTTACAGTCAGCTAAAAATGTAAAGATGAACACGGACCTGCGTATATTAAGACACTTCAGTTATATTTCGTTAGTAGTAGTGCCCACACAGTCAAGCCGAAGAGTTTGTCTTCAGTTACTAATTCTTAAACTGGCATATAAAGGACATATTAACTGAAACGTCTTGTTACCTCTGTTTTTGCACATCGTTATAGTTAAAATACTCATTTATTCAATGGTGGTGAAGGGATGACTTTGGTGTGACATTAGTAACACCAAATAAATAAATGAATAAAAACCTCTATAAGGCTCTGGCTAATACTACTTTAAATATCAGTATGAATCATTAGTACATTTTCAGAAACATGATTACATTTAATTAAGCTGAAATAAATCATCACATTGATATCTGAAAGGGTTAATAAAAAACTCCTTGGTCAAATGAGTCTCTCCACACATATGATATCATCAGTTCCAACATCATATAAACTTGTAATATTTTAAAGCAACCTTTGATTTGAAAAATAACTTGATCATATAGTAATAATAATGCAAAATGATTAAGAGCTGGTTGTATCGTAGACATGTTTATATCCACTGTATTTTATCATATTAGCCAGCAATTTCTTTTAATATTTTTAGCATTTTAAAAAGTCAACAAACCGTAATGCACCATTTTATGTTAAGCTCATGGATGATGTCTGGTTTGGTCACATTACTGATACTATATTAAGCCAACCACCACCTACTCTACTTTGTTCTTGTCTGTCTTATTTTAATAATTTACTTCTTGTCTAACCCAGAGGCTCTTCGTCTGGTGGTGGAAGCAGCCAAGCCTGGGGTGTCTGTTCTCAGCCTCTGCGAGAAGGGGGACTCTTTCATAATGACTGAAACGGGAAAGGTCTTCAAGAAGGAAAAGGAAATGAAGAAAGGTGAGGCAAAGGTTATACAAGTGTCTTTGATCCTGAGGTTGCACCTTCAAAAATATCCCTAGACTGTTCAGATATGGTATTATTGGACAGCACCAAGTACAGGTCCAAACACTCCCAGTCCGTTCTGAGTGTGTCCTCAGATCGGATCATGTACAGATGGTTTGAGGATACATGTAGCAATGTTTCTAGGCATGCATGAACACAGGACATCTGTCCTCAGGACACATTATAGATGATCTTCTCAGCTGTCATACTCTGACTCACTGCACTTTCACTTCTTTCTTTTTAACGGTAGTCAGTGCTCATAAGTTTAATTTTATGTGGAGCCACAATATCAGTATTAACACTCATTTACACATATTTTTGCTAATGATAAAAATAATTTTCATGCTTCAGCAGTAGACCTTTGATTCATTTATAGATAGACAGGGTGGGAGAAGCCACATCTGTTCTTTTGTGGTCAACAGAGATGCATTTTAGTGCCAATCTCAACTTGAGGCTGTCCGCATGCCATTGGACATTAATACCATGTCTGAACAGAGCCTTAGATGCAACCATGCAAATTTTTTGCAGCGTGTTTTGTGGCGTGTGTGATTTCACACAGTGGAGGTTGTAAGTGCAATGGTGTATTTGTATGAGGTTGACCAGTTGTCACACCCTCTTCCCTTGTATCCTTTTTCTTGCTAAATGTGTGGAAGATTTCCAAATGAAGACTTGGTGGTTCTCTCTCCCCTCTTCTAGGTATTGCCTTTCCCACCAGCGTCTCAGTCAATAACTGTGTTTGCCACTTCTCTCCCCTGAAGAGTGACCCTGACTACACACTTAAAGATGGGGATCTGGTCAAAATGTAGGCACCACGCTCTGCAATACTGTAACCCCCTTCCTCCTCCGTGTGTGCTGAGTCCCTTAGTGTGTTGCCCTCCCTTATTTCAATGTGGTATTTTTGCTTTTGTCAGGTTTTTTCATGTCTATGATCTTGTCTTCCTGTCTGTCCTGTGTAATAAACAACAAGTAAGGTTAGATGTTTTTAGTGCAGGTGTCTTTGCAGGCTTCATCTCAATTAATCTGGCAACTGATGATTATTTTCATACTTAATCTGTTGATTATTTTCACTATTGCTTGATTAGTTGTTTGGTCCATAAAATGTCTGAAAAATGTTTATTACTGTTTCCCACACCCTTTAAGGTTTATTGATTTCTTTGTTATATGGAGCAAAGAAACAAGAATATATTGACATTTAAGAAGCTAAGAAATTCAGAGAACTTGTTTAAGTTGTTAAAAACACTCAGAATGATCAACCAATTATCATAATACTTGGAGATTAATTTATTAATAGTTGATTAATCATTGCAGCACTGAATGCAGTGCTGTTCTTTCAGCTCACCTTACTTGTTGTATTGCCACTTGTGTCACTTTGTCGTCTTCAATGTCTTTCATGCTGCATGTAAAAGGTGCTTGTTAAAGCTTTTAGTAATGTTGTTACACACTAGTGGTTTTTGTGATTCTCAATTTTCACAGCCTAACTGTCTGGCTGGGTATGTCTGTTTACCATAGCAATGTCTGTTGTGCTGCTCCCTTGAATTCACAATAAGTCCTTCACTGTCTTCCAGCTGATTAATAGCCACAATGAACTTCTCCTTGGATTAAATCTGCTGTTTAATAGCCATGACAGATTGGCCATGGCATGACAGAGGTTTTTTGGTTGAAACTTCTTATTGTATGTACTTTTATTAGTTTCATTTTCCTAAGTGGAACATGGGTGACATTTTGTCCTTCTACTGTAAAGCTAATTTGATGCATCAAAATTAGTAAGCCTTATAGCTGGGAGGCAGTTAAACTTTCATTGAATTTGACATGGCTGGTTCCTGTTTCACTACTAATTCATAGGCTACCTTCTTCATCTTATTTTTTTTGTAGAGATCTCGGGGTTCATGTCGATGGCTTCATTGCCAATGTTGCTCACAGCTTTGTTGTTGGAGCCAGTAAGGTAAGGAGCCAAGTTTAAAATATAAGTTTTAGTGTCTTCTTATTAGGACAGTCATTTGAATCCTCTTTGTCTTTAGGAGAGCCCTATCACCGGCCGTAAAGCTGATGTAATCAAAGCAGCCCATCTCTGTGCAGAAGCCGCTCTTCGCCTTGTTAAACCTGGAAACCAGGTACATTTAATCACCTGCAACCTTATTGAGTTACCTTATCTAGACTTGTTGTGGATGGCTCATAAACCTCTAATGGTAGGCTACATGTGTTAATGTGTGTAGTAATCTCTGTGTCCTCCGTGTAAAAATAGAGCATATCATTGGATATAGTTTGAATGCAGTACAAATGAATAGATGCTAGCAGCTAGCTGTGTTAGCTTTCTCAATCTTTCACTGTTTAGTCAAAATTGTATTTTGCATTTGAAAGTAATCTTTTCCTCTCTCTGTCAGAACACTCAAGTGACAGAAGCCTGGAGCAAGATCGCTCAGTCTTTCAAATGCACACCCATTGAGGGTGAGTAACTGGTAGAACTATGCCCCCATTGTGCCATAATTTACGTTTGGATGACTGGTTTCATTAATTTCCCTCTTTAGTCACCTCAGATTTGTTCACTTGATTGGAAGATCCCACTGTCTGTTAAAATTATGACTATAATATGTATGTGAATGTTGTCATGGAAATTGTTGATTTTACCTGTTTTTAAAACAATTTTGTTCTGCGTTTTCCTTTTATGTAGGTATGCTGTCTCATCAGCTTAAACAGCATGTCATAGATGGAGAGAAGACCATAATCCAAAACCCAACAGACCAGCAAAGGTAGCTAACATTGCTCTTTGGTAATTAGCATAGGGTGGAGGGAGTCTTCCCTCTTCCTTGTACTGTTAGGACTGTTGCAGTTATTAGAGGACTGGAGTTATATTGTCAAGTCACCCCCACCAGTCATGAACTATGTTTCATGGCTATTAAACTATAGGTGCATTTAAAATGTGAAGTATGTTGCTTTCTCTGCCTGGCTACTATTGACACTGAATTTTCAGGAAGGACCACGAGAAAGCAGAATTTGAAGTACATGAAGTCTATGCTGTGGATGTCTTGATCAGCACCGGAGAAGGGAAGGTCAGTGTCATCTTGTCTTTTCCAGTTCTCTACCCATAGCCATTCATATCCTCTCCTTCGATCATCACATCAACAGAACCACTGGTCCCTATTAATCACACTTCCTCTCTGATGCAGGAACTCTTGTCTATGTTCTTACTGCTCTGAAATGCTCCACCTCCCACAGTCTCCAACCCGACTCAGGACCAAGTACGTGCTCTGGGGTGAAGGAACCTTCTCCTAGGGCTGGGCAATATTTCAATACTGATATAGTTTTCTTGAGTGGCAAAATCCCACCAGATATGCATTTCACAAATATAGAGAAAAAATTATAGTAACCTGTATTGTCCACAGATATGGAAATCTGTCCTTTGTTGCAGTGAATCTCAATCCAGTAAATGAATAACAACTACACACATCACAAATCATAATAGTGAAGATGTTTTAGTGTAAATAGTATTTACAAATTTAATATTGCTTTTTAAGTTTTCTGTGAACGACTTCTTGAAAATGTTCTTGGTGTGCCTTCCTGACAACGTCTATGAGATAAGTCACCTGCACTTGGCCTGTGTGTTTCAGATTTTTGAAACGTTTCTCTCTGTCAAAAAACAGTCTTAGTATCAATCCATTCATCTATCTGCTGCTTATCCAAGGTCGGGTCGCGGTGCAGCAGCTTAAACAGAGAAGCCCAGACTTCTGTCTCCTTGGCCACTTTGTCTAGCTCTTCTGGGGGAATCCCAAGGCATTCCCAGCCTGGCTGACAGATATAGTCTCTTCAGAGAGTCCTGGGTTGTTCCTGGGGCCTCCTCCCAGAGGGACGTGCCCGAAACACCTCACCAGTCAGGCGTCCAGGAGATATCCTAACCACATGTGGAGGAGCAGCGGCTCTACTCTGAGCCCCTTCTGGGCAACCAGGCTTCTCACCCTTTCTCTATAGGAGAGCCCGGACACCCTGTGGAGGATACTCATTTTGGCCACTTGTATACACAATCTCATTCTTTCGGTCACTACCCACAACTCCTGACCATAGGTGAGGGTAGAAACGTAGATCGACTGGTAAATTGAGATCTTTGCCTTTCGGCTCAGCTCCTCCTTCACCATGACAGATCAATGTAGAGCCTGCATTGCTGCGGACGCCGCACCGATCCGCCATTCAATCTCCCGCTCCATTCTCCCCTCACTTGTGAACAAGACCCCAAGATATTGAACTTCTCCATTTGGGGCATTATCTCACTCCTGACCCGGAGAGGATCTTGGAGCTTGGCTCTGATTCCTATCCCAGCCGCTTCACACCCGGCTGCTAACCGTTCCAGTGAAAGCTGAAGATCACAGCCTGATGAAGCAAATAGGACCTCATCATCCACAAAAAGCGGAGACCCAATCCTGAGTCCACCAAACCAAACCCCCTCAATGCCCTGGCTGAGGCTAGAAATCCTGTATAAAAGTTATGAACAGGTTTGGTGACAAAGGGCAGCCCTGGCAGAGTCCAACCTCACTGGAAACGGATCCAACTGAATCTGAGATTTGACTATCCGATGGGCCCTCCTCTCCAGGACCCCTGAATAGACCTTACCTGAGAGGCTAAGGAGTGTGATTGAAATTCTCGCACCAATCAAATTAGAGATGCATCAGAGATGGCACTGTGTGGGGAAACCCTCATAATTACTAAAACCCCTCCTCTTCTAAACTACTTTTAACATTTCTGTTTTTGTTTGATTTTCTCAGTTTTTAATCTGAGAAATTGAGTACTATTTGTTAATGTAAGTTTTTTTTCTGCTTGTTGTGTAAAGAATGGGCATCTGTTTAGTTAAGTTGTATATCATTTACAATTAGGCCAGAGATGGAGGTCTGAGGACCACAATTTACAAGAGGGACCCTGGTAAGCAGTATGGCTTGAAAATGAAAACTTCACGTACTTTCTTCAGCGAAGTGGAACGACGCTTTGATGCAATGCCTTTCACTCTTAGGTATAAAACCCGCACTTTTAATTTTCATTACTGTACATTGTCCAACCTATGCTCTAGTCTTAACAGCAGCTTGTATATTTTGGCTTTAAGCACCATCCATTCTCCAACAGGGCATTTGAGGATGAAGCCAAAGCTCGCCTGGGTGTGGTGGAGTGTGCCAAACATGAATTGTTACAGCCCTTTAGTGTACTACATGAGAAAGAAGGTGAGTACTTTTAAATAGACCATTCTTTTTAACAGCTGTCCCTTTATGTGTTTCCATTGAATGGAATGGTTCGGTTTGGTATTGTACGGTACATATTTCTTTATTGTACGTGTTTCCATTAGAAATGGTACCAAAGTAATCAGCTCAAAATGTTCCATTTCCTCACCCCTCCCTTGGGGTACCAGAGGAGAATGGTAAAGTGAGTGGAGCCGGTCTAGCTCTACCCTAACAACAGTCAGCTGATAGGGTAGACAGCCACAAACCGAGGTAGGAAAAGATAGAGATGCTAGATGTCCTCTATTGTTGTATGTTGTGTAGTGTTCTTGTCCTCACACCGGTGCAACGCCACGCTATGTATCTGAAACGGCCATTATGCACAGCCCATGCTCCACTTACCAAGTAAAGGTACTGTTCTCAGTCAAAGCACAAGCCTGACCCAGGGCTTTACTATTCCAATCCGTACCTTACTGTACCAAATCGTATCATGGTGGAAACACAGCATATTAACCACCTCAGTCTATCTCTGTCTTTGTTCCCAGGTGAGTTTGTAGCTCAGTTTAAGTTCACGGTTCTGCTCATGGCCAATGGGCCTCACAGAATCACCAGCGGCCCCTTTGATCCAGAGCTCTACAAGTCGGAGCATGAAGTTCAGGATCCAGATCTAAGGGTGAGACTGTGAAATGACCGGGCATACAACGAGCTCCTTCATTACTCACAGCAAGTGGCTGCATTAAGCATTTTACTCGTTTAATAATGAAATGTCTCCTCTCTTCCCTAGACTTTACTCCAGAGTTCTGCAAGCCGTAAAACACAGAAGAAGAAGAAAAAGAAGGTGAATTTTCTTAACGGTCAATGTAAGACTGATCCACGGCTCAGAGGCCTCATGTGTTTTCCATTAACAAAGCACGACATTGAAATCTCTCACTGTTTGACCATTTGCACACTTTTTCCACTCACTCACTACTCATCAGTATACTTCACAGCATAGTAAGTTTGCTGTTTTTTTTAAGTGCTGCCCAAGTGTTATATCCCACAAAGTGCACCAATACTATCCCATTATGCATCATGGCAAGTACTGTACAACTGATGTTCACAAAATAAGCAATATAAACTACAGTGCAAATCATTCAGGTGGTTTAGGGACATGTGGCCACATTCCTCAGCATGCAGGAAAACAATCCATTCTCAGGATGAGTTGGAGCCTGCATCCTCAGCTGATGTGCTTTGACCAGCTGCAGTTTAGCCACCATATTTATACTGGTTGTCACATGATTTCTGAATTCTCTGTAAAAAAAAAAAAATTTAACATCAAATAAGAGTAGTGTAAGCAGTGATTTTCTTATCTCCTCCACACTACCTGTCCCTAGCACTGAGACACAAACACACTGACAACAGACATATCTGTACAGTCTGACTCATTCAAAACACAACTTTGCTCCAGTGAAAAGACATAATGTTAGTTTGTATTTGAATACAGTGTGAACGAAGCGTGATGTGATCACAAGGTCAGTGGAGATGTATTCTTTGCTGAGTGTGAACAGTCACGTGTGATCACATTTCTCATAAAGGATTTGAATATCCGAAAAAAGAAAATTGCTTAACCACCTTTTTTACATCCTACAGGCCTCTAAGACAGCAGAAAATGCAACTGGACAGCCAGCTGAGGGCACAGAAGCTGCAGGGTAAATCAATGAGTGAAGAGATCAATAATTCAACACTGCCTTTCCTCACATGTAACACAACACGGAGAATCAAAAGAAGACGCAACAAATTGCCCAAAATTCTCTGCCCATTAGCCCCCACTCCCATCCCCCACCCCAAGTGGAGGTGATATCACAATATTAAACTGATGAATTCAAGAGAACTCTGAACTTGGTTGAATAATTGAAGGATCCTGTGTGGACTAAATGCTTAACCCTTTGCTGCTGTATCGTGAAAGGATTTCTACTGTTACTTGTCACATAAGAATAAAAGACTTTGCAAATAGTTAAACATTTTTCAAAAGACTTGTTGCCCAATGGTAAATTCACAATTGGTGTCTGTTTTGGTAAGTGTGAGTTTCATATGAGTAAAATTGAAACTTGCAGTGTGCTAATCAGTGTGACTATGTTTTTGACATCTGTCTGAGTAAAGGGTTGGTTATTTGATAGGTTCTTGTTCCACATGTGTCATCACATTGGAAAGACATCAGTGTATCTGTTCTCCCTGATGCAGGAATGGGATGTTTTGACATGACTTTCCACTTGTATACCTTTGGCAAAAGGTTTATAACAAGCTTCTGGGCTTGTCTTGGTTTGAACTAAAAAAAATCTAATTATTTTTTTGGAAGATTGAAATGTTTATCACCTCACAAATGGGTGAGGATGATATTTTTTGTCATTCGCTGGCTTATCACAACTGAAATTTAAAAAACATTTAACCTTTTTTGGGATCACACTATGCTGTCAGGTTAAAAAAGTGAGTTTGTACCACAAATGAAATGACAAGGATTGTTACAGTTATTATAAAAACATGACGTAATGGACTGTTTTCTGGCTCCAGAGATAAATGTATGTATGTTTACCCTTCAATCTTTCCTTCCTGACTACATGTAATTGATGAAACTACAATGTTTTAATAACTACATTTCTAAGGCAACAACACAAGTGGAACATCAGGATATTTTAAATGGAGGAAAAACAATTGTAATCTTGATCTTAGGGAACAAACTGCTGAGTTTACTGCCATTACCTTTAACCCCTTTAAAAGTATAATCATGCTCCAACTTCAAAAAACTTTTCTCTTTGTAAAACCTCTTACTTGCCTCTCTACATCATTAGTCTTGTGAAACACAAGAAATAAAACATGTGTTGCTTCAGTTGGGTTGGACCAGTAAAAAGATGTTAGGCTTGAGTTTAATTTGATGGTGTCAGGAACTGTGTCAGGTCACATTTACTTCTATTCAGTATGTTCAGAAAAGCCTTGTTGCTCAGTTGGTGGTTGATGGATCTTTACATCTAATAAAATAAAAACATTTTCATACGTTGCTGTTGTTTCCTGGAGGTTTTTGTCAAAGACTTGCTTTCCAAATACTGCATTCAATTATCAAGACGGTTAGTTTATTTATGCCCAAACAGTAAAGATTAGAGATTAAGTGGATATGAGCTGAGCTTCAGCTGTTTTTATTGTGGTAGTAAGCAGAATATAACTAAGTGATGCACCTGGTAATTTCAAATAACCAATTAATTGTTACTGAACCAAACGTGGATATGTTTCCCCGAAGTTTTCATTGTGCAAGAAAATGTGTTACGTGAGTGAAAAGTAGGGCTGTGATGAGTTATTGCTAAATTAATCGACATCTATTTTGATAATTACTTCTCTGATTTCACTCTAACATGAAACATTCCTGGTGTCTTGGCACCAGTGTAATGGTAAACTCATTGTCTTTGGTTTGAAAACAAAGCAATTTGCAGATTTTCTCACTTTGTGATCTGGGAAACGCACATTGACCTTTTCCTCCAGGTTCCTTTGGTATTAAAAATTCCTTATCAGAGGAGCACAATTTATAGTAAACAGTAGTTACTATACATTATTACAGGTCAACTAGATTTGAAATGAATTCATTAAAATTTTCTGGGTTTACTTTGACACTTTGGCTTCAGCAAGAGTTGGAGAGTGGAGTGTCCTTCAGAAAACACATAGGAATCCTACACAGGAAAATGCTTATGAGGACAAGAGATGCAGAACATTGATCAAGAAGAACCATTAAGAATGCAAATAAGACTTTTTGGAGTTGTTAGACTTGTTTCCTGGCATAAAATGTTGGGAAAAGTTGTTAAAATGTATATTAAAGTTTAAAATAATGGCTGTACCGAAACAATTAAGAACTGGGATGCTAGAGAATTACCAGCAAGATGGAAACATGCAGTGGTGATTCCAATTTTAAAACCAGGAAAGGACACATTGCACCTCTTGTACATACTGCAAGAAATTATTATTGGATTGTATTATTAGAAGAAGGAAATGTCCAAGACTACCTAGTTTATACAAGTCCAAGTTTGAAATCATATGTTCTGTCACATGATCTTTTGGGCCTTAGGAGGAGCCTTGTCTGTAGGTTTAAAGCCAATGGCCTGGTTCTAAATTTCTAAATGTCACCTGTTTATAAATTTGTTATTACTATTTCCATGTAAACTGACTTTAAAATGATTTGTGTACTCTGAGGCAATAACAGCATGATAACTGAGCTTTCTATGCTGAACAGTGCTTTAACTGTGGACTACATTTCCCATGACCGGACGGAGACGTCGGTGATGACGTCAGGAGCCTTATAAATTCCGCCATCTTTCATCGTCACATCCTCTTTCCGTTGCTCTTCTCGCCTTTGAGGTATTTGGACCCGTTTCTCCTCTTAAACAATCCAAAGCCATCATTGAAATTGTTCAGTTTTCCGCGGTATCTAATAACTGTTTGTGCTTCACTTTTACAGAAACCTCTCCACACGATGAGAGCCAAGGTAATGTGAGTTTTCGTATTCGGTAGTTTAGTGTTTGCTATTCTGTCACCGCTGCTACCTAGCTTATTCTCTGAACCACCATTATTTTAATTTTTTTCGGTCGACTCTGTTCTTGCTTTAGTTTAAAACTGTAACGGTGCTGATAATGCACCGAAGGCACCATGAATACAATCATGTGTGAAAAGTAGCCTAAATGCTATTGCTAGCTTGGGCCCATTTGCTGCTTTGCACCATGCGATGGTAGCACCTCCCCACATGTGTACGTTTAGTAAGGCTGCACTTATGTTGTTTAACAGGACTTATTTTCTTGATTAACAATTTTGATATCTTTTTCATAAAAGGCAGAAAACGGTGGAAATTGTCAGTTTCCTAAATATCTTAATGAGAATACTTAAGTCCTTAAACCAAGCACATTAAGTTTCCTCTAAACAGAAACTCTTCACATGTAAGTTGTGGAAGTCATTTGATAAATACACCTGATGTAATAAATTTGTTAATTTTTTTTCTTTGCAGCCAATATGAATATGCATATACGCTGGAGTTGTGTAATAGCCCTGAGATAATGTTGAATAATATAATGGCAAAACCACATTTTAAATTGTAATTATCGGAGCATATATTACTCGCCCCCTCTTAGCATTTCTTTTGAACTGACTTGGAGACATAGTCACATTCACAGCTCATAGAAAAGTCATTTATTGCACTTCAGCTCTCTATGTATGTTGAAACATGTTGCTATGGAAATAACAATACACTTTTAATAGCTAGTGAGGCCCTAGTGTTAATGCATATTACATTTATTTTCCAGTATAGTGGTTTGTCATGTCTACTTATACTTGCTGCACATTTGATGTGTATTCTTTGTCTTTCAGTGGAGGAAGAAGCGTATGCGCAGGTAGGTAGTCAAAGTTCACTGTATTACTATCCTGGTAGATATATTAACAAGGGGTGCATAAGAAGTGTTAAGTGTCAGTGGTGAACAGTGAGTGGAGGACAAAATCAAACTTTCAAGGCTGCTCAGTCTATTAAAATCTGCTGTTTGGCCCCATTAGCATCAACTGTGCCAATGAAAGAGTGAAGCTCGTCAATAAAACAAACATTTGCGAGCATCATTTAACATGAGTCAAGTCTGCTCACAATAACGCATCTAACAGGATGCCTGTTTATGCCAGAATCACCCAGGCATTTCCATGGCAGGAACAAGGAAAGAGTTGGACCCAGTCTGTTCCCTTTCCCAAAAAATTCAAACATACAGTTCAAGTGAAGCCACTAAAGAATGTACAATATTGTGTAAAATATATCCATACTGAAAGTATTTTGTTTGGTATGAAACCATAAACAATGACTTATTTACATGTAATGACCCTACTGGCTGAATTTGTTTGTGAAAACAAAGTATTCCTGAGCTGTCATGTCTGAATAGAATGGTTTTTGTACAAAAAAGACCAGTTCAAATCAAACTGCTTGTTGAACTGTTGCACCCCTGTGTTAACATGTCTGGTGATGCAAATTTTAAACATGAACACAGCTTATCTAACAAATCTCAAATGGGGCTGTCTTAACAGAACTAAGGTTTTTTTTTTTTTTAAATTGTAGTCGGTTTCCTGTATGTTGGAAGTATTGTCTCCCCCATACTGAGCTGCAGACCAATGCACTGGACTATTAAAGGCTTAGTTCATTAAACATTGTCACCAATGCCCATTGCCTTTTTTATTTATTCCATTTGATCCATGTAATAGTGATAGTAACTCTGGCTCTTGAGTGATTTGAAGTTGCTCAGGCATCAAAATCAGTTTAAATCAACACTGGATGCTGGGCAGAGTGGGCTGTACTGTGGAGTGAGGTTGTGACAAATTTTTGTGGGATAATTTTTTGAAGGATGCTTTTGCTCAAAGTGCATGTCTCTAAACTGAACATGCCTCATGCTCAAAAGTTTAATGTCCGAGGGTAAAATGTGTATCTACATAAAACATTTCCACCAAACCTTTAGTACATTTCCTTTTTTCTCCCCCCTTAATAGGCTGAAGCGTAAAAGGAGAAAGATGAGGCAGAGGTCCAAGTAAGTCCTCATCTCACTACCAGCTGTCAGAGCTTCTCCCGGTGATGGACGCAGGTGGCTGAAGTAGATTGTGTAGACACCATCTGCAGAAGAAACCTCTGTTTTCAGATGACTGCCCATCACACTGAGCCAGCTGTGGTTGTCTTGACTGGAAGATGGCAAAGATCCTGGATGCATCTCATAACAGAAAGATAGCTGCAGTGTTCATGGACCATCATACATGTTAACCAACAACTGTTTTGTGGTGCATTAAACAATAAATGAACACTGTTAAAGTTGGACACGTTCCAGCGTTCATGTTTCTTTTGTGTTTTTCTAGGACATTAACCTGTGTAGGCTGCACAGCAGGAAAAAACCTTGTTTGGAGGGTTACATAGCACAGACCTGATTTAGTACCAGTATCAAACATAATTACTTTGAGTTGCATATAATTTGGTGTTCAGTTACATTTGGGCTTAAATTTTATCATGGCCAGACTCAAAGGAAAAAGTTGATCTCATTCTCAACATGTTTCTTTACAAGTTTGGTGGGTTAATTGACTTAATCATCTTTACCCACTGACACTGCAATTTTTATTAGCGTTTACCAAGAGAAATTTTGAGGTTTGAAGGTGTAGAACCACAACATTGGAAATCTGACATCAATATGCTGCTATTAAAGATGGCTGCAGTAAAGAGAGACAATGAGATGTGAGTTTGTTTTAAGAATAGGATGCCTGAAAACAAAACTACTTGTTCTGTCAGTCTTTGCTGTTAAAGGTAAAGTATGCATTTTTAATGGGGTCCTGAATGTTGGACAGTTTCATGAGATTTTACACGTTGATCATGATGCTGAGGCTCATCTCAATTGGGTTTAGGCTGGGCGATAGTGGTCGTCTAACACAGCTCTCAATCACTGTCCTTGATTCAGTGGCCCTTATGTAGCCTGGAGGTGTTTGGGGTTTTTGTCCATTTGAAAAACAAATCATGGACTCACTGAGGACAGGCCAGATGAGATTGCATGTTGCTGCAGAATACAGCGGTAGGTAGCAATGCTGGTTGTGTACCTTGAATTTTAAGTAAGTCTCTAACAAAGCATCATCACGCCCCCTCCTCCAGGCTTCACAGTGGGGACAATCCAGTTTATTGATAAAGCCAATTTAATGTTTGACCAAAGTACTGTACAGCTGTAAAATTAAATACATAGATAAAAGTGTATTTTTATCTATGTAAGCATGTGCATAGACATCACACAGAAAGTGCAAAACAACCTAGGCTGTGTTGAAAGCAGAAGAAAACGCGAGTCTTAATGCAAGATTTAAAAACAGATGTTGCCCAATGTCTAACGGCATCTCAGTCCACAATTTGGGGACCACTACTGCAAAAGCTCATTCCCCTCTGAGCTTCAGCCTGGTTTTCAGTATCAGTAAGAGCAGCTGATCTTATGTTGTATCTTATGGTGTTTGAGACTGTGAAGGAACTTACTGTAGACCTCTACAACTCAGAGATGTAGGGTGGAACGAGACCATGAAGACATGTGTCTGAAATCTAAATGGTTTTAGAATGGTACTCTGTTGAAGCCAGAAGCTGTGTCAAGTGATGTCAAAACTATGTTACATTCCACAGCTGAGTTTCTTCTGATAATCATCATCCATCCATGAAACTCATTGACTCTAATCCTAAAGACTACAACATGAGGAAAATAACTGACAGTGACACCTCTTTAGGAAAATATGCTTTGGGGGCTGTAGGATAAAATATTTACAGTGCATGGCTAAATTTGCAGACAAGATTGAGTCTGCTAAAAAAAAGTGAATGATGATCTGAAGGTTTCAATCAAGCAACTGCAGCATTCTGAGAAGTCAGTAAAATAAGGTTTACAACAGAGAGAGTGCCTTGCTTCACTCTGAGACAGACTTCTTTCAGCTTCTCCCTTCAAGGGTCACCACATCTGCCTCCATCTTGGCCAATCTTTTATGATATATTACCAAGGGTACGCAAACTTGAAAATCTGTTAAAGGAAAAACCAAGACAGATCTGAAAAATCTGACAACTCAAGTATGAGGAAATTGCAAGGCAGCAAAGCATCAGAATGGCTGGCAATCAACGAATTATGATTTTCACAATGCTCCTCAATCTTCTTTTGGCTTCTCCATTTAGGGGTCACCACAGTGCCTCCATCTTGCTCTGTCCCTTGTGTCCTCTTCTGTTACACCATCTTCTGTTATCTGTCCTCATGTCCTCCTTCACAACATCCATGAATCGTCTCTGTGGTTCTCCTCTTTTCTTCCAGCCCGGCAGCTCCATGCTCCTCAGTAGGTGACAGGAAAACCTCGCTTACTGATCTTCAGAGGGAGCAGAAGATGAAGCAGAAGATTGTTGAGTCATTGCAGGTTGTATTAGTGCAGACACTGTTCAAAGATAACAATGACCTGAGTACATCTGTGCAGATTCATCAAGACCAAGAAATTATTATGCAGCAAAACAATAAGTGATTGTGGAGTCACATGCTGATCTTAAGATGCTGCAGGAGATAAAACAGGGAGGGGAGAAGAGATGCTGGAATCAATACCGACAGAAATCCTCAAAAGGCTGACACCAGCATGTGCCAGCATTAACCCTCTCTCTAATGGACTCTATCTAGGTGCAAATAGTTTTTGAACCGTTTTGATTAATCTAGAAAAATAAATGTATAAGTGAAAACAAAGACTGGTTAAATTTTATCATGGACATTAAATTATATGACTTTATACGTTACTAACAAAAACATCTATGGATTTGTATTCTAATAATATAAAGGTACATGTAATTCACACAATGATGTGTTTTGCACGTCAAATATGCTTGTTAAAGGCTTTATTCATAAACTAGATTTTAATTAATATGAATTGCATATAGGTTATGAATAAAATAAACATTGCAGTCAGTCTTTGGTGGACAATCACTTTTTTTTTTTTGGCATAATCCCTGTTGATCATCTGCAGTGAGCCTTTTAGCCATTAAGGTTCCCAACACCAAAACATTTACTGAAATGCTTTCTTATAAGGTGACAGTAATTGTCATAATAAATAGGGCTAAGGTGTAAATGATGTCAGCTTAGGAAACTGAAATATGAGGATAAACAGGAAAACCAACGTGACTGCCTGGGCAGCTCAACATTTCTGCAAGGCCTGGTCTTATTGCAAATCAATCAAGCCAAAGGTAGCACTACTACAGCGTCAATAGCAAATATGGGCCATGCTGGATAAATGAAGTAGCCACTGCAGCAAACCTGTGTGGCACAGGCTGAAATAATGAGTAGAAATGCTGGGGTACTTCACAACTTTGTAGTCACACCGGGATAACAAGTGACATTAGTCTTCTCATTACAAATGAGCTAAGGTGAGACCAACTGCTGCACCAAAGGAAAGTGACATATCCCTGCTGAATGAACACATGGGGATAAAAACAATCATGAATCAAAAACAGGTCCTGCAGAAATGTGGCTGACCAGTCATCACACTCTGAAAAGCAGCTTCACTGTTTACCCTTGTTTTATTTCATGCTCGGTCAACTTATCTTCTCTGTTCTTTTTTCTTCAAGCTGTTTTGTCGGCAAACTCCATTTACTACAAAGGCTGTACCTTTTGTCTCCACATTGAGTCAGTGGGTGGTTTTGCTTGGAACCTTTGCTCCTTGAGTCCTGTCGACCTATTCTTCACTGTTGATCAGTATCTGTGTCTTTACTTCTGGGGCTATGTTCTGTTCTTCATCAGAAGATCCCTGACACCCTGACATTGAAATGACTTCATTGTACAAGACCAGTAACAACAACTGGTACTTTATGATATAAAAATGACTTTAGCAGCCTTTTCTGTTAAAAAGGGACTGGTATTTGGTTGAAGTGGCAGAGGAACTCTAGCAGCACATAGGGAATGCTGGGGTCAGCAGACAGGAATGCTGAGGGAATAAGGATACCCACGGCGGGCAAACCTTTCAGTAGACATTTAGCATAGCGACACCACCAGGGCTCTCGTGTGGGAGCCTCCAGATGCGGACACTCTTCTGCAGGAGCCTCCAGCTGCTGATGCTCTTGTACATGATAGTTAGGTATTTCTGTCTGGATTGTTTCTAGCATCTCCACCTCCTGTTTTATCTCATGCAGCATCATAAGATCAGTACGCGAACTTTGAAAATCACTTATGATCACTTTACGATGCTCATCTGTAATTTGCCTTTTCTCAGCAAAATTAACGGCTTGCTCCACAATAATTTCTTGAGCTCTTATCGCTGGGTCTTGAAGGATCTGCACAGATGTCCTCAGGTTATTGTTATCTTGGTAAAATGTCTGCATTAGTACAGACTGTAATGATTCAACCACCCCCTGCTTCATCTGCTGATCTGTCTTGTTAGTAAGCGACTTTTTCAGATCACGTGAAAAAATCATAATTTGTTGACTGTCAGAAATTTTGATGCTTGGCTGTGTTACATTTTCCTGATCTTTCATCACTTGTTCCTGAAGATGTTGCACAGCTGCCCTCAGCTCTTTGATTTCTTTGCACAGTTCTTGGGACACATTTTTTTCTTTGCTCAGCTGAGTCAGAAGCATGTAAGTCCTCTCTCTCTGAACCTCTTCTTGTTTCTGAAGATCAATCAGTTCTGTTTTCAAGGTCTTGACTTTATGTATGAGCGCGTGATGAGCCTCATTACCTTGAGAGTGAAGATCACACAATTGAGTTTTCAAATCTTTCATTTCTCTCTGAGCTTCCAGTTGCTGATGCTCCTGTGCATGACTCTTAAGTATTTCCGCCTGTATTGATTCCAGTATCTCCTCCTCCTGCTTCATCTCCTTCTGGCTCTTAAGGTCGGAAAGTGACTTTTTAAAATCACAAATAATTTCATACATTCCCTCCATAATTTGCAGATTGGCAGCAATTTTAATGCTTTGATGTGTTATAATTTCCTGATCTTTCATCACTTGGTCCTGAAGATCTTGCACAGCTGCCCTCAGGTCATTGATGTCTTTGCACAGTTCTTGAGACGCATTTTTTTCTTTGCTCAGCTGAGTCAGAAGCATGTAAGTCCTCTCTCTCTGAACCTCTTCTTGTTTCTGAAGATCAATCAGTTCTGTTTTGAAGGTCTTGACTTTATGTGTGAGCACTTGATCAGCCTCATTACCTTGAGACTGAAGACCACACACTTGAGCCCTCAGGTTTTCAATCTCTTTTTGAGCTTCCAGTTGCTGATGCTCTTGTGCATGACTTTTAAGAATTTCTGCCTGTATTGATTCCAGTATCTCATCCTGCCGCTTTATCTCCTGCTTGCTCTTAAGGTCAGTGAGTGACTTTTTAAAATCACTAATAATTTCATTAATCTCGATAATTCCCAGACTACCAGCAATTTTAATGCTTTGATGCGTTATCGTTTCCTGATTTTTCATCACTTGGTCCTGAAGATCTTGTAGAGCTGCCCTTAGGTTGTTGACTTCTTTGCACACTTCCTGTGAGACATTTTTTTCTTTGCTCAGCTGAGTCAGAAGCATGTAAGTCCTCTCTCTCTGAGCATCTTCTTGTTTCTGAAGATCAGTCAGCTCTGTTTTCAAGGTCTTGACTTTCTGTATGAGCACTTGATGTGCCTCATTCACTTGTGACTGAAGATCACACACTTGAGTTTTTAGGTTTTCAATCTCTCTTTGAGTTCCCAGTTGCTGATGCTCCTGTGCATGACTTTTAAGAATTTCCTCCTGTAATGATTCCATTATTTCCTCCTGCTGCTTTATCTCCTGCTGGCTCTTAAGGTCAGTAAGAGACCTTTTTAAATCACTTATAATTCCATTCATCTCCCCCATAATTCCCACATTGGCAGCAATTTCACTGTTTTGATTAGATATAATTTTGTGATCTTTCATCACTTGGTCCTGAAGATCTTGCACAACTGCTCTGAGGTCATTGTTGTCTTTGTAGAGTTCCTGTAAGACATTATTTACTTTGGTCAGCTCAGCCAAAAGCATGTTTTTCTGCTCATTCAGAACGTCTTCATGTTTCTGAAGAAAAATCAGTGCTTCATTCAAGGCCCTGATCTCTGCCTGTGATTGATTGGTCAGCTCCTGTATTTCCTCATCTTTACCTATGTATGCTTCATGAGCCTTGTCCACCTGAGACCGAAGATCACACACTTGAGCTGTCAGATTTTCAATCTGTCTTAGCTTTTCCTTTAACAGATTTTCTCGCTTGCGCACTTTTGGTAATAGATCATAATAGTCTGTCTCAGACTGAAGGAGGGCACTCTGTGTCTGTTCTAAATTATATTTTATTAATTTCTCAGAATGCTGCAGTTGATTTATTGTATCCCTCAGATCATCATTCTCTTTTTGAAGAGTCTCAATCCTGTTTTGGTTTCCTAACGAGGTGTCAGTGTCAGTTATTTCCCACATGTTGCAGTCATTAGAATTAGTGCCACTCATTTCAGAAATATCAGTTATTTGCATGAGCCTTCTATTCATTTGTTAGTGCAGTTGCTGGAGTTTGCAAAAAAAGCCAGTACAGACAAATGGGTGGATAAGTAGAACCTATAACTCAATTCGTGGAATGTGACATAGTTTTGACATCACTTGACACAACAAAGGAAAGTTCTCTTGACAATGTGATGACATCACAAGAATTTTGCCTGCCTTTGCACAGACAAGTTTCTAAGGCAACCATGATACTTATCTGTAAATAAGAAAGCTACCGTGTGAATATTCAGCACCGAAAATGGTGGTGGGATTGTTGGAGATTTCTAACCCCAAAAGATGGAAGCGATCCAACAACACTGATGCAAGCTGATTAGAAATGGACAGGAGATGAGTAGTGTAGGAGCTTTCTAACTCCAGAAGATGGCAGTAATGCATCATGGATGCAAGCTTCCATTAAACCCCCATAGAGGAATAAAAAAGAACTACACTACACAGTCTGTCATATTCTTTCCATCAGCCTTGTTACACTGAGAGGGTCAAACAGCTACTTCCTACCCTGCCGATTCCCACCACACTTTCTGTCATCCCTTATCTCAGTCCCTCCATCATGTCCTAAGTACGTGCTGTATTGACTTGTGTGTCTAATATGCAAAATGCAAGTTACCCAGGACATTATTGACCAGTCGCCTTAATATCACACATATACAAACTAATGGAATGGATGGTTAATGAAATACTGATGTACTTTTTGGAGAAAGATGAAAGTGGGTTGAGGAAAGGAAGAGGCACTTTGGATTCAATATTGTTTGTAGGATGATATGAGAAAAGTGCAGTCTAGGGGAGGCCAAGGCATAACATAAAAATACTCAAGTTTCATAAGACTCAAAAATAGCCACAAAATTGAATGAATAAAGTGCATTTTTATTCACAATGATTAACAAAAATAGGACCAAGTGGCTTCAGGAGGGGCAAAGGCCAAAATAACAAACAAACCAATCTAACTAAAAAATAAAACACACCTTACCTGATGATTCTCAAAATTAAAATACAGCAAATTACCTTCCTGATCAAACATAAACAAAAAAGAAAAGGCTGACGCAATCATGGCGGCAAACCAATCAACGTCAGGACAATGGCAGCGGCCCAATGGAATCTTCGTGCTGACCCATACCTATTTGCATACACACACCCGACGCATGGCACACTACTCAGTTCATTCATTCAGAAGAGAAGAAAAAAACAAACCACGAACAAAATAATACGACGGCAGTCGTAACATTGACTATAAGAACTGTCCACGTAAAGGCGCTGTGCTTGTATAGTAAACATGAGATTAAAAATGGAACACCATAGGATAGCTTCATTTGCCCTATACTTTTATGATAAATGATGTCTTTAGCGGCTGTTGATGCTGCTTTGTGGAAAAGAGATAGAAACATTAACCATATTGCAAATAAGGTGGGGGTTTAACTAATGTTTTTCACAAGAAAGAAGTCACATTTTAAATTGCACATAGGTGTAAGAGTGAGAGTGGACGGTTATTTTTCTCTATACGTTGGCTGTGTGATGGACTGGCAACCTGTCCAGGTTGTGACCCTACCTTTCGCCCTGTGTCAGCAGCTCCGTGACCCTCATTTGGAGGCTAAAGTGGTAGACAATGAATAACATCTCTGTTTAACTATGACGACACTGAAAGCTCCAAAGTGGGCTGGGTTTGATCATTATCCATTCATTCCTATAAGAAATATGTTTGCGTTTTGGTACCATTTGTTATTCCCAGATGGTAAGAGAAGTCATAGCACATTGGTCGCACTGGTCTAACCACATTTTGATGTGGGATTTGTGGGTTTTTCCTCAACAGCGCAGGATGCATTTTGCAGAAATATTTGTGGTGGGAGAGAAATTACTAAATTAAATTATTCAATGTAAAAAATTAAATTTCCTGCAGAATATCTGTGTGAAATCTAACAGCTGAAAGCTGAATGAAAACGCTGCTGAAAATGCTTCAATATGAAATAAGCTGAATGAAAGCTCTTGAAGCTCAAATGCATCAAGTGCACTGCAGAAAAACCTGGAAACTGAAACATGTAAAACTGGCAGAATCAAAAGCTGAGCTCTATTAGAAAAAGTAGAAGCTTGTAGTACAGAATATGTTAAAGTAGTAAAATTAAAAGCGGGTATAGGTGAAGTAGCAGTAGTAATAATAGTAGTAAATAGAAGAGGGTGAAGTTCATCAAGTGCACCCATTAACGTGTGTGAGGAAAAACTAAAATTGTCAAAAGTCAAAAACTGTAAAATATATCAAGAAGCAGAATGAAAGCTGACTATTTAAAGGTGACTGGATTAAAGTTCAAATGATTAAATTAGGTCGCTAGCTGATAGTATGCGAAAGTAGTAGCATTTCAAAGATGAGCAACTTTTAGAGGACACTCTAGAGTGGATGGTTGTGTGTCTCTATGTTTAACCCTGCGATGGACTGGTGACCTGTCCAGGGTGTACCCCGCCTCTCGCCCTATGTCAGCTGGGATTAGGCATCAGCGGTACAAAATGAATGAGTGAATATTTCCCACATTCATTTTACAAAAAGCTGAATTTTCTAAAATATAAAAGCTGAGACATCATAACCATAATGTCCTAAAATCAGCTGAAAATTTTGAACATTTTGATATTGAAGGGTGTCTGGTTCAAAGTGTGAAAAAAATGACCTAAGCAATCAAATAAGAAACTGCAACATGTTTAGAGAAGAAAAAAATTTGAATAAAAAAAATTCTGAGAGATTATACATTTAAAATTGGGGGAAAAAAATCACATTGTGTGCAGCAACATGTAACTGAATGAATGAATTTATTTCGGGTTGTTTTGCTCTTAAAAATAAAATTGTCGAACAAGATCAAGTACAACAACAAAAAAAGGACTAGGCTGAAGCTCATAAGGCTTATTTTGGCCCCACCTGTAACTAGGCAACATCAAAGGAAGTTCCCTGGCTGTAAGGTGATGTCAGACCATGTCACGTTCCACTTTCAGTGTTTCTACCATCTGCCCATCTATACATCTGTGCTGGCTATTTTGCAAAATCTCCAGGATGCTCAGATAGACTGAAGTATAGCAGATCACATAAAAGAAAAACCTGCATGTTAGTTTTAAAAGTGAATTATGCATAGATTTGTTGGGTTTAATTCCGGTGACAGTAGTCCTGAAGACTACAATGTCAGGGAATTTACTGACTCTGACACGTCATTAGAAAACCATAAAGAGAAAAACCTTTATTATGGTTACCAGAAAAACAACAAACTTAAAGACCAGATAGAGACACTGCATCAAAAAAATGATGATCTGCAACAAAAGAATGATAAATTGAAGGATACAGTGAAGCAACTGCAGAAATCTGAGCAGTTTCTAAGATATAGTTTAGAACAGACAGAGAGAACCCGCTATCATTCTGAGCCAGAATATGATGATCTATTACCAAAGGTGCACAGGCTTGAAAATATTTCAGAGGAAAAACTGAGAGAGATTGAAGATCTGAGAGCACAAGTGTATTGTCTTCACTCCCAAGTGGATGAGGGTCATAAAGCACTCACATTTAAAGATGAGGAAATACAGGCGCTTAGAAATCAATCACAGGCAGATATCAGGACCTTGACTGAAGCCCTGACTGAACATGAGAAACACGTAAAGGTTCTAAATGAGCAGAATTTAATGCTTGCGACAGATCTGACTGAAATAAAGACTATTTTACAGAAGCTGTGCAAAAATTGTTTAAGGGGATCTGTGCAAGATCCCCATGACCAGAGCCTTCAGGACGACAGTGACTTAACAATTGCTGAGAAAAGACAATTTCAAGAGGAGCATTATAAAATTATTAGTGATATGAAAAAGTCACTTGCTGATCTTAAGAGCCAACAGGAGACAATGCAGGAGGACATGCTAGAATCAATACAGGCAGAAATATGTAAAGCTGTACAAGATCTTTGGGGCCAGAGCCTTCAGGACAACAAGGACCTGAGGGCAGCTGTGCATGATCTTCAGGAACAGAGCCTTCAAGTCATCAACAACCTGACAGCAGCTGTGCAGGTTCATCAAGATGAAGAGATGAAAGCTCTAGAAATGATACAGCAGGTAATCACTGATGTTGCTGAGAAAAGGCAAATTACTGAAGAGCATTATCAAATTATGATAAGTAATTTGAAAGAGGCACTTACTGGTCTTAAGAGCCAGCAGGAGAAAATTCTGGGATTAATACAGGCAGAAATATGTAAAACACATGCACAAGAACATCAGCAAATGGAAGCTCAAAGAGAGATTGAAAACTGGAGCTTACAAGTGTGTTGTCTTCGGTCTCAAGTGAACGAGGCTCATAAAGCACTCACACATAAAGATGAGGAAATACAGAAACTGATCACTCAATTGCAGTCAACTGAAGAACCGATTGGTTGTCAGAAACATGAAGAGGTTCTGAATGAGCAGAAGAAAATTCTTAAGGCGGATCTGACTGAAGTAAAGGATGTCTTACTGAAACTGAACAAAGACAACAATGACCTGAGGGCAGCTGTGCAAGATCTTCAGAGGTTCATCAACGACCTAATGACAGCTGTGCAGGTTCATCAAGATCAAGAGATAGAAGCGCTGGAAACTATAAAGCAGAAAACCACTGAAGTTGCTGAGAAAAGGCTAATTACCATGGAGCTTTATGAAATTATTACAAGTGCTTTAAAAGAATCATTTACTGATTTTACGTCCCAGCAGGAAAAGATGCTGGAATCAGTACTGGTAGAAATATGTAAAACCTATGCACAAGAGCATCAGCAATTGGAGGCTCAAAGAGAGATTGAAAGTCTGAGAGCACAAATGTGTTGTCTTCAGTCTCAAGTGAATGAAGCTCATGAGGCACTCGCACATAAAGATGAGGAAATACAGAAACTGGAGGAGGAGATCACCTCGACTGAAGAACCGATTGGTGAGAAACAAGAGGTTTTGAATGAGCAGAAAAAAATTCTTATGGAGGATCTTGCTGAAGTAAAGAATGTCTTACTGAAACTGAACAAAGACAATAATGACCTGAGGGCAGCTGTGCAAGATTTTAAGGACCAGAGCCTTCAGGACAACAAGGAGCTGAGGGCAGCTGTGCAAGATCTTCAGGACCAGAGCCTTCCAGACAAGGATCTGAGGGTAGCTGTTCAAAATATTCAGGACCAGAGCCTTCAGGACAACAAGGACCTGAGGACAGTTGTCCAGGTTCTTCAAGACCAAGTCATTAAAGATGTTGAAATTATAATGCAGAAAACCATTGAAATTGCTGAGAAAGGGCAATTTACAGAGGAACATTATGGAACTATAAAAGATTTGAAAATTTCACTTACTGATCTTAAGGGCCAACAGGATATAAACCAGGAGGAGATGCTGAAATTAATACAAGCAGAAATATGTAAAACCCATGCACAAGAACATCAGCAATTTGAGGCTCAAAGAGAAATTGAAAGTCTAAGAGCACAAGTGTGTTTTCTTAAGTCTCAAGTAGATGAGTCTCATGAAGCACTCGCACATGAAGATGAGGAAACACAGGAGCCGATCAACCAGTCGAACACAGAGATCGGGTCCTTAAATGAAGTACTGATTTATCTTCAGAAACATGAAGAGGTTTTGAATGAGCAGAAAAACATGCTCATGGGGGATCTTACTGAAGTAAAGAATGTCTTGCAAAAATTATACAAGGACAATAATGACTTGAGAGCAGCTGTGCAAGATCTTCAGGAAAACAATGAACTGGAGGCAGTTGTGCAAGATCTTCAGGGCCAGAGCGTCCAGGACAACAAGGACCTGAGGGCAGCTGTGCAGGTTCTTCACGGCCAAGTAATGAAAGATGTTAAAATTATAATGCAGAAAATTATTGAAATTGCTGAAACTCTTAAAAGCCATCACGAAATAAAACGGGAGATGATGGACTCAATACAGACAGGAATAAGTAATGCACAAGAGCATCAGACACTGGTGGCTCAAAGAAAGATAGAAGATTTGAGAGCACCATTGAATGAGGTGTATGAAGCACTCTCACATAAAGATGAGGAGATAAAGGAGCTCAAAAGTCTGTCACAGGCAGAGGTCAGGACATTTGAGGGGGCTGACCAGGTTGAGGCTCCCACTGAAGAGTCAGAACCTGAGCAGCTTGATGCATCCAGTGAAGATCCTCAGCAACTTGAAGCTGCTGCTGAAGAACCTGAGCAGCTTGATGCACCCATTGAAGATCCTAAGCAGCTTGAGCTACCAACTGAAGAGCCTGAGCAGGTTGAGGCATCAGCTGGCGAGTCTGAGCATCTTGAGGCACCCATTGAAGATCCTAAGCAGCTTGAGCTACCAACTGAAGATCCTGAGCAGGTCGAGGCATCCTCTGAAGATCCTCAGCAGCTTGAGACTCCTGCTGAAGAGCGAGAGCACCTTGAGGCTCCCGTTCAAGTGCCTCGGTGGTGTCGCTTTGTTAAATGTCTTCTCAAAGGTTTGCCTTTTTGCATCGCCTCTGTGGCTATCCTTATTCCTTCAGCATTCATGGCTGCTTACCCTCGCACTCAACAAGTTGTTCAAGATTTCCTCTGTCACTTCCAACTAACCCAATTCCCTTTTTAACAAGATAGGCTTCTGGGGGAGTTTTTGTACAGTATAATACTGTCCATCATCACCAGGCTTCAGTTTATTTTTACTGCCAACTTCTTATATTATTTTGAATAAGAAAATCTGCCATGCTGACGAATGAATCGCAACTACAACTGCACCTTGCAAGACCTAATAAATGCATTTAAGTGAGATTAAAGATATCTGATTGTTTATAGGCACCATACATATGAATTGTACCCAAATCCTGTTGATGAAATAGGATTCCTTGCTTTTAAAGTCAATGTAAAGCTATGTAAAATGTCTCTCTTGACTTTGTCACCTCACAGGAAAAGTGGTTTTCAACCACATTGCCAAATTTAAATTATTAAAAGGTAACAGTCAGAAGATATTTTTCATCATTTCACACAAAATTCAAGTAAAAGGCTGGGAAAATCCAACATAATTACTAAGCAGCCCCCTAAGAAAATCTCCCATGACCCATCTGCAGTTTCAAACACATCCTCTGGCAATGACTAAATGAACTCGAATGAACCTGTAGTTCACTATGACTATATTAAAAAAGAAACACTTGAACTAGTTTAAAAGACAGGATGATAAATATCCACTGAAGGTCACACTGGACTGATGATCTCCTTTCATTTCCTTGTGTATTGTTTTATTTTGATACTTACCTCTTGCCTCTTTTCGGGTTGCTTTACCGCTCCCTGGTAAAACATTGTCTCCCCTCCCTCAGTGTGTACATATATACAGTTTTTTTCCATTTAGATTTTTGTCAGTTGTGTTGCTGTCCTGTCTGTTGTGGTCGCACCAGTCAGCTATCAGACACAGCCCACACCCCGCCTTCCAAGTACAGGTACTGTTCTCAGTCAAAACACAAGCCTGATCTAGGAATTTACCATTCCAAACTGTACCATTCTGTACCAAACTGAACTGTACCATGATGGAAACACAGCAATAGTTCTGATAAGGGACACTTCTTCCTCAATGGGATTTAACTATTGCATAAAGATTGCATCCATAATTTTGCATCACTGTCATCATCCGGAGTTAGAAGAAACTCCTACCCGGTGTGATATATTCTTTCAGTCCTGCTACACCAAGAAAGTTGAACTGCCACTTTCTACCCTGCCCATTAAATTGCTAGACTCATATGATATCCTCTGATTCTTGGATTGATCCACTCAATCCCAAAGTTGCTGTCACTCATCCATACTTTCCCCTCTCATTTGGACAGTTTAATTGTGTTCTATGGATACTTTTTAAACAGCTTGTTTGGGCTGTTTATCTTTATTACCCACTTTACCCATGTGAGCTAGAGCCTATTATGTTCCAATCTTGTAAAATAATAGGAAAGATGAAATGTCTGATTAACAGGCTTCATAGAACAGAGGCTGATTTGCCCCAAATTGCCTCTTCTTTCCCTGGCTTGTACAACCCACTCCAAAGCTGTCAATATAGGATATAGTTCTACAGTACATGCACTTAAATTGTGTCATTCTTTTATATTCTTGAACATTGTAGTTAAGGACTGAAATATTTTGAACCATGTCTTAGCAGGTCTTTAGATCTGTCTGTAAACTCCTGTACATAGTCAGTATATATTTCCTTTCTGTATAGATATGAAATTCAACAACTAAGTCCACGTTCTTCTTCACTGGGGTTAAAGCATTGATTTGCACAAAGACCACATACATAAAAGTCATAAAAGACCTTTTAGACTTTTGTTTAAATTCATGAACAGATGACATTAAGGGGTGGGAAATCAAGGGCCCTCCCTGGTTGTTGAAATCTTATGTTGCCAATACAGGGTTAAGGTAATGGGCTGTAATATAATATAATATTTATGTGGGTCCCTGGGCATTCAGGAGATAAAGGAAATGAAATGTGATAAACTGGCTAAAGCAGCACAAGGGTTGGTATAATCACTCTCTGCAACTTACTGTTAGAGATAAGTGGCTTTCAATTAAGTTAAAGAGAAGTGATAAAGTTATCCTAACTAGACTGAGATTGGAACATTGTGGACTGGCGAACTGTCTAAAATTTTAGGGGAAAAAATGTACGAATATCAAGCAACAGAAACATCTTTTGAATAAGGATTTTAATCTGTGATGGGAGGCTTTGAACCTCTGTGCTGAAAAGAATTATTAGAAGAAAAAGGAAGCAAGAACTTTCAACTTCATGCCATTAAGAATTTTGAGACTGTGGAAACAGCATCACTCCTCTTACTATACAGCCTGCTGGAAATTATTAGAAGAACACATATCAAGCATAAGCCATCATTAGGGTCTGACCAACAATTAACTAGTTAAAATTACAGAAATGCATAGGTATTGAACATGGTAAGAAAAGAATGTTGGTAAGAGCCTTTACTTTCATATGCAGTTATTGACTTTGTAGTACAGTCACACAATTTAGACACATCTAAATGGTGACATCAGATGACATCAAGGGGATCATCATCACACATGTAACTATTATGTTAGAGAGAAAGAAAATACAAATATGCTATAAACTGGGGAAAAATAATTTTATACATCCATCCATTCTCTACTGTTTATCCAAAGTCGAGTCACAGGGGCAGCAGCTTGAGTAGAGAAGCCTAGACTTTCTTCTCCCCGGCTCCTTCGTTCAGCTTTTCCAGGGGAAGTAAATACTTAC
Organism: Brachirus orientalis; assembly: GCA_016785285.1. NCBI lineage: Eukaryota > Metazoa > Chordata > Actinopteri > Pleuronectiformes > Soleidae > Brachirus > Brachirus orientalis. The sequence goes on from JAFBJR010000060.1 coordinate 4,295,611, forward strand.
GCTTTCCTTTTTTTAAGGTAAATACTCTTTCCCTTTGTTGTTCACTACATCGTTTCACACCTGTAGTGTTTCAACAAGCATGGGAAAATTGGTTGTGATCCTGTTAAAAATAAGTATATCATATACTGTGTTACCTTTAATGCTGTATATTGTACAAGACTTTAAATGTCGGTCAAAGTTATCACAGGTAAATTGACAACCATGTTCATTTTACCAGGGGTAGTCGAGTTATCCTTTCCTTTTTGTTATAGTTATAACATAGTCAGTCAATGGTTTACTTACTTACTCATTTAAGTATTTATTCATTTTATAAATATTTAAATGTAATGATCAAGTTAGTAGCTAATTTAATTGCATATTATAAATTAGAAGACAATGCATTGTCTTGCACCTTTGAGACCAATTCATCAAAGCTCTGAAAAATATAACTATTGAAATTGCTGAGAAATGGTAGAATATAGAGGATTATAAGTGATTTGAAAAAAAAAAAAAAAAAACTTTCTGATTTCAAGAACCAGCAAGACATTAAACAGGAGCTAGAGATGTTGGAATCATTACACACAGAAATACTTACTCGCAATGCACAAGATTATCAGCAGCTGGAGGCATCGGCTGAAGAGCCCGAACAGGATGAGGCATCAGCTGAAGAGCCCGAACAGAATGAGGCATCTTCGGAAGAGCCCGAACAGGATGAGGCATCTTCTGAAGAGCCTGAACAGGATGAGGCATCTTCTGAAGAGCCCGAGCCTGAGCAGTTTGAGGAACCCACTGAAAAGCAAGAGCATCTTGAGGCTCCCATTCAAATGCCCCGGTGGTGTCGCTATGCTAAATGTCTTCTGAAAAGTTTGCCTTTTTACATCGCCACTGTGGGTATCCTTATTCCTTCAGCATTCCTGGCTGCTTACCCTGGCACTTACCAAGTTGTTCAAGATTTCATCTGCCACTTCCAGCTAGTCCAATTCCCTTTTTAACAAGATAGGCTTCTAGAGGAGTTTTTGCACAGTATAATACTATTCATCATCACCAGGCTTATGATAGAAACTCACTTATTTTTACTGCAAACCCCTAATATAATTTTGAATTAAAAAAATAAAACAACCATGTATAAGCAAACTGTTTGATGAGTAAATCAAGTTAAGTAATGTGCTTTACAATACCTAATAAATGCATTCAAGTTGAGTTTAAATATATTGTTTATACATATATGTATATATACGTGCTCTTGCAAAACAGATGACCATTGCTTCTCTACATGTTTGTTAAACAGTAGGTTTGATACATATAAGTAAATATTCAGAACAAGTGTTGAACAGTGTTGTTCACCTGCTTTGCTCCCCAATAAAGTATTTGTATGTATGATCAGCTCCTTCAGCAGAAATTTGTTTAGTCTAATTAATGGGACAAGATAATAAATATCCTTTCAGGGTCACAGTGTACTATTGATTTCCTGTCATTTCCTTTTGACACATTGTTTTACTATGATACCCACTTATTGCCTCTTTTCAGGTTGCTTCACCACTCTCTGGTTGTTGTATGCTTTCCTGTCTGTGATTACCTGCCCTCCTGTGATGTGCTTCACTTGTGTCTAATTGCCTCACCTCACCAGTGTGTACATATTTGGATACTTCTGCCTGATTTAGTTTGCTATCAATGGATACTTTTTGACAGCTTGTTTGGCCGGTTTATGTTCTATTTCTCTATACCCATGTATGCTGGAATCCTCAAGCCACATTTCCTTGTCCAATTGCTTGTGAATGGTTTTCTATTATTTTAAAGAGCAGATCTTGCCTATCACTGTATATTCCAAGATTCAGGCTCCAATTCCAACTCCCACTCTAAAGTCTTCAATATAGGATATAGAACAACGGTTTACACGGTATATAGATATAAATATTCACAGTCAAAGTCCACATTTTTCTTCATTTTTATCTTCCATTGGAGTCATGATCTGTGTCTGTGTACAAAGACCACAGACATTAAACTCATAAAAGGCCTGTTCGACTTAGATGAAAGTGTATTGTCCAACTTTCAAGACACATGGTCACTAAGGCGCCTCACAATCCTTGTATGTTTTGGCCAATATCACTTACCCGAAGAAGGCCCTGATAGGCTTAATGAAGCCCTGACCTGTGTCCTGTGGCCAGCTGCGTGATTTAACAATTTATACTCAAGCACTGATATAAAGTTTTAGATAACTACCACTTGACAAACAAACACCAGTCACCACTGCCAAGTAGTTCTAATATGGTCAATCACAATGACCTTTTTTAAAAACTGTATATTCAAAACAGTCCTGTGTTACATACACTGCATAAAAACCCCAGCACAAGTGCAGGTGCTGGTGCATGGGAAATAAACAACCAAAAAATATGTATTTGCTTGTTGATTTTTGAATGTTTTCACTACTATTTATATTTATTTTTCCATACTCTGCTTTCGTTTTTTTACCCTTCTATTATTTAGTAAAGCACGTTGTAAAAATATTATTTTTATTTTATTTTTTTATTTTTTTCAGTGCTGATTTCTTTAGTAACTGAATAATCGTAGTTCATGCAGTTGATTCTTGCTACAGAGAGGGGGCGCTGTGTGCCGCTCCAATGCCACACACTGAATACACCGTAGAAGAAGAGGAAGAGTCAGTTTTGTAAACATAGGGATATGGCTGACGAAAGGGGTGGAGGCGAGGACAATATTAACGATAACATGGGGAACCAGTTACAAGTTTTACCAGGTATCAATTTAATTAACCAACGCATCATCACCCCGAGTTTTACTAGCGGAGAGTTCATCTCTTTCTCCGGGTCACAGTCAGCTAACACGGCTAAACCACAGGCCAGTCACTGTCAGGAATAGACATCCTGACTTGCACATTTTAACTTGGCGCTTTCGCTTTCTTTTTCTCGCTGTAGTATTCAAGTGACTTGTTTAGCTGATAAAACTGACACTGTAGTTTGGTTATGCAACGCCTGCGGGGCTAACTGGCCTCTCTGAGTGTCTTTTTGTTCTTGTGCCCTGACAGATAATGAGGAAGAGGAGGAGGAGGAGGAAAATGACATGGAGACTGAAGACCGAGATAGTGAAGAGGCAGAGAAGCCCAACATAATTACCTTTGACCCCAGTCTTCCAACATCACATGCTGTGAGTAATCATAGCTTTCTTCATGTTTAATACCACACTGTAGTGCGTGCGAGCACGTGAGAGAGTTTGATTCAAACATCCATCAGGACATCTTGGTTGGTCCACACCACTTTAAAGTACTCTAACGGTTAAGATTTGGTGCCGGGGTCAATTCGGTTTAGCTTTGGGTTAGGGTTGCATAATTGGGATATTAAAGGTTAGGGTAGGGTGCAAGGGGATTGCAGTCTGTCTTAGTGTGAATGTTTTTATGTACCACATTATTTATGTACCACTAAATCTTGTGCAGATACTGCAGTCCTGTTGTGTTTTTGTGTAGTCTCCTCCCTTCTGCTGCTAGCCTCAAGTCCCCCACTGACTCTGATGTGGTTTTTCTTTATTTGTTTTATTTTCTACATTGTAGATTAATACAATGGATTACACCCAGACTGTAAATGAACACATGGAATTATGTAGTAAACAAAAGTGTTACTCAAGCCAGAATATGTTTTATATTTTAGATATTTCAAAGTAGTCAGGTAGTCACCTGGAATGATTTTCCAGCTGTCTTGAAGGAGTTCCCAGAGGTTTCTGTTATGTTTGAGATCAGTTGTGTTGTGCAGAAGTAGAGTAGGGAAAAAGGTCTATACAATAGTCTATTTGACTATTGTTCTATTCCATATTATAGCAAGAGCCACTCAACTAAGTAAAAAGAAATGACAGTCCATCATTACAAACGACTGCAGGCTGTTATCCAGCAAAAAGGATACACAATTGTTTATTAGCATCGAGGGCTAATAATTTTGACCCTGTTAGTTTTTGTGGAATTATTTCATTTCTGTCTCCAAAGTCAAGTAATGAAAGAATCCAAAATAAAACTAGGATGTTTGAAAATGCTGTGTTAACATTCTTTGTTCTTGTTTAAGAGCCCTTGAGAAATACTTTTTAAAATAACTGTATATGATCATAAATTGTGGCAAACTCGAACCACTTTCTGAACTAGGGAGGCTTCGAACAACATCAGTGACATCACATAATCTAATCTAATCAATCTAAAAGACACAAGCGATACATGCTTCACTAAACACTTCCGGGATTTCTTGACACATGCTCCAAAGCACCGGCACAATCCATCACTACATAGCTGCATATCCTGCAGAGATGTTCATTTTGCAGATTGCATATATTCAACTGTTGTTTTTACTTATTTAAACTTTCATTTTGTATTGTATTTTCTCATTTAACCTCTGCTTTAACCTCTATTGGTCCTGTATCTTTTTAGGTATATTTTTCTATCTAAACCAAAGCAATTTCCCTGTGTGTTAATAACTACTTGGCAATAAATCTGCTTCTGATTCTGCTGTATTGACACACTGATCTCTGCCTATGCAGTATTTGGGTTCAGACATGGAGGAATTTCATGGTCGAACAGTTCATGATGATGACAGTTGTCAGACAATTCCTGTGCTGCCACTCACAGCTGTGATGCTGGTGCCAGGTCAGACACTTCCTCTACAGCTCTTCATGCCACAGGAGGTCAGCATGATGAGGAACGTCATTCAGAGAGACCGCACCTTTGCAGTGCTCGCACACAGGTAGGCAGCCATGGAAATACCTCTGCAGAGGATGTTGATCAAAGACTGCAGTAGTTTAATGAACGGCAAACATTTCTTTATTATGTCAGTTAAATAGAGACTCTGCTGATTTCATAAACATAAATGTGTATTCTAGTAGCAATGACCTTAAATTAGGTATGAAATGATACAATACTTAATATTTGTATCGGTTCAATAGAGGCCAAAATCACTGGATCACATATCAGAAAAAGAACCAATTTATGATTTATTTTTCTAATGGTTAAAATCTTATCTCATGTTACAGCAGCATAAGTTCAATCCAGTTTCTCCTGATTCTTTTCTGTCTTTGACACTGATCACTGAAACACACAAACACCCACAGAAGCACACACACTCACACACACATACAAGCATGTTTACATCAGAAACATCTGTACAGTCAGACACATTATTTTGTACTCAGGAAAAAACACACGTTATTGTGTATTTGAATAGAGGGCATGTGAAATAGGAGATGTCACAGTTTGTTGTTGCAGCCACAGGAGATGCATACAGGACACATTTCAATGCCAGCTGGAAACAGTCCTACTTTACAGTGTCTGCATCTCTCAGGATGAATGTTTATACCAGGTCTGAACAGGCCCGTTAACATCTTAGAGGTATCATCAGCCATCACTCTGCTTCAGTGCAGAAATGATCATATTTATCAAATTCAAAAGGTCTCTGTTGCAAACTGTATGAGGAACAAGCATTCAAGAATGCGTGTATTTGTATCAGTTTGACTTAATAAAATCCTTCTTCTATGAGTCCCTAAATTCATGAAAGTTCAATGCTAAACCAACAGAGTATACTTTAAAATGTTAAAAGTATAAGCGTAATTTTAATGGCTTGGTTTGACGTTTGTTTCTGCAGTGATGCAGGTGAGACAGAGGCAGAGTTTGGCACGACAGCTGAAATCTATGCATACCGGGAAGAACAGGAGTATGGCATTGAGACAGTCAAAGTGAAAGCTGTGGGGAGGCAAAGATTCAAGGTCCATGAGATAAGAACTCAAGCAGATGGGTAAGTTGAAATTGCCCCATAAACTACTAAACCAAACATGACTCCTGTGAGAGTCGTCTTCAATAAATAAAGGCATTAACATTATGCTGTCTTTCTCATATGGAGTTTAAGCTTGTGGGTTTCAGAGTCTGAGTCGTGTAGGCTTTCACCTCAATTATCACTTCAAGGGCTGATTCAAACAGAAATCTGATCAATGTGATTACAAATACCTGACAATTTAGAAAACCAGTAGTACTCTGGACTGCTGATCACTGTAGCATTTGAAGGGATAGTTGAGGTTTTTTTGAAGTGTTGTCATTATTTAAGATATGTTTTAGAATAATTTTTTTATACTATATTTCTGCAGAGCCTGTTTCTCATCAGGCTCTCATTTCTTGGAGACCATGTTAGTTAAGATGACTCAAAATCAGTGTATTGGCTGTAGATCACAGCTAGAGGGCAGACTAACTCTTCACATGGTCACCTTCAGAGTGAACTGAAAATATACAAAATAAATGATTTATTGTGGAGTGCAGCTGCTATTCCATAAAAACATTTACATTTAAACTTATATTAGATTTATGGTTGCCACCTTTTTTGAAACAAATTTAAGCAGAAGTTTGTTTTTTATTTAAATAAATGCATGTTACAATGAAATATGAAGCAAAATTGTTGCTGATTTAATCATTGAACCCATATTATAGATCAAGCCTGTCCCATTTACAGCTGCTCAGGAAATTGTTGAGTTTTATTGTGTGTAAAAGTGAGCACACAAATTGCCAGACATAATTCTCTGATTAGTATATCTTTTAGGATATCATTCAGTCAAATGGAATCAGCTGCTTTTAGTACATTGCAATAATATTTTTGTACCATATGAATCTAAATTGCCCATTGTAACATCATATCCTGATTTAAAACTTTCCATGAACAACTCATTTTAACTAAGAACCCCACTGGGGCTGCAACAATTATTTGATAAATTAATGAATCAACTAATAATCAATTCTAAATTTAACTGTCAGCTATTTTGATAATTTATTTTATTTATTGTATTTTTTAATAATTAAAACAAACATCTGATTTTTCAGCTTCTTACATAATAGAATAGTGAATATTTTCTGGTTTATTTGCTTCATATAACAAAGCATTACATTAAAACAAAACTAGAACATCATCATTTCCAGGATTTGTCAAACATTGATGAATCAATTATGAATCAATTATGAAAATAATCATTAATTGCATCCAAAACCCCAAAAAGTCATGCTACTGATTAAGAGACTTCTGCAAAGTTTATAACATGGAAACTGCTGTTTTTGGATGTCAGTGATGAAAATAAATATTGTTTTTGAGACTAAAAGAAGTAAGAGGGTGGAATGAATTAAATACTTCCCTCTGCCAGTGCTAACTGCAATTTCTAATGTAGTGACATGTACAAATTGTCTTATTTTATGTGACCCATATATTGAAATTATCTGGATGATGATGGATCACATCATGTCTACTGCTTATCCTTTGTGAGTCATGGAGCTGGAGCTAATCTCAGCTGAATACATTCAATTGAAAACATCCTATTAATTCAACAAGATATGGGAATATTTATTTTATTTATAAAACTGCACCGTTTAATGCATTTTTTTTGGCATCTTATAATCATTGTGCCATACAGAAAACATACAGCCAGCATACTGTTTGTTCAATCCATTATTAATCTCAGTTTAATATTATTTCTGCTGCCATCATTCACACAGCTCTCCTTTCCTCTTGGTTTACAGCCTAATATTATTGTATTTTTTCTAGCATCAGACAAGCCAAAGTACAGATCCTTCCAGAAAGAATTCTTCCAGATCCTCTGTCTGCCGTGCAGCTAACGCCTCTGTCCAGGCTCCACATGCACCCGTCCTCCAAACCGCCCACACAGAGCTGCAAACAGGCCCAGTGCTGGTGGAATAGCTACCAACAGGTCAGACTCCCAAACACTAAAAGACAACACTGTGCAACATTACAGTTGCAATCAGCAGCGTTTTAGATTTACTAAAATATTTTTAAACTTAGGTTTAAAAATTAAAAATGTTTAGGTGTTTGCAATGAACAAATTACACAAGAACAGTTTAAACAGTTAAATAAACCTAATATTACAAGGATTTTATCCAAATTAATTCAATTATTCAACCCCCTGAAAAGAATTCATCATTAGAGTACACATTTACAAATCGCATGCTGCCTCAAGGGCTTTATTAGTTGCATCAGCTGTGCTTGAGATAGGTCACCTCAAATACCTGGATTTTTGATGGTGACGTTTAATTCTGTTTTAGAAATATGGCTAATTGGGAGAATTGTCCAAAAAGTTCAGAAAAGAGATCATTGCCTTGCACATACAAGGAAAAGGATACAAAAAGATAAAAAAGACACTGAATGTGCAATACAGTTAGAAGCATAGTTTGCATGTTTAAAGTTAAAGGAACAGTCGTTCCACTTCTGTACTTGGACGTGGCAGAAAGAGGAAGCAATCAATGCCTGCTCCCAGATTCCTGAAGAGGCAGGTGGTCAAAAACCCTCGACTGACTTCAAAAGACCTGCAGCAGACCTTGGTGGCAGCAGGCACTGAGGTTTCAGTTTCCACAGTAAGGAGCATACTAAACTCTGAAGGTGTTCATGTCCAAACCACTACTGACCCAAAAGCACAAGAAGAGTCAGCAATGAAACAAAAGTAGAACTTTGTGGGCCTATGGATCAGCGATATGTCTGGAGAAGGAAGAAGGAAACATACCCAGAAAAGAACAGCCTACCCACAGTGAAGCATGGCGGTGGCTTGGTGATGCTCTGGGTCTGCTTCATTTTTTTCTGGCACTGGAAACCTGCAACATGTAAAGGGCAAGATGGATTCAGACAAGTATTAGGAAATCCTGGGAGTAAGTATCATGCTGTCTGTGAGGAAGCTGATGTCATTGGACCTTCCAACAGGACAATGATCCCAAGAATACCCCAAAGTCCACCAAGACTTTGTTTCAGAAGATCCTGGAAGAGATTAGTGAACTGAAGACCTTAGCCCATGAGGAATGGGCTAAGATTCCTCAGGAACTCTGCCAGAAGCCGGTGACTGGCTATGCATCATGTTTTTAGCAAGTCATAACAGCAAAGTGTGCTCTACTAAGTACTAAAGACACTTGTCATGAAGGGGTTGAATAATTTTGATACTGCAGTAGCCATTAAAAGTGGTATTTTGTGGTGAATTTGGAGAAACCACTTGTAATATTAGTTGTATTGAGCTATTTAAATTGTTAATTTGTTTATAGCAAACAGCTGTTAGTTTGTACAGTTCACGCAGGGTCCCATAATATATTTCTTTTTATTATGAATTTATGTCGCAATTTTTTCCTCAATTTTCATAAGTCAATGGCAGTCTAACTTAATATCTTGTCTTACTGTCAATGTAAAGTGCAAATACAGTATGTTCACATCACAATTAATCAAATGCATGATGAATGAATGCAGCTCTAGCAATGAAAACAACAAAACATTGCATGATATGATTTAGTAAAGTCCATATTTTAAAAGTTAAAGGAGCTGTATTTACAACCCCAATTCCAAAATTTGCAACGTTTTGTAAAATGTAAATAAAAACAGAATTCAATGATTTGCAAATATAATAAACCCATATTTTATTCCCAATAAAACATAAACAACATATCAGATGTAGAAACTGGGACATGTTACCATTTCGTGAAAAATATTAGCTCATTTTGAATATGATGGCAGCAAGCACATCTCAGAAAAGTTACTGATGATGTTTTACGTCAGATGTGTAAAAAGTGTATATCCTTTAAAAGTTTAAAAGCAAAATTAACTAGTTTCTTTACCTTTCTCTTGGGAGACAATATCTAGTTTTAATTATCTGTCATTTATCTCAATAGTTATTACAAATCGAGTTGGACTACTTTGACATCTGTCCACGTGCTTTTTTTAACCATATGCTGTGAAAAACGAAGGCATGAGGAAAGAAACCTGGTGTTGGGGGACTTTATTAATAATCAGATTATGGATGGATTTAATTCACTCATGGCTTGACTGATGTTCATCACAGAGGAAGTTTCACTGTGCCAGTCTGACATCGTGGCCACCCTGGGTCTATGCGCTCTATGACTCTGTGAGTAAATCAGCCCGTGTGCAATGCCTGGAATTTCCTTTATTTATAAACACAGCATAGAAGTGAATGTAAACCATGTTTCTTTTGTCCTCCTCCTCTGTTCCACCTCACAGGAGTCTCTCATGAACAGAGTGAAGAAACAGCTCCACGAATGGGACGAGAATCTGAAGGATGACTCTCTCCCTACAAACGCCGTAGGTCAGCCTCTGTTCAGTTTATTACAGATGGATCACAGACACATAGACACACGTACATGTTCATCGCTTTGTTTGTGTTCTTAGTGTTTCCTTCCTTTCATCCCTCCTTTCTCCTCTCTGGTTTCTGTCAGACTTTTCCTACAGAGTGGCGGCCTGTCTGCCTATAGACAATGCTCTGCGTCTTCAGCTGCTGAAAATAGGCAGTGCCATCCAGAGACTCCGCTGTGAACTGGACATCATGGACCGAGTAAGTAAAGATCAGTAAACCCACATCTTTTCTCCACCACAAAACAGCATTTTCAAATAAAAACAATCTGCATCCAGGTCCATATCAGAATTTTACAAAGCATAACCAACAAGATACACTCGTGAAAGGTAAGCACAGGGTTTTCTGTTATTAAACCAATAGGAATGACAGATCTGTGTCTGTTTGCCGCATTGACATTCTTTTGGTGTATTTAGGCACACCTGACAGGAAGTTGTTTTTAGCGAAATACATTTAAATTGTATCCTTATAACATGACCTTTTATAAATAAATAGTCCACATACTATATAAATCACCCTGTATTATTTTCAAACTATTATTTACTCATCAGCTTACATTGTGTATTGTAGTTATATCCAAGTGTTGTTTGAAGGGCTTAATTCCACCTGATGGGTAATTTGTACGTAAGTGGTGATGTTCTTTCTTCATCTGTCCCTCCTCACCTCTCTTCTTACATCCATTTTTTAATATAAACAACACAAAGTAATCTGGCCTTTGTCATTCTTTGTTAACTCAGTCACGTGTGCCAGGGAAGACACAGGCTGTTTTTACCCACCGTAGACCTGACCTACAACCGCCTGGTGGTTGTCAAGATGTAAAGTGTCGGCCTCATGATGACTCTTTTACCCTCACTTAGTTAAAATTTTAACAGTGAGAAAATGGGTTCTCTTGAAATTCTTAAAATATCTTAAAAGTCATTAGTCACCTCACCTCCTGGGTTGTTGATCGTTGCACACAATGGGAAAAAAATCATGATTGTTTACACCACATAGACATGAACATGAACATAACTGCATCTGAGAATTAAATTAAAAAAACATCTACAGAAAACACAGATACATCACTGATTTAGAATTGTTACTATTATGAATAATAATAATTATATCATGACTGTAATGGGGCATATTGGGGCAAATGTGCTTGATTTTTATGAAAAAGTTTAAATAGTATGAAGGCGGCTGCCATGGTTATGGCTGCAAGAAGTAACCTTGGCTTCTCTTTTCATGTCATCATCTGTGAATAGTTTAATAAGGAACACAGAGCAAAAGAGCATGGTGGATGTGCTGTAATTATTGCAGAAGGCTACATACTGTGTGTTTTAGAGTTGGGGGCACAGCATTGGGCCAATGTTACTTAGATAAAATAACACAAATTAAGCTAAAAATAAAAACATTTATCATTTACCAGTTTCAGCACCAGAATCGTCCCCATAGGACAGTGTTAACCTTTCAGATGGAGATCTGATCTCATGTCTGTGTGAGTGTGGCTCTTGGATGAGACCATTTGTGCCAAGAACATTTGATATGTAAATATATGGAGTAACCTGTTAACACTTATCATCTTTCCTCCTTAGTGCACATCACTGTGCTGTAAGCAGTGCCAGGACACAGAAATCACCACAAAGAATGAGATTTTCAGGTGAGGCAAAGTCATGTTTTTTTTTTTGTTTGTTTGTTTTTTGTTGCTATGTCTTTTTGTTTGAAGGCTCATTGTGTAAGAATTACTGACGTCTACTTGTGAGACTGCACACTGTAACAAATGGAAGATTCCTGCACTCACCAATCACCAAGAGGAGCTGCAGTGGTTTAGTAACAGAAGTTACTCACTGGAACTTAAGTTTATATACATTTTTGCCTTTGTAAGGATATGTTATAGCTTTTAATGCAGTCTTAAATACAGTCTCTCTCTGCAGCTTGTCTCTGTATGGCCCCATGGCAGCATATGTCAATCCTCATGGTTACGTCCATGAAACCCTGACTGTCTACAAAGCCAACAATCTCAACCTGCTCGGCAGACCATCCACACTACACAGCTGGTTTCCCGGGTAACTCTGCCGTCCTCGTGCCACTGACCTCACTTTTCCTACTCAAACCAGTTAATAATACAACACAAGACACAGTAAAAAGAGTGACCCTGACCCAAGACTGTGCCTTTTAATACTTTTAGAAATATCAATAAAAGATAATCAGTAGATGTTGTACATATAGTTTATTTTACTTAATAGGTAGAATACACTTAAATGAACATTCTCATACAAATGTGCCATATTGTAGCCATGGGCTAATTTGCATCTGAATATGTTTTTCAGGTTGATATATGAACACACCAACTGTGTACACATGTTAATTTGTATAAAATGCAGCCACAAATAGACATAAAATGCAGTATAAACAACTGTGAAATACTGTATATTTAAAATAACTATAACTATTAATAGCTATAAAATTTGTTTAAAGTAATGAGGATTCAGTTTTACAGTGTTTGGTTCTTTGTTTGATGTGGCTTTTAAGAGAAGGATCCAAAACCTACCTGCACTTCTTAACCTCCCAAAAAAATAAATGTGATGGGGAGATTTTGGTTTTTTGCTGTAAGAACATCATGCACACTGTCGTTATGGTCTTTAGTAGGAGACATGATAAATGAACCAGTCCAGTGTACTGGTCATAGTCAAGGTTAAAATTTGGCATGAGGTACATTTGTTTGGCTGGTGTAAAAAAGTACCGGGTCATTTTAAAATCCAATCTGATCCTGTCCTGAACCTGTCAGCAAATAACTGAAGAATTTTTTCATCTTTTACTTGAGATCTTTTACTTGCATTTAAAACCATTTGTGAGTTTACCTAATGGAAAAAATATTTAGTGGTACAGGAATGGCAGGAAAAATACAGTCAGAACTATCATAGTATGCACAAATTGTATTAATTTTTCACAATTTATAATGTTATTTGATGATTTTGTCATCTTTCTGAACTTGTTTGGAGGTGATTATAAAAAAAAAAAAACATCCACTGCTCTTTGCTCAGGTACGCTTGGACAATTGCTCAGTGCCGAAACTGCAGATCTCACATGGGATGGAAGTTCACAGCCACCAAGAAGGACTTGTCTCCACCTCGTTTCTGGGGTCTGACCCGTTCTGCTATGCTTCCTCGAATCCCCCAGGGAGAGGGGGAGGAGGGCAGGGAGGGCTCTCGCCTTTTCTGCCTGTGATGATCAGTCTGCTAAACCACTCATCTTCTGTCACTCTCTTGCTGCAATTACTTAGTAGTAATGATTGCATCTCACACTTCCCGTCACCCCTCGGCAGCAAATCCATCATATTCGTAAAAAGGTCAGTTGGCCTTTAAATGGCACTCTACGAGCAAACCAGAACAGGGTGGAGGCAACGAATGTGGAGGCAGTGGTGAAAGCTGTGATAAAGTAAAAAGGTAATGAATAATAGCAGATACAAGAGATTGATTACATGAGGAAACATCTCAGCATGCAGCTCCCCTCTCTTTACCTGTTTCCTGTGGTACAGTAGTTACTCACGCACATACAGAAACACAAAATATGCCTACTTTCATATTTCCTCCTTATAATGGAGAGTGTGACTGCATGTTAGTTGAGATCATCATTAGCTAACTGCGATAGCTATCATTCATTTGTTGTGATCCCATCCTCTCAACAAACGCTTAATCCATATAGCTTTCATATCCGTTTGTGGTTGCTCAGATGTGTTTCCTGTTATTTCAGCCGTCATGGGTCGATGGAGGAAGCTGTTTGAACAAAGGTGCACTCATGTATGTGTTGATCTGTCATGAAAAGGCCGGGGATATTTTGACTCTTGGAATTAAATTAGATATGTGTTGTACACATTCATTTAGCATACTTATTCATGTGTGGAGAGGCTGCAGTTTTTTTTCCCATCACACTGGTTTTTATGTAATAAACAAAATCTGAGGTGGAAATAATGAATAATAATGTGTCTTATAGTTGATATAATTGGTGTCTGATTTGTATTCAACTCAAGCTCATTTTCTTGTCAGGTGATTCAAGAACTGAGATTTATCTCTGGTTACAGAGTCTCATGGCAGACTGTTATGTTTCTTTTAAAGGCCAAAACGAAGAGAGTTTTGTTGATAAGTTTTGTTTAGCATGTTCAAGTGCTGTGTCGATGCTCCAGTGTCTTGATGTGAATCAGAGGCTGGTGATAAGACTTTGATTTTATTTATCTTTTTTAGGCTTCTCTTTGGTTTCTTGACCCAGTGTTCGCAGTAAAACATGAATAAAAACAGAATACAATGATTTGCAAACTATATTCAGTTCAATAAAGCCAAGATATTTAATGTTCAAACTGATAAACTTTATTTTTATTGCAAATATTCACTCATTTTGAATTTAATGCCTGCAACATGTTCCAAAGACATTTGGACAGGGCACCAAAAGACTGGAAAAGTCTGGAACATTCCACAGGTGAACGGGTATAAAAGGAGAATCCGCAAAAAGGCTGAGACATGCACAAGGAAGGATGGGGTAAGGATGGGGTAATGCTGAGAAATCTCTGCATTTAAGCAGCAAGGCTGAAAACCAACACTGAATGCTTGTAACCTTTGATTCCTCACACGGCACTGGAGTAAAAACCAACATCATTCTGTAAAGGGTATTACCACATGGGCTCAGGAACACTTGTCAGTTAACACAGTTGTCGCTACATCTGCACCTGTCGCTGCAGGTCTTCTCTACAGAGGCCACCATATTTTTAATGTACAAACTAAACACCTTTTGAGTTTTAATGATACCTGAATGTTACCGTAGATTCTCCTTTGTGCTTAGAAGGGAAGGTGTAGGTGAGAGATATTCAGGTACAGTCCTACCAAGGATAACTGCTAAAACATAACAATAGCCAGATGAAAAGTGAACTGACCACACGGAGGTCCAGTAATCCAGTACTCATGAATCTGAAGTGGAGATAATCTTGTCAAAACCATATATTGTCTCATTGTGGACTGTAAAATTCTCATTTACAGAATGTGTGACACTATGAATGTTTTTACATGTGCCAGTCCACGTGAACATCTGTGTGTGCTCCATTATTTTCAATGTACAGCTTGTGTATATCCAGGTTGATGTGGTTATTTGATCTTATTTCATTTCCTGTTGTTTAAAAAAAATACACTCAAGACACATTTATTTACCACACCAGTGTAATATGTAGTATTGTAGTGAAGATCACATTACAAAAGACCAAGTCATCACCAGCACCAAGATGATACTTTTAGGCACGAAGACTCAAAAGAATCAAGACCAAGACCAGTTGGACTGTATCTTACAGATCAACTGCAAACCTTTATTTACCAAGCCTCTTTTTTGTGTTACAGTATGTTCTGTAAAACCAAAAAACATTTCACATCATATCAAAAGGATTATACATGAAAACTAAAAAAAGAACCGCTCTGCTTTTCAATGAAAAGTCTAAATAAGGGCAGACTGGCTTGGCCATTCAAGACATTGCTTTTTATTTGCTTGTTTTTTTGTTTTTTTTTTTGCTTTCCCATTTCAGTACGTTTGGAATAATTATCTTGCACTAGGATGAAGCTCAAATATGGGTGCATTTATGAGAACTTGACCAGATAAAGAGTTCATAAACGCCTCAGAATTCATGATACAGCTAACTTGGTGTAGTAACTGTACAGTTAATGAGTTCACCTGTGTCTTCTTTCTTCTTAATAAAACTCCACACAGTTGAATTTGGTAAAACCAAGGTTTGACCAATGTCTCTGATGGTTGTGATTCTTGCTCTTTCAGCTATATAATAGCTTGTGTGACTTTCATTGTCACAGCTCTTGTCCTCATTTTCAACAATGGCAACCACAGAACCCTGAAAGTCTTTGGGAGGTTAAAGTCAAACCTAAAGTCAACCCTATGGTGCCCTGAAATGACTGAGGAAAAGTGTTGTAATTAGTGAAACCAAACTGTACATTAATACCATATGTGGATTTAAAGTTTTAAACCAGTCAACAGAGGGACATAATCAAAGAGAAATTGTCTTTGTTCCAAACATTATGGAGGACTCTGTAAATACTGCCAGGAAAGTGATAGAACTGACCGGCCCCAGTAACACAAACAACAGCTATAAGCTTTTAGCAGCCACTGTTTGACATATGGTCTAATGGCATTCATTTTCTACAAGCTCAGCATATCAGCTGAGTGAAAATGATGGTCATCAACTAATATTTAGATAAGATTCTATTTATTTATACAGTATTTTTACTAGATTAAAAACATTTTGAAAACAATCTTTTCATGTCATACTGTGATTTAAAAAAAAATAAAAATGATTCAGTCACAGTGTAATAACAGTGTAAATCTAAATGGTAGCACACACTAACCTTGAAAAACATTTTTCTAATTGTCTTTGCAATGTTATTGTGATATTTATTTCTGTAATGTGTCATTAATGGATTTGAAAATGTGTATTATATAACACTGTAAATGCCAACACGTTATGTCTTTGTTGAGGCAGGCACTTACTGCAGTTCAACCTACTGACAATGTGTTGGATTTCTTTCTCTGTAATAGGCTACTGATTACCATTTTATGTATCAACGGTCTATTATTTTATGCCTGGTTATATTATTACTATTCTTATTTTTATTATTTCTTTCACTAAATACCAGTTTTGCCATGACAACACTGACTCTGTTTGAAAGTGTTTTCTGAAGCTCAAGCTCCGTTAGGTTTGAACAGTATTTTAAAGTGTCAAAATAACATGATGATTTTGCAGAGCAAGTCCAGCGAGACAAGGCTGGCGTGCTGAGATGAGGAGCGCAGTTCTCAGGGGATTTTGTTAGCTTTTTTTTTTTTTTTTTTTTGCTTTTTCAGTGACACACCATGAATCCTATTCAAGGGAGAATCAGTGAGCCACAGTAAGTTCTGTCGTCGCTTCTTCTGTTCACAAACAGTCGCCCAAATGCAGAGGGAGCTTAGGAGCAGTTGCACGAAGCACCATCGACTCATCGCGCGCAAAAATCATCTCATTTGCACGTTTTCCCGTTTTCCAGAAAGCTTCGCCCTCATTTAGACTCGGAGACATTTTTGAAACTAATATACAGTGTGCTGACTAACATCGCCTCCTCGTGCATTGGATCACTGGACCGCCGCCGACAGAGGAGTGAAACCAGCCTTTTCGGAAACGCGCCGCTGAACAGAAGATAAATGCAGGGGTTCGCACAGCTGTTCAGACTGGCCAGTAACATCAGGATGGTGAATGTCGCAGCTGGAAGAATGACAGAGCATCACAATGTAGCAAAGAACTGACATTTGAAACATGTTACGATGCTATTAATCTGTGCGTAACATGCATTTAATCTGTGCGTAATTACGCACGTTGAGAGCACGTCTTTCAACGGATCCACAAAATTAAGTAGGATACACTATGACAAAATATCAAGCACAATAACGAAGATTATCCTGACTTACTTTCTTTTGGAGCATGAGTGTCCCAGGCGGACCAAAGCTGGACAGTGAAGAATGGAGCCCAGCACACAATATAAGCCAGTACAATAAACACAGTCATCTTCAGCGTCTTGACCCTGGCTCTGGAAATGCCGGCCACACTGCTGGCTCTGGACGGCAACGGGAAACCCACAATGCCTCGCTGTTTGGTCTTTTGATATAGGTTGTCATGGATGGCGCAGAAAATGCGCACTTGGCACACAATAATTGTTATAACGGGCAAAACGAAAATGATCAGCGTGGTCCATGTAATGTAAGTCTGCAGCCCCCATGGCTGGATAAATGTGGCCCAGCAGTCAAACACGCCATCTGCAACCTCGACCTGTGAGAAGATGAAAATCTGTGGCAGGCTGCCCAGCAGAGAAATCCCCCAGGCAACGCATACTGGGATGTTCAGTCTTGTGCGCGCCTGTTGGAACTTCATCATTGGGTCGCAGATCGCTTGGTATCTGTCCAGTGTCATCACCACGACCATGTAAGTCGACGAAAACATGCCCAGAACTTGCAGGTACTTCACCAGGCGGCACACCAGGTCCGGCCCAACAAATCTATCCGTGATGTCCCAAATAAGCTGCGGACACACCTGAAAAAAAGCGACCACTAAGTCCGCAAGGCACAGGTGAAAGACGAAGACGCGCATCCTGGACATCTGTTTGCGTTGTGTCCACAGGACGATGAGCACGGCGGCGTTGAGGATGGCGGCGCTGACGAAGATAAAACTGAGAAGCGCGATCTCCACTTTGGCCAAACTCTCATCTCTCGGTACATCCTCCTCATCCACGAAGCCACTGTCATTCAGAGGAGGCATGGTGCGGGCGGGTCAGAGTTCAACCTGCCAACTGACAGACAGATACAGTCCCATGGAACTGCATCACTGATACTGTATTGTCCAATTCCTTTGAAAATTGACATAGTCGCTGACACTTTTCCTTGTGTACAGAAAATAAATAATTTAAACTGACAAGAAAAAAAAACCCCATCACCAAAGGTTTTACTTATCGGTACCTACCTTTATAGATAAGTACTGTTGAGGTTCAGGTTGGGAATAATCTCTGGAGAAGAGGGTCGTGCAGGGGAAGATCTGTGCAGCGATATCCCTTTTATATGTGAGGGTGAAAGTGGGTGGAGCTTACGTTTATTCAACACTTTGAATTCTTTCATTACATGGTGATAAATTTTGCCTCAGTGGTTTGTGCTCTGGAAGAGGCGGATGGAGGGTGATGTCTGAAAGAGTTGAGACTGTTAATGTTCTGAAAATTATCATCAAACTTTAAACAGGACATTCAGTGGAAAATCAAATTTCTGATGTTTTGTTGGTGTGTCCCCGTGTCCTTCCGTATCTAAACATCACTAAAGTGTCACAATAAACACTTCAGCCACTTTCGAGAAAGAAGGGCTTCTGAGCAAGTGGTTTTGAAAAGTTGAGTTTAGTTACATAACTAAGTACATTTGCGTGCAAAGAACCCTCCCCCAACAGCTAATCCCAGTTGTGGGCATGAACATTCAACCTGAAGAAGAAGAAGAAGAAGCACCGGAGCAGTCAGTCAGCTGGTAGCTGGCCAGTCACAAGAGACTCAGTGTTCTGGGGGGCGGGCATTAGCTCAGAAACAGAGTGCCTGTTCAGAGGCTGGCAGAGAGCAGCAATAAACTGGCTTAATCTGAAGAGACTATGATGTTTTTGACCATAAATATTATTTAATTTATCTAAGTAGACATCAGTAATATCTCGATTTTTGGTTCAAAAGGACCATTCTATATGACCTTTAACAGTAGCTTATTCACATACAATATTACAGTATTGTACTCCCTTGAAATATGTTTTTTGCATTTGCTTCTATTTACTTGCTCTTTTAACAATATACCACAGGTATAAAAAAAAATCCTAAGTAAAATAATACATTCAGAAGTTTACGTAACTCTAACCCCTTAGTGTGGTTTGTTGACAAATACTGAATATACTATCAGTAGTAGGTTTGTACACGTGTGAAACAGCTTTACAATAAAAATGTTTACCTTTTTGTAGCTTAGAATAAGGACTTCATATGTACATACTCAGGGCCGGTTCCTCACAGGGGTAAGAATCAAGTGTCTTGCCTCCCACAAAGCAAAATTTGGGGATTAGCAAAATATTTTTTTAAATAAATGAGGCTAAGGGAAAACTGAAGTGTTTATAATTACTGCAATTGATGAAAATACGCTGACAACACACATTGTTGAGTGTTTCTCTCATCTCGCTCATCTCTCTGCTCTGTGTGTATTTGTGGATGCTCTCACCTCAATTAGATCAAGTTATTGGACTAGGTTTTTTTTTCACTATTGGTGGTGATGAAAAAATCTTGCTGTTAAGTTTAAACTATTTCAGGAGTATAGTCTTGTGGTGGGGCTGCTGAGGGATAAAGGCCTGACTAAGTACAATAATCTGGTGGGTCACAAAGTAAACAATTTTCATTCAGATTTCTGACTGGCCAGTTTGTTACAATCTGCACTCTCACCACTAGATTTCACAACATTCTTACTCACTGGACTGGGGATCATTTCTTCTCTTTTTTATTTTGCTGGGCTGTATGAAGCTGTCTTTGTGGTTTTAATTAAGTACAAATACAAAACAAAAACAAAATACATCATGTCATCCAGTCAGTTGCTGCAAAAAATACTTATATTTGTCGTCCTTATTTTAGGGGAGTGCCACTGATAATAGAATGAGAAATTTGCATTAAAGTGTAAATAATGATGCAATTAAACATAATGAGCATTTACTGATGGTGGGTTAAACAGTTTCAAGACTGATTTCTGAGTGGCCGTGGTCTATGTCACGACTCGCACCAAAGTAGACGCCACTGTGAGAGCAAGTTGTAAATATTCCTCAACCAATCAGAGTACAGCTTGGTTTGACGTCACACTATCAACCCGGAAAAGTTAAAGTAAACAAACGGGCTGAGGAAGAAATAAGGGGACTTTCACTGTGGCGGAGTTATTATGAAGAACGTGCAAATTTTCATTTTTAATGTAATGTAATATAATTGATATTAATATAATTGCTGTCGCACTTGTTTATCATCCAACTGTCTCCCGGTTGGATGATAAGCCTCCCGAAAGGCTTCGTTTATAGGTACTTTGTCAGGTAGCTACTAGCTACCGTTAGCTCGAAGGGTAACCTCTCGGTTTAAGGTTTAATTAGCGACAAATGCCTCTCGAGGGGGAGCAGTCTCTCCCCCTTATTCGCTCCCTGAACTCCCTAATACAGGTCAGTGCTGTGTTTTGTAACCGTACTAATCGTGTGGTGCGTCCATTATGGATAAATTACCGCGGGGAACCGCACCCTTACGATGATATACAGCCAGGATCCGGACGGCGAATGACCACATACGTAGGTAAAGCATCATCTCCACTGACAAAGATGGTAGAATAACTGTCATCTTCTTCGTATGAGAGTTAAAATCGAAATGTGTTTAGGTCTCCTAGAGGAAATGCGTTATTAGTTATAGCTAGGTTTCAGCACTCGTTTCATACTTGTAAAGTTTTACAGCGCTTTATCATTTTAAACCTTAATGCTACTTAATGATACTTTAATGTCCCCGCATTGAAAATTTTCTTGGGTAGAACATCTGCAGAACAGCAGACAACACAACAGAAACAGAGGGACAATACAGAGCACTTGGTCACTATAGACAAGGTTTTAACACAAGGTGTTGTTAACACTGTACGAACTCTGTTGTTGCGTAAACAGCCTGCTGCCAACCTGCAGTTGGAGGCTTTAATGCAACACAAAAGCACTGTCAAGATTATCAGCAATATATCATTACATGGCTTCAAAGAATCGTTATAGTGTCATGCCGTGAAACTTTGCATACTTTTCTTACATCCTAATGAATAACTCAGAAACAAAAAAAAAATCGTATCTACCCTAAAACATAAAAAGGTAAAGAAATTAGAAAACAGGCAAGCTCTGACATCAACACTCCATATTCAAAACTACCAAAACAAGACACTGAAAATCTGTTAACATGGTGCAAAATATGCCAGACTAAAGTGAAAGTGCTTATCAAGATATCAAGCTCAGTCAACATGTTTCCTTGTTGAGTGATGTGATAGATGTTGAGATACAGTAATTAAAAGTCCACATGGGTGCTCCATTCCAAATTTCTATCGCTCTCAATGTCCTGCTATTTTTAAATGATGATCAAGTTGAATATTTTGAGATTTTAAATATTTTATTAACTGGTCATTTATTGGTCTATTTATTTGGTTATTGTTGTTTACTGGTTTGTTGTTGTGACTTGTCTCATACTTTTACTGTTTCCCTTGACATTTGAACATTGTGTGGGGTTTGTCGAGACTGGATGTGTGTATGGACTGGAAAGCTGCAAATAAATTGGCCATTTGCGATCAATAAAGTAATCTGAATCAGCCATTAAAAAGTTTATCTTGTACCAATAAAAAAAAATAGAGAAGTTGGTACTCAGACTTGCATCTTAAAATGTCTTGAAATAACCTCAACAATATTATGGGCCAAAAAGTCACCAATAGTCAGCGTGCCAGTCAGTCAGTGCAACAACACAATTATTTAAAGTCTTCAATTGTAGTGTAAATGGAAACTGCTTTACGTGTTTCTTCTTCCAGGTCATCCTTGGATGTTTAGAGATGCAGAGAGTGATGAGCTACTAAAAGTGAACAGCAAAGAGCTATTCCTTCCTTTACCAGCAGAGGGCGGACATGCTACTTTTGCTAATATCACTCTACCAGGTAAAATGAGAGTACACAGATTAAGTGATTAATATCCAGGCTGGTGGTTTAAAGTGACAAATACATGAACAGAACTTAAAACTTATGCAGAAAAACAAACAAACAGCATGAAAAACATTACTCCTTGTGGAACTAAATATACAGTATAAGAAAAAGCTCCAGGAATCTCTTTTTTTAAAAAACATGGGCAACAGTATTTAAATTTTCTGTAGCTTTACATGTTAAAACATTTATATTAGATTATTGATTCAGAACTTACAGTACTGGTATTTTAGATTAAATGCCTACTTTTTATATGTTTGTAAATATAGCAAGAAAAAAAATATGTATACTCTGAGTTGGCCAGAAACGCTTTGTTCATTTAAATGGAATTTGTTTTTTATGCTTTGTATGTAGCTCATATAATCAGCAAGTCTCAATGAATTGGGTCATTATGTGCGAGAGAGTCTGCAGTGCAGTATGAACGATGATGAGGATGTGAAAATATACTAGAAGTGACTTGTGCCTTTCAGTCTTTGTGCTTTGTGGTAATTGAAACCACAGTTACTTATATTATTATCCCTGTCATATTCTTATGAATACATTTCACTTGAATTACTGTTATCCATTGTTTCACTTTATTTTCCCTATCACTTTGTTATTTTGTCTAAACTTAACATATTGTAAACATTTATTCTTTTGCACAGTATACACCCTCAAGGATTGTTCTCTTCAGGTCATTCGGCGTCTTGTGCGGCCAGAAGACTACAGAAGGCTGGAAATTGCAAGGTGTCTCCACGAAGAGCTGGAAGATCATCCCAGTATACAGAAAGATCTTCGTCGCATGAACCAGCGATTAGAGCAGCATCTGCTAGAGAGGATCCAAGGCCAGGAGGAATGAGACATGAAATTGGATGGACAGTTATTACTTTTGAACATGAGAAAGGCAAGATTAAAAAGAAAAAATTATGTAGGGTTGTTCTCGGATGAGACAGCAGCTGTTCAAATGCAAACTTAGACGTTTCCATTCCCAGGGGTGTCAAAGAACCACGGTCACCTGCACATACTAGACAGGATGTCATTGTTCCTTGTTTGCTTAGTAGGCCTCTGCTTTAAAATGCTGTAGAAACATGTTGGCGCAAGATGGTTCCCACGGGTGCTTGAAGCGCTTGAAAGTTTGTAAATAATTAAAAGTCATTAAAAGTTTAAATTTACGCCTATGCAGAACAAGCATCAAGTCATAATTACTAGCGGTGTTGTGGACACTGTCCACTGTCTCTTTCCACCGTTGATGTGAGATTCCATGCAGAACAATGAGCGAGCAACATTGACCAAGAGTGAGCAAATATGTGACGCCTGGAAAATGCAAGTTCCGTGAAATGTCCGTGAATTTGCTGTCAACCAAGGTGTGGGAACTCTGTAAAGTACATAAAAAAGCTTATTCTAAGGCTAAAAAAAGATTTTATTTTAAAGTGATTATACTCTTTTACAAACTCATGGATAGTTTATTAAACTTCTACAAATAAACCCTTCATAAATGTTATACACTGGACTAAGATGAAATTTTATATATGTATATATAATGTGATGGTGGTGCCCTTTTTCAGACTAGCATTGTTTTTTGTTTTTTTCTAAAAGGTAATTTGATGATTTCAATGTTTATTTCCACAAGCCCACTACAGAAACTGAAAAAAGCTTGCAATGCTCTTAGTCTGACTCTTAATCTGCAGTCTTATGACGGTTTATGTCACTCAACTGAGGAAACTGCAGCATTCCTCTTAGAAAACACCTTACTTTGTTATCCAAGCTAAATGCTTTTGAAATGTTGCAATCTTGCATATAATTTATTTTAAATATTTAAATAAATTGTCAGGCTGTGAAATGCTACGACCAAGGAGCTCATCTTTTTGTTTTGCCTATTCATACTTCCCCTTATTCTCCTGCAGTTCTCTAAAAAATTTGTTTTACACAGTTTAGGACCCTGCTACTGTGTCCCAAATACTTACAATTTCTTATTTGCATATAAATGAAGATATACTTGGTGGAAACATGTTGAGAAGTTTATTTTTGTGAATATGAACTATATGTAACAGTGAGCAGAATTGTGACATTTTGAATGGATTTCATAAAGCATAAAGAGGTGATCGGTATAAACCAAGAGAAAAGTTGTTACTTCTGTCTGTTCTGTGAAAACAATAACATAAAATAAGAGCAGCGAGTTTGTTGACACACACGAGAGCTTCTCTCTCTCTTTCTTTTATCGGTTTTGTTCAGTAGAGCAAATAGATCTAACTATTATTCAGGATTCTTGTGTTTTGTTTAACTGCATGACATCTTGGCCAAAGAGTCACCCAGGGATGCATCGACATCTCCAGACAGGTCACTGGAGCAAAATGAAAACAATGGTAAGGAAACAATATACATAGTTATTCCCACCTAGGTACCAGGTTATCTTGCATCACTTCCAGTTGCCCTACTGAAGGACACAGGTTTGTTACAGATAATATAAAACTGGGAGAAGGCACTTTCTACAGTATAGACAGAACTCTGCATGTATTGTATGTTTCTCTTATCATGTGCCCTTCAGTGCTTCAGTGTATGAATCACATCAAGGAACTGAAAAGCCAACTGCCAGCATCCTGTTACCTCCTCTGACTCAGGATAAAACTGCTTTCACCGCTCTAAAGCAGTATCCGAAGAATGGCCAGTCCCTAGAATCCATGATTGACTTGTACCAGTACAAGCAGTAAGATAGGAAATAATTTCACCATGACTGTGATTACTCACTCACTCACTCATCTTCTACCACGTTGTCCTCCACATGAGGGTCACTGGTGTCTAATCCCAGCTGAAAAAAGTGCAAAAAAGGTGGGGTACACAGGTCACCAGTGCAATGCTGGGCCAAGCCATAATACAGTTGAGGTGAGGCGATATACTATGGAATGCAGACCCAAGTCATAATGAGATGCTAAGTCATAATTTTGAGATAATAGCCCATAATTATGAGATGCTATGTAATAATAAAGAGATACTAATGTGAAACTATCTCATAATTAAAAAGTCATATTTATGAGACACTACGTCACTTAGCATCCCATGACCTAATGTGAGATGTTGATTAAAGTAGAAAAAGACTAAAGTAGATTAAAGTAGAAAAAGACTGAGAGAAAAAGAAAGCACCTGTGTTTATGTTCACTCACTTATTGAACAGTGCATAAATTCAAACGTTCATTTGAATTCCACACATTTGACATAAGAAAATCATAAAAATGAATAATGTGAAAGTCAGGGTAAAAGCATCCTTAAAGTAAAATTCTGGGTCACAGATTTCCAAACACGGCTCCATTAGCGGCGCACAGTTACCGTAAACATTCCACTAGCTGCGCACAGGATATTCAGGGTTTGCAGGGTTTGGCCACGCAAATGAAGCGGACAGCGCTTAAATTTAATACTTTTAAATCCATCTCAGCAGAGCAGGCACGTTTTTTATATGCTGTTTTTGTTTAGAGACCTTTATAAGCCGGAAACGAGTGACGGTCACGGGCGGAGACCAGTGAACTCATCCAATCAGGTGACACTTTTGTTGACGAACTCTGGGACATTTCCGCAGCACGTGAGACGGTAATGAAACCGCTTTCATTCTTTAGTTGTATTTATTTGAAAAAGTAACATAAATGTGTATAAAGTGTCTATAACAATAACTACTAAGCAGTTTCATCTTGGCTAGCTTCAACATTTATTAGAGTTGCTGTAAGGAAACGGGGAGAAACATTAATGTTAGCCGTTAATTGGCTAATGTGGACGTGCTATGCTAAAGGCCATGTGGGTAACCACACCTGTCCGTGTTTCTGCCCGTTTTCTGCAAAGGGTTAAACATGAAAATGGTAAAAACGTACAGTGTACATGTTAAAAAAAAAAAAACCCTAATGGTTATCACAACTGTCTGAATAATATGGTTGGTTAAATTACTTTAAATAGTACTTTAACAATTCGAACAGTAATTTAAGGATCCAAGGGGAGTAATGAATATATACAGCAAAGTTGTAGAACAAGTAAAAGTAAAAGTAAAACAATATATTTTAGCAACATTTAAATCTGTTGATAAGATGCATATTGTATTGGATTACTATAAGCAAGATAATATATAATAGTTTAAATCGTAACAAAAATCACAACTTCTATATTCTAATGTAAGGATGAGAACATGGATATGAACTATTTTTAATATGTATGCTTTATTTTATTTTTTGAATTGACATTAAGGGATTAAAACAAGCAATCCAAAACAGAACAATGTAATTGCAGACTTCAAGATTTTTTTGAGGTGATTGGGTTGTTTTAAATTGCAATTTGATTTGGAAACAATTAATTGTCTTACCTTTTTTGGCAAATGCACAGTCATTTTACACACTGTTGTTCTCAGAAACTTGATAAATTAAAAAAGAAAGTGTGTGAATACTGCATTTTTAACTTTAGTTTTGTAACAATGATGCTTTTATACCGATGTCTCCAATCTTTTTCTAGCTTTAAATGTATTAGGCTCTTAAACATGGACAGCAGCAGGAAGAAGATGTCATTCAAGTGGCGAAGAACTGCTGTCACCTCACCCAGACATCTTCAGAGGAGTAAGGCAGCTTCAGACACACCCTCACACTGGAGTACGTCGCCAGATGAGGACTCAGACACTTCTCTCCTCAATGACTCTCAAGGACATGAGGCCTTTGGAGCACTCAGTCTGGACACACCTAAGAGAAAAGCAGAAGTTCTTGGTAAAAGTATGCCCTCTGCAGGCACAGTTAAGCTGAGGAAGCTTTCCAGAAAAAATAATGTGCTGTTCAGAACTTCTAAGGTAAATATTTACTGAAAATCTAGCTGTGTCTATTGTCTTGAACTGTTAGAGTAACCATAACCTGGTCCTCAACTGACTCAGCATCATGTGCATGGCACACTGCCTTGTGTATCCTCTCTTTTGGCAAAACTAATTAAGGAGCAATTTCCTTTCACAATCCTTTTCTCAATTTGTCTCAATCTCTCAATGGTGTTACATTCCTTAGTAAACACATAGTAGGGCACTTTTTTCTCCAGTTTGTTTAAATTTTTACGTTGTCTCTCAACTTTTATGCAGTTAGAAGTAATCGAAGTACTTTTAACTTTGTTGACTTTGACACCTGTCAGGGACCGGGACAGACACACAGACGTCCCTTAAATTAATGTACTGTGTTGTGCAATACATTCGGTTCTTGTGACCACATCATCCCTTCTGTTGCACTGTAATTATCAGGAAACTCCAACCGACAACTCACCCAAGCAGCTGGGATCCACAGACAGCCAGCAAACATCACCACCTCCATCTCATTCATTCATTCTCAAAAAGAAGGAGAGAACACCTGAAGAGGGATCAAAAGCTATTTACAGGAGGGCAGTGGTTGCTGCTCTTGGCAGTGCAAATGTAAGATGCCACACATCTGATGACCCCAGGACTGACACCAACTGCCCGTCTCTGCCACTTGTATCTTCACCAGTGAAAACTGAAAACAGACCTTTCATAAATAATGACTGCTCCCCAATCAAACCTGAACGTAAATCCGAAGACATCAGCAATCTCCAGGAAGATCAATGGTCCCCCCTTCAGTTCTGTGAGGATACAGAAGCTCCTGGTGACAGCTCTGACCTACACACATGTGGCGGGGTAAATTACGCAACACCAAGGCAACATTATATAGTTTACTAAGCAGCAAATACTTTCATATTTTGAAAAAGCTGGAGAGACTATTATTATATTAACAAGCTGAGCGGATATGATTCTCAGTATCTCTATCAGTCCAATTTTGTACTTACTTATGTATTTGTAGAACGTTTTTCAGTGAATGTTTTGAAATGAAAAACCTGGACTTTTTTGTTGAATACACATTGGCTATATTTTGGGCTCTATAGGTCAAATAGCCCTTTTATTTTTGGACAGATTAGAGCCACAATAACAAGCAGTTTAATTGGGCTGTAAATGTCTACATTTACTGCAAAGAGTTTACACATTTGGAGTATTGTGCATTGAAATGGCTTTGGTTTGGTGGTAAATACATCAGTATGGCTTGCTAAACTAAAAGATGTAAAACTCTATTGGACTGATATTCATATCAGCAGACACTCAAGGTTGAGATATCAGTATTAGTCATCCCTGTATAACTGTAGTAGAGCCAGTTCAGCTACAGAATAATTATTAAGCCACTAGATTTGTTTTGCTTGTAATTATTTGATTGTTTCTTTTTTTCAGCATGATTTGCTAAAAGGAGAGGATTCAGTCAAGAGATTTGTTTGTCAGGACGCGTTTGTGGAGACAACCTCTCAGAATTGGTGTTTTGATCAAGAAAATGAAGGCTCATCCCTTCCAAGTCCATCATTGAGTATCAAGGGATCTACAACTCCGTCTCCCAACATTGTGTCTCAAAATAGAACCACTTTCATTCATGTACCTGCTGAAGACCTGGAGATGCCTTTCTTGCTGCCACAGAGGACAGTTTTTGTCTCATCCAAGCAGCCTCAAACACCATACTCTGGCCCTTCAGATGCAGCTGGAGTTGTGACTGAAAATAACAGCTCCTCCTACTCTAGGTTCTGTGTATTGGACCCATTTACACTGCCAATTAACTCGGACAAACAAGTATTAAACCCTAAATCAGCATCTACACGCAGGCACTCGGATATTGGCTTTACCATCAACCACCCCTCCTACTCTTTTACTCGTGGTGGCTCTCAGAGGAGAAGATTTTCCCTGGGGACAGAACATACATGGACCACTGACCAGTACCTGAAAAGTCAGGTTGGTTTCATAGACACACACTGCCATATTGACATGCTCTATGGAAAACTTGGTTTCCGTGGGACATTTGGCAGTTTTCGAAGACTGTATAAGAGCAGCTTTCCCCCTGAGTTTCAGGGCTGTATTACCAACTTCTGCAATCCAGGGATCATGATGAAAGAGGCCCTGTGGGAAGGTTTGCTGACTGAAGACATGGTTTGGGGGGCATTTGGGTGCCACCCCCACTTTGCCAAGGAGTACTCCAGTGCCCATGAACGCAACATACTGAAGGCCATGCGGCACCCAAAAGCTGTAGCATTTGGGGAGATGGGCCTTGATTATTCACACAAAAACTCGACAAATGTCTCCAGACAAAAGGAGGTATGTTCTTATTTGATATGGTAAAATTAAACCTGTATTGTGTAACTTTTAAATATTAACACGTCTGTTACATTCAAACCATTGTCAAATTAATTCACACAATGCTGATTAAAGCGCAGGACTCTGTTTCTTAGTGTAACAGTGTTTAGATATCATGTCGACTGAAGGCAACAACACACTAGTAAACCGAGGCAGCTGCAAACAGTTTGGAGTATGACTGAAAATACAAAGAGGCACCTATGAAAAGTTTCAGATGTAAATTCTGCTGAAAATGGTCAGCAGTTTGATGGGATAAACATACTCACAAATGCTCCTTCAGTCAGGTCTGATAGTATTGCTTGATGTATTCATAAAACACAGCATACAAATAATCTATCATTTCTGCTCTCAGTGACCAAAACAGCAGAATTAACCACAGCAGACAAATCATCGAAAGTTACACTGTGCAGATTTAAATAAGTTTGATTGCCAGCCTACATAGGCATGTGCTCTGATCACTTTGATACTGACTGACCTGTACAGAGCTGTGTTGTATGCAATAATAATAATAATGAATGTTGTGGCATCTGTTTGGGTTTCTCTGCTTCTCTGAGAAGGTGTTTGAGCGTCAGCTGCGTCTGGCTGTGGCCATGCAGAAGCCTCTGGTGATTCACTGTAGGGATGCAGACGACGACCTACTGGCAATCATGAAGAAGTGTGTTCCTCGAGATTACAGAATTCACAGGTGAATGTGTGGGTGTAAAGGAAAATAATCTTGTTTTCCTCTTGCTTTCTTAGTTAACAAACAAATTCTGAATATCTGAACACTTAACACTACTCATTTTTTACTCTCTGTCAAAGTGCAGCATGTTACATATTTAATCAAATTTTCTGTCTTGATTACTTGTATGGTTTCCAGACACTGCTTCACAAACAGTTATCCAGTAATTGAGCCCTTCCTGACCGAGTTCCCCAACATGTATGTGGGCTTCACAGCCTTGATCACCTACTCCAGGGCCAAGGACGCCCGAGATGCTGTCTGCCAGATCCCTCTTAACCGCATTGTGTTGGAGACAGATGCACCTTATTTCCTGCCAAGACAGGTACATTTCACTTAGCTATAACAGAAACCAAAACACATCTTAAATGTTATTCATTACAAACAGGCTTTTCCCGAGTAATCAAATTATTTTTACGTGATGCTTTTTGCTTAGGTATTTCAAAATGATGAAATAGTAAACACCCATGCTCAACAGCTGTATAAATAAATTGCAAGAAATTGTGAATAATTTGGCAATGAACTTTCAACACACCCTCACTATTAACATTGAGCAAGACATTATTGAGAAAATAAATTCAGAAATCAGAAGAAGAAATTAAAACTTTGTCTTAACAGAAAATAGTGTTCTTTTCTTTAGTGTGGCTCAACACACATTACAACTAACCCTAACCCATGCAGCACAGACTCCGTGGGAAATGTTAATATTTATAAAAACAAGTATTCAAACTGTTAGA
The DNA here is from genome assembly GCA_016785285.1 of Brachirus orientalis. Classification (NCBI taxonomy): domain Eukaryota; kingdom Metazoa; phylum Chordata; class Actinopteri; order Pleuronectiformes; family Soleidae; genus Brachirus; species Brachirus orientalis. The sequence goes on from JAFBJR010000060.1 coordinate 4,326,623, forward strand.
CCTTTTTTTAAAAAAACAAACAAAAAAAAAAATTAGAAATAAGGATAAAAGGCATGAGTATGTGCAATTTGATGCTTTACATCAGAGATGGTGCTCAGTCATTCTACTTAACAATGGTTTCGGTGAAGAAGACAGAAGAGCCTTCCTGGCTCATGAGCTTAATTTATATCACTCCACTACTTCAGACAGACTACAGACAGACGACTTGTTTGTTCGTAAACAGTCCCAGCTGTGTATATGAATGATGGTGGAAGGAACTGTCTGAAAGGTGGATCCACTTTTAGATTGATACTATTGTAGAATTATTCACGACGCTTAATCCTTTTTTGTCCCATGTGGATTTTGTGAGTGAAGATGAGAAACAACTAGCAGTCAGGTGTGTGTTTTTGCGTCTGCGATATAGCCCGTTTCCATTTTTACATATTATATACTGTAAATAAATACACTATTGTAGCATTTCCTTGTTTCAGTTTACATAATTACTTTGGGGGGCAACTGCTACTACCGTCTATCAACATTCATTATCACTCGAAAGTGCACATTGGCTGGATACAGATTTGAAAGAATTTGTAATTTGCGTATACATTCTTGGCATCCTATGATGGTCTTAACTAAATGTTTCACAGTAGCAAGTATAGACAAAAACAAACTGGCCAGATATTGATTATTTTTGCTAAATATCAACATGTTTTATTATGGCAATTAATTTGCTGTTTAGGTCTGAAACTGTTGGTAATTCAGAGCTTGTTCTGAACACCTAAAACTGGATGAAAGTCTGACTAATTCAAAAGTGTGTCTCACTCTTAACAGGTGAGTAAAAAAGTTTGCAAGTTTTCACATCCTGGATTGGGCATCCACACTGTGCAGGAGCTGAGTCTGTTGAAAGGAGAAGACGTGCCCACAGTCCTGGCCGCCCTCCGACAAAACACCACACAACTATATGGAGTATGATCTTCACAGATGGTGAGAGATTAAATCGGCGTTTCTGCAGCTGGTTTGTGATTTGCAAACATTTTATGTGGCTTTTTGTTATGGATTATTTCATTATTCTACATGTTGAGCCGTTGGAGAATAGAGGAGCTGTTTTGTTTTGAAGTACCTCAAAGACTCATAAACTAATTTTTTACCTAACAGAAGACAAAAAAGAAACTAGACAATAGTGAAAAATATGTGACAAATAGTGTACATTATTCATTTTATTATATTTTGCCATTGTTCATCTTAGCAAATCATTTATTAGTGTTTTTTTAAGTTGTGTTCTTGCTGTGTTACCTTACGTTGTCGACTTTGACTGAATGTTTGCTGTACCTGCACACTGTGTAATCTCACTTGATTGGATACAATGCAGACGCAATAAAGGCCTTTACTCCTTCCTGTTTATTCATTATGGCTTATTTATTCACTCATTAACGCAAGTGCTGATGTAAGAACATAAAAAACATAAAACTGAGTGTCTTGCATAATGAAATAAACTTGCCCTGAGCAAAGCTGACACTTGGAGAAAGGGAGAGGCTCTAAAAGACTGGTCCATTAACGTAATGCCCTGAGTGCTTTTTATTTGCAATATGGTTTTGGTCAGAGGATGCCATCTGTGGATATATACTTATGGTAGATGAATAAATGGCTTTGGAATTATCAATTTTAACAAGAGGGAAGCCTTAAATTGCATTTCTTCTTTTGTAGAACTGAACACACCGTGTTAATGGTTGTGTAGCTACGAGGTGAAAGAATGGGCAGACAGAAGCCTCAGAGCTGTATGTTTTTATTTTATTTGACTTAGTTTCAGTGATTTGAACAGGAAGTTTGTGATTCAGTGTTCACCACAGGAATAGAATAACATTTCAGTTTGCAGTTAAAAGAGTAAAGATGCCCAGGAAGCTTTTCAGGTTTTGAGGTCAATTAGTGATTTATTTTCTTTTTTCCAAATGGTAGGATGATTCCGAAATAATGTACAGTATATCAGAACATTTGCAACCTTTCTGTATCAATTTTCTAAGGGGCCAGAAAGGAAATATACCTGGTCTTCATTCTCTATCCCAACTTCTTCATTTCACATATTATCTTCACCTATTTGTCTTTTAAGAACATCTCAAGAAGTGACAAGATGGAGACAAAACTTGTACAGGCATGCTTTCTGAATAACACTAGATTATACAGGCTATACAAGTTATCCATCTTCTGATGTGGGCAGTTTTAAAAAAATAATTAAAATGACACTGCTATGGTCTGATGACTTTACTTAAATTTAATTAAGAACTATTTTTTCCCACAGCTTCAACTCAATATGTACATGCTGTAAGTGTTCTTAGTTCATATTCAACCTTGTTTAATGCTGGTGAAGCTCCATTATATGGTCATGTGACTCCTTTGAATGATCTTGTCATGTCTTATAGATTCAATGATCAGTCTTGAGTAACTGTTTTACAGTGAGATTGGAAGGAGACAAGTATTACGTGTTATTGACACATATTTTAATAATGTGTTTGACCCAGAAATTAGACATATATCATGACAGTAACCAGTGCAGCTTTACATTATTAATGTAAGCGGTGTCAAACTCAATTATAGAGGGGGGCAAAACACTGTAACACTGTGTCCAAGTTGAGATAAGGTCAAATAATATAAAATTCAGAACAAACCATATAGATAAAATAAAGATAGAAATCAGAAATTAATATTATATAATATGAATATCAATCTTATACGGTTCTAAACAGAGTCTATACGCATGGAATAGACTCAGAAAAGGCTAAATATCAACATTGGGTGTCAATGTCACAGTATGTACACATCAGTACGTAAATGAAATGAATGTATGTGACGAAATATATAAAGGTAGAATGGTGGTAAATATTATTGGGCAAATAATTCATGAATTTTCCATTTAAATATATAGTTGTATATAGCAATGTAATTTCCATTCATCTTAACTGATTTCCTCTGCTGTATTTCACATAGAGGCCTGCAGTCACATATATCTAGCCAATTATTTGCTGTACTAAATAATACTAATTATTTTTCTAGTTAAAAAGAGGCAGCAAAACACAAATGAGGGGGCTGAGCCCTCTTATAACTGCCCTTATTTATTTATTTATACATACGGGCAAGGTAACTTGTTCTATGGCATTAATATGTGTCAGTGGAGGAGCAGGAAAGACATATTATCTTGAGGGCTGAACACAGATGTATGGTGAATAGGCAGATGTTCTGATGCTACTCAGCCTTTAATATCCAAAGAGCATCACCTCTGTAGCAACCATTCAGTGATTACACGTCATAGTTTCAGATTACAGTCAATATATCCTAATTTATATAGTGCTTTTCAAACCAAGTTGAAAAAGCATTTGAAACATTTTTTTAAATAAAGACTAAACAGACAGGATAAACTAACAAAAAAGTAATTAAAATGATGTCAAAATAAATATAAAAAGGGAAATAAAAAAGACAAGTGACATACTGTTTGTATCACCCATCATTTTGTAGCTCATGCAGGAAGAGCCGTTGACGCCTCGACAGTAGGTGGCGGTATACACCTGTAAGGTGTTTATAATCTGCCAGTAAACCGAAACAGGAAAAAGAAACGCCAACGTAGAAGTCCAGTTGAACTGTAGGGAATACTGCAGTGACCGGGGACGACGGTGTCGATAACAAATAAATATGGATAAAAAGAAGAAACCATTTGACGTGACAGCTTCATCGGCAAGTTTCCTACATTGACTTTTTATAGCTGCCCTGTGTGGCTATGTGACGTTTTACTAAAAGATATCAAGAGCTAACGATAGCTGACTTGCTGTCTGGCTAAAGTACTAGCAACTAGCACATACGCAAAGTAGTTGTGGGTTTTTATACTTCGTCAGAATAAGCACCCAATGTGTATATATGTATGTGTATGTGTGTGTATATAGTGTATACATTAATAATACTAGTAATTATTATAATAATACTAATAATTTGCTGATATCATGTGGCAGTGCTCTACCATTTCTTTTTAAATATGTCGATATTGGCCTGAGGCTTGACTGTAATAAATGTGTATACTGCAAATCATTTTGCAGTATTTGGAGTAAAAATTGCATTTAGGTTTTTTCCACAAATTGTTCAGCCCCACACTTTACTGACTTAATACTCTGATTTAATCATGTTTGTTGTCTTAACAGTTAGTGGACCTTAAAGCTGAATTGTACAGGAAGCAGGAACAGTTTAAACATGAGAAGCTTGGGCAAGAAAATGCTGGTAGTGGATTGAAATCAAAATCCAAAATAAAGGTATAGTATGTGCTAATTTTCCACTGAAGTAGTTTTAGTTATTCATTTAATTACAAATAGACCCCTAATCAATGTCTTGTACCGGTTTTCGTGCCTAGAAACCTAATGTGTGGATCAAACAAAACCCTGGTGTTTCAGCAAGGGCTGAGAAAGATACAGAGCAGCTGGTTGAGGAGCAGAAAAGTCTTGATGCATCAAAGTGAGTTCAACACATATTGAATAAGCTGCTTGCACACATGTGGTCAACTCCTGATACTGTGTGGGAGGCTGTCCACTTTGCCATCAGGGCTCCTTGACTCTGGAATGGCCTGCCTGAGGAGATGGGGCACACGTAATCAGTGATGTCTTTTAAATCACTTTTAAAAACCAATTTTTACCACGATCCTTAGCATGATCCTTTATATTGACAGTTATTATTTTACACTTTGTCCTTAATTGCTTTATTTATTTATTTTTTATTTATTTATTTATATATATTATGCAGTTATCATTACATTACTATTGTACTTTTTATTAGTACTTGTTAAATTAGTTTGTTTCTTGTCTTTCGTCTTGTTAGGGTTAGGGTTAGGGTTACACTTTTGGATACTATGACCTGGATGACTGAGAATCTTCACAGATCTGTTTTAAAATGGTTTTATATATATGAAGATATTATTATGACTATAATTATTATTTTCACACTAACCTGCCACTTTATTAGATACACAGGACACCTAATAATTAGTGTAAACAAAGCTGATGTCCCAAGAACTCCAGAGAATGTCCAGACCCAAATCTCCAGAAATTACATTGAGAGAGTTTCTGCCATAACACACACACATAATACCTAGATCCTCTTAAAATTCTTGCTTTCATAACAGACGGAAGTTGGAAGAGAAGGCAAAACTCTATGAGCAGATGACAAAAGGAGACTTTCCAGGTTAGTGACATTTAGATTCTACCCTCCTATTTGTTTACTCACCAAAATATAAGGTATGCTTTTCTTAACTTGACTTGTGATGTGACAGATGAAGAGACAGAGGGCCTGTTCCTGGTGGATTTCACACAGAAGATTATTGACAAAAAGAAACACACAGAAGCACATAAGGAAATGGAGAGAGTTGGAGATAAAGATAGTGACATCTTGACACCTGTACCTGCTCCACAACACCCAGATGAGGAATGGTAATGACTGATCAGTTTATTTTCACTGGTTTAATTGTAGAACTGTTACGTCTATTATGTGACTATACAGCATACTGTGTATGTCAATCTTAAGAACAGAAGTCTCTTAATCATATTTACAATTCAAACAGAAGGCTACCGATTATTTTTATTATGGTAATATTACAAATACAAGAGAAATTCCTCAGATATTGCAAACCTCTGCAAGTATGTTTAGTTTTCCCACAGCTTTGAGATCTCACAAGCTTAACAATACTTTTTTTTAAAATTCTGAAACCAAATCCATGTTGAGGTCACCACCAAAATCTAATAAGTTCTCCCTTGGACCAGGACGTCCATCCCCAGAAAAGTTCTTTCTAAGCCTGTCCTTTATTTTTTAGTTGCGCTGCTCACAAATAGACGAATGCAACCAAAACCTGCTCTGCTATTTCTCTGTAGGGTGGACTATATTGATGCTTTGGGCCGATCTCGAAGATGCATGAAGAAAGACCTTCCTGATTTTATGAAAATGGATCAAGACCTGAAAGGGTAAATACTGTAGATTATAACACATTCAGCTAAGAGCGGTGTCATGCTGGAAACTACAACTCTTGTGTGGTTAAGATTATTATATTAATAATATGTAGAAAAGCCTCATCTGAGAAGACTTTACTCTCTGAGGACATGCGTCGAGAACTGCAGAGGCAGGAGTGGGAGAAGGAAGAGGAGGAGGCTATGAAGAGGCCGATTGGACCAGTCCACTATGAGGATATCAGAGGACAAGGTTAATATCAAAGCATTTCCATAACTTCACTACAGGTATTGGAATAAAAGGTTTTGATTTTTTGTCCCTGAAAAATAGAACATTATGTTTGTTCATATCAGAGGCTCGTGAGCTTGGTGTGGGCTACTTTGCGTTTTCCCAGGATGCAGAGCAGCGCAGAAAGCAGAGAGAAACTCTGGACATGCTCAGAGACCAGGTGAGCTTCCGAAAGATCACATGGAAGGAATTAATTAAAATGCATTTATTATAATTGCTAAATCATCATGAAAACAATACATGTTTTCATCAGGTTTTGAAAAACTATGTTTGTCCTTTTTTCTACTTTGGAGCAACCAGCTATTACCAGCTATTATAGGACTGATTGTGGAAGTTAAAGTGTATATATTATAGAAATGTACTTTTATGTTTGTGTTGTGCACCCATCTGCATAGACACACATTATTTTTCTAATAACGTGTCTTGAAATAACATTGAAGTGACATCAAATCAGATTTTTGTAGGTCATAACCATGTTGGAAGTCACTTTTAAAATTCTGAACTCCCATTTTGAAGCCTCAAGACAGACGATGCCTACAATCAGGCACTTATTGGACTATATCAGCTGTCAGTCATGTTGTTGTCCACTCATATTTTCTTTGCTCCATTGTCCATTTCCCTCTAAATGGGAACATTATTTACAATATCAGCATCCAGTACCAGAAGACCTGACACCACTGATTTAGACAATTAACACCTCATAAAAAATGTTTATTGATGTTATAAATCAAGTAAGAAGAAGTAGACTAATTTTCCCATAGACTTATATTCGATACAATATTCTTATTGCAACATAATTGCTTTGTTTCTCCTTTACCAATGACCAATGAGAGATACCAATGTTGCCCATCACCACACCTAGTCATTCACACCTATGGGCACAACTTTGATTGTTTTTTTAGTTTGTTTTTCTTTTATTTAAACAATATGTTGTGTTGGATAGAAAAACTTGTCTTGTCTTATGCTAGCAAAGACACATTTAATCACACAGGATCCATTAAGTCACAGAAAATTTTGCATACACACCATTATAATTACCCCTCCTCACTACTTATTCTACATAGAAGGCCATATTAAACATTTCTGTTTAATTATAACCAGCTTTGGCCTTGTTGTGACAGTCCTTACATCCAGTAGAGTATAAGCAGTTGGCAGTCTATCAATGCATATTTCAATATTTCTCGATTTTGTTGCTTCTTTCCTCTGTTCTTCAGACAACAGATCAGCGCAGTAAAAGAGAACGACTTAAGGAGAAGAGGCAGGCCATCCTGCAGGCCCGACTGGCCAAGGTGAGGCAGAGGAAGATGAAGACCAAGCTAGGTGAAACCGAAGATGAAGAAAGGGAAGGCGAAAACGAAGGTGAGAGTCCACCCGGTTTTACTAATGAAAATTAAACTGAATGTTTATCAAGGTGGCTTGTATACTATTATTTTAAAGATCTCCTCAGTGTTAATAAGAAATTGCTTTGTATTGTTTAATCCAGAAGAGGAAGGGGAAAGTGAATTAATGGGACCGCCTCCTCCACCAGAGGAAAATCCAGAGGTCAGTATCGTGAAGAGGGTGGAGGTGGAGATCCAGGAGAGAAGGGATACTAAACCAGGAGTTCCTCATGTCAGAGAGTGGGACAGAGGCAAAGGTAAACCTCATTTTGTAGATGTGCATTTTATAAATGGACATATGATGTATGATGTTGTATGTGAATGTTTTTGCAAAAATAGAACATTTTCTGTGACTTATGTGATTTTTCTGACACATTAAGAGGTTTATTTTAGTAAAATATTAATAATGAAAAGACATTTTAGCTGCTTCAGTGGTGTTACTGTGACTAATGCTTTTTCTTCTATGACATGTCAAAATGTCCCCTGTGGAAAGGCCTGTTTTTGTATTTTATTGGAAGTTGAAGTTTAAAGTGGATACAACTGTTAAAGCTGTAGCAAATTTTTAGTCAGCACTTAAAGAGTTGTATGACATTAATACTTGAGGCTATAAGTTATTACCCTCTGATCGTTCTCTCTTGTGCTACTGTTTAAATGTAATATAACAAATATTTATGATAAATGACATCTGATGTGTGAGGAGGAAATGAGGACATTTATCTGTTCCTTAATTTAATACATGAAACAAACCCAATAATCCATCATGATTCAAAAAAAATATGTTGTCTTGTTGCAACCTGCAGTGGTTTATAGCACCTATCTGGTGTTTATTCTGTGAAAAACCTTGTTTGGATGACAACTTGGATGTTTTTTTTTCCTCTCACCTTATTTAGCAAGTCATATCAAACCATTTATGTACATTAATGATCATCAACATGTAAATATGGCAGGTGACCAAATATTATATTATAAAGTATATTCTCTAAAAGGTTGCACAAGAACAAAACTAACTCTTTTAAAACAAAACAAAACATTGTTTAACAGTTCTGTGCATGCAACATTCACACACAAACACACATAGAGGGATTTTTAAAGATGGTTACTCAACTTGCACATGGACAAAATCTTTCACAACCCTTTTTATGTTTCCTTTTTTTTTTTCCAGAGTTCATGTTTAGTGAATGGAAAAGTCGGCGTCGGGATGAGCGAGATTGTGAATTTGCACCTCCCTCTGCTTATTTCACCGGTGGGAGGAAGCATATATCAGAGAAGAACGAAACTCCAGAGAAAAAGCCCAAAATGTCCTACCAGTGGACAAATGGTCCAGGAGAAATATCTGAGCCCCAAGAGGAGTCACAACCTAAGGCTCCAGCTCCTCCTTCAGCTCAAACAAAATCTGAAAAAAATCATCAAACTGCTTCACAGTCACAGACCTCAGTGCAGTCTCCACCACCCTCAACTCCCCCAATCACTGCAGCTGCTGTGTCTACTCCGCCTTTTAATTCCCAGTATCCCCTACCTCCTCCATTTTATCCCCCATTCCCTCCTCCATACCCTCCTCAGTTTGCTCCACCCCAGTATCCACCGCAGTATCCACCGCAGTATCCACCGCAGTATCCACCTCAGTATCCACCTCAGTATCCACCTCAGTATCCATCTCAGTATCCACCTCAGTATCCACCTCAGTATCCATCTCAGTATCCACCGCAGCACCTCCAGTATCCTCAGCCTCAGAGCCAGCCTCAGCCTCAGCCGCCTTTGAAGCAATCATGCGGCAGCCAGGACCAGCAGCCTCCTCCAGAACCTTCTCAGAGTCTGGATGACATGCTGTCTTTCTACAGGAACTCTACCTGACCTCTAAAATATCATGTTCACTCAGTAGAGGATTGATGTTAGGATTGGTTAATACAGCATTTTAGTAATTCCAAGAAACAGAACATAGGGTGACATGCAGGAACATATTTTTATTATGTAGAGAATATTGCAGCTTAAAACGTGGCTTAAAACTGCAGAGTGACCTACATTTTCCCAACAACTACGTGTAGGAATAAAATATGCCAATAAAGATAGTAAAACCTATCACATCTGGTAGGCCATGATGTAACAGCCAGAATATTAAATTTGCTATAGATGTGTTTAATTGATTAATTGATGTTTATTGTGTCATGTCTACATTTCAAATGTATTCAAACGAAGCCACTGTAATCCTTGAATCAAACAAGGATGTTTTTCCTTTTCTGAGGGAAGGTCAGTCTGGCCATTATTCAAATACAACATTGTCTGGACTGTCAGGTTTGGCTGAGTATAAGATAACACCACAAATATGTGAGAGGCACTGTTTGTACATGTAGATCTTCTGTGAGGCCCAATGTCTGCTCTTTGGAGTTTTTGAATTTAATAAATATCAGTAATTTAAGAGGGTTTTTGTTCTGGCCTTCTTTCATTGTGAAAGCTGTTGTGAGTTTTGTTTAAAGGGTTGTGTCAAGGTCTTAGATCTACAAACTTTACCCCTCAGGAAGCATTTGATGGGAAACCCTAATCTCTGTGTTGCAGCCTGAAATCATCCACCAGATGGTGCTGTAAGCTTTGGTCGTGGACTGCAATGACTGATTGCTGAGCTGCAGGTAAAGCCAGTTTCATAACTGATGATTATTTTCTCCATAAAATAATTATGTTTTCGTTGAAAATAGTCAGAAATTAGTTGAAAAGGTACATCACAGTTCATCTAGTAAAGCATTTTATACAGTAAGGCAGCAGCTTCACAATTGAGAAGCTGGAACTAGAGATGTTTGGGATATTAGGACCAATTTAAATCTTTTGATTTTTTTTTTTTTTTTTTTTTTGTAAAAAAATTTTTTTTTTTTAGTCAAATAATTATTTGTGACAAAGGCTGACAAATTCGGCTGCGTAATTCTCACACTGTGTCATAGTATCTTGCAGAGGGCAGAGAGACGATGTGACGTGTGAGTGCGTTGTTTTGTTGAATTTTAGAAATGTCTTTTTCTTTGAAATGACTCTCTCTGTGATGTGCTGCTGATATTTAAGCTACTAGTCGCCTGATATGAACCCTTGGGTGAACCTGTTCACCGCTGCTCCCTGCGGCCTGAATGGACACCTGCTGGTGTTCTATAACCGCTCATCATTCTGTCTGCCTACATGAGGAGGAAGCCTTAGACACAGCTGTGGATGGTGAGTCTCCCACAGTATCATTTCCAGAAAAGAGATAAGAATGCTTCCACCTGCATAACTGTCAATATAATTAGTGGTCAAACATGGTTAATAATTTAAGTTAGGGAAATACATTTATTTTTGGCCACATGCCCCAAACTGAGCTTCCTAGGTAATATATTACCTCGATATCATTGAGCATCTTCTAAAGTACCACTGTGTAATGAGAAGAAGGGATTTATAAAGTCTAAATGCTGCTAAATGTTGTCTCCTGTATAATGCAGATCACAGCTTGATGCTGCTAAATTACAAAAAACACCACTTCTAACACTTGATGACTTAAGTGTGCATTTTTAATGGAGATTGACTCCAACCTCTGGCTGTATCCTTGTCCACATGGGAGTTCAGGTCCCAGTACTTTGAGTAATACGAACTGGAACTGCAACATAACCACATATTAAAGACTGGGTCACCTTATCATTTCCCTTTTTCCAATAGATTTGGCACATTTCCTGGCTCTTGTTTCCCCTGTCAGGTTGGAGAAAAGGTAAAGTGGCATGTTGTGAATCTGGTGCATGATGAGGTTGCTCTGTTCCTGGTGTGGTGGACTGATGACCCCACTGTGTCCTAAAACACTGTCTGTTTTTTCCCCTCTTTGTTTCTGCACCATCAAGCCAGACCAGCCCAGATGGACAGCTTCAGCACTGGGTCCGACCTCCACCATCTCTTCTGGCAAACGTGAGTCTACACTGTGTGTTGAGACGTTATTTGCATTTTAACCACAAATTCTCAACCTGAGTGAATTTGCTGCCTATGGAGACGATGCAGATTGAAAGTCAGTTGGAGGATTTAAAAATACCCTTTGATGCAGACTCAAAAAATGTTCAATTTACTCTGAGAGGCAATTTGTTTTGCAACATAAAACATATAAAGACATTTAAAAGCACCAGAAAAAAAGTAAAAGCCAAAGTAAATACTTACAATAACAGCTACATAAAATATAGATAACTTTAAACCAGGAGGTGGAGTAAATTCAAGTATATTGTTCCCCCTCTTGTCTGCCCATGTAAGTATTTATTATGTATTAATAATCTTTACATTATACATTATAATTCAGCACTAATTTAGCTACCTTGTTTTCTTTTTGATTGGACCTTGTATTTATTCTTGATTTTATCAATTTGACAGTTGGTCTGAATTACCAAAGATCTTCATGTGTGCCTGGGGAGGAATTCTTATGGCTATAGTGATCGCATGACTTTTCCTCCTCCACAGCTACACATACTGTAAGGTGGATTTCAATTAGACTTGGTATGTGTGTAGGAATGAATTTTGGGTGACCGGGATGGACAGAATTAGAAATGAGCATATTCGATGGACAGCTCAGGTTGAACAGTTTGGGACTAAAGTAAGTGAGTCAAGATTGACAAGTTTTGGTCACATGCAGAGGAGAGACAGTACGTATATTAGACAAAGGATGTGAAGATGGAGCGGCCTTGCAGGAGGAAAAGGGGAAGACCAAAGAGAAGTTTCTTAGAAGACACAAGGGATAGGACAAGATGGAGGCAAAGGATTTTTTTATTCAGACAAAAATAAACTATTTAAAAAAGTATAAATAAAAGGTGAGAATACTCAATAACATAAGGCAACATTTAACCGTTGCAACATCACAACAAAATAATAGATGTAAACTAAAACAGAAGAAATCAAGAAATTGTTCTTTGACCAAAAGGAGTACGAAAGAAGTGGTTACCCGGTCTTTACATTGTGTTTTTAAACTTAAATATTAAACAATCATTTTGAAGCTTTCCTTTGTAGTGACGATATTTATATAAGCTACTCATCTGGATCTGGAAATGAGCGAACATAAAAAAGGAAACCATTAAGAGTGAAACAACCTACTCATTCTGTTCCATCGTATGCAGCATCCATGCGGTTCAAATTCTTGTCTGAATTGGACTTGCTGACTCACCACACTGATCTGTCTAATGTCTGATCCCGTACCGTAGTAGGTAGAGGGCCATGTGTGTCCGAGGTAGGTTAGGTTGTCTCTCCTCCACTTGAGAAATGATCTCAGTTTGATTCTGGTTTTCTGGTTTTACTTCAATTACTTTCCCGCTCATAGAAGCTGCTACAAATCGAATGTATTATGATTTTTGAGTTGTTAGTGCAAAAATATTAACCAGCAGTTATGTACAGTATGTGCTGTTCAGACTGATGGTGTGCTTGGTAACAAGTGTTAGTTTAGTGTTTTAGCACACTTGCTAATGGGGCCTTTATGAAGAAGTTTACGAGTCAAGGATTTTATCTTATGTTCTCTCGACCTGAACAGGTAATTACTATTGTCTTTATTGCACTGCAGGTTTTTTTCGTGGGGGCAGGAGGCAAAGGGGGCACCTGTGTTACAGTGGAATGAAAGCAAAACGAAGAATGGCCAAGGCAGCTGCTGAAGTGAAACTTCACACATGGTAAGATCCTGTTAATCCCCCCCCCCCGATAAACCTGCAGATTGTAAGATGCAGTTACTGTATGTCACATAATGTTTGAGTGCTGACTTGTCTAGCGCTGCCCTGAATTGTGTCTTATATTGATCCGCATCAATGACCACACACAGCCAACGATGATGGCTACATTTCACTAAAGTAGTGCAGTACCCATACCCTGCTGTTGTGGTAGAGGGCAATGTTTTAATTTATTAAAATAGCTAATAGTCAGTGAAATAGTCGGGATAAATATGTTTTGCACTGATTCTCCAGACATTGTGGTTGGGAACGCCAATGCCGCTTCAGAGGTTCTCCTGCCAGCTTCCCAGTGTAGTCTGTGGTTAATGTTAAATTGAGCTCATGTGAAAACACAGCAGGAAAACTCCAAAGTGGGCAACTGGGATGAACGTCCTGCCTTCTATAAGCTCAAGACAGGTGCCAGGCCCTCACCCAGATCCTCTGGAAATCCTCCTGCTGACTTCATCAGGAGTAAATGTCAAACTCTGGCCTCACTGATATTATCAGATTTAAAAAGAAACATCATCCATCTATAAGAATCCTACACTGCATACATATTCAAGATTTTCAGCATTAAGCTCTTAAAATTTTATATATAGACACTTAAAGAAATTAACAGATCTTCTGCTATCGCCATGGTGAAATTAATCAGATTTAATACCTGAAGTTTAATTTATTTACTTAAAATTCATCTTGTATGTAAAAGGATAAATTGGACCTTGCTGGATGGCTTTATGTCTTAGCTAGACTAAAGGGACAGTGCAACACATTTGAGAATATTAATTTTATTAAAAAGTGGAGACTTAGGTGCTTGATTCTTCTCAGTTGTTGACTGTTATGTTTGTAGCTGTAAGGATGACAACGGAGAGCTTGGCTCTGCCCACTTGCACCTGACTGTGTCTTGTCTGTAACACCCTAAAGTCTCTTTGCTCATACTGAAACCTCATACTGGTCTTCTCGACAATCTGCACGCAATTTACTGCTGGCTCACCACCAGTGGGGCTAAGAAGTGTTGGGCTACAAACGAGCTCAGAGGAAACACTCAACTGTTACAGGGTTTGATTCCTTGGTGCGGTTTTATGATGCAGAGTTTCAATGACCCACCTGGGAACTGAACTCTCAAACTAGGAGTGGGAATCAAACCCATAAATTGTCAAACCCAGGGTAGGTGGTACAACTATGAGTTCACTGAGCTGGATGAATCTTTGGATTGGGGGGTTTAGTCAGTCAGAGACTTGAGCAGCTATGGAGACAAAATTAGACTCGAGAAACAGGATTTAAAGGCTTTATGATTGGTTTTAAGTTTCCCTTTCTTTAAATTACCAACATTAACATAAAAGCAACTGAAGGCTATAAAGATAATAGGCCATTAACGATAATAGGTCTTTAAGACTCGATCGGTAAAATACAACATATTGAGACAAGAAATAAATTTAGAAAATTAATTGAATGGGATGTCAGATACAGTAATGATAATAATACAGACTGCAATTTTTCATGTCAGGTTCTCACACACACACACTCTACAGTGGATACACTATATGCTTTTTGAGTGTCCCATGCAGATGATCACACATTTGTGGTCATGGGTCTATAACAGTTGATTAAACATGGCAGTTATGATCCACAGACAAAAGGTTTCTAAATTATGGCAGTGTGAGAATTTTACAAAACAGTAGGAGTGCAACATAAAATGCTGCTGCTGCTGCTGCTGCTGCTGTTGCTGCAGCTGTCATTAGTGTGAGAAGATTTGAAAGTCAGATGATGAGATTAACTCAAAAAATCAAAAGTAAAATCATTTTCGAGTGAGGTGGCAGAGCTAAAGATGCTGAGATTTTTGTTGGGAATGACCAGGATGGGGAGCTCAGTTTGAATAGTGTGGAGATAAAGCAAGAGTCAAGGTTGTGATGCTTTGGTCGCGTACAGAGGAGGGATAGTGATTATAGTGGACAAAAGATGATGAAGATGGAGCTGCTGGGCAGGAGGCAAAGGGGAAGACCACAGAGAAGGTGCATGGATGTTGAAGAAGAGGTCACAAAAGAGAGGACAAGATGGAAGCAGATGATCCCCTGTGGTGGCCCCTAAAGGGAGAAGCAGAAAGGGTGCAGAACAACACTGATGGAAAGCTGCTAAGAAAAGTAGTAAAGTAACCTTGAGACAAACTTAACAAAGGTGAGAGTTTCAGCCAAACCAAAAGAGAGATAATTGGAAAAAGCTGATATTCATCAGAGTTTATTACATTCCCTGTCTAAAACATAAGCAAGTTTATACATCTCTATTCATTTGTCCCTCTTTATTGTACCACCTAAACTGGACCGCTTTTCATTTTCGTTAACCGTGACATGACCTTTGCTGAGGGATGAAAGTCACTTATCTGTGTGCTTATCTCGACTTTAGTAATATAGCATGGTAAAGCTGAGATACATAGGCACAACGTGAAACACAGTGACCAGTGCTTGTTTTTTGTCGTTTAACCACTGTTACAGCTAGTAGTACTTTTGCTGCCGCAGTTTCTGCAGTTTCAAACACTGACTCTACCGCAACTTGAACAACTCGCGCTGATACCAACACAAATCCACAAATGGGGGGAAAAAATTCACCAAAAAACCTACACTTAACACAGGACAGTCACTAAAAATCCCTCCCCTACACACACTGTTCTGACCACAAACTTTCAAACGAGTGCAGTGTCCACAGTGCAGACAGTTACAACACCTCATCGCCTCAACATTCCACACTACTCAACGAGAGCCCTGTTTTGCTGCTGTTGGCTCGTTTAATGGTCCGTCAGTGAATGGGGCGGTCCACTGGTGTGCATCGGCCCACTGTGAAACAGCGTGGTTCAGATGGAGACCATCACCCCACGGTGAGCTGTAATGAGCTGGTGTGTGTGTAATGAGCGCTAATGCTGCCACAGCTCCTGAGCAGCCCTTGCCACTCTGGGCCCTAATGTTGGTCCTGCTGTGATGCAGACTGGTGGCAGTGAGCTGATGGCAGGTCTGCTGCACTTTCTCCCCAGCAGCATATGGATGAGTGAAAGACGGACAAAAGAGCCTGCGGAGTCTCTAATGACGGAGTTGGCTTCTGTTCATCTCACAACTTGGGGATGTCTCCAAGTTGGGTTGTAACTAACACCTGAGCAAATCTCTGTAGCCATGAGTATCAAATGATGCAGTTGGGGTATTTTATTATCATACTGAAAACCAAAGACCATATATAAAAAGTGGACATAGTCTTCAGGTTTGCCATATGAAGGCAACTTTTTCTCTAAGTAGAAACATACTGAATAGCCATCAGGGAGCAACTCCAGTGGTCGCAAAAAAAGAAGTTTGTGTGAATAGAAGTCTATGGGGAAATTAGCCTACTTCTCAATTTATGTTTAATGTCTTTTAACATTTTCCCGAGGAGTATCATCCATTAGATGTCTGGTTTCAGGTAACTGTGAACTTGTGGTTGCAAACTTTTTCAAAACACATAGTCACGATGTTGTAGTAACGTTGACATTCTTAGACGTATTCAGATCTGTTAGTTATGTAAAAATAAGTATTAAAGGGGAACTTTGCAAGTCTGGTCACTTTTTCACCTTTCTCTCTATGGAAAGTTTTGGAGTACATATTGGTACAACACCACAGTAAACATCCATCCATCAATTGTCTACCTCTTTATCCTCACTTTTGTAAAAACTCACGGCTGACGGTCCCTCTCCTGGCCATGTGCATTTGTTTTCAACTGAGCCAGTGAACACGAGCCATGGAGGCATGTCCATACTGGTTGGCATCCATCTTGCACGCTTCAGTGTTTTTCAGTTCTCACCATTTGAAAAAGCCGCCCCGATGTTTACTTGTGTGTGGCCCCTTGGTCAGTCAGACAGTCCTTTCCTCTTAATCCTCGCTTTCTTTGACAACAGTTTATTCTGCTTTTGTTCACTCCTTCAAAGACTCGCAAAAAAAATCAGAGTTGTGATGACATTAATAGGGGATTGAACACTTGATTGTTTTTTTGCCTCTACATACCAGTTCCATTAATGAAACAATTTAAGAAGCTTGTGGAAAGAATTTCTTTATGGTGGCCATAAAAATAGGTCTCAATACTTAAAAGAAGTCATAAGCCATGATTTGGAAACCTGTGATTAAATATTCAGCAATGAATTCACATTTACAACTCATTACATGATTTTTATGTAAGATAAAAAATGAATGCAATCGTGACTGAAGCTGTCAGAAAATTCTGGTGCGCAGAAAGTCTAGAACTTCCCTCTGAAATTCAGTACAATGCAGCAGAAAATGTTCATGAATGAAGTACCTCAAATGCTTACCTTTGCACAATACTTAAGTGAATGTAAGTTTACCATTGCTAGTTGATGTACACTCACCGGCTCTTTATTAGGTTCACAGGTGTGCATTCTTTCTTTATAATAACCATGATGATTAACCATAACCATGTAGTTCTCAGAAGGTGCATTGATTTTAAATCTTTCTAAATCTGACCATGTGTTGGTTTCTTTGCTTGATAAGCAAATTGGTTCATAACAAGAATCAGCTTGTGATTAGTCAGCAGTGAAGCGTTTGACTACAGAAGCCAGTGAATGTGCTTGAGATGCTGATAAATGTAATTAGCGTTCTCATGGGTGCTGAGCTGATCCGTGTGCTGGGAGGCTACTGGGCAGACGACACGTGCACTGCACAGCATCGGATAAAGATATTTAGCTGGGCACTGTTGACGCTGCATGCACGCTTGTAATGGCCTCATAAATTCTGCTCGAGTGAAAGGGTGAAACAGAGCGAAAAGAGCTGGAAAGTAACTGTGGACTCATTGGCAGTCCACTCTCACCCTCTGCCTCCTCCAAAGCAACTGACATGTTCTCTACCTGCAGTTAACAGATGCAGCAAATTGTCCTACAAACAGCATTTGACATGTTAGTTTTATGTTTCTCTTCAGAGCTCTGCAATTGCTTCTCGTTATAAAAATAACCAGGAATATTGTCTGATTCACTAAAAGATTGAAGCTTTTACTCATGTTGGTGTAATATTACTGAGATTTTATCGAGGAGACATTTCACACCTGTTCAATTGCTCCTTAATATAAATATCTAATCAGCTAATCACATGACAGCAACTCATGCATTTAGGCATGAAAAAGTTTCAAATTGGGCATCAGAATGAGAGAGAAAGGTGATTTAAGAGACTCTAAACTTGCATAGTTGTTGGGGCCAGACAGGCGGAGTATTTCTGAAAATGCTGATCTACTATCTTAAGGATTTACAAGGAATGTTCCAAAAAAGAGCAAAACAACACTGTGTGGTAGTTCTCTGTACCAACATGCCTTGTTGATGCTCAAAGACGGAGGAGACTGGCTAGACCATTTGAAATGATAGAAAGGCAACTCAGATAAAGTGATGTTTGATTGCATGTTAGAAATAAGTCAAGAGATCATTGCCTTGCACGAACATAGCAAAGGATACAAAAAGAGAGCAAAGGCACTGAATGTTCCTAGAGATACAGTTACTGTAGAAGCATAGTTTGCATGTTTAAAGTTACTGTACCTGGATGTGTCAGAAAGAAGAAGTAGTCAAAAACCCTTGACTGACTGCAAAACTGGTGGCAGCAGGCACTGAGGTTTCCGTTTCCACAGTAAGGAGCATGCTAAATTCTGAAGGGCTCCATGCCCGAACTCCAAGACGTACACCACTACTGACCCAAAAGTTCAAGAAAACTCGGTTCCAATTTGCTCAAAACTATATAAATAAGCCAAAGTCTTTGGGATTCTGTTCTTTGAAGCAGTGAAACAAAACTGGAACTTTTCAGGCATCAGCGGTATGTCTGGAGAACAAAGCATATGCAGAAAAAGAACACCTTGCCTACAGTGAAATATGGCGGTGGCTCAGTGATGCTCTGGGTCTGCTTCACTTCTTCTGGCACTGGAAAACTGCGGTGTGTGGAGGGCAAGATGGATTCAATCAAGTATCAAGAAATCCAGGAAGAAAATATCATGTAGTCTGTGAGGAAGCTGTAGCTTGGGCGTCATTGGTCCTTCCAACAGGAACATACCTGTTGAATTTAGAGAAACCACTTGTAATATTACTTGTGTTGAACTATCTAAACTATGTTCTTGTTTGACTTGTTTATTGCAAACAGCTGCTAGTTTGAACAAGGTGGTGTGTTACATATGACACATGGTCCGCTATGATGTAAATACTACAGTAAATGTTTTTAAGTGGCATAAGAAGCTGCTTGTCTGCAAAATAACACATTGTCTATCAGCATGTACACACCATGATCATGCTATTCTTCTCTTGCCAATCCCTTTGTTGTTCATTATTCAGCCTGGACAGGCTGTTTTTTTTTTACTTCTAACCTCTGGATTTAGTGACTTCAATGGCCTTTTAGTGAAAGACCATCTGATTTTGTTTCTGCTATTTAATTTTGCATTTATTAACATTGTCTTGTACTTGGTAGCTGCTCCTCTATGACCTTTTTGTCGCCGTGTCTGGTTGGTCATTCAGCTGGGGTGGCCCCATGCGACCGCCTCCACCTTCTCTGTAGACTGTGCAAACTGCTGTGCTGCTGTTTTCTGTGTTGCAGGAAACAAGCTTTATGACCTTCATAAATGTCACCTGTTCCTGTTGCACCTTTGCTCTGAGCCCTCACTCTACAGTGCTTTCTGCAGCAGCCTTGTTCTTTTCCTTACTGGATTTCAGCCTGGTGACTCCACTGCTCCCCCCCCCCCCAACTCTGCACGGATATTTTAGATCTCCAATAGGTTTTCACAATACTAGAGTTTCAGTCTTGATACAGATAGTCTACAGATACAGTTTGTAGCCTAAAAGGGCTGTCTAATGGCAAGTGGCAACGTGTTCTTAAGATATCTCAGACTTGCAGGTATGCATGTACATTTTATTAGGTGTATTCTCTCTTAAATGGCTAAAACCTGCTGGCAGCCATGTTATCAGTGAATTGTCCGGTTCTCAGGTTGATCCATAAAAGCAGTGGTGTGCATGGCAGCGGCGTCTGTGAAGTCAGTGTTGATATAGTTTTAATACCTCATACAACCACAAATCAAAGAACTTGAACAATCCCAGTGGAATTTATTCCGGTTTTTCCTGCACCACTCTCCAGCCTTGTATATTAAAAATAATTGCTGTGGCTCTCTATTTTGGTTAAGATTGTCAAGTTTCACACCTCTCTTTCTTTTAGCCTTCTAAGAATTGTTCTCACACTTTAATCACACGATAAAAGCAAACTTTTGTGTGGGAGTCTTCCAATCCCAGAACAGTGGCAGCAGTGGATTAATAAATAAGAGATCAGGTCAGTGAGGGCAATTTAATGGTCATACGTGACGGTCAGTGACTTTTCCTAAATGAGATGTCGTAAAGGGAGGACATGTTTCTTGGCAGCAGCAATGTCACTCTTGCTTACTCCAGTACCACATATTGATTTGTCAGATCCAGGGGCTGTTAAGGGGTTTCTTGCATCTCAATGTGCCCTTCAGCCAAAGATTAATGGTGTCTCTATAAAAACAGACTCTGCATTTCTCTTCATTATTAATGAAATCTTTAAAAGGCAGTTTGCCAAACTGAAGCAAACATCTGATTTTAAACACAACTTATCTGCCACAAACATTAACTTGCAGGCGACCATGAGAGTTGAGCACAGTACCTACTTGATCCTCAGGAGAGAAGGAATCTAGTCGACAATAGTTCAGATTCATCCCACAGCAGCCTCTTCTGTGCTGAAATTGTGTTTTTATTTTGTTAACTAATCAAATAGCATATCAAACACATTTGTCTCTGTATGATATTGTTGTTATTTAAAAGGGATGTAAACTTTTACTGTGTTTGCTTCAGCCTTTGTGTTGGTGAGCAAGGAATTCCTTCCTTTACTGTATGTTTTTCACACAAGCTGTGCAACACACACAGGTTTGTGCAGCTATTCTTCTTAGGACACAGCACTTCATTTCATTCATTTAGACAGTCTAGCCAAAGCCTTATTCCAAACTTTAACCACAACCAGGTAATACCTAACCCTAACTTTAACCTAATCACAATTCAGAACAAATCAAACCTTATTCCTGGGGGTTTTGGTCTCCATGAGGACTACTGGTTCTGACAAGGTCAGTGTTTTTACCCGAGAAGGTCCTAAAGAGGTAACAAATACAAGTACTCTCTCTTACGCACACGCACACGCACACACGCACACGCACACACACACACACACACTCATGACAGAGGGTCACCTCAGGTTAATCCACAGTGATTATTATAGATGTACAGTATGTGATCAGTTCTCATTTAAATATGGTCATCGAATGTATTGCTTCCCATGACAAGAACCTGATGGATGTCACTTAGTTCAGTTGTGATAAATTAGCTTTAAGTCAAAATCAATTAATAAACGTCTGTGTTTTATTTTCCTCTTTCTTTGTGTTTAAAACCAGTTTGTGCGTCTATAATCCTGACTGGCAATGTATTAAAAGCATAAATCACCATTACACCATAACACAGACATTATCGCCTTATATTTAGTTAAATGTGTTTCCTGTACAAATAGTTCTGCTCTTATTGTCTATTGTTTATTGTCCCGAGTCAAAGCTTTGTGCTATTATTGTTTCCTATTAAGGTAAATACCCTTTACACATAAGATATTATGTAGGATTAATAACTACAAATATCAAATAAGTATATCATGGAGATACTGTTTTTTTCATGGAGACATAGAAATTTTCATTATATAATAGATCTTGTTTACAGCTTTCCTTGGTACAAACAATTTCTATTGTAAACCTGTCAGAGTTCTCACAGAAGAACAAAAACAACTCTCCAGCTGTGGTTTCTTCCTTGTCATGATGTGAAGGGAAACTAAAATTAAACAGCCATGACACAAGAGTTTATTCCTGCATCCCATTGGTTCAACAACTCAAGAATACCTAATTCATTTGTGTGTTTTTTTGTTTGAAAATGGTAAAGTGGGAATTGATGTGTGTTCAGATTAATAATATCCCCTCGGGTCCTTTTTTTGTATTTAACAACATAAGAACGACAACAAAAACATGTGTAATGACCCATTTAGCTTTTTGGGAAAGTTATTTAACTACTCACTATTGATGATTCCATAATCATCATTATACAAATAATGGTCTACTTATATATTGCCATATTTAAAATAGCCACAGTGTAGAAAACATCATTTTAAATATTTTACATCATTTAGGTAAAAGGACACCAAGACAGTCTTATGTCAGTTGATTCGAGGCACTTTTTCTAAACCATATAAATCGGCAATGATGGAAAAAAGGGGGACAGGACAGTGAGGCCCATGTCGAAAATAACTGGAATTATCCTTTAATTTTGGTGGCTACGCCCTCCCTGCCCCACTTTTGCTGAAAGACTTGAAAACAGTCACAGGAAGGAGTATATCAAGATGGAGTTCCTTTTTTGGCCCTAGTCTTATTGTTTCACCTCAGAGCAATACAGAGGAGGAGACGCACTCTTTCCTCGCCTGACGCAGAAAGGAGACGCGCAGACAGAGATGGACCTCTGGGTCCAGACCACATGTCATTGTTTTTCTAAGCTTTACTAAATATAAATTGCGCCATATTTCACGTATGTAGAGTGTGTATATCTGACCTGGATCTCTTACACCATTAACAATAAGAGAGCTCCACATAAATACAATATTGATTTGGGGTTGAACTCCAACATATAAGCACATTCATTTTAATTTCCGCAGGGACCCGATGCTTTACCCTGTAGTGCAGCTGGTTGACAGCACATACTGTATGTAACCCTAACCCTAAAAGACCAGGACCAACAACTGACTAATCCCACACTGATGAAAGTGTTTGATTTTGCCTGATCCTATTTGCCTTTACAATTCAGCTCCATTATAATCCACAACTATTACAAACACATTGGTCTGCCATATTGCTCTGTGGGAGCCATTTTCAAACAGGTAATGGAGATTACCACTGGTCTAACTATAGTTACAACTTTTATTTAAAAGTCCATTATAAAAGAATTCATCCCTGTTTCCACCAAGTGACTGGTCCCCTTTACACTCTCTCATTTTCTACCGCTTTATTCACTAAGGGTCGCGGGGGGCGCTGGTGCCTATCTCCAGCCGACATAGGGCAAGAGGCGGGGTACACCCTGGACAGGTTGCCAGTCCATCACAGGGCCACATAGAGACAGACAAATATTCACTTTCACATTCACACCTACCGACAATTTAGAGTGTTCAATTAACCTAATCCCCAAATCTGCATGTTTTTGGACTGTGGGAGGAAGCCGGAGTACCTGGTAAGAACCCACGCACCACGGGGAGAACATGCAAACTCCTTGCAGAAGGCCCCTTGTTCCAACCGGGTTGTGAACCCGGGACCTCTTATTAAAATGTGTTTCCTTTGATTGGATTTCAAACGAATGGAGCCTGACCATTGTAAGTACAGGTGTAAATACACTCAGATGCATTGAGGACGGATTGTTATCCAATCTGCCAAACTACTTTAAGAGGTGGTCGGAAACGCATTATGTCCACAGTGAACAGAAGTGTTAATGCAGTCTCCAATGCGTCTCTGCTCCACCCACAACAACTACGTGAGCAGAAATACTTAGGTGGCTCCGAGCACAGCTTTCGCTGACATTCACCTCCGACACCGCGTGTCCCAAACATGGGACTGCAAAGTGGTTGCCAGGCCCATTTGGGTGTGGCTATTGTTGTTGTTGTTGTTATGGCAACACACAGGACGTGACGTGAAGGGGGATGACCGTCATTAGATGGCAATCAGCTCTTGATGCGGACACCAGAGACACACGTTAATATCAGGTGTACTGTAAATACATGTGGTGGAGCGCTATCCAATCAATATCTGATCAATATCAGGTTTGGTTCAGTTCAGCACGCAGGCCTGCAGCTTTTGTAGAGTAAAACAAACCCCTCGGAAATATTTGACCAGGAAAGTCTCAGTGAGATTAAAAATCTCATATTTTACAAAATGGTCCTGGCCAAAACCAGCAGAGATAAACAAATTACAGGAAAAATGTACAGAATCGCAATATCAAAAACAACGTATGTAATAGTGTAATAGTTGTGTGTTAATACGTATAATTCCACAAGTATTTTTGCATTAAAATATTTTAAAGTATTTTTGCTGTATTGTTTTACTTGACAGACATGTGGAACTTGGAACTCAGTTGAACGTTTCCTTATTGTCCGTTTTTGTGGGTGCCCCTGTGTATAAGGGTGTGTCTCCCATTTTTACGGCTTCCCTTTCTGCTGTGATAAAAGCTAGGGGAAGGAGTTTGTGGTCCGGCCCTGGCTTAACTCAGCACACTGCAGTGTGTTAACCTGTGTAAACATATGTACATCTTAAAGAGGGCCAAGTGAATCAGTCTAAGCATAGCAACGACAGCCAGATTTGCCTTTCTCCAAATTATTTAGAGTTAATTTTCAAAACATCTAGTGAGACCATTTCTCTGTCTGTCCGTATTCTCTCGCTGTGAACCACAGAGTCATCCATGTTCCTCTTTTATATTGACTCAGTATGAAAACTTAGTTCCTGCATTAACAAACAGGGTCAAAAGTGCAGCCGCCTTATGTTTTACAATGAGCAAAACACCAGTGACAGTGATTACATTTATAGACAAATCCGACAACTGATTTGCACATTCAGAGTCCGTCATGTAGTGGGGCCACTGCCACGGCACTGGCAGGTCACATTGACTCACTGCCAGTGACAGCTGCATGAAGATAAAGCAGTGGGCACCGTTTAATGATCGAATTACATTGAGAAAGGTGACAGCAGCCAGACATTACAGGAAAAAATGTAAGCTTCTGTTTCAAAACATGAAATGCACACTCTAGCTGGTTTCTTTCAGTAGAACCATGGTTCTCAAACTGTGGTACCTGTGCCACCAGTGGCACCACGAGCTTGCTCTGGTGGTACTTGGAGGAAAACAAATAAGTCAGCCTCCTGTGAAAAGTCCGTAGCTGACTTTACTTGGCCTATTTACACCACTGTATTTTAACATTGGAGATAATGGCGTTACTTCCAGAGCTCAATATTTTCCCAGGTGTTGCTTGGTAAAAAAAAAGTTTGTGAACCACTGCTGTTGATCATTGCGCAAGATGGTGAACTTTGTTAAAGCACAACCCTTGCCTAAAATATCCACCGTATGCATCATATACATTGTTATGTAGTGGTTAGCACTCTTGCCTTTGCAGCAAGAAGACCCGGGTTCGCGACCTGGGTCAGAACAAGGGCCTTTCTGCATGGAGTTTGCATGTTCTTCCCGTGTGTGCGTGGGTTTTCTCTGGGTTCCCCAGTTTCCTCCCACAGTCCAAAAACATGCAGAATTAAGGAATAGCCAAATTGAAGACTCTAAATTATCTGTAGGCGTGAATGTGAGACTGGATGGTTGTTTGTCTCTATGTGTGGCGTGTGACGGACCAGTGAACTGTCCAGGGTTTACCCTGCCTTTTGACCTAGCACCTGCATCCCCCAGTGGAGGATAAAAGTGGTAGAAGATGAGTCAGGTCTACTGCGTAAAAGTTAAGTGGAATTATTTAAATTTTTCAGATATTGAATTTAAAATAATTCTACTTGATTATTTGAACTGTCATTTTTCATCTACCCAGAATGAGCTTTTTACATTTACTGTATATCAGGAGCTGCGGTCAGGATGACAAATGTAGGAAAAATGTTTCTATGGAGAAATGTCTCATGTAGTGTTGGATTAATTGTTTGCCTTAAGAACAGAAAAGTGGACATTTACATCATTATATCAAAACACATAGTTTCCCAGAAGGACTCATCACACTGTTGTTTTGCCAGGATTTGCACAGAACCGCCGCTCCCCATCATCCCGCTACTGTCTGTTGCATTAATACACACAGCATATGCAGCGTATATGTTTTTGGTGTAATAAATCTTCATCAGCTGACCACATTTCAAGAGTAAAAATAACTCGCCTTACTTCACCACCACTGAGTCAGAGTTAATTCACAGAGGGGTTAATGTGAGAATGATGTCCACAAGCTGCGAAGGATGTGAAGTTGGGTTGAGCAGGAAACAGGGAGAGCAGTTTCCTGTTATGTAGAAAAGAGCTGTACACCAATCAGACAGTCAGATGGGTGTGCAGGCAAACAGGGCCGGTTTATCAATGCAACCGAGTTGATGTAAGATCACAGATACACCCGGATTATTAATCATATTGTTGAATATAGCTTCATAATCGTGTCATAAACAACCAGCTGAGATCAGAGATGGTACTGTTTTCTCCATCCCAACTGATGACTGATGCAACACTAGTGGAGAAATTAAAAAAAGGAAGGGATTTTATTATAAAATGTCTTGAAGGTGAAGAAGTTTTGCTTTGGTGCCACTTTAATGGCAGCAGTAACTTTTAACTCTTGGTTGCATTAATGGTAATTAAATTATAAACTAATACTAGACAGGAGTTTCTAGACTCATCCATTAGATTTGTCATGATATACACAGCCCAACATTCATTTTACAATTTGAAAGTTTATCTATAGTTCATAAATTGCTGGCTAGTGCAACAGTTTCTAATCAAATAATTTCAGCAGGAGTACGTGAGTTGGTCCCCTGAGTGTCTGGTATCTTATTCTGTGGCAGAGAAGAAAGTGAGAACCTCAGCTCCTTGTGATAAATGGTCTGTGTTTATATCACTCTTTTCTAGAACCTACTACTACTACTACTCAAAAATGCTTTAAACTACAGTTTTATTATTTACTCTTTCGCACACATTCACTCATACATCCTTACACTGCATCTATGTACAGCACTTCTACTATCATGCATTGATTAATCATTTACCCACCCATCTGAGCTACTGTCTGCAGTTATAAATGATGGTAGTGAAACACTTCACCACATGGCAACCACAAACTCACTGATGAGCTATAA